>JARJCX010000077.1:0-723986 GCA_029282285.1 Mycena rebaudengoi
CGAGACTCATAGGGTCACGAGGGGAATACATGGATTTTTAAGACAGGAACTCAGAGAAATCGAAATTCTGGATGAGATTACGCGCCTTAGGTATGAAGGCAGTTTGCCAAGACACGTTACGGGGCTGTATCGGAGACATCTGCTTAGAGCATATCAATTATGGAAGGGAGACACTTATGAGGTACCTAATTTACATCCTGCAATACACTGGGAGCCTGAAATGGGACCTCGGATTCCTATTCAATCAGAGTATGATAAATGGGTCCCTGCACTTGTTCACTATAAAAATAAGAACAACGTAGTGATAGAGAAGAACCGCCCATGAAGAAGCATAAAAGTAACAGTGGCAGTGTCCCGGACCTCTCTTCCGTCCAAGTTATACCCCCCACCCTTCAGTCTCAGGTACGCACCCCATGGAACACTGTTGTAGTAAATGTGGATCGTGGCCTCGTAGCACCTCTCACTGGCTTAGTATGGGACAACAATAACTTCAGTTGTGCGTATGATTCATTTTTCACTGTTCTGTGGTCTTTGTGGCAGGAAGCCCCCGTTGTTCATACCCCGGCTTTGAGTGAGTTGTCTTCGGAAATGAGCGTACTTGTCCGTGGCTTTGACCAGGTTCTCCGAGGTCTGCAATCACTTGAAAGTGTGCGTGATGATGTCCGGACCTTATTACATGCTACTTCACCGCGGCTGTTCCCCATGGGACATCAATATGCCAGTGTTTCAGATGTTGCTGCTAGCATGCTATCAAGACACACATATGGTTCGGCAACAGTTTGTTGTGAACTATGTGGGTATCAGTTAGAAGGTGTGATTGGTACGTTCTTTCTGCATCTCACAATGGGCTGTAATGTTGTGTCCACGGTAAAATCCTGGCTACAAAGTCACCTTCAAAAACGAGTCCAGTACTGTCCTAGGTGTCTTGCAGAAGATAATATAAACCTGAGGATGCTCAGAACGACCACTGTCGATTCGGTCCCTCCCCTGTTGTTTCTTAGCATTCCATCGACATCAGTATACTCCTTAGATCCTATTCTCGATATCGTGTCGGGATCCAGGCCCGTGAGAATGTCTCTTAGAGGAGTGATTTATCTTGGAGGTAATCATTTCACTGCTCGGTTGATTTCTGGAAATGGAGACATGCGGTTTCATGACGGAATTACCACGGGCAGGCGCACCGTTTACGAAGGTAATCTCAACAACTCAGATTTCATCTGTGATCTTCAGAAGGCCGGCAGTATGAAAGCGGTTGCCGCTGTATATTGTTGAACATAATGTGGATTACTGAGGGACGAGTATTGCCATGCGAAGCACTGGCCTTAATCACAAGTATTCTACTTAGACTAAATCGTCCTAGAGCGAGATCTTAGGCTGCTGCTTCGACCCCACGGGCCAAAACATCGCCGCCTGTTCCGCCAGCCGCAGCATCTCCCTCTGGCGCACCTACGCGCCCAACGCCAGCTACGGCATTTTGGCCTCTTTAACGAATGCGCCCATCCTTGTGCTCGACACGACGACGGGGCAGCGCGTGCGCACCGTGCGCGCGGCGCCGACTTGAATCCAGGTGGGTTTTGTTTCTTCTGCGATTTTCGTGCCGCGTTTCGGGGCGGTTTTATTTCTGGAGGGCTGGCCCACCATTTTTCGGGCTGCGTCGCGCCGTCCTGCCATCTACCCGCGCCACGCTCACTGACGCCCTCCCAGACTTCAAATCCAAGACGATCCGCGTACACCTCAAGCTGCTCATCAAGGCCGAAGGTACCTTGCAGCCCCGGTGGTATCGAAAAGTGACTTGTCCGAGGCGGAGGGCAGTTACCGAACAGGTGTACTTGCTTATTGGGAAAAGGCATTACCAACCCGCCCTCGTCTCGCTAGGATGGCCCTTGATTTTTTGACGGCACCTGGTAAGCCTTCCCTAGCTTCAATATCTCCTTGCTAATAATTTTAGCCGCCTCTGTTGATGCCGAGCGCGCCTTCTCCAATGGTCGTCTTCAAGTCAACCATCTCCAGCATCAAACAAGCTCTCAAACATTTAAAGCTCGTGTCGCACTGGGTTCATGGATTGGCACGCCCCTGATGCCCAGTTCCAGCGATGCAGCGGCAATTATGGAGAAGAAATTGGCGCCAAAGCACCAAAGGCGTCGACGAAGGGAAAGGAGAAAGCTATTTCTATTGATTCAGATTCAGACTAGTGTAGTTGCGTAGTTTACTGCTGCTGAAGAAAAAAAAATGCGATAACCTGTCTCACCCGCAGATACCTGCGGATCCACCCGCGGATCCACCCGCACCCGTGGGTCTCGTACCCGTGCGGATACGGATTTGGTCCTGGCCCTCTTCCCACCTGCGGGTTTGCACCTGGATTAACCCGGGTGTATCCGTGGCAGACCCTAGCCGAAGCCAAGGCGGTGGACGAGGATGGGAAGTACATGACCCAGGCGACGATTGTTAGGTGGTCTCTTTCCTGTACTTCCTCCTGCTCGTGTTATACCCCCCCTCCCACTCGTCGTACACCTTCCTACCGCTCGCCTTGTACCTCCCTCCCTGTTCTCCCATGTTGGGCGCTACGTCTCTCCTTCTCCCATGCGCTTTCGACGCCCTTCCCTTCTCCACGTTCCGTCTCCCCTTCCCTAGTCGTTTCTCTCTCCTGCTTTACCTTCGCCTCCCCCCTTTCCCGCCCCACGCCGCCCTCCTCTTCGTGAATCTATATCGGCGCTGCGTGTGTCTCACAATGCGCGCCCCTAGTCATACGTTCCCTGGCCACCGCTCCTTCGGCTCCTTCCCCCGTATATCGCCCTCCCTATCGGACCCCGCCCTCCTCTTCATACATCCCGTCTCACACCTTCCTTGTCCCACCCTGCCCACTACCGTTCTTATATCCTTCCCCTATTCTCCATCCTCCCTCCCTTCTCCCCTTTCCTCCCGCTTCCCGCACTGTACACTAACGCCCCCCCGCAGAATAATCCAGGAAGTCATCGCGCAAATCTCGCAGCGCTTCGCGCCGAAGATTCCGGATATGAAGAGGTGCGTTTCCCGCATCTTTTCGATGTGATTTGGGAGGCTGGGGTGGTGGTTTGCGGGCGTGCGGGGCGGGGCGGGATGCGGGCTTTGTGGACCGCGCGCGCGCTGTCGCGTCTTTGCGGTGTACACCCCTGCGGGTCCCGGTGTCCCGTGCGCGCCGTGTCTGCTGCGGGCTCCGCGCCTCCCCGCGTCGTTTCGTGCGACGCGGGTATACGCCCCCGCGCCCTGTTTCTCGTTTCTTGCCTTCTGTGTGCCCCATTTGAGCGGGTGGGATGGTGGTTTGGTGGCGGGTGTTTTGGGGGCGATTTTTTTTTACCGGGGGTGGGGACGATTGTGGAGAGCGCGGGCAAGCGGGCCTGGGAAGCGGCTTTGGGACCCCGCGCGCGTTTGGATCGAATCGAGGCCCAAAGCAAAGAGGACAAAGCTATTGCACAACTGGCTCTCACATGGGTTGCAACTGCCAAGTGCCCATTATCTGTTGCAGAGCTGCTGGAAGCAATTGCTATTGAGCCAGACACCAAATCACTTGATCGGGAGGGTGTCGTGGAGATGGTAGTTCTTTCCGTCTGTGCCGGCTTGGTCATTGTCGACCAAGATGGTACTGTCCGACTCATCCATTACACTACCCAAAAGTATCTGGATGGGGTGCAAGCCAGTAAATTCCCATTTGCACAGAGAGACATTGCCCAGGCATGCCTCACATATCTGCTGTACAACAACTTTGCTCCTCTCCCTGAGAATAGGGAAGAGCTAGAGACACCAGAACAAGAGCATGCCCTCTTTGACTACTCTTTCCAGCACAGTCTCATTCACGCTGCAGGAAAATATGAAGGCATGCTCCGGCATCTCATCATGGAATTTCTGGATTGAGCCTCCAGATGGGATAACTTCTGGAACAGAATCAGATTTAATAAGCACTATAGTCCTTCATCTCCATGGCGGCTTTTTACCGATGGGCCCAAATTCCACACACCACTCCATTTAGCTACTGTTTTTAACTTACAAGGAACATTTGAGAATATCCTCACACAGGATCCACATCTTTGGGATGAAAAAAAGGGCGAGTTACTTTATGTCTCTTCCTCTTTCAGCCACATGGAAATGGTTGAACTACTCCTCGAGAAAGGTGTGGATGTGAATGTTACAGGTTGGAGATATGGGAATGCCCTACAGGCAACAACCTACCATGGGCAAGAGGCAGTGGTCCGACTGCTCATAGAGAAAGGTGCCAATGTGAATGCACAGGGTGGGATACACGGGAATGCCCTACAGGCAACATCATATTGTGAGCAAGAATCAATTGTCCAGCTGCTCATAGAGAAAGGTGCCGATGTGAATGCACAGGGTGGAGAATACGGGAATGCGCTTCAGGCAGCATCATATTGGGGGCATGAGGCAATTGTCCAGCTGCTCATTGATAAAGGTGTTGGTGTGAATGCACAGGGTGGAGAATATGGCAATGCCCTACAGGCAGCATCACTGTGGAACCACAAGGCAGTTGTTCAGCTGCTCATCAAGAAAGGTGCCAATGTGAATGCACAGGGTGGAAAATATGGGAATGTGTTGCAAGCAGCATGCTACTTTCGTCGAGAGGGAGTTGTCCGGCTGCTTATAGAGAAAGGTGTTGATGTGAATGCACAGGGTGGAGAATATGGCAGTGCTTTGCAGGCAGCGGCAGCAGATGGGAATGAGGCAGTTCCTTGTAGAGTCTGGTGCAGACCTAAATGCTACAGGCAGGCAATATGGAAGTGCATTGCAAGCTGCTGCAGACAATGAGCACAACACAGTGGTTCAGTGGCTGCTTGCGCATGGTGCCGACGCACGTCTGCTGGAGGAGGCCTCAGGAAGTGAGGAAACTGATATCGAGAGTGAGCAAGTTCATGGGGGTAGTGATATTGTGGGTTGACTATGTTTTTTCGTATAATGCTGCTTTTTGAAACTTTCTCGGTAGGAGTAGGGTGGGAGGTCATAACATCAGATTTTGTAGTATAATCTGTCATAGCAATCGGAATTATAGTGTTGTGAGATCTGTAAGAATCCAGGCATACTTGGGGGGTTGTTGGGAAGTGAGGATACAAAATCTTGTGAAGGAGTGGAGCAGTAAGTCGGATGTCTGTTTACAATTGGTGAGCCATTACCACATTGATGCCCTACCAATCAGGACTACATTCATGTTTGGAATAAATCTTTTGAAATGAAAACCGGCAATCCAAAAAAAATGTTTGATTCTCCTCTGCGACAAATAGACTCATAATCAGTCTGTAGACAAATAATAAGAAAAGGGCCAGATGTGTAATCTCTGAAGCAGCATAGTACAGGCTGGTTACGAGTCTATGCAACAAAGAAGATTCTTGTCTCAATGATAGAAGTAGTAGGCTTATTTTATTCGCTGGTTTGAAATGTTTCCAAGATATACCAACCACTTTTTAGATCGGGGATTCGAAATCTGTAATCAAATCAGTAGTGCAGGGACGGGCTTTTGCCTTTTTCAATGGCTGAGCCTCTCCCATTTTGTTGAAGCCATTTGAGTGCTTCTGCCGAATTCGGCTTTCGACAACGTTGAGGGCCGGGCCAATGTGGTCCATCTCACGCTTCGAGTTTGCAACGACTCGCTACCAGTATGCTTTCATAAGCTGATTACGAGTACTTCTGTTTACAGATGTTTATCGTCCCTTTCAAATCTCGGGGGACCTAAATTTCATTTGAGAACGAAAATCTTGAGGGACTTTTTGATGGCTGTATGAAGTCAATTTAGTCACTGCCACCAATTTCATTAGACCCAAACCTGATGAAAATAGTGGCTGGGTAATTGCAGTTGTTTACTTACTCGGAGAAATTGCCCCCTACTCGTGATAAATTATCACATGCGCAATCAAGTTAAATTTTTTTTTTGTACGTCTGCCGGATGGCCGAGAGGACGGAGATCACCGACGATCGCTTCTGGCTGTCTGATATTGACCTTACTATAGGCGGCCCTATGCATGTTGCCTTTCATTATTGCAAAAAGAGATGTGGTTCCGTTTGATTTCAGGACTTGATGGATATTTACTCGTTAACTTCCCGTTGGCTGCATGCCTGGGTGGAGAAGTGCAAACGCGTCTGGTCTATTTCGGTGTCAGCATGTGATTGATGCTGCCGTCATTATATGATCTTATCTTAATTATAATGGCCTTTAGACGAACCTCTGTCGTCTTTATCTCGTGCACTGTATGACCACTGTACGGTACATCTCCTGTTGCTGCCTGCACTTATATTCTGTAACCGCTGCTCACTGCTCTACTGTTCGGCTTGATTATCGGGTTAGCAGCCAGTGGTCTCCTATTCAACTCCTATCTGTCCGATCCACATTTTGCCTTATAACTGCGTCACCTTGACTCCTATCTTCCACCATGCGCCATTCGCTGTGGAATGCCGGCTTATGCCTACTTCTGCTGTTTATACTTGCGCAAACCCAGCCGCCTGCGTCAGCCGTTAGCTACGTGCGCCAGAAAATGATCTCAGCCTCAGGGGCGCTTAAGTCGCTATAAATGCCTTGGCATTCGCTGGACTCCTCCTGAATGTCGGCACAGCATTTCTTATTCTACTCGCACGTAGCATCCATAAGAGCCATTGAAAAGCAGCTGAGTGCCATGCAAATGCTTCTACGGAGCAAATCACAGATATAGTCCACCACAATGGCGAAGTATCCACCACCCTGTTCAATACTTTGCCGCCCTTCATTTGGACTCAGGAGTGCAAGAGGAGAGCGGAAATTCCCGGCCGGACATTGGCGTCCTTTGACAGTGCCCCCAAATCGGGAATGCCGGATACCGATCCTAAACTTTTATTCCTCTTCATTTCTGTTAAAGTCCTTTAGATATTTTGACTACCCCCACCTATAATGAAGAGATCTGTCAACTCAGAATATCCTTTTTCATCCGCTACAATGGTGGGCGTCTATGAGATTTGTGATGCGATCAATCAATCTTCGGCCGAGCCGGCCGACGGTGCTTCTACTCTCTCTATGGTGCGCTTCACCTAGCTATACCCCGCGCTTGAAATCTGGTGGGTCCAAAAAATGAGATATTTCATATCCCTCTAGAAAAAGTGTTCCTTTTGACTGTATGCTCACTTCTCCTAGAGGGATGTTCAATTGGATCAAAACTGAGTGAGCTCGTCATTTTTTGGTGACCCGATTTGGCCACATGCGAGAGAAATTATGAAAATTTGGCCATGTCTAGGGCCACTTTTTCTCCAACCAAATTAGCCGCTAGTTTTTGGTAGCGGAAAAGGTGATGCGCACCATAGATTTACTGTTTTGAGGCTAGCTTCGTCCTTTGCAGGAGTGGGGACCATTTTTGACAGGAGACAGTTGCAGCCCGCCTCGGATTGACCATACCGCGTGGAGGGCCGGAAGCAGCAACTGTATACTCTGTTCTCCGAAACCTATTTCATACTGTCAGGTTCTGACAATTATTTCCAGTCTCCCTCACCATCCCCTAGCCTCACAACTACATTGACCTGCTGCATAAATACCCTTTGCTCATGATTCTCGACGACAGTCAATATAGTCTTCTGTGCAAATATACAGGCAATGGGATGGACCGACAATTTCCGGTTGGCTTCATTCTAGTACCCTAAGTGGGAGATGGTTTCACTTAATGTCGACTGGAGTAAGTCCCAATATTCAGTGGAGCTTATAGTTCTTACTTACAATGCACTTTCAAAGTTGAAGATGCTCTCCGTTTTACAGTGCGATTCTTTATCTGTTGTTTTGATCCTTGATATATCAACTTTCTGGACACTGCATGTGATTTGTACTGTTGCCTATTCATTTATTTCAACTGTTGTCATCTTCTTCAGGCATAATATTAATATACAAATTGTTCAACTGCACCATCAAATCAATAACCTGAAGACAAAAGAAAAAAAAGGAAGTATGAGTTTACATGCCGGGCCCCGCCGCGGCCCTTTACCCCAAGTCACAGGACAAGGCAATCAGCCGCCAACCGTGATAAGCGCAGCCACGTGCTTGGCGAAGCGGTTGGTCACGAGCCTACGTTTGGCTTTCCCTCTCGCCTATGTACTAGCCTCTCCTCACAGCACCTCGGACATGATACACGCATGGTCTCGCCCGAGACCGACCGCACCCGACCAACTCCCGACCTTGCCACCCGCACCAGCTGCCGGACGGGGCTTCCCAGATGCCCGCGCCGTAAACGGGCGGGAGCAATGTACGCAGACAGCGGCGGCTCTACGCTACTGCAACACCATCCTCACCTGCCTCCTCTGCATCATCGCATCCACCGCCATCCGCTGCACTCCGTCCACCTCCAGATTGCGGAGATCCTCTGCGGGGGCGTCTTCCAGACACGTATGTCCGAGTCCCTCTCCAGGAGATGACGCGGATTAGGACGATGGCATGCCGACATCGAGCCCGCCACCGCTGCGTCTTCCCCGCCCGGCTCGGACACACCGGCGATGGAGAAGCTCCAAGCCTCGAACGATCTGGGAGTCGCGCCATACGCCCGCGGATATACATACCGCGTCCAACACTCACCCGCCACGACGCACCCGCGCCGAGGCGGCGCACGCGCGCTCCGCTCGACCCGACGAACACGGAAGACGCGCCGCGGCCGCCTCATCCCGCACAGCTGGGACACACCGGGCGCGTAGAGCTGATTCATGCAGGGTTTCCGCTTGGCGACGTTCTTACCCAGTGCCCGCGCTGTGGCAGGCTCCGGAGTGTGTTCATAATTATCCTCAGAGGGGGGAGGTGCAAATTTGGCTCGCCGCATTTCGCAGGTCAGTGGTCAGATCCACTTTCTAATGGACTCTTCGCTTTAGATATCGCATTTATTCAAGACGGAGGCTGCTACTTGCAAGTCCGATTGAATATCCTGCGCCGGTATTCACGGTATATAATTTACTTCGACCTTATGACTTCTACTTCTCGGTGAGTCGCGGTTTTCTTCTTTCAGATCTTCTTTTTAAAGCTACAGAATGTACCGATGAAAGTTTGACGCGTCCGCTGAAGGCGGGTCTCACTTGAGGTAAGTGATCTTAGTACTGATATTTCGCTGTAGGCCACGTTCTCATTCACATCCTTGCTCCTCCACCCAGAGCCCGAAGCTATGCTTGATGCGTGCTGTTAGCAGTAATTTTGTATTCACATCCGATTACTGTGTTACTGAACCCTACATGCGAATGTGGTAAGCAAATTTTATTCCACTGCAAATCGGACTGACGGACGAGTCGTTATTTTAATCTCTACGCACCAGGTACTAGCCCTTATCTTGACGTTGTACAAAGTCACTAATTTCCGAGTCAAGTCCACTGCTATTCTAATGTAATATCAATTTCTAATCAGTCATCACCTCTACAGCCCCGAACCCAAGGCCGTGTGGCTGCTGTTAAATTCTAGGAAGGCAAATGATGTCTGATTCAATTGTATTCGCATCGACTGACTCAGCTCAGTACTTTGTTTCTAGTTCTAGTACTCACTGCATTCCGGGAACTCCTAGACTTAGTCTGGATTTCTGTTAGGGGTTCAGCCTAGCTGAGTGTAGGCGCCCAAAATGCCTCTATCTAGGCCACCTACACTCATTTTGAGTTCTTCAGTTGGCGGATCAGCCAAGCTGTGTTTAGATCGGCCTAGGTCATCGATCCCGCCTCTGTGTAGGTGAGTGTGGTTCTGCCTCGTCGTCCAGACATATCCGTGTCTCATGGGCAGACTAGCAGTAGCACTCTGCGACACCGGAAACATCCATTCGTAAGTAAACCATCATTTTGAAGAGAGCATCATGATCTATTTTAAGTTGATTTTGAGAAGGTTCAGGCTCAAGAATTGCCACGGGGGATACAGTGATTGCATTCGTCTAAGATCGTTATGTCCTGTGAGTTTTGCCGCACAACTGTGGGTGGTGAATTATTCCGGAAAATGGATTTCATCAGGTCGCCCTATGTCACTAGATAGACCTGAATTGACCTATACTTACCTACACAGACCTAGCCAAATCTCCGCTGACCTGTGCTAACCAAGACAGAACTCCTCTGGCCTAAAAATATTCTGTTTAGCTGACTAAACAGAGTGCTCTGCCTAGGTCCGGCTAGATGGCTTGACTCAGGCTCAGTCTAGGATGTCCCGGAACGCAGTGACTCGCCACGAACTCCCACAGAGAGTTGTCCGCTCCGCTCGTATTCCCGCCGGCCCAGCGCGCCCTGATGGCGCACGCAGGGACGACGCCCACAGTGACACTCATCTCATTGATGCGTGGCACGGCAGTCAGCGCCGGGGCCCTTTTCAAAACTCCGCCGGTATTCAGACCCCCACTTGCATCGAAATTGAGCCAGAACCGGATCTGGGGAAAACTAGTCGGTGTTAATAATATCCCGGTAAACTCGGGAAAAATCATTGTTGGCCAACTCTGAATGGATACGTTTTATCCCGCTGTCGCGGTATTTGGCAACGATTCTGAACACTCCCTGGACAGATCGGGGAAATCGCGTGCTTTTAAGAGAGCCTCCAGTGGAAACCTCACACGTCCCTCTCGCTGCCGTCTCTACCTCCGTTGCAAAATGTTCTGGAGCTCAACTTCCCTCTCCCTCGACACAGCACGCGCCTTCAATGCCGCATTCGCGCCATCGTATACGCCCGTTGGCATTTTCGTCGGTGGAACGTCAGGCATAGGACAGGGAATAGCCGAGGCATTTGCGAGGCATACCAAGGGCAACTCCCACATTGTGCTCGTCGGACGAAATCGGGCAGCTGCAGAGGCCATTATTGCACGGTTCCCAAAGCCATCCGTTCCGGGAATCAAGCACGAGTTTGTCGAGTGCGATTCCAAACTCGTCAAGAATGTCAAGAAAACGGCGGCGGAGCTGCTCACCCGCTTTCCGAGGATCAATTTCCTCGTCTTGAGCGCCGGAGCGGTGTCAACAAAACCGTACGACGAGAGCGAGGAGGGAATCGACAGGCGGCTTGCTGTGCTGTATTATTCACCTGGAAGTTCATCTATGACCTGATGCCTGGTCTGCGCGCCGCCAAAGCCGCAGGTGAGGATGCGAAGGTGATCTCCATATTGAAAGCGGGGTCCGGCGGACCCATCGATCCGGACAACTTTGGCCTGAAGAAGAATTTCAGTTTTGGGACATTCAAGAATGAAATCCCCGCATACCACGACGCTATGATTGAAGTAAGCAAGCTGGGATTCCTTGCGTTTCACCGAAAATTCACCCTCCGACTTCTAGAGTTTTGCAGAACAAGAACCGGAGATGACGTTCCTCCACTCATATCCAGGCACTGTTATAACGGGCCTCTGGAACGCAGCAGACTCTGCCATCATCAGATCCTTCGCATGGCTTTATCAGGCGTGGCTTTATCCGTTCTCCATAGCTCTCGAAACCTGCGGCGAGTGTCAATTGTACGGGCTGCTTAAATCTGGCCCTGGCGCTGACCGGATAGACGCTACTGGGGAGAGTATTGGTAAACAAGGGTACCATATAGTCGAGAAAGCGAAGCAGACGTTGTGGAAGCATACAGTGGATGCTACTGCGTTGTGAAGGCGGCTCGAGGTCATAGGATCATCTGAATAAAGTGCAGTGTGTCAATCTGGAAGCTCGTCGAGAATGGCAATTTGCCCTTGATATTACAGCCATTTCTCCAAGTCCAAAGTTCATTTCATGTAATACAGTGTTTGAATGCGACTTTGCCATCCGATGCACTGGAAGAGATGATGATTAGATGCTGGGATTGAAAGCCTGGGCTTGGGTCGGGTCTTAGCTCGACAATATCCTGAGCCCGACCCTACCAGCAGGGTCGACCCAGGTCGGGTCGGGCTTGAGCGTATTTTTTTTTCCGGGGGTGGGGGTAAGTTCTCCAGTCATGAAATGTGTTGTTTGAGCCTGTCTTCACCTTCGAAAAAGCTCAAGTGATTTTTCCTGGTTCTAAATGGCCTCTTAATACAATCTTAACATCGCTTGGTTCGCATCAAAATATCGGATCGTTCCGTGCATGTTGTTCAACCGCAACCAGGACACGGGAGATGCCGGGAAATGTCCCAAATCAAATTGGAATGACGGACAAAAATTCACGGCGCAGGAAATGCGCACAAACCCGGGCGCAAACCCGGTCTTAGGTCGGGCCTGGGTGCCTAAGCCCGAGCCCGGCACAACACTAGCTGGAACTTGAAGTTCGTTTAGCAAGCCCTGTCCCATAACAATTTAATTAGATTCGGGTAGTATTGCAAATTTATTTTTGCTGTTAGTTACTCGGGTCTCGGTTTCACATCTTTCACCCCAGATCATGTAATACTAGCCAGGGGACAATATATATGAGTGAGCGACATGAATGTTGCACGCTAGAGGCTCTTGCAGCAGCGTTTTCTCTGATAGTCTGAATTCCAAGTGCGTGGATCCACGCAATCAAGCGCCGCTAAAATAACCTCATACGGCGAAGTTCGGTGTGCATGAGAACTGAGGTTTGCGGAATATTCGGAGTGGTCCTTCTTTAAATTTTAGAAATCTAGAAGCATCGTTGAGGATAGTCCCGCTGCTGGGACACCGGGAAATTTTGTCACGGTGACAAAACAACCCCCAAACCACAAAGTCTCTGCGCACCGCCGGGACAACAAGAAGCATCGATCGCGAACAAAGTGGAGCGCGCATCGAGGTAAGATGGAAGCCGCAGATGTGATAGGAGAGGAATATTCGAGGATACTCAGAAAGGCCTGAAAAATTAAAGAAGAAAAGCCGACATGGTGACAACAGCACTGTTGATGCGCAAACTTGGCGCAGCCAGATTGTCAAACTGGACGTCTTTCCTTTCTAAACCCTCAAGGGGAACCGATATTTCGGTCGCATTGCCGATTCGCGAAATAATTACCCGCCACACGATCCTGCGAGTGCACAGAAGCATACCGAACCGCTTTATATTTAAATCGGTGCTAATCAGTGTCTGATGTGGTACTAGAATTATTCGTGCACAGGGTATGTTTGCGCCCAAATTAATATTCACTGCATTCCGGTAACTCCTAGACTTAGTCTGGCTTTCTGTGGGGGGTTCAGCCTAGCTGAGTGTAGGTGCCCAAAATGCCTCGGTCTGGGCGCCTACACTCATTCTGAGTTCTTCTGATGGCGGATCAGCCTAGGTCATCGATCCCGCCTCTGTGTAGGTGAGTGTAGTTCTGCCTCGGTGTCCAGACATATCCCTGTCTTGTGTTCTCTGGACAGACATCTTGTGTGCTCTAGACAGATCTGGATAGACCTATACTTACCTAGCCAAATCTCCACTGACCTGCGCTGATTAGACAGAATCGGGGAGACATAAAAATGCTCTGTTTAGCTGACTAAACAGAGTCCTCTGCCTAGGTCTGCCTAGATGGCTTGAGTCAGGCTCAGTCTAGGAGGTCCTGGAACGCAGTGAGTATCATGGCTCAAGGCGGGTTGTCTGGATGGCTAATGAGTAATGCAGTTATTACTCCACCTCATCCCATTCCAATGCAATTGATTTCTCAGGGTACATACTCTGACCGTCGTTGATACCTGGCCTCCGGATTTCAATTCGTACACGCCACTGACAGTTTTGTTTAAACCCAATGATGTCCATTAAACGAGGTAAGCCAGGTTTACTTGATATTTGAACCCACAAGTTAGGCAATATAAATTGCGTTCGATTTTACACAGCAAGAAACCTGCACAAATTCGTGAACGGTAAGCATCGGATTCACTTAAACGTCACCACGCCTTCCTGATCCAACTCTGTATTTAGCGGTCACTGGAGGACGGATCAAAACCGATGAACTAACTGTTCTCTCGATTCCTACATATTTAAATTCTTACTTGCCGATCTAATTTGATTTAATTTTAGTCCAATGTTTTTTTCTTCAAGAAGTCAGCGCGCATTGACTGGGCGTGCAACCGGGTAATTGATATCTGATCCTTACCCTACTGATGTGCTCTTATTTTTCACGTCACTTTGGTCACTGGCAGGCCTCGCTGGCCCATTTTTTTTAGCCACACAAGTTATTTATTCATACCACACACGTATGAAAGCCTTTTTTGGTCTACATGTCTTACAAATTTCGTAACAAATACAGATGAGGTGAATTAAACACGCTTCAAACCGCTGACTTTGAGTCTACTCCAGACCCTTCTTCGGTGTTTTCGAAGAGTTGAGTAGGAGCGTAAATTGCCGGGTAATTGACGCGCAGTTACTATATGTACTTTACCGGTTACGTTCGCCCCGTTCACTCGTGCGCTGTCAAAAACGACGCGTTGTTGTGGCTTGTATGGCCGCCCACGTGCCGGCGTGTCAAGCTTTGTCTCCTTCCGCCACCGCCGCTCGAGCGTGCATCCTGCCCTGAGCGGCATCTTGTCAAGTTGCGCCGCATAGAGCGATGAACGCCGTCCACCTCCCTACCACTGCGACGACCCCTCCGCTTCGCCAAGGCGTACGACAAGGAGATGACGCGGTCGAGGACGACGGCGCGCCAACACCGAGCCGGCCACCGCCGCGTCATCCCCGCCCGGCTCGGGCACGCCGGCGATGCACAAGCTCAAAGGGCTGCAGCTGTGCCCCGGTCGCGCAGAGCTTATTCACGCTGGGATACGACGTCAGTCTCCTCGGCGACTTTTGTGCGTCGCGCGACTTACGCCTGCTGCAATGCGGCCAGTACGGCCAGGCTGTCCGGCGGTTCTTACCCAGTGCCGGCGCCCTGGCAGGCGGGTCTCAGCAACTCCTTCATGAGCTACTCCACTCCCACCAAAAAAAAAAAAAACCACCAGGCTCGTCACGGGCGACTTCGCGCTCGGCCAATGCGGGATCAGCATGGCGGGCGTCTTGGCGCACAGCATCGGGCGACACTCATTGTACCTCTATGGGTAGATTTTGGGGGGCTGGCGCTGGAACGGCATGGTGTTCACCCCGGGCGAATGACACTGGGCAGCTACGAGGGTTTTGTCTGTGGCGCAGACGGTGTGTTGCGTCTCTTCTATATTCTCCCTTTATTATATTCCATTCCCTCCCCTTCTCTCTTCCTCCCTTCCTCCCTTCACCCGACGCTGCACCATTCAACTCATCTCTTCTTTTACTCACCCAGACACCTTCCCAATTATCTAACCAACTGACTTCGCCCTGGGGCGGTACGGCATAGACTAGGCCGGCGTCTTCAACACGTAGTTCCATTCGTATTGTTACCGACTTCAACTCCACCGCTTATTATCAACTCTGCGTACTGCGTTATTTCCACGTCATAGGCATGGTATGTGGCGTACTCGCGCCGTACATCCTCAACTCGGGCGAGTAGGACTGGGCTATGCGGCTTCTGGCTTGCGATCTGCTGTGTAGTGGACACATATTTCTGCGTGCGAGGTGCGTCTTTTCTTTCCTGCGTTCCCTTGCGTTCTACGTCCTCTTATCCTGCTTTTTTCGCTCCCGTTACGATTTGTTCGTTCTTCCCGTCCCGTTCTTTCGCTACCCTTCCCGAGTCTCCCTTGCCCGACGCTACACCATCCGAACACATCATAGCGCATGCTTCCATCCTTCACTTCACGCTCGTTTATGCACGCCACCCACTCTTTTTAGCTCACAAACCACCCATCCAGACCCGAGGCCGCTCCTTCGCGGAACTTGACCTGCTCTTCGAGCGCGGCCTCAGCGTGCGCAAGTTTGCCAGGCGCGTGCAGTATTCACCCCATCTCCTAATCGCTTCCGCTCCCTCCACTTACCCTTATAGGCTAAACTCTCCCCGCCTCCGCCCACCCACAACTCCGCGCACGTATATCTAACGACTATCCCCTCCTACTCCACGGCCTCGCCCTCCTCTTCGAGCGCGTGCAAGTTTGCGGCGAGCACGTGCGTGGAGGTTTCGATGCTGTTGTGTCTGAGGCTGGTGGTGTTGGGAATGCAGCGAGTGAGCGGGGCGGGGAGAAGGAGATGCAGGGGATGTGATGGGTGGGTGGGTGGATGGGATGGATGATGAACGAGCTAATTACGAGCGGAAGATGACGACGAGCATGAGGAATGGCCGATGAGTACATTTACGAACTTGTTCACTGTACTTACGCAGCAATGTTGACGATTTGTTTCGAAGGGTTTGTTGAAGTCAGTTCTGTTGTTGCCTACGGGGTGGGTGATACCGATGTTCTTAGGCATATATTTCTTGTTCAAATCGCACAGCTTGAAGTCTGTAGGGAAATCAATCTATTTACCTATGCATGTCTTGTTTGAATCGCACAGTTTGGAGTCTGGAGGCAAATTTATTTATTTATCTATGCATGGAAGGACACTGCTTCGAATAACGAGAATTTATTCTGCGATGTGCCTGTGGGTTATATGCATGTTTTGTTATCATGGTCCAAGTAGGGAGACTGGTCAAGGTCTCCCTCTGCAAGATCCCCGTCACTCTTCAGCGTGCCTCGTAGACGGGGCCTTAAATTCATACTTATTGACTCGCAACAGAACACCTCGCCCAATGGTTCGAGTCATTCGTTCCCCCAAAAATTACACTGGTACACTAATCGGTCGCAGGCCAAGTGTGAGCGCCAGCCGGCTCTTTCTCATCTTTCATTCCCACTGGAAACTAGTCTAATTCCGAGGGAACCCAACTGATTAATTCGCAGAAAAGTCATCAAGCTACCAATGTGGCTGAATACATCCCTGGGCCTCCGATATTTCTCCACTTTGCGTGGCAACTAGTAGGTGTCCAATCCGGGACTACGAGTTGATGCTCGCAGTACTGCGGAAGCTGCTTGGTTCGAAAAATGTTAAATGAGGTGTGTTTGTGGGCTTGATAGCACGCTAGTCGTCCGTTGCTTGAATATGCAGCAGCGATCTTGGTACCAAACATAAATCTTAGTTTGTTGCATTGTATTTTTCTCTCTATGCGGTCTTTACTCGAATTTGAACCAACTTCTCTTGTAATTGTACTTTGATGGAGTGCGATTGTCTTTTTCGTTCAATTTGACATCGATTCGGATTTTTCACAGCCCAGAAAAATCGGGTAAATCGAGAAAGATCATCGCACTATGCAAGAATAAAAATAGGTCGGATGTGACTGTAGATCTGAACGAAAAAGGTAGTTAACCATCGCCGTCTGGGAACGTGAATCTGGCATCTGCTCCACATCATTTTATAGAAACTGCTTTGGAGATAGGGACATTCTCTTCTTGGGCATCCAATTTGAGAATAAGACGGTGTCCCACCGTACTCTCAACTCAACCAGATTGGTCATGTTCAGCCTCAATCGGAACAAATAGGGATCCGGAACATGGCGGAACAGTCCCGCCGATTTAAACTCGGCTAATCTCCGCCGACTTGCCATCCAAGCTACAGCATCAACATTCCTTCTGTCAACCTTGATGTAGGATGCGGTCCTGCTTCGCATTGCTTGACTTTCATTGCCCGGTGTCAAGATGCCGAATCATCGACGCGTGGATTCAACGTGGCAACCACGAAGCGCGCGCCTCCATTTCGGTGCTCTGCGGTCGAAGAAATTACGCTGTGAGGTTATCTCACGCACGAGTCTCTCGTACTTCTCTGCGGGCTTCGGCATGCCCGTTTACGTCGGATCTACAGCTTTTAATATTCTATTTTGGCCTTCAAAGATCCCAGCCCTCGGGTCCAGTGCGGATCTTAACAGCTTCCTGAGGCGCTATAAAAGCGCTCGACAGCTGTCCAACTCTTGTCTTCTTTACCCTCACCCACCATGGCCGATCCCCTCAGCATAGTGGCGAGCATTCTCCAGCTCATCTCCGCTGCCAAGTCAACTGTCGATGTGGCCATCGACATGGCCACCGCCCAGAAACAGCAGCAGAATCTGTCTGTAGAGCTTGAAAACCTCGAGCCGTTGCTCAAGGACTTTGAAGCCCGTTTGACAGCCAATCCGTCGGTTAATGGAATGAAGCAGCTTGTGAAACCATTGGGGCAGTTTGAAGACACGATGAAGGGCGTAAACACTCGCCTACAATCTTCGAAGAATTCAAAACTTGGCAAAGCACTTGCCTGGACTTTTTGGAAAAAGAAGGAGTCCCAGGAGGATCTTGGCAAGTTGGAGAGGTTCAAGGTTTTGCTCAATTCCTGGCTCGTAATGGATATTTGGTGTGTATCTTACCTGCGCCACAATGCATTAAATTTATTTACTTACGTGATTCCATTAGGGATGTCGGCCAGCAGCAAAAAGGGAACCATGATTGTAAGTTCAAACTATTGTCCATCCAGCTCACAGATGCGATGACTGAAATATGAGCAGGGGAAGAACGGGATAAAGTTATTGAATGGGTGTCACCACTGAATTTCTTCTCACGAAATGAGGACATCTTTCACACTCGACAAGATGGAACCGGCATGTGGCTAGTTAACGACATCCAATTTAAAGACTGGGTTTTGAGCCCTGGAGGGACATTGTGGTGTTACGGAATGCGTATGTGTCTTCCTTCATGGTCTTAAAATAGTGTTGAATTGTTCATGGGCAGCCGGAGCAGGCAAAACTGTGCTTTCGTGAGTCTATCTGCTACCGTCGTAGATACTTATTTATCCTCGAGTAGCGCGATCATTACGGAATATCTTCGAAGACAATTCCCGATTGGGAACATCGGTGTCGCATGCGCGTACCTTAATCACAAGGAGACAGAGATCCAAGCACCGGAAAATATTCTTGCGGGTCTCTGGAGGCAATTGATATTCGGAAAACCTCTACCCGCTGGATCTCCAGCACACGGACTCTATGCCAGGCACTACGAAAAACGCACAAGACCCTCATTGGAGGAGATGCACACTGTACTGCATTCTGTGGTGATGATGGAATATTCGAAGGTGTATCTCATCATTGATGGCCTCGACGAGTACCCAGAGCTTCGGCGCCACAAGCTCCTGAAATATCTAGCAGAGTTCCGGCCCGAACTCAACCTGCTGTTGACTTCACGGCCTCATGTTGAGCCTGAAACTTACTTTCCAAACACACCTTCTCTTGAGATTTGCGCGACAGAGGAGGATATCCGCCATTATGTCAAAGGGCAGATTCAGGATTCGCCTCGCTTGTCAAAACATGTTCAATCACACCCAGAGTTAGGGGAAGAAATTGAAACAAAAATTATCAGCAATGTCGATGGAATGTAAGATGCCATTTTTGGATACAGGAATATTTTATAACTTCAAAACAGGTTTCTGCTTGCTAAACTACATCTTGACTCTATCATCACAAAGCACACAATCAAGGCCATCCGCATTGCTCTACAAAATCTGCCTGAAGATTTGGAGCACACATACAATGAAGCGATGGATCGGATCGAGGCCCAGAGCAAAGAGGACAAAGCTATTGCACACCTGGCTCTCATCTGGGTTGCAAATGCCAAGCGTCCATTATCTGTTGCAGAGCTGCTGGAAGCAATTGCTATTGAGCCAGACACCAAATCACTTGATTGGGAGGGTGTCATGGAGATGGTAGTTGTTCTTTCTGTCTGTGCTGGCTTGGTCATTGTCGACCAAGATGGTACTGTCCGACTCATCCATTACACCACCCAGAAGTATCTGGATGGAGTGCAAGCCAGTAAATTCCCATTTGCACAGAGAGACATTGCTTGTGCATGTCTCACATATCTGCTGTATGACAACTTTGCTCCTCTTCCTGAAAATCCGTGGGAGCTAAGGGAATTGGGACATGACCATGCACTCCTCGACTACTCTTTTAGGCACAGTCTCTTTCACACTGCAGGAAAATATGAAGCCATGCTCCGGCATCTGATCATGGAATTTCTGGGTCAAGCTTCCAGATGGGCGGAATTTTGGGGCAGCGTCAAATATAATAAGCACTATGCCTCTTCTCCTTGGGACATTTTGGACCCTTTTGAAGGATGGCAAGAATTCCATACACCACTCCATTTGGCTGCTGTGTTCAACTTACAAGAAACATTTGAGAATATCCTCACACAGGATCCACATCTTTGGGATGAAAAAAAGGGCGAGTTACTTTATGTCTCTTCCTCTTTCAGCCACATGGAAATGGTTGAACTACTCCTTGAGAAAGGTGTGGATGTGAATGTTTCAGGTTGGAAATATGGGAATGCCCTGCAGGCAGCATCCTACCATGGGCAAGAGGCAGTGGTTCGACTGCTCATAGAGAAAGGTGCCGATGTGAGTGCACAGGGCGGACAATACGGGAATGCGCTGCAGGCAGCATCATATTGGGGGCATGAAGCAATTGTCCAGCTGCTCATAGAGAAAGGTGCAGATGTGAATGCACAGGGTGGAGAATACGGGAATGCGCTGCAGGCGGCTGGGCATGAGGCAATTGTCCAGCTGCTCATAGAGAAAGGTGCCGATGTGAATGCACAGGGTGGAAAATATGGGAATGTGCTGCAGGCAGCATCATATTGGAGGCATGAGGCAATTGTCCAGCTGCTCATTGAGAAAGGTGCCGATGTGAATGCACAGGGCGGAGAATACGGGAATGCGCTGCAGGCAGCATCATGTCGGGGGCATGAGACAATTGTCCAGCTGCTCATAGAGAAAGGTGCCGATGTGAATGCACAGGGTGGAAAATATGGGAATGTGCTGCAGGCAGAATCATATTGGGGGCATGAGGCAATTGTCCAGCTGCTCATAGAGAAAGGTGCCGATGTGAATGCACAGGGTGGAGAATACGGGAATGCGCTGCAGGCGGCATTATATTATGGGCATGAGGCAATTGTCCAGCTGCTCATAGAGAAAGGTGCCGATGTGAATGCACAGGGTGGAGAATACGGGAATGCCCTGCAGGCGGCATCATATGGTGGGCATGAGGCAATTGTCTGGCTGCTCATCGAGAAAGGTGTCAATGTGAATGCACAGAGTGGAGAATACGGGAATGCGCTGCAGGTGGCATCATATTGTGGGCATGAGGCAATTGTCCAGCTGCTCATAGAGAAAGGTGCCGATGTGAATGCACAGGGTGGAGAATACGGGAATGCTCTGCAGGCAGCATCATATCATGGGCAAGAGGCAATTGTCCGGCTGCTCATAGAGAAAGGTGCCGATGTGAATGCACAGGGCGGAGAATACGGGAATGCGCTGCAGGCAGCATCATGTCGGGGGCGTGAGGCAATTGTCCAGCTGCTCATTGAGAAAGGTGCCGATGTGAATGCACAGGGTGGAGAATACGGGAATGCGCTGCAGGCTGCGTCAATAGAGCCCAACACAGCCATTGTTCAACTGATCATTGATCAAGGAGCAGATGTGAATGCACAGGGCGGAAAATATGGGAATGCATTGCAGGCAGCATGCTGGTTTTCAGAAGAGGGAGTCGTCCAGCTGCTTATAAAGAATGGTGCAGACATCAATGCCCAGGGCGGAATATATGGCAGTGCTTTGCAGGCTGCGGCAGCAGATGGGAACCTGGTGATCATCCAGATCCTCGTAGAGAATGGTGCAGACCTCAATGCAACTGGTGGGCACTATGGAAGTGCATTGCAAGCTGCTGCCAGCAGGAACCATGAGACAGTGGTTCAGTGGCTGCTTGCGCACGGTGCCGATGCACGTCTGCTGGAGGAAGCCCCTGGAAGCGAGGAAACAGACATCGAGAGTGAGGAACTTGAAGGTGATAGTGATATTGTGCGTTGACTCCATGTTCGCTGCACATAATTCTGCTTATTGACACTTGTCTACAGGAATCGGATGGAGCATCAGACTTTGTAGGATAATCTGCCAAAATGATCTCATAGCGATTAGATTGGTGTTGTAAGTTCTGTAAGATTTCAGCCATGTTTAGCGGGTTGGTGGGAAGTGAGGATACAAAATCTTCCGAAGCAGTGATAGGTAAAGCGAAGTTGAGTGTGTGTTTACAGTTGGTGAGACATTGCCACATTGCCACCCTACCAAATATTCATGTTTCTTTTGAAATGGAAACCAGCAATCCAAAAAAAATTGTTTGATTCTCCGCTGCAACAAATAGACTCATTAGCAGTCTGTAGACAAATAAATAAAAAAAGGGCCAAATGTGTAATCGCCAAAGCAGCATAGTACAGGCTGGTTACGAGTCTCTGCAACAAGGACAATTCCTGTCTCAGTGATAGGAATAGCGGGCTTATTTTGTGGTTTGAAAATTTTCCAAGATATACCAGTCGCTTTTTAAATCGGGGATTCCAAGTGCACGAAATCCGGAATCAGATCAGTAGTGCAGGGATGATCTTTGGCCTCTTTCAATGGCTGAGCCTCTCACATTTTTTTTCCTTTGGTGAGGCCATTTGAGCGCTTCTGCCGATTCGGCTTTCGGCCGTTGAGTCGTGGAAGGGCCCGGGGCCGATTTGGTCCATCTCACGTGGCAGCCGCTTGCAACGTTTGGCTTTCCCCTCTTCTGTGTACTGGTCTCTCCTCACAACACCTCGGACACGTCGCACACATGGTCCCGCCTCAGCCCGATCGTTCCCGACCGACTCCCGGCCTTGCCACCCGCAGCAGCTGCCGGACGGGGCTTACCAGATGCCCGCGCAAACAGGCGGGAGCAACGTACGCAGCCAACGGCTCTACGCTAGCATAACATCGTCCTCACCTGCCTCCTCTGCATCATCGCATCCACCGCCGTCCTCTGCACTGCGTCCGTCTCCAGATCGCGGAGATCCTCTGCGGGGGCGCCGTCCAGACACGTACATCCAAGTCCCTCTTGAGGACGATGGCACGCCGACACCGAGCACGCCACTGCCGCGCCCGGCTCGGACACACCGGCGATGGAGAAGCACCAACCCTCGACAGATCTGGGAGTCCCGCCCCGCTACGCCGCCATACGCCCGCCGCACGCATGCTCCGCTCGACCCGACGAACACGCCAGACGTGCCACGGCCGCGTCATCCCGGCCACGCCGGCGCACAAGCTCGAGAGGGCTGCAGCTGTGCGCCGAGGCGGTCGCGCGGAGCTGATTCATAGAGGGCTACGATGTCAGTCTCCTCGGCAACTTTTGTGTGTCGTCCGACTTACACTCGGTGTGATGCGACCAGTACAACAAGCAGCTGTCCGGCGGTTCTTATGCAGTGTCCGCGGCCCTGGCAGGCGGGTCTCAGCAACTCCTTTATGAGCTACTCCACTCCCTCTAACCAACCAGGCTCGCCACGGACGACTTCACGCTCGGCTAATACGGGATCGACCTGGCGGGCGGTGCAATCCCCTGGGCGCAAGGGCACTGGTGAGCAGTGCAGGGGGGGGGGTACAGGGGGGAGTATGGGCGGGGGCAAGACGTCACTGCTCGACAAGGTGGTGCGGTACCTGCTCGGCGGGGACGCTGCGCCGGATCGCTCGCCCGAGCCGATCTAGCTGCTGGGGCGCGAGATGCCTGGGTGGGGGCGCGTGGATGAGGAGCGCGTTAGGGCTGCGGCGCATCGGCATTAGCATCACGCGAAGGGTGCCACCGGAAGCACAACGCGAATTCGACTGCGGCGACACGCACCAACAGCACGCACGCGCACCTTGAGCACTTTTACGTGCTGGTCTGGTGCACGTACCGCTTGTGCTCGAGGAGCTTTACGCCTACCTTGTGGTGGTGTTACGTTTACTCCACGGTCTTGGCGCACTGTCTGTCCATCCCGGTATCGAGAACCTCGTCCTCGACGGGCTTCTCCCGCGCGTTGGCGTCGAGGAGCTGCACTTGCGATATCTACGCAGCAGTCGGGAGCAAGTTGCGTGGTCTTGGTGTGCGCCCCGTGTGGCCTACGTGCCGTGTGTACTCTGCGTGACCTGCGTGCCGTTAGCCGCATGCTTCATGTACTCCTTCCTAGCCCGACGTCCTGCTCGACGTGGATGCGTCGTCTGTTGCATTGTCGGGGAGTCCGCGATGTGCAAAGTCGACGCACGTCCCGATGGGACTTCGGTCCCGCAGACAAGCCACACGTTATTCTTGCCCGTGCCACAGGTGTGGAGGGCGTGCGCTCAGCGAGCGGCCGCGCTCGCACCATCCCGGTGCGCGCCCGCCTGCGCCTTCTTTCTCTATTCCTTTCCCTCCTCTTGTCTCCCTTCCCTTCCCGCTTGCTGGCTGTCGTGGTTCCTCAACAGCCCTGCGGCGCCGTTCGGCGTGCACCGCATGGCGCTTGCAGGCAAGGCGCAGGGCAAGGACGTCGGCATGTGGTTTGGGCCCAGCGCGGCGGCGGGGGCTGTTAGGTGGGTTTTCTACCTTTTCCGTTCGCGTTTTGCTCGTTTGCGTCCTCGTCATCTTCACGTCCTTCTCTCCCCCCTCCTTATCATTCACCACCAGCCCCATCATGTCCATCTCCTTGCTCGTCATCTGTTCGCTCCGCTCCTTCTTCACCTCTCCTCATTCACCGTCTCTCTCACCTTCCGCTCGTTATCCTTTGCTTTTATCTTTATCCTCTAATGGCCGACGCTAACACACTCCCACAGAACGCTCGTCGACGCCTCCCCTGCCTGCGGCCTGGGCGTCTCCGTCGCCACCGACGGCACCCTCTACCAGACCGAGGTGTACGCCGTGTCTCACACGCCCGTCATCGCGCCGCCCCTCAAATCCCACCACTCGCACGGCTCGCAGGCGTCGCACACCTCGTACGCCAGCTCATCTTCGCGTGCCTCGTCGTCGCACGCCGCACATGCCAGCTCCTCTTCGCATGCGTCGCACGCCTCTTATCCGAGCACCTCCTCCTATGCGAGCTCCAAACCGGCGGCGACGACAAAGCGGTGGGGCGACCGCCTGTGCTGCTGCTGCTAGGCATCCGACTGGGGCTCGACGGCGTCAATCCGGAGTATTACGAGACCATCAAGGTAACTTCACTCTTCCACACCACGAGCACCCACTGACGCTTGTGCAGATGCTCTACACCTTTCCACAGTCCGTCGGCATCGCCGGCGGGCGCCCCAGCTCGTCCTACTACTTCGTTGGCGTGCAGGGAGACGGGCTATTCTACCTCGGCCCGCACCACTCGCGTCCGGCGTCCCACTGCGCCCACCGCCCACACCGTCGGCGCACTTCGTGTCCTCAACGTCGGAGCCACCTGCGTCGCGCGCGGGGTCACAGGAACCGCGCGCAGGGTCCCTCGAGCCGCGCGCGGGCTCCCTCGAGCCAGCGCGCGCGGCCAGCCCGCCGACGACAGAGGACGAGCTGGTGCTCAACGCGCAGCGCGCGGAGGACGCAGCCGGCACGACGTGCACGGAGGCAGCGTTCTACCAGCGCGTGTACGCGCCCGCGGAGCTGCGCACGTTCCACTGTGAAAAGGTGCGCAAGATGCCGCTGAGCGGGCTCGACCCGAGCATGCTGCTGGGCTTTGTGTGCCGCGACGAGGGGAGTGGGTGGACTTGCGGAGGCGGATTGCGTTGGTGCGTTTTCTGTGCTTTCGTCTTGCTTCTCTGAGTTGGTGCTGATTGAGTTGCGTCAGCTGCCGCGGACGATCTTTGCGATCCAGGACGAGCCGCCGATGTGGCCGGGGGCGGACGACGACGACGATATGAGGCTGGAGAGCGTGTCGGACCTGGAGGAGGAGGAGGACGTGGACGTGGACGACGGGGAGGGGAGTGGTTCTTCGACGAGGCGTCGTCGAACGCATCGCACGGCGTCTCGTCCAGCGCGTCGCACACGCACACGTCGACGCACTACCATTCCAACTCCAACTCCACGACGAGCAGCGCGCGCACGCGCAGTGAGGAGGCGAATGACACGGAGGAGGACCCCGTCGCCGCTGCCGACCACGACGTGCTTCGACCTGAGCGGCGGGCCGAAGGCGCAGGACGCCGCGGGGGAGAAGGACACGGCGGGGTCGCCATTCCCCGAGGAGGAGGACGGCTTCGTCGACGCGGGGCGGGAGGATGACATCGAGGACGACTGGGTCGACCCGGTGCCGCCGCCGCTGGTGGCTGCGCCTGCGCAGGCCAAGAAGAGTAAGAGCGCGAGCGGGAAGAGCAAGGAGGGGAAGGAGAAGAAGGAGAAGCGGAGCAAGACGAAGAAGGCGGCGGCGGTGCCCTTGCCGGGCGCGCACCATCCGTTCCCAGTGTCGGCGGAGGATGGTGCTATGGGCGGCGGACAGCAGCAGCAGCAGCGCGCGGAGGAGCGGGAGCGGGAGCACCAGCAGAACGTGACGGTGTCGCCACGCCCGACGGCGCAGGGCTGCAGTGAGGGGCAACGCATGCATACCGCGCGCACGCGCGACAGGGGGCGTACGCAGAGCGGGGGCGTGCGCGGGGTGCTCACCACCGATGACTGATACATCTTTTTTCTTCCCTCTTTTCTTCCCATCGACGCGCTTTGGCAGCGCTTGGCTTTTGTCTTCTTTATCCACTTTCTTTACTTGTATATTTTCTTCATCTTTGTGACTTGACTCGTACGTATCTAGGCTTCGCATGGACACTACTACATAATCATGATACCCCTGCAATTATCTATATATCCCTTCTTTTGTGCTTTACGAATCTTTTTTCCCTGTCTCGACTTGTCCGGATTTGGGTAGAGGTGTGTGGTGTTGCTTGGCAAGAGTTTCAAGACGACGGCCGAAAAATGCCGACGTGCTCTTGACTTCATACCACCAGCGCGGACTTCGTGTGACTGAAGTGAATGCACAGAGACGCTGCGGTCTTTTCCCCATTACAGTTTAGCTCCCCGCCCCGGATGACTTTCGTTCCCTTGATCATCTCCTCTCGAAGCTTCGCCTCGAGTGAAAGTCGTTTTGAGTGTACCAGCGACAAACCTAGCTGACTCATTGAGTAGTTCCTTCGGATTTTGCAAAAATTGGCAAAAGCTCGAAGCTGAACCAACTTCTCTTCTGATTATACTTTGCTGGAGATGTACAGTCATTAACCTAGAAGCGAAATGATTAGACAATATCGTGATTTACTCCGTGATTACGAGTTATATTCATCCAAACTTTTTTTCCAGTCGATGTAAATACTCCGTGGCTACCTGTCTACAGAATGGTTGGAGTGAATTGGTGAAGTATTGGTGGAGAACGGGCCCAATTTAGTGATAACATGACATTCTGCCATAAACCACGAAGCGAAACACTACGATGGGCACGATGAAGTGTCTTTGAAGACCTGGGGTGGTCATATTCTGATTCTACGACCTTAAAAACCCCCACAGCATGCCATTACTGTAAAGTTACTGCCCAGCAGCTGGGGACCCGGGCAGCTCGATAAGTTGTAAAACTGAGCCAAACAGTAACTCAAAATGGCGATTTTTTTCTTGAGCTCTTGAAGCGCTCCCTGGCAAATTCCTTTAGTGAATATGAGTTTTAGATATTATAGAATGCGCTCAAAAAGATTGGGCCCTGGGGGATGCTCAACTGATGCAAAACACGTGGTGTTTCGCTTCCCGGTTAAAGACTGTACTGTATTTTTCTTTCAATTTGACACCGATCCGCATTTTTCATAGACCAGAAAAATCGAGTAAATCAAGAAAGATTATTGTGCTGTGCAGTAATGCAAAATTTAATCACCACACAAACCGTCCATTCCATTCTCGTATGCCAAGTAGTCCTCCTTGGAATTTAATCCCTACCTGCGGATGTCATCTCAGCCCTATATTTTCCTCAAGAGTGCATCGATTGGGTAGGAAGATACCTATGTTATCCCGGTGCCCCTAATGTTATTTTTACTTTCAGGTCTTATGTGGGTTTACATTTAACCCCAATCTCGAGGCCAACTGATTGATCACCCGTTCAATTCCTACATGGTCGGTTGCTGTTCATTCTCAGTCCTCATCCGACTTTGTTTATAGTTCTAGTATCATGGCTCAATGCGGATTGTCTGGATGGCTAATGAGTAATGCAGTTATTATTCCACCTCATCCCGTCCTAATGCCATTGGTTTCTCAGGCTACATATACCCTGACCGTCGTCGATATCTGGCCTCCAAATTTCAATTCGTACACGCCACTGACAGTTTTGCTTTAGCCCAATGATGTCCATTAAACGGGGTAAGCCAGGATTACTCGATAAAGTGCGCTCAATTTTACATGGCAAGAAACCTGAACAAATTCGTGAACGGTAAGCATCGGCTTTCATTTAAACGCACCACCCCTTCCTGATCCAACTCTGTATTTAGCGGTCACTGGAAGACGGTTCTAAACCGATGAACTAACGGTTCCTACATATTTAAATTCTTACATGCCGTTCTAATTTAATTTAATTTTAGCCCAATGGTTTTTTTCTTCAAGAAGTCGGCGCGTATTGACTGGACGTGCAACCGGGTAAGAATTTCCAGTTGATATCTGATCTCTACCCTATTGATGTTCTCTCATTTTCACTTCACTTAGGTCACTGGTGGGCCCCGCTGGGTAATTTATTTTAGGCACACAAGTTATTTGGTCATACCATATACGTCTCAAGACCTTTTCCTTGACCTATATGTCTTTACGAATTTCGTAATAAGAACAGTCTCAGTGAATCAAACACGCAGCAGACCGCTGACTTCGAGTTTACTCCAGACCCTTCTTGGATGTTTTCGATCGATAATAAATCGCCGGGTAGTTGACGCGCAACTACCATATGTACTTCACTGTTTACGTTCGCGCCCTTCACTCGTGCACTCACCCAGAATATCAAAACGACGCGTTGTTGTGGTTTGTATGGCCGCCCACCTGCCGATGTGTCCTTCAGCCACCAGCGCCGCTGCCCGCTCGAGCGCTGCATCCTGCCGTGAGCGGCATCTTGTCAATTTGCGCCGCATGGAGCGATGAGCGCCGTTGCCTCACTACCACGACGACGACCCCTCCACTTCGACAAGGCGTAGGACAAGGAGAGGACGCGGCCGAGGACGACGGCGCGCCGATACTGAGGCCGACACCGCCGCGTCATCCCCGCCCGGCTCGGACACGCCGGCGATGCTCAAGGTCGAAGCCTCGAAAGCTCTGGGAGTTCCGCCCTGCTACGCCGCCATACGCTCGCAGACACTCTACATACTTACATACCTTCTTCTCACTCACTCGCGACGCCACAGCTGCGTCATCCCGCACGGCTCGGACACACCGGGGATGCACAAGCTCGGAAGAGCTGCAGCTGTAACCCAAGGCGGGCAAGGCTCCGACGTCGGTCTTCTCGGCGACTTTTGTGCTTCGCGCGACCTACGCTTGTTGCGATGCGACCAGGACGACAAGCAGCTGTCCAGCGGTTCATATGCAGTGCCCGCGCCGTGGCAGGTGGGTCTCAGCAACTCCTTCACGAGCTACTCCACTCCCTCCAACATAACAGGCTCGCCACGGACGACTTCGCGCTTAGCCAATACGGGATCAACATTACGGGCGTCTTGGCGCGCAGCATCGGGCGACACGCGTTATACTTCTATGTGTAGATTTTGGGGGGCTCGCGCTGGAACCGCATGATGTTCACCCCGGGCGAATGGCACTGGGCAGCTACGAGGGTTTTGTCTGTGGCGCAGACGGTGTGTGGCGTTTCTTCTCTATATTCTCTCTTATTATATTCTATTCCCTCCCTTCTATCCATTCGCTCTTCTTCCCTTCCTCCCTTCACCCGACGCTGCACCATCCAACTCATCTCATCTCTCACCGCCCATTCACCAGCCCAATTATCTAATGAACTGACGATCTCCTTCCTACGACTGCGCTCTGGGGCAGTACAGCATCGACAAGGTCGGCGTCTTCGGCGCGTGGTTCCATTCGTATTGTTAGGGCAGCTACGCGGGTTTCGTCTGGGCGCCATCTGTTTTTGTTGTTGGTGTGCACGTATTTCCGTGCGTCTTTTTCTTCACGTTTTTGCGTTCTCTTTTTCTACGCATTCTCTTCCTTCTTTTTATCTTCCCGTTTTCATTTCCCTTCTTCCATCCGATCCTTTCCGTCCTTCCCGTCCCGTCCGTTCGCTACCCTTCTTCATCCTTCCCCTTCATGATCCTACACCATCCAAACGAATTAAAGTGCATTATTCATCTTATCCTTCCTCCTATCCTTCACCTCACACTCCCTTATGCACCCCACCCACCCCTTTTGCTTGACGAGCCACCACCTATCCCCATGGCCGCTCTTTCGAGGAACTCGACCTGTTATTCGAACACGGCGTCAGCGTGCGCAAGTTTGCATTGAACTGATGATCTCGACACGGGCAAATCTTACGACTGCGCCTTGGGGCAGTACGGCATCGACAAAGCCGGCGTCTTCGGCGCGTGGTTCCAAGGGCAACTACGCGGGCTTATCCTACGGCGCGATCTGCTTCTGCTGTGTGGTGCACACATATTTCCGCGTGCCCGAGTTGGGTCTTCTTTTCTTCTACGCTTGAGTTCTCTTCTCTATTTTCTTTGCTTTTTTGCGCTCCCGTTTTCATTTCTCTCTTCCATACGATCCTTTCCATCCTTCCCGTCCTGTCCGTTCGCTACCCTTCCTCCTTCCCCTTCACGATGCTACCCCATCCGAACGAATTATATACCCCATCCTTCCTTGTATCCTTCACTTCACGCTCCCTTATGCACCCGCCCACTCCTTTGGTTTGAGGAACCGCCACCTATCCAACCCCACGGCCGCTCTTTCGAGGAACTCGACCTGCTGTTCGAGCGCACGCAAGTTTGCGAGCACGCGCGCGCAGTATTCATACTCAACGCATCTCTCCCTTCCCCTCCCTCCACTTACCTCTATGACTCCCCCCGGCTCCGCCCACCCGCACGTATCTGACTGGCGACCCCATCCCCTTCACCCAGCCCCGCAGCCTCGCCCTCCTGTTCGAGCGCGCACGTGGGGGTGTTCGATGACGGCGTGTCTGAGGTTGGGATGCAGGGAGCGAGCAGGGCGGCTCAAAGGAGGAGAAGTACGGGATGTGATGAGTGGATGGGTAGGCGGGATGGGCGATGAATGAGTGAATTACAAGCAGAGGATGACGACGAGGATGAAGAATCGCAGATGAGTACATTTCGCAAACTTGTTCATTTCGTACTTCTTATTTACACGGCAACGCTGGCGACGGGCGATTTCTTCGGAAGATTTGTTGAAGTAAGTTCCGTTGTTGCCTATGGGGTGGGCGATATCCGTTTTCTCAGGCATGTATTTAATGTTCTAATCGTACAGTTTGAAGTCTGGAGGGAAGTCAATGTATATCACACAGTTTGGAGTCTGGGGGCAAATTTATTTATTTATCTATGCATGGAAGGATGCTGCTTTGAATAACGAGAATTTATTCTGTGATGTGCCTGTGGGGTAGATGGATGTTTTATTATCATGGTCCGAGCAGGGAGACTGGTCAAGGTCTCCCTCTGCATGACGCCCGTCACTCTTCAGCGTGCGTAAAATTGTCTCGTAGACGGGGCCTTTAAATTCATTCTTATTCACTCGCAACAAAACACCTCACCAAACGATCAGAGTCATTTGTACCTCCAAAAATTACACTGGTACACTAATCGGTCGCAGGCCTAGTGTGAGCGCCAGCCGGCTCTTTCTCATCTTTCATTCCTAACGCTTTCTCGGTCTCTGAGCGATGTGGCCCAACGGTGTTACTTGGTTGTCAAAAGAAAACTTGGAACTATTTCTGATTATCCGGACATCCATCTCGTTTAATGCGTTGAGCTATTCGATCTCCCTCAATACATCATCTGGGTGTCCGAAAATGCTCAACTTCGTTGGGCAACTGGTTTAAATTAGAGGTGATTAACATTGGTCAACGGTGTTAGGAGTTGTTCTTGCGACTGTCTGCGAAGGCCGCTTTGTTCGAATATGTTACATAAGGTGTGCTTGTATGGCATGCTAGTCGTCCGTTGCTTGAATTTGCGGCGGCCCGTTTTGGTACCAAACATAAATCTTAGTTTGTTGTATTATATTTTTCAGGTCTCTATGCCGTCTTTACTCGAAGTTGAACCAACTTCTCTTGGAATTGTACTTTGATGGAGTGCGATTGTCTTTTTCGTTCAATTTAACACCGACTCGGATTTTCACAGCCCAGAAAAATCGGATAAGTCGAGAAAGATTATTGCACTATGTAAGAAAAAAAATAGGTCGGATGTGACTGTAGAATTGAACGAAAAAGGTACTCAACCATCGCCGTCTAGAAACGTGAATCTCCCATCTGCTCCACAGAAACTGCTTTGGAGGTAGGGACATTCTCTTCTTGAGCATCCAATTTGAGAATAAGAGGGCGTCCCACCGTACTCTCAACTCAGCCAGATTGGTCATGTCCAGCCTCAATCGGAACAAATAGGGATCCGGAACATGGCGGAACAGTCCCGCCGATTTAAACTCCGCCGATCTCCGCCAACTTGCCATCCAAGCTACAGCCTCAGCATTCCTTCTGTCAACCCTGATGTAGAATGCGGGTCTGCTTCGCATCGCTTGACTTTCATTGCCCGGTGTCAAGATGCTGAGTCACGACGCGTGGATTCAACGTGGCAACCACGAAGCGCGCGCCTCCATTTCGGTTCTCTGCGTTCGAAACAATTACGCTGTGAGGCTATCTCACGCATGAGTCTCTCAAACTTCTCTGCGGGCTTCGGCACACCCGTTTACTTTGGATCTACAGCTTTTAATATTCTATTTTGGCCTTCAAAGATCCCAGCCCTCGGTCCAGTGCGGATCTTAACAGCTTCCTGAGGCGCTATAAAAGCGCTCGACAGCTGTCCAGCTCTTGTCTTCTTTACCCTCACCCACCATGGCCGATCCCCTCAGCATAGTGGCGAGCATCCTCCAGCTCATCTCCGCTGCCAAGTCAACTGTCGATGTGGCCATCGACATGGCCATCGACATGGCCACCGCCCACAAACAACAGCAGAATCTGTCTGTAGAGCTTGAAAACCTCGAGCCGTTGCTCAAGGACTTTGAGGCCCGTTTGACAGCCAATCCGTCAGTTAATGGGATGAAGCAGCTTGTGAAACCATTGGGGCAGTTCGAAGACACAATGAAGGGCGTAAACACTCGCCTACAATCTTCGAAGAATTCAAAACTTGGCAAAGCACTTGCCTGGACTTTTTGGAAAAAGAAGGAGTCCCAGGAGGATCTTGGCAAGTTGGAGAGGTTCAAGGTTTTGCTCAATTCCTGGCTCGTAATGGATATTTGGTGTGCACCAAGTCACTTGATTGGGAGGGTGTTGTGGAGATGGTGGTTGTCCTTTCTGTCTGTGCCGGCTTGGTCATTGTCGACCAAGATGGTACTGTCCGACTCATCCATTACACCACCCAAAAGTATCTGGATGGGGTGCAAGGTAGTAAATTCCCATTTGCACAGAGAGACATTGCTCAGGCATGCCTCACATATCTGCTGTATGACGACTTTGCACCTCTCCCCAAGGATTGGGAAAAGGTAGAGACATTGGAACAAGACCATGCACTCCTTGACTACTCTTTCCGGCACAGTCTCATTCACGCTGCAAGAAAATATGAAGCCATGCTCCAGCATCTGATCATGGAATTTCTGGGTCAAGCTTCCAGATGGGCAGAATTTTGGCGCAGCATCAAATATAATAAGCACAATGCCTCTTCTCCTTGGGCCATTTTGGAACCTTTTAGAGGATGGCAAGAATTCCATACACCACTCCATTTGGCTGCTGTGTTCAACTTACAAGAAACATTTGAGAACATCCTCACACAGGATCCACATCTTTGGGATGAAAAAAAGGGCGAGTTACTTTATGTCTCTTCCTCTTTCAGCCACGTGGAAATGGTTGAACTACTCCTCGAGAAAGGTGTGGATGTGAATGTTTCAGGTTGGACATATGGGAATGCCCTACAGGCAGCATCCTGCCAAGGGCAAGAGGCAGTGGTCCGACTGCTCATTGAGAACGGTGCCGATGTGAATGCACAGGGCGGAGAATGCGGGAATGCGCTGCAGGCGGCATCATATCGTGGGCAGGAGGCAATTGTCCAGCTGCTCATAGAGAAAGGTGCCGATGTGAATGCACAGGGCGGAGAATACGGGAATGCGCTGCAGACGGCATCATATCGTGGGCACGAGGCAATTGTCCACCTGCTCATAGAGAAAAGTGCAGATGTGAATGCACAGGGCGGAAGATACGGCAATGCCCTACAGGCTGCATCATATCATGGGCACGAGGCAATTGTCCAGCTACTTATAGAGAAGGGTGCCGATGTGAATGCACAGGGCGGAGAATTCGGGAATGCGCTGCAGGCGGCATCATATCGGGGGCATGAGGCAATTGTTCACCTGCTCATAGAGAAAGGTGCCGATGTGAATGCACACGGAGGAAAATATGGGAATGCTCTACAGGTGGCATCATCTCTTGGGTACGAGGCAATTGTCCAGCTGCTCATAGAGAAAGGTGCAGATGTGAATGCACAGGGCGGAGAATACGGGAATGCGCTGCAGGCAGCATCATATTGGGGGCATGAGGCAATTGTCCAGCTGCTCATAGAGAAAGGTGCCGATGTGAATGCACAGGGCAGAGAATACGGGAATGCACTGCAGGCTGCATCATATCAGGGGCATGAGGCAATTGTCCAGCTGCTCATAGAGAAAGGTGCCGATGTGAATGCACAGGGCGGACACTTTTGGAATGCACTGCAGGCGGCATCATATCATGGGCACGAGGCAATTGTCAAGCTGCTCATTGATCAAGGGGCAGATGTGAATGAACAGGGTGGGAGGATTGGGAGTGCCTTGCAGGCAGCATCATATTGGGGGTGTGAGGCAGTCGTTCAGCTGCTCATAGAGAAAGGTGCCGATGTGAATGCACAGGGCGGATACTTTGGGAATGCACTGCAAGCTGCTGCCAGCAGGAACCATGAGACAGTGGTTCAGTGGCTACTTGCGCACGGTGCCGATGCACATCTGCTGGAGGAAGCCTCAGGAAGTGAGGAAACAGACATTGAGAGTGAGCAAGTTCACGGGGGTAGTGATATTGTGGGTTGACTATATTTTCTGTGCATAATGCTGCTTATTGAAACTTGCTTAGGAGGAATAGGGTGGAAGGGCAGAACATCAGACTTTGTAGTATAATCTGTCATAGCAATCGGAATTATAGTGTTGTGAGATTTGTAAGAATCCAGGCATACTTGGGGGGTTGTTGGGAAGTGAGGATACAAAATTTGGAGCAGTAAGTCGAAGTTGGGTGTCTGTTTACAATTGGTGAGCCGTTGCCACATTGATGCCCTGATTACATTCATGTTTGGAATAAATCTTTTGAAATGGAAACCAGCAATTAAAAAATCAGTCCTTTAGCTGTTCTCTGCAACAAATAGACTCATTACTAGTCCGTACACAAATAATAATAAAAGGACCAGATGTATAATCACCAGTACAGGCCAGTTAGGAGTCTATGCAACAAAGAAGATTTGTGTCTCAATAACAGAAGTAGTAGACTTATTTTATTCACTGGTTTGAAATGTTTCTAAGATATACCAGTCACTTTTTAGATCGGGGATTCCAAGTGCACGAAATCTGTAATCAAATCAGTAGTGCAGGGACGGGCTTTTGCCTTTTTCAATGGCTGAGCCTCTTGCATTTTGTTGAAGCCATTTGAGCGCTTCTGCCGAATTCGGCTTTCGGTGTTGAGTCCCGGGGGGCGGGCCGATTTGGCCCATCCCACGTGGCAGCCGCTTCGAGTTTGCAACGTTTGCCTTTCCTCTCACCTATGTAAGGTAGAGGTCATACAAACCTCGCCAACGTCACGTGCGTTGATCCGACGTCCAGATTTGGGCAATTTTTGAAAACAATTGTCCCAAAAAACTAGTAGGCCACTAGAACAAAATTCGTTCCATGAAATTAAAGAAACCAAGTATAAGACTCATCCTACAAGATGTATTAGCTTCTTGAGTTTTTGTGAGAGAGGAGTTGTTGTTTCAAGCAAATTTGGGCTATTTCAATATCTCCTCTTTTTCCAGCAAAAATTTCTCATATGTGTGAGTTCCCAGACACATTAGGTATACTTTCCAGTAAATTCATGCAGCGGATAAGCCCAAAGGGATCTGGTCATTAAATGGAGGCTTTTACAAGGTAAATTGCCTAAATCTGGACGTCGGATCAATGCACGTGACGTTGGCGAGGTTTGTATGACCTCTACCTTACTAGTCTCTCCTCACGACACCTCGGACATAATACACACATGGTCCTGCCTGAACCCGATCGCTCCCGACCGACTCCCGACTTTGCCACCCACAGCAGCTGCCGGACGGGGCTTACCAGATGCCCGCGCCGTAGACAGGCGGGAGCAACGTACGCAGCCAACGGTTCTACGCCAGCGCAACACCGCCCTCAGCTGCCTCCTCTGCATCATCGCATCCACCGCCATCGTCTGCACTGCGTCCACCTCCAGATCACGGAGATCCCTGGGGGTCTTCCAGACGCGTACGTCCGAGTCCAGGAGATGACGCGGATTAGGACGATGGCATGCCGACATCGAGCCCGCCACCGCTGCGTCTTCCCCGCCCGGCTCGGACACACCGGCGATGGAGAAGCTCCAAGCCTCGAACGATCTGGGAGTCGCGCCATACGCCCGCGGACATACATACCGCGTCCAACACTCACCCGCCACGATGCACCCGCGCCGAGGCGGCGCACGCACGCTCCGCTCGACCCGACGAACACGGCAGACGCGCCACGGCCGCCTCATCCCGCACAGCTCGGACACACCGGGCGCGCAGAGCTGACTCATGCAGGGCTACGACGTATTCCCCCTCGGCGACGTTCTTATCCAGTGCCCGCGCCGTGGCAGGCTGCGTTCAGCAACTCCTTCACCGGCGATTCCGTCTACTTCCTCCAGCAAGCCGATCTCTCTCGCTTCAGACACGTCCTATGACTTCGCGTCGGGGCGTCTTCCAGACACGTACGTCCCTTTCCTCCAACTATATCCTTACGTTCGCTCATAATCACGATACCGCACAAGCTCGATTACCTACGTATCAGAGGCGTGCCCCGTCGCACTGCGCCGGTACCCCACGATGCACAGCAACTTCTCCTGGGGTCTCGAGCAGGTCATCGGCATCGGCGTTCTCGTACGCGCTACAGTGGAGTGGCCCGTGTCGCTCCTCATCGGCGTCGCACTCGCGCCCGAGTCGCCGTGGTAGCTCGTCCGGCACGGTCCCGGATGCATGCCGTACTTCGCCTGACCAGCCTTGGCAGGGAGACGGCTTTTCACGCGGACGAGACGCTGGCGATGATGCGGTACACGACGATACTCGAGGAGAAGCTCACGCGCGGCGCGACATACTGGGACTGGTTCAAGGGCACGGATTTGAGGCATCGGACCACCGGTGCGTCGCGTCTTTTCCTTCATCTTATAAAAATAAAAAATAAAATCAATCAGATCTTATGCAGGGTCTGGACCACCGCAACTCCTTCACTCCGGCGAGAAGGCCGTAAGGCCTTCACCGGCGCCAACTCCGCCTATTCCTTGCAGCAAGCCGGGCTCGCCACGCGCAAGTCCTACATCGTCGCGCTCAGCCAATACCCCGGGCGGCGTCTTCGGTGCGTGTTTCCTCATGCCACACGGCGGCGCGCGCAGTACCTCTACAAGCCGATGGGCCTGTGCGTTATCCTATTTTCCCTGCGCCGCTGGCGACAGGGTGATTTTGTCTTTACTACATACGATGGAGTGTGGATTGAATTTCGGCGGAGGCCTGATATTGGTGCGGGCGGAGATACTGGTTATGGGCGCAGATATACACGTGCACGGTGGGCACGGTGTGCTACTTGCTCGTGAGGGACCTGTGCACGCAGAAGCTTCTGATTGTGAGGATGGAGCTGGGGCCGAATGGATAGCTTTGCGCTTTCCTCCTCTTCCTTTCTTTTTTTTCCGCTTGCCCTTTTTTTCCCTTTCGCGTCTGCGCTTTTCTTCATTGATTCGCAGTGACTTATTTTTCTTCGCGCAGTAATGTGGTGGACATTCTGTGCAGTGCACTCACGCCCCAAATCTCAACTCGGGTGGGACAACGCGGGTTCCTTCTGAGGGGCTATGTCGTGTACCCGAATTTCCGCGTGCCGGCGGTGCGCTATAGCTTGCCTTTTTTGTTGCGTTTCCTTACTTTCCATTCGCGTTCCGTATTTTTTTTTTGCGTTCTCTTTCCTTTCTTTCGGTTCTCCCTTTCTTCTAGATCTCTTGTCTCCTCGCTGCCTTCTGTTTTCGCCTCTCGCCGTCAGCGTGCGCAAGTTTGCGAGCAAGTAAGTACGCGCGCGTAGTTGTTTGATGTTTCGAGCGCGCAGACCTCAAGATTGGAGGGCATTGCTTGGACCTGGGCTACGAGGGATTTTATGCCATCATTTGGTCTCTGGATACCCTTCGACTCCAGGATAATAATAAAGCCAATGATTATTTTCTGACTATCACAAAACGTGAGAACTACTGCCATATCCCTCCTCGCCGATATATCCCCGCTGTCACGCTCAAACCTTATGCGGGGAACTCGGAGTGTACGGATCAAGTTTGGCAGAGACGCGTTGAGCTGTCGAAAGACGCGTCAAGATGGCGGGAGATACGTCAGTTTGGTGGGATACGTGTTAAATCCGCTATCGATGGATGCGTCATGACTGAAACTATGCAAGTCTAGATTGTTTCACGCAGGTGGGCTTCTTGAAGCTTCCTTCTGATTACTACTTTTGTTTACTGATCCTTCACTTTCAGAGCACGTTCATAATTATCCTCAGAGGGTGGAAATTATGCAAGTTCGACTCGCTCCGTATTTCGGAAGTCACTGGTCAGTAGTCAGGTCTATTTTCTAATGGACTCTTTGCCCCTATATATCGCATTTATTCAAGACGGAGACGGTATGTAACTTATGTATTTCAAACATATGACTTCTCCTTCCTGAATCGCGGTATTCTGCTTTCAGATCTTGTTTTTGAAGCCACAGAATGTGCCGATACAAGTTTGACGCGCCCCCCGAGACATCTGATGCTATCCTGGTACTGATCCTTCGCTACAAGCCGACGGTTCTCATTCAGATCTTTGCTCTTCCACTCATAGCAAGAAACTATGCAAGTTTGATTCGACGTTGGCAGTAATTTTGTATTCACATCCGACTGCCTGATGCGTTACGAATCCTATTGCTCACACAGTATGCACTTCCAGTCGCACTGACTCACGAATCGTTGTTCTAATCTCTAGACACCGGGTACTAGCTTTTATCTTGACCGACTGCGCGTACGAGGTCAGGAAACTCATATTCCAAGTTCACTTTTATTCTAGTGCAATACCAAATTCCATTGACTGTTCGACTCCGAGCCCACGGCCGCCTGGTTGCTGTATAATTCTAGGAAGGTAAATGCCGCCTTTTAATTCTACTTGCACTGACTCACTAGCCATTATAATGACCAGGCGTGGCCCCAATACGACTTTTTTGTTCTACACCATGTTGACTTTGAATCAGAAACTCGTTCAATAAGGTATGCCGCCTTCAGTCAATATCTAATCTCTTGCATTTGACCATGTTTCAGAGCCAGGACGTGACTCACTGGCAATATCTACCAGTAACCTTTCCATTTCAATTCCCGCACGCCGCCAATGCACTTTTGCCTTCAAGTTTAATCCTGGGCTTCAATCACAGCACAAACCGCCCATTCTATTCTTGTATGCCAAGTATTCCTCTTGACATTTAATACATATATTCGTTGATATTCAATTCCTGTTCTCGTCAACATTTAATCCCCACAAGCTGATTTTTTCATCGGCCCTATATTGTCCTCAAGAGCAGATCGATTGACCATTCAAACCAGGTATGAAGATACATAATGCCACCCACTTATGTTATTTGGCTCTCGGGTCTTATGTGGGTTGGTATGCAACCACAATCTCGAGGTCGAGTGATTTTCCGTTCGATTCCTGCATGGTAGGTCACCAACAATTTGTTCTAATAGACCGTCACTCCATTTAAATCCAACTTCCTTTTTAGTTCTAGTGTCATGGCTCAATGAGGATTCAAGTTGTCTGTATTTGAGATTCTGACAGGTGGAGTGATGCTCTTCAGATCCCACTTTATGCTGCCTTAATGATTGGTTCTCAGGCTACATATACCCTGACCGTGGTTGAAATTCAGTGCTTGGCGCCTTCAGAATTTTAATTCCTACACGCCACTTGCAGTTTTGTGTTTAGCCTAACTATATCATTTGTAAACTCCGCGCGGTAAGCCAGGTTTCCTTAATATCTGATCTTGCAAGTAAGGCCGTATCAATTGCGTTCAATTTTACACGGCAACAAACCTGCACAACTTCGTAAACGGTAACCACCAGCTTTCATTTAAATACCACTACGCCTTCCTAATGCAAATCTGTATTTAGCGGTCACTGGATCACGATCCGAGGCTCACAGATTGTTTCCAAGACGTCGTCAGTATGTTAAATAATATTTACATAACTTCCTACCGTTCTGATATAATTTTTTTTAGTCCAATATTTATTTTTGAAAGAGCAAATCAACGTGGATTGACTGCGCGTTCAACCAGGCTGAACTTGTAGTTTATATCCCTACTCTTCTGGTATATTTTTTCAGTGGCCGATCTATTGCAGGAATTGTAGGCACACATTTATTTATTTCTGCGCCATACCTTTTTGGTCCATATGTCCTCACGACTTTCGCAGAATTAAACACGCCGCAGATTCCTGGCTTTGACGCGCAGTCACTATATATTTTTACTGTTTACGTTTTGCGCCGCCCACTCGCACGTTCACCCAGAATATCCGTCAAAACTCAAAACGCGTTGTTGTCGCTTGTGTGGCCGCCCACGTGCCGACGCGTCAAAGACTCCGCCTCCGTCAGCACCACATCCCGCTGTGAGCGGCATCTTGTCAAGCTGTGCTGCGTGGAACGATGAGCTTCGTTGCCTCCCTACGACCGCGACGACGCCACCGCCGCGTCATCCGCCCGGCTCGGGCACACCGGCGATGCACCAGCTCAAAAGGGCTGCAGCTGTGCCCCGGTCGCGCAGAGCTGGTTCACGCTGGGCTACGACGTCGGTCTCCTCGGCGACCTACGCTTGTTGCGATGCGGCCAGTACCACAGGCAGCGGTCCGGCGGTTCTTATGCAGTGCCCGTGCCCTGGCAGGCGGAGCCCAGCAACTCCTTCACGAGCTACACCACTCTCTCCAATAAACCAGGCTCGCCACGGACGACTTCGCGCTCGGCCAATGCGGGATCAACATGGCGGGCGTCTTGGCGCACAGCATCGGGCGACACGCGTTATACCTCTATGGGTAGATTTTGGGGGGCTGGCGCTGGAACGGCATGATGTTCACCCCGGGAGAATGGCACTGGGCAGCTACGGGGGTTTTGTCAGGCGCAGACGGTGTGTTGCGTCTCTCTTCTATATTCTCTCTTTTATTATATTCTATTCCCTCCCTTCTATCCATTCGCTCTTCTTCCCTTCCTCCCTTCACCCGACGCCCCACCATCCAACTCATCACATCTCTCACCGCCCATTCACCAGCCCAATTATCTGATGAACTGACGATCTCCCTCCTACGACTGCGCTCTGGGGCAGTACAGCATCGACAAGGTCGGCGTCTTCGGCGCGTGGTTCCATTCGTATTGTCAGGGTACTACGCGGGTTTCGTCTGGACGCCATCTGTTTTTGTTGTTGGTGTGCACGTATTTCCGTGCGTCTTTTTCTTCACGTTTTTGCGTTCTCTTTTTCTACGCATTCTCTTCCTTCTTTTTATCTTCCCGTTTTCATTTCCCCTCTTCCATCCGATCCTTTCCATCCTTCCCGTCCCGTCCGTTCGCTACCCTTCTTCCTCCTTCCCCTTCATGATCCTACACCATCCGAACGAATTAAAGTGCATTATTCATCCTATCCTTCCTCCTATCCTTCACCTCACGCTCCTTTATGCACCGCACCCACTCCTTTTGCTTGACGAACCACCACCTATCCCCATGGCCGCTTTTTCGAGGAACTCGACCTGCTATTCTAGCACGGCGTCAGCGTGCGCAAGTTTGCAATGAACTGATGATCTCGACGCGGGCAAATCTTACGACTGCGCCTTGGAGCAGTACGGCATCGACAAAGCCGGCGTCTTCGGCGCGTGGTTCCATGGGCAACTACGCGGGCTTATCCTACGGCGCGATCTGCTTCTGCTGTGTGGTGCACACATATTTCCGCGTGCCCGAGTTGGGTCTTCTTTTCTTCCGCGCTGAGTTCTCTTCTCTATTTTCTTTGCTTTTTTGCGCTCTCGTTTTCATTTCTCTCTTCCATACGATTTTTTCCATCCTTCCCGTCCCGTCCGTTCGCTACCCTCCCTCCTTCCCCTTCACGATGCTACCCCATCCGAACGAATTAAAGCGCATTATATACCCCATCCTTCCTTGTATCCTTCACTTCACGCTCCGTTATGCACCCCACCCACTCCTTTTGTTTGAGGAACCACTACCTATCCAGCCCCACGGCCGCTCTTTCGAGGAACTCGACCTGCTGTTCGAGCGCGCGCAAGTTTGCGAGCACGCGCGCACAGTATTCATACTCAACCTATCTCTCCCTTCCCCTCCCTCCACTTACCTCTATGACTCTCCCCGGCTCCGCCCACCCGCACTGGCGACCCCCTCCCCTTCACCCAGCCCCGCGGCCTCGCCCCCCTCTTCGAGCGCGCGCGTGGGGGTGTTCGATGACGGAGGTTGGGATGCAGGGACGAGCGGGGCGGCGAGAAGGAGGAGAAGTACGGGATGTGATGAGTGGATGGGTAGGCGGGATGGGCGATGAATGAGTGAATTACGAGCGGAGGATGACGACGAGCATGAAGAATCGCAGATGAGTACATTTCGCAAACTTGTTCGTTTCATACTTCTTATTTACACGGCAACGCTGGCGACGGGCGATTTCTTTCGGAAGATTTGTTGAAATAAGTTCCGTTGTTGCCTGTGGGGTGGGCAATATCCATTTTCTTAGGCATGTATTTAATGTTCTAATCGTACAGTTTGAAATCTGCAGGGAAGTCAATGTATATCACACAGTTTGGAGTCTGGGGGCAAATTTATTTATTTATCTATGCATGGAAGGATGCTGCTTCGAATAACGAGAATTTACTCTGCGATGTGCCTGTGGGGTAGATGGATGTTTTATTATCATGGTCCGAGCAGGGAGACTGGTCAAGGTCTCCCTCTGCATGACGCCCGTCACTCTTCAGCGTGCGTAAAAGTGTCCCATAGACGGGGCCTTTAAATTCATTCTTATTCACTCGCAACAGAACACCTCACCAAACGATCAGAGTCATTTGTACCTCCAAAAATTACACTGGTAGACTAATCGGTCGCAGGCCTAGTGTGAGCGCCAGCCGGCTCTTTCTCATCTTTCATTCCTAACGCTTTCTCGGTCTCTGAGCGATGTGGCCCAACGGTGTTACTTGGTTGTCAAAAGAAAACTTGAAACTATTTCTGATTATCCGGACATCCATCTCGTTTAATGTGTTGAGCTATTCGATCTCCCTCAATACATCATCTGGGTGTCCGAAAATGCTCAACTTCGTTGGGCAACTGGTTTAAATTAGAGGTGATTAACATTGGTCAACGGTGTTAGGAGTTGTTCTTGCGACTGTCTGCGACGGCCGCTTGGTTCAAATATGTTACATAAGGTGTGCTTGTATGGCACGCTAGTCGTCCGTTGCTTGAATTTGCGGCAGCCCGTTTTGGTACCAAACATAAATCTTAGTTTGTTGCATTATATTTTTCAGGTCTCTATGCCGTCTTTACTCGAAGTTGAACCAACTTCTCTTGGAATTGTACTTTGATGGAGTGCGATTGTCTTTTTCGTTCAATTTGACACCGACTCGGATTTTCACAGCCCAGAAAAATCGGATAAATCGAGAAAGATTATTGTACTATGTAAGAAAAAAAATAGGTCGGATGTGACTGTAGAATTGAACGAAAAAGATACTCAACCATCGCCGTCTAGAAACGTGAATCTCGCATCTGCTCCACAGAAACTGCTTTGGAGGTAGGGACATTCTCTTCTTGGGCATCCAATTTGAGAATAAGAGGGTGTCCCACCGTACTCTCAACTCAACCAGATTGGTCATGTTCAGCCTCAATCGGAACAAATAGGGATCCGGAACATGGCGGAACAGTCCCGCCGATTTAAACTCGGCTAATCTCCGCCGACTTGCCATCCAAGCTACAGCATCAACATTCCTTCTGTCAACCTTGATGTAGGATGCGGTCCTGCTTCGCATTGCTTGACTTTCATTGCCCGGTGTCAAGATGCCGAATCATCGACGCGTGGATTCAACGTGGCAACCACGAAGCGCGCGCCTCCATTTCGGTGCTCTGCGGTCGAAGAAATTACGCTGTGAGGCTATCTCACGCACGAGTCTCTCGTACTTCTCTGCGGGCTTCGGCATGCCCGTTTACGTCGGATCTACAGCTTTTAATATTCTATTTTGGCCTTCAAAGATCCCAGCCCTCGGGTCCAGTGCGGATCTTAACAGCTTCCTGAGGCGCTATAAAAGCGCTCGACAGCTGTCCAACTCTTGTCTTCTTTACCCTCACCCACCATGGCCGATCCCCTCAGCATAGTGGCGAGCATTCTCCAGCTCATCTCCGCTGCCAAATCAACTGTTGATGTGGCCATCGACATGGCCACCGCCCACAAACAGCAGCAGAATCTGTCTGTAGAGCTTGAAAACCTTGAGCCGTTGCTTAAGGACTTTGAAGCCCGTTTGACAGCCAATCCGTCGGTTAATGGAATGAAGCAGCTTGTGAAACCATTGGGGCAGTTCGAAGACACGATGAAGGGCGTAAACACTCGCCTACAATCTTCGAAGAATTCAAAACTTGGCAAAGCACTTGCCTGGACTTTTTGGAAAAAGAAGGAGTCCCAGGAGGATCTTGGCAAGTTGGAGAGGTTCAAGGTTTTGCTCAATTCCTGGCTCGTAATGGATATTTGGTGTGTATCTTACCTGCGCCACAATGCATTAAATTTATTTACTTACGTGATTCTATTAGGGATGTCGGCCAGCAGCAAAAAGGGAGCCATGATCGTAAGTTCAAGCTATTGTCCACCCATCTCACAGATGCGATGACTGAAATATGAGCAGGGGAAGAACGGGATAAAGTTATTGAATGGGTGTCACCACTGAATTTCTTCTCACGAAATGAAGACATCTTTCGGGCTCGACAGGATGGAACCGGCATGTGGCTACTTAACGACATCCAATTTAAAGACTGGGTTTTGAGCCCTGGAGGGACATTGTGGTGTTACGGAATGCGTATGTGACTTCCTTCATGGTCTTTTAATAGTGTTAAATTGTTCATGGGCAGCTGGAGCGGGAAAAACTGTGCTTTCGTGAGTTTATCTGCTGCCGTTGTACATACTTATTTATCCTCGAGTAGCGCAATCATTACGGAATATCTTCGAAGACAATTCCCGATTGGGAACATCGGTGTTGCATGCGCGTATCTTAATCACAAGGAGACAGAGATCCAATCACCGGAAAATATTCTTGCGGGTCTCTGGAGGCAATTGATATTCGGAAAACCTCTACCCACTGGATCTCCAGCGCACAGACTCTACGCCAAGCACTACGAAAAACGCACAAGACCCTCATTGGAGGAGATGCACACTGTACTGCATTCTGTGGTGATGATGGAATATTCGAAGGTGTATCTCATCATTGATGCCCTTGACGAGTACCCAGAGCGTCGGCGCCACAAGCTCCTCAAATATCTAGCAGAGTTCCGGCCCGAACTCAACCTGCTGTTGACTTCACGGCCTCATGTTGAGCCTGAAACTTTCTTTCCAAACACACCTTCTCTTGAGATTCATGCGACAGAGGAGGATATCCGCCATTATGCCGAAGGGCAGATTCAGGACTCGCCTCGCTTGTCAAAACATGTTCAATTGCACCCAGAGTTACGGGAAGAAATTGAAACAAAAATTATCAGCAATGTCGATGGAATGTGAGTGGTCATTCATTTATTGAGGAATATTGTACTGACTTTACAAAAAGGTTTCTGCTTGCTAAACTCCATCTGGACTCTATCCTCACCAAGCACACTGTTAAGGCCATCCGCCTTGTTCTACAAAATCTGCCTGAAGATTTGGAGCACACATACAATGAAGCAATGGATCGAATTGAGGCCCAAAGCAAGGAAGACAAAGCTATTGCACAACTGGCTCTCACATGGGTCGCAAATGCCAAGCGCCCATTATCTGTTGCGGAACTGCTGGAAGCAATTGCTATTGAGCCGAACACCAAATCACTGGATCGGGAGGGTGTTGTGGAAATGGTAGTTGTTCTTTCCGTCTGTGCCGGCTTGGTCATTGTTGACCAAGATGGTACTGTCCGACTCATCCATTACACTACCCAAAAGTATCTGGATGGGGTTCAAGCCAGTAAATTCCCATTTGCACAGAGAGACATTGCTCAGGCATGCCTCACATATGTGCTGTACGATGACTTTTCTCCTCTCCCTGAGAATAGGGAAGAGCTAGAGACATTGGAACAAGACCATGCACTCCTTGACTACTCTTTCCGGCACAGTCTCATTCACGCTGCAGGAAAATATGAAGCCATGCTCCGGCATCTGATCATGGAATTTCTGGGTCAAGCTTCGACATGGGCGAAATTTTGGGGCAGAATCAAATATAATAAGCACTATGCCTCTTCTCCTTGGGACATTTCCGACCCTTATAGAAGATGGCAGGAATTCCATGCACCACTCCATTTGGCTGCTGTGTTCAACTTACAAGAAACAGTTGAGAATATCCTCACACAGGATCCACATCTTTGGGATGAAAAAAAGGGCGAGTTACTTTATGTCTCTTCCTCTTTCAGCTGCATGGAAGTGATTGAACTACTCCTTGAGAAAGGTGTGGATGTGAATGTTTCAGGTTGGAAATATGGGAATGCCCTGCAGGCAGCATCCTACCATGGGCAAGAGGCAGTGGTTCGACTGCTCATAGAGAAAGGTGCCGATGTGAGTGCACAGGGCGGAGAATACGGCAATGCCCTACAGGCAGCATCACATTGTGGGCAGGAGGCAATTGTCCAGCTGCTCATAGAGAAAGGTGCCGATGTGAATGCACAGGGTGGAGAATACGGGAATGCGCTGCAGGCAGCATCATATTGTGGGCATGAGGCAATTGTCCAGCTGCTCATAGAGAAAGGTGCCGATGTGAATGCACAGGGCGGAGAATACGGGAATGCGTTGCAGGCAGCATCATATTGGGGGCATGAGGCAATTGTCCAGCTGCTCATAGAGAAAGGTGCCGATGTGAATGCACAGGGCGGAGAATACGGGAATGCACTGCAGGCAGCACCATATCAGGGGCAAGAGGCAATTGTCCAGTTGCTCATAGAGAAAGGTGCCGATGTGAATGCACAGGGCGGAGAATACGGGAATGCGCTGCAGGCGGCATCATATTGGGGGCATGAGGCAATTGTCCGACTGCTCATTGGGAAAGGTGCCGATGTGAATGCACAGGGCGGGGAATACGGGAATGTGCTGCAGGCGGCATCACTTTGTGGGCACGAGGCCATTGTCCAGCTGCTCATAGAGAAAGGTGCCGATGTGAATGCACAGGGCGGAAAATACGGGAATGCCCTACAGGCTGCATCAACAGAGCCCAATACAGCCATTGTGCAACTGCTCATTGATCAAGGGGCAGATGTGAATGAACAGGTTGGGAAATATGGGAATGCACTGCAGGCAGCATCATGGTGGGCACAGGAGGAAATTGTCCAGTTGCTCATAGAGAAAGGTGCAGATGTGAATGCACAGGGCGGAGAATATGGCAGTGCTTTGCAAGCAGCGGCAGCAGATGGGAACCTGATGATCATCCAGCTCCTTGTAGAGAATGGTGCAGACCTCAATACAACGGGTGGGATATATGGAAGTGCATTGCAAGCTGCTGCCAGCAGGAGCCATGAGACAGTGGTTCAGTGGCTACTTGCGCATGGTGCTGACGCACATCTGCTGGAGGAAGCCTCCGGAAGTGAGGAAACAGACATCAAGAGTGAGGAACTTGAAGGTGATAGTGATATTGTGCGTTGACTCCATGTTTGCTGCACATCATTCTGCTTATTGAAACTTGCCTGCAGGAATCGGATGGAGCATCAGACTTTGTAGGATAATCTGCCAAAATGATCTCATAGCGATTAGATTAGCGTTGTAAGTTCTGTAAGATTTCAGGCATGTTTGGTCGGTTGTTGGGAAGTGAGGATACAAAATCTTGTGAAGCAGTGGTACAGTAAAGCAACGATAAGTGTCTGTTTACAATTGGCGAGGCATTGCCACATTGCCACCCCACCAAATATTCATGTTTCTTTTGAAATGGAAACCAGCAACCCAAAAAAAATTGTTTGATTCTCCGCTGCAACAAATAGACTCATTACCAGTCTGTAGACAAATAAATAAAAAAGGACCAAATGTGTAATCGCCGAAGCAGCATAGTACAGGCTGGTTACGAGTCTCTGCAACAAGGACAATTCCTGTCTCAGTGATAGGAATAGCGGGCTTATTTTGTGGTTTGAAATTTTTCCAAGATATACCAGTCGCTTTTTAAATCGGGGATTCCAAGCGCACGAAATCTGTAATCAAATCAGTAGTGCAGGGACGGTCTTTGGCCTTTTTTAGTGGCTGAGCCTCTCGCATTTTGTTGAGGCCATTTGAGCGCTTCTGCTGATTCGGCTTTCGGCCGTTGAGTCGTGGGAGGCCCGGGGCCGATTTGGTCCATCTCACGTGGCAGCCGCTTGCAACATTTCGCTTTCCTCTCGCCTATATACTAGTCTCTCCTTACAACACCTCGGACACGATACACAGATGGTCCCACCTGAGCCCGATCGCTCCCGACCGACTTCCGACCTTGTCACCTGCAGCAGCTGCCGGACGGGGCTTACCAGATACCCGCGCCGCAACATCCTAACCTGTCATCGCATCCACCCCCATCCTCTGCACTGCATGTACCTCCAGATCGCAGAGATCCTCTGCGGGGGCGTCTTCCAGACACATACGTGCGAGTCCAGGAGATGACGCGGATGAGGACGATGGCACGCCGACACCGAGGCCGCCACTGCTGTGCCCTGATCGGACACACCGGCGACGGACAACCTCGAAGCCATACGCCCGCGGACATACATACCACGTCCTCACTCACCCACCACGACGTGCCCGCGCCGAGGACGCGCACGCAGGCACCGCTCAACCCGACGAACACGCCAGACGCGCCACGGCCGCATCATCCCGGCCACGCCGGCGCACAAGCTCGAGAGGGCTGCAGCTCTCAGACTGGGGCTCGACGGCGTCAATCCGGTGTATTATGAGACCATCAAGGTAACTTCACTCTTCCACACCACGAGCACCCACTGACGCTTGTGCAGATGCTCTACACCTTTCCACAGTCCGTTAGCATCGCGGGTGGGCGCCCCAGCTCGTCCTACTACCTCGTTGGCGTGCAGGGAGACGGGCTATTCTACCTCGATCTGCACCACTCGCGTCCGGCGGTCCGACTGCGCCCACCGCCCACACCGTCGGCGCACTTCGCGTCCTCAACGTTGGAGCCGCCTGCGTCGCGTGCGGCCAGCCCGCCGATGACAGAGGACGAGCTGGTGTTCAACGCGCAGCGCGCGGAGGACGCAGCGGAGGAGGAAGCAACCGGCATGACACACGCGGAGGCGGCGTTCTACCAGCGCGCGTACGTGCCCGCGGAGCTGCGCACGTTCCACAGTGAGAAGGTGCGCAAGATGCCGCTGAGTGGGCTCGACCCGAGCATGCTGCTGGGCTTTGTGTGCCGCGACGAGGGGAGTGGGTGGACTTGCGGAGGCGGATTGCGTTGGTGCGTTTTCTGTGTTTTCGTCTTGTTTCTCTGAGTTGGTGCTGATTGAGTTGCATCAGCTGCCGCGGACGATCTTTGCGATCCAGGACGAGCCGCCGACGTGGCCGGGGGCGGACGACGACGACGATATGGGGCTGGAGAGCGTGTCGGACCCGGAGGAGGAGGAGGCCGTGGACGTGGACGACGGGGAGGGGAGCATGCGGTTCTTCGACGAGGCGTCGTCGAACGCATCGCACGGCGTCTCGTCCAGCGCGTCGCACACGCAAGCGTCGACGCACTACCATTCCAACTCCAACTCCACGACAAGCAGCGCGTGCACGTGCAGTGAAGAGGCGAATGACACGGAGGAGGATCCCGTCGCCGCTGCCGACCACGACGCGCTTCGACCTGAGCGGCGGGCCGAAGGCGCAGGACGGCGCGGGGGAGAAGGGCACGGCGGGGTCGCCATTCCCCGAGGAGGAGGACGGCTTCGTCGACGCGGGGCGGGAGGATGACATCGAGGACGACTGGGTTGACCCGGTGCCGCCGCCGCCGGTGGCTGCGCTTGCGCTGGCCAAGAAGAGTAAGAGCACGAGCGGGAAGGGCAAGGAGGGGAAGGAGAAGAAGGAGAAGCGGAGCAAGACGAAGAAGGCGGCGGCGGTGCCCGTGCCGAGCGTGCACTATCCGTTCCCGGTGTCGGCGGAGGATGGTGCTACGGGCGGCGGATAGCAGCAGCAGCAGCGCGCGGAGGAGCGGGAGCGGGAGCGCCAGCGGAACGTGACGGTGTCGCCCCTCCCGACGGCGCAGGGCCGCAGCGAGGGGCAACGCATGCATACCGCGCGCGCGCGCGACAGGGGGCGTACGCAGAGCGGGGGCGTGCGCGGGGTGCTCACCACCGACGACTGATACATCTTTTTTCTTCCCTCTCTTCTTTCCATCGACGCGCTTTGGCAGCGTCTTGGCTTTTGTCTTCTTTATCCACTTCTTTACTTGTATATTTTATTCTTTGTGGCTCGACTCGTACGTATCTAGGCTTCGCATGCACACTACTACATATTCATGATACCCCTGCAATTACCTATATATCCCTTCTTTTGTGCTTTACGAATCTTTTTTCCCTGTCTCGACTTGACCGGATTTGGGTGGAGGTGTGTGGTGTTGCTTGGCAAGAGTTTCAAGACGACGGCCGAAAAATGCCGACGTGCTCTTGACTTCATACCACCAGCGCGGACTTCGTGCGACTGAAGTGAATGCACAGAGAGCTGTGGTCTTTTCCCCATTACAGTCTAGCTCCCCGTCCCAGATCACTTTTGTTCCCTTGATCATCTCTCGAAGCTTCGCCTCCCAGCCGTCGGCATTGGCAGCGAAAATAGCCCTTGGCTGGCTCTTGCGGTGGTCCTGTGCGGGTTGCGTCTTATCAAATGACGGCCTCTAGCGCCTCTTCTGCACCGATATTTGCTGTCGATCTATGCCAGAATCCTTGCGAGTTGGCGGTTCTGCCCACACATCACCGGTCTCTTCGACTGCTGGATTATTCCACAAGCTGATCCTCTTTTACAAATCTACCTCTGGTTATTTAAAAACCGTACTTGTGTCTTCTCTTCCGCTTGCACCATCTGTTTCATATGTCCGAGGCTTTTTAGAGGATGATTCGTTTGTCACCCGCCCACTCACCTTCTGGATGAAGACTAGTTCCCCGCTAGGACTCATCTATGATATTTTCGCCCCGTCAAATTCCGCGCTTGCATGTTTCTCTTCGGCATTCGCTATCGTGGTCAGAAATCTCCGCCCATCCACGAACCGAAAAAAAAAGGGCCGAAAGTAGTTGGTTGACCGACATCTCATTAAACATCCTGGTGGTCCCTAGTGCTTGAAATGGCTCGCGTTCTTCTCGCTTCCTTTGCGATTCAATAAGAATCCTTCCTGCATCCGCTTCAAATTCTACCGTTTGTCGTCGACTTTCTGGCAATCACAATATTGCTGCGCCAGTAAGACGTCTACTTATTTATTTATATATTCGCCCGCAGCGTATAGCACCGCACTGTCGCTCTTCGGGCGGGTCTAACTCTGTTTATGCTTGGACTTGATTCCGAATCGGAAGAAAACTCGGGCGAGTCCCTCTCCAGGAGATGACGTGGATGAGGACGATGACACGGGGACACCGAGGCCGCCACCGCCGCGCCCGGCTCGGACACACCGGCGATGGACGAAGCCTCGAACGATCTGGGAGTCGCGCCCCGCTACGCCTTGTTGGCCGCCGCACGCGGACGCGATGCATGCATACCTCCTTCTCGCCCACCTGCAACGCACAGCCGCGCCGAAGACGCCCATGCACGCACCGCTCGACCCGACGAACACGCCAGACGCGCCACGGCCACCTCATCCCGCACGGCTCGGACACACCGGTTGCGCAGAGCTAATTCATGCAGGGCTACAACGTTCTTACCCAGTGGCCACGCCGTCGCAGACTGCATTCAACAACTCCTTCACCAGCTACTCCTACTTCCTCCAGCAAGCCGATCTCTCTCGCATCAGACACGTCCCACGACGTCGCGCTTGGCCAATATGGAATCAACATGGCGGGCGTCTTGGCGCACGGCGTCTGGCGGCGCGCATTGTACCTCTATGGCTGTGTTTTTTCCTGGATTCTTGGGCTGGCGCCGGAGCGGCGTTGGCGAGGGGTGCGTTTTTTTTTGGCTCACAATACTCGTGGTAGTCTTAAAGCGTGCTGATTTCAGGCAGATGCCTGATACCGGGGTGGCGGCAATATACCGGTTCGCGGCAGGCGCGGTGTGCTACTCGTTCGTTGGAGCGCTGAGGACGCGGAAGCTGTTGATCGAGAGCGTCATGCTGGGGAGAAATGCGTAGTAAGTTTCTTTCTCTCTCTCGTCTTTCCTTTTATTTCTCCAGTCCTGTGTTCGTGCTGTTGCCGACCCCAACTCCAGCGCTTATTACTGACTATCACCGCGTTTTAGCAACGTCGTCGACATCGTATACAGCGTGCTCACGCTCAACAGGGTGACTAGGACGGGGGAAACTGCGCGCGCTTTTCTGGAGCGCGATCTGCTTCTTCTGTGCGGTGGACACCCGAGGTATGTACTCTTTTTCGCGTTCGAGGTCTCTTTTTTCCCATCCTTTTTGCGCTCCCGTTTTCATTTCTCTCTTCCATACGATCCTTTCCATCCTTCCTGTCCCGTTTGTTCGCTATCCTCCCTACTTCCCTCGACGCTACACCATCCGAACGCATTATAGTGCATTATTCACCCCATCCGTTTGTCACTTCACGCTCCTTTATGCACCCTTCCCACTCCTTTGATTGACGAACCGCCACCCGCCCAGCCCCAAGGCCGCTCGCTCCTTCGCGGAGCTCGACCTGCTGTTCGAGCCCGGCGTCAGCGTGCGCAAGCTTTCGAGCACGCGCGCGCAGATATTCACCCCATCGCTCCCTTCACCCACTATAACTCTCCCCGCCTCCGTCCACCCGCACGTATCTGACTGACGACCCCTCCCATCACCCAGCCTCACGGACTCGCCCTGCTGTTCGAGCACGCTCAAGTTTGGGAACACGCGCGTGGTGGTGTACGATGATGGTGCGTCTGAGTACGATGGTGTTGGGGATGCAGCGAGCGAGAGGGGCTGCAAGAAGGAGGAGGTGCGGGGGATGTGGTTGTGAGTAGACGGGTAAATGGGATGGACGATGAACGAGCAAATTACGAACGGAGGATGACAACGAGAATGAGGAATGGCCGATGAGTACATTTACGAACTTGTTCATTGTACACTTATTATTTACGCAGCAATGTTGACGATTTGTTTCGAAGGGTTTGTTGAAGTAAGTTCCGTTGTTGCCTATGGGGGTGGGTGATACCGATTTTCTCAGGCATGTTTTTAATGTTCTAATCGCACAGCTTGAAGTCTGCAGGGAAATCAATCTATTTATCTATGCATGTCTTGTTTGAATCGCACAGTTTGGAGTCTGGAGGCAATTTATTTATTTATCTATGTATGGAAGCATGCTCCTTTGAATAACGAGAATTTATTCTGCAATGTGCCTGTGGGCTATATGGATGTTCTATTATCATGGACCGAGTAGGGAGACTGGTCAAAGTCTCCCTCTGCATGATGCCCGTCACTCTTCAGCGAGCGTAAAATTGCGTATATAAATGGGCCCTTCATTCCTATTCACTCGTACTGGCAGAACACCTCACCAATCGGTCCGAATCATCCATTCTCTAGAAAATTGCACTGGTAGACTAATTAGTCGCAGGAAAAGCGTTAGTGGCATATGGATTCGACTCTTTCTCATATTTCATTCCTAACGCTTGTTCGGCTCCTGAAAAATGTGATTATTTGCTTGTAAAAAGAAAACTTGGAACTATGCTTATTATCCGGGACCCAGCTGATCAATAATAAATCACAAAAATGGCGGTGAATTTGGTATCGGCACCTTACCGCAGCTTCTTGCATATTCTCATATTTAGCCACATCAGACAGAACATACTTAGATTGGGGGTTTTTTGGGGGGGAGAATCGGTTTAGATTCTGCAAAGGATGGTTCGATTATATAGGTGTGCATGGCTCTATAAACACGAGTGGTTGAAATATAATGCTAGTGCTCTTGTTATAATTTCTCTGGTGGAGGTTCCTATTTTGATATCAAGAAGATGATTATTTCTTGACTAGGTATGTTTTTATGGAGTTCTCCAGGTTATGTACGGTTTTTGTCATTCAATTCAACACCGACCCGGATTTATCCAGGGGCCGGGAAAGTCGGGTAAATGGATAAAGATTATTGCAGTGCAGCAATGAACAGAATTCGGATCTGGCCTGTAGAATACAGTAGCCTTCCAGGCAACCCTGGTTCCTCCTCCGGTCACAGATTCCACTTGTTAAACTAACCAGTCCATATACAAGTGACAAAAAAATGTGGCAAGCACCGTTGAAGCACCGAAGTGCTTGCCGCACATTTCCGCAATTTATTACCAAGTCCAGACGAGTTATGAGTCTCAGGCTACCAGTTAAATGCTCTTGGTTGACAATATTATTCTGGACTTAATCCGTAACAAACCGAAGAGACTGTACACTTGATTGAACGTTTTAGATGCGAAGCTTCGTTTCAGTTGTTCATCGAGTTTGTGAGTGCCGCTCTATGCCGGCTGTTAGTGGCCTCAACAGGATTAGTGGTCAAGGGGAGCAGAGACCAGAACACGTAGGTGATTAAATACCAAGAGCAATGAGGTGGCACATGTGAATATCGGAAGATGGACAAGTAGGCAAGTGGTTCCAGACTTCCAGTAGGGTGAATAAATGTAATCACCCCCTCCAAGCCAGAGTCTTTTTATTTTTGAGGCGGATATAACAGAGAGCGGTTCAATCGGCCATTTACATAGATTGTAGACGTCGTTGGCATCATAACCCCATAGTCTGAAAGCCTGCTTCAAGAGAGAGGAGATACTATTTCATAAGAGCCCCTGAGAACGGTAAGATTACTCTGGAACCCGCTGGAAGTTGTCTGGAAGGTAGAAACGACTGAGAGGATGCTTGTCAGATCCAAGAGGTGAAGTCGCGAGTACTTGAATTGGAGCAGAGCAAAGAGATGTTTGATGGCATCATTAATAAGCAGCGTATACCGTACAGACGGACAATTACGCAATCCCTAAATCCGGAACCAGGAATTGAACGAAAAAGAGAGTACTTCGAACAAACTTCGAATTGTAGAGGTAAGTAGTAATTATTATTTATCTGCATTGGGGGACATTCTCTTATAGTATGGAATAAGAGGGTGTCCCACTGCACTCTCAAATCAGCCAGATTTAGCAGCGCGGTTTGTAACAGTCCCCTCGATTTAAACTCATGTTCCGGGTATGTGACCTGTGTACTTCAAGCTTACGACTTCTCTTCATGGCTGAGTCGTGGTATTTTTCTTTCAGATCAAAGCTGACGCGGCCGCTGAAGGCAGGTCTCACTTCACGGAAGTGATCTTAGTACTGATATTTCGCTGTGGCCAGGTTCTCATTCTGATCCTTACTCTTCCACCCAGAGCCCGAAACTATGCTTGATGCGCGCCATTAGCAGTAATTTTGGATTCATATCCGAGTGCTTTGTTACTGACACTTGAATGCTAGCGTGGTAAGCAATCTTTATTCCACCGCAAATCGGACTGACTCGCCAATCATTATTTTAATCTTTATTTAAGACACCCATATTCGAGTTCACTTTTATTCTAATGCAATATCAACTTCTAGTAATTGACTGCTCAGGAAGGTAACTGATGTCTGTTTCAATTGTATTCGCATTGACTGACTAGCCATTATCATCACCGGACGTGGCCCCAGTGCAGATTTCTACCTTACATTTGAAACGCAAGGCCGACGTTCAACAAGGCCCACATACATCCACCAGCAACCTTTCATCTCAATCCCTGCGTATCGCCCATGCAACTGGACCTTCAAGTCTTATCCTGACCTTCAATCACCACACAAACCGCCATTCTCGTATGCAAAGTAGTCCTCCTTGACATTTATTCCCTATGGTTTATATTTAATCCCTACCCGCAGATGCCTATATTGTCCTCAAGAGCGCATCGGTTGGCCGTTAAAACTAGGTAGGAAGATACCGGCACCCCTAATGTTATTTTATTAGGTCTTATGTGGGTTTGCATTTAACCACAATCTCGAGGCCGACTGATTGATCACCCGTTCAATTCCTACATGGTCGGTTGCTGTTCATTCTCAGTCCTCATCCGACTTTGTTTCTAGTTCTAGTATCGGGATTGTCTGGATGGCTAATGAGTAACGCAGTTATTATTCCACCTCATCCCGTCCTAATGCAATTGGTTTCTCAAAGTACATATACTCTTACAATCGTTGATATCCGGCCTCCTAATTTCAATTCGTACACGCCACTGACAGTTTTGTTTTGACCCAATGATATCCATTAAACGGGGCAAGCCTCGATATTTGATCCCATAAGTAAGGCAATATAAATCGTGTTCAATTGGACACAGCAAGAAACCTGCACAAATTCGTGAACGGCAAGCATCAGCTTTCATTTAACCGCCACCACGCCTTCCTGATCTAACTCTGTATTTAGCGGTCACTGGAAGACGGATCAAAACCGATGAACTAACTGTTCCTACATATTTACATTCTTACCTGCCGCTCTAATTTAATTTAATTTTAGCCCACTGTTTTTTCTTCAAGTCAGCACACATTGACTGGGTGTGCAGTCCGGCAGGAACTTCTAGTTGATATCTGATCTCTGCCCTATTGATGTTCTCTCATTTTTCACTTCACTTTGGTCACTGGCGGGTCTCGCTGACCCATTTTTTAAAAGTTATTTATTCATACCACACACACGTATCAAGTCCTTTTTTGGTCTATATGTCTTTACAAATTTCGTAACAATTACAGTCTAAGTGAATTAAACACGCTGCAGCCCGCTACTCCTTCGGCTTTTTCGATGAGTTGAGTAGGAGCGTAAATCGCCGCGTAATTGACGCGCAGTTGCTATCTGTACTTTGCCGTTTATGTTCGCGCCGTTCACTCGTGCGCTCGCCCAGAAATGTCAAACGACGCGTTGTTGTGGCTTGTATGGCCACCCACGTGCCGACGCGTCAAGCTTTGTCTCCTTCAGCCACCAGCGCCCCGCCGCCGCTCGAGCGCTGTGTCCTGCTGTGCGCGGCATCTTGTCAAGTTTCGCCGCATGGAGCGATCAACGCCGTCCACCTCACTGTCACCGCGACGACCCCTCCGCTTCGACAAGGCACAGGACAAAGAGATGACCCGGCCGAGGACGACGGCGCGCCAACACCGAGGCCGACACTGCGGCCGACACCACTGCGCCCGGCTCGGACACCGGCGATGGACAACCTCGGAGCCTCGGGAGTCGCGCCCCGCTATGCCGCCATACACCCGCCGCACGCACGCTCCGCTCGACTCGACGAACACGGAGGATGCGCCACGGCCGCGTCATCCCGGGCACACCGGCGCACGAGCTCGAGAGGGTTGCAGTTGTACACCAAGGCGGTCGCGCGGAGTGGAGGGCTACGACATCGGTCTCCTCGGCAACTTTTGTGCGTCGTGCGACTTACGCTTGGTGTGATGCGGCCGACGTCGATGCCAGTACGGCAAGGCTGTCCGACGGTTCGTCCCCAGTCCGCGCCCTGGCAGGCGGATCTCAGCAACTCCCTCCCGGGCTGCTCCTCCTACTTCCTCCAGCAAGTCCCACGAATTCGCGCTCGGTCAATACGGGATCAACAGGGCGAGCGTCTTCGGTACGTGATTCTCCATGGCATGCGGCGTCAGCCCGAGCGCACTTTATCCTATTGTTTTACTGACGCTGGAACAGGAGATGTACAGGGACGAGGCGGTGCTGGAGACGGGGTGCATCTTCTTTTGGCCTGCAGCTAAGAGAATGTTTTCACACCGTGCGCTGACTTCCATTCGATGTTACAGATCCCGAATGGGGGCATGTGCGGCGATGCGCCAGTGCACGGTGGCTACGGTGTGATTCGCTCGTGGGGAGCTGCGTACGCGGACGTTGTCAACGTTGAGTCAGAGCGTCGTGCTGGGGAGAAATGGGTAGTACGTTTCTCTCCTTCTCCCGTCTTTTTTTGCCTTCCCATCCCTGGATTGGGATTGTTACCGACCCCAACTCCAGCGCTTATTACTGACAATCACTGCCGCGTTTTTAGCAACGTTGTCGGCATCGTATGCGGCCTGCTCAGGCTCTACAGGGCGAGCGAGACTGAGCTACGCGGGCTTATTCTGGGGCGCAATCTGTTTTTGCTATGGGGTGTTACACGCCTTTTTGCGTGTTGGCGTGGACACGGAAGCCGTTACTTCAGAGCGTCATGCTGGGGAGAAATCGATAGTAAGTTTCTGTCTCTCTTTCTCGCCTTTCCTTTTACCTTTCCATCCCTGCATTCGTACTGTTACCGACCCCAGCTCCAGCGCTTATTACTGACTATCACCACCGCGTTTTTTTAGCAACGTCGTCAGCATCGTGTGCGGCATGCTCGCGATCCATATGCTGAACCCGGACTGGGCTACCTGGGCTTCTTCTGGGGCGCGATCGGTGTCTGTTGTGTGGTCTGCACCTATTTCGACATGCCCGAGGTGCGCCTTTCTTTCCGCGTTGAGTTCTCTTTTTTCTATGCCTTTGTGTTCCCATTTTCATTTTCTGTCTTCTATACTATCCTTCCCATGATTCGTGTCCCATTTGTTCGCTACTCTCCGTCCTTCCCTTCGCGACGTTACACCAGCCATTTCATCTCGAACGCATGATTGACGAACCACCACCCGCCAGCCCCAAGGCTGCTCCTTCACGGAACTCGACCTGCTATTCCAGCACGGCGTCAGCGTGCGCAAGTTTACGAGCACGCGCACGCAGTATTTACCCCCATCTCCGAATCGCTTCCGCTCCCTCCAGTTACCCCTATAACTCTCCCCGTCTCCGCCCACCCGCCCGTATCTGACTGACGACCCTCCCACCCACCCTGCCCCACGGCCTCGCCCTCCTCTTCGAGCGCGCGCAAGTTTGCGGGAACGCGCGTGGTGGTGCTTGATGATGTTATGTCTGTTTTGAGGATGTAGCGAGCGAGAGGGGCGGGGGGCAGGGGGAGATGTATGGGGATTATGATGAGTGGATTGGGTGGGACGGACGATGAATGAGCGAATTACGAGCGGAGGACGACGGCAAGAATGAGGAATGGCAGACGAGTAGATTTACTAACGAAATTATTCATTCCATACTTATTTGCCTACGCCGCGGCGTTGACGATGGGGAGGATTTGCTGAAGTAAGTTCCGTTGTTGCCGAGGGGGTGGGTGGTACCGATTTTCTCAGGCATGTATTTCTTGTTCTAATCACAGTTTGAAGTCTGCAGGCAAAGCAATGTGTATATCTATGGAAGGACGCTGGTTCGAATGCTGCTACATATATACCTGTGGGCTATGGATGGGGATTCATTTTTTGTTTCAGCAAAATGATCCGGTTTGAGTGGGGAAACTGGTCAAGGTCTCCCTCTGCATGATGCCCGTCACTCTTCAGCGCGTGCAAAATTGCGTATATAAATGGGGCCATCATCCTATTCACTCATACTAGAACATCTCACCAAACAGTCCGAGTCATTTGTTCCCGAGAAATTGCACCAGTAGACTGATCGGTCGCAGGCAATGCACGAGTGCCATATGGATTCGACTCTTTCTTATATTTTATTCCTAACGCTTGTTCGGTCTCTGAGTGATGTGTGTTTGTGAAAATTAAACTTGAAACTATTCTAATCGTTCGGGAACCCGACTCGTCAAATTCATCGAGTTTGATCTGCTTCAAGACACCTCTGGGCCTCCGATGTTTCTCAACTTCGTTTGGCAACTGCCAGTGGTTTGAATTAAAAATCATCAATATTCATCATTGAGTAATTGCGGCAGCCTGTCTTGGTACAAAAGAAAAAATAGTAGTTCATTGCATTGTATTTTTCAGGTCTCTATATGGTTGATTCTCTTGGATTTTGGAGAAAGCTCGAAGCTGCCTCCCTTCTGATTATACTTTGATGGAGTTCGCCTCGTTTTATACTGTCTTTTTTTTTCAAATTTTACACCGATCCGCATTTTTCACAGACCAGAAAATTCGAGTAAATCAAGAAAGATTATTGCGCTGTGCAGTAATGCAAAAAGTCTGGTGGCGGGTGACTGGAGAATTGAACGAAAAGGATATTTAACTATCACCGGCAGGGAACGTGAATCTGCTCTAAATAGGGACTCGGAACGTGACGGAACACCAGTGTTCCGCCGGTGCCGATTCGGTGGGACTACAGTCCCACCGCTTATCTCCGACAAGTTGTTCCCGGATCTTTTGAATTTCATTGGCCGGTGTCAAGATGCCTAATCACGGTGTGTAGATTCAACGTGGCAACCACGAAGCGCGCGCCTCCGACTTTTTCCGTTCTCTAGGGTCTGACTTGAAAGGAATTGTGGCAAAAAAAAAAGGTGCTAGCTTACTCAGGAGTCTTTGATCCTTCTCTCTGGGCTTCGGCGCCCCAGTTCACTGTGAATCTAATGTTGTTTAATATTCTATTTTGAGCTTCAAAGATCCCAATGCTCGGGTCCAGTGCGGATCTTAACAGCTTCTCGAGGCGCTACAAAAGCGCTCGACAGCTGTCCAGCTCTTGTCCACTTCCCTCGCCCACCATGGCCGACCCCCTCAGCATGGTTGCTAGCATCCTCCAGCTTATCTCTGCTGCCAAGTCGACCATCGATGTGGCTATCGACATGGCCACCGCCCACAAACAGCAACGGAATCTGTCTGCAGAGCTTGAAAACCTCGAGCCGTTGCTCAAGGACTTTGAAGCCCGCTTGAAGGCCAATCCGTCGGTAAATGGAATGAAGCAACTGGTGAAACCATTGGGGCAATTTGAAGAAACGATGAAGAGCATGAAGGCTCGGTTACAATCCTCGAAGAATTCGAAATTTAGCAAAGCACTTGCTTGGACCTTTTGGAAGAAGAAGGAAACGGAGGAGGATCTCAGCAAGTTGGAGCGGTTCAAGGTTTTACTCAATGCCTGGTTGGTAATGGATATTTGGTGTGTATCTCTCTCGTGCCTGCAATGAATTGAATTTATTTACTTACTCAATTCCATTAGGGACATCGGCCAGCAGCAACAAGGGAATCATGATCGTGAGTGATTTGAACTATTGTCGGATGTGCTCATAGCCTCGGTGCTTGACCTAGAAATGCTCAAGACAGTGACGGCCACTGCCAAGGGACACGACGGTGCGTGAACAGAGTTTATTTTTGTTCATCTATTAATTAACCCCGCTGGTTAGACATTCTGAACGAGGTCAAAGATGCTGTGCTCGAGCAGAGACTGTTGATCAATGGTGCGGTTACTCACCTTTGAATCAGTGTGATATGACTGATATCTAAGCAGGGGCAGAACGAGAAAAAATTATTGAATGGGTGTCACCGCTGAATTTCTTCTCACGGAATGAAGACATCTTTCGTGCTCGCCAGAACGGAACTGGAATGTGGTTGCTTGATGACATCCAATTTAAGGACTGGGTTTTGAGCCCTGGAGGGACTTTGTGGTGTTACGGAATGCGTGTGTGATTTCCATTATGACATCTAAATACTGCTGAAATAAACCTTTAGCAGGGGCAGGGAAGACCGTACTTTCGTGAGTCCTTCTCTTATCGCCGTAAATGCTTATTTATCTTCTAATAGCTCAATTATTACGGAATTTCTTCGAAGCCAATTCCCGAATGGGAACATCGGTGTCGCATGCGTATACCTAAATCACAAGGAGACAGAGACCCAATCTCCGGAAAATATTCTTGCCGGTCTCTGGAGGCAACTGATATTCGGCAAACCTCTAACCTCTGGGTCTACAGCGCACGGACTCTATGCCAAGCACCATGAAAAACGCACAAGACCCTCATTGGAGGAGATGCACACTGTGCTGCATTCGGCAGTAGGGAATTACTCAAAGGTGTATCTCATCATTGATGCCTTTGACGAGTACCCAGAGCTTTGGCGCCACAACCTCCTGAAATATCTAGCAGGGTTCCAGCCCGAACTCAACCTGCTGTTGACTTCACGGCCTCATGTTGAGCCTGAAACTTTCTTTCCAAACACGCCTTCTCTTGAGATTCGTGCAACAGAGGAGGATATCCGCCATTATGTCGAAGGGCAGATTCAGGGCTCGCCTCGCTTGTCAAAACATGTTCAATCTCATCCGGAGTTACGGCAAGAAATTGAAACAAAAATTATCAGCAAAGTCGATGGAATGTGAGCTGTTATTTATTGTTTCAGGAATCTTGTAGTGACATCAAACAGGTTTCTACTCGCTAAACTCCATCTTGGCTCTATCCTCACAAAGCACACGGTCAAAGCCATCCGCATTGCTCTACAAAATCTGCCTGAAGATTTGGAGCACACATACAATGACGCAATGGATCGAATTGAGGCACAGAGCAAAGAGGACAAAACTATTGCACATCTGGCTCTCACATGGGTTGCAAATGCCAAGCGCCCATTATCTGTTGCAGAGCTGCTGGAAGCGATTGCTATTGAGCCAGACACCAAATCACTTGATCGGGAGGGTGTTGTGGAGATGGTGCTTGTTCTGTCTGTTTGTGCTGGCCTTGTCACTGTAGACCAGGATGGTACTGTCCGACTCATCCATTACACTACCCAAAAGTATCTGGATGGGGTGCAAGCCAGTAAATTTCCATTTGCACAGAGAGACATTGCCTGTGCATGTCTCACATATCTGCTATACAACGACTTTTCTCCTCTTCCTGAAAATCGGTGGGAGCTAAGGGAATTGGAACAAGACCATGCACTCCTTGATTACTCATTCCGGCACAGTCTCATTCATGCTACAGGAAAATATGAAGCCATGCTCAGGCATCTGATCATGGAATTTCTGGGTCAAGCTTCCAGATGGGCGGAATTTTGGGACCGCATCAAATATAATAAGCACCATGCCTCATCTCCATGGGATGTTTTTGAAAGTGGGCCTGAATTCCACACACCACTCCATTTGGCTGCTGTGTTCAACTTACAAGAAACAGTTGAGAATATCCTCACACAGGATCCACATCTTTGGGATGAAAGAAAGGGCGAATTACTTTATGTCTCTTCCTCTTTCAGCCACATAGACATGGTTGAACTACTCCTTGAAAAAGGTGTAGATGTGAATGTTGCAGGTTGGACATATGGGAATGCCCTACAGGCAGCATCCTACCAAGGGAAAGAAGCAGTGGTCCGACTGCTCATAGAGAAAGGGGCCGATGTGAATGCACAGGGCGGAGAATACGGGAATGCGCTGCAGGCTGCATCATATTGTGGCCAAGAGGAAATTGTCCAGCTGCTCATTGAGAAGGGTGCCGATGTGAATGCACAGGGTGGAGAGTATGGCAATGCCCTGCAAGCTGCATCAACAGAGTCAAATACTCCTGTTGTTAAACTGCTCATAGAGAAAGGTGCCGATGTGAATGCACAGGGCGGAAGATTTGGGAATGCGCTGCAGGCAGCATCATATTGGAGGCATGAGGCAATTGTCCAGCTGCTCATAGAGAAAGGTGCCGATGTGAATGCCCAGGGCGGACAATACGGGAATGCGCTGCAGGTGGCATCATATTATGGGCATGAGGCAATTGTCCAGCTGCTCATAGAGAAAGGTGCCGATGTGAATGCACAGGGCAGAGAATACGGGAATGCACTGCAGGTGGCATTATATTATGGGCATGAGGCAATTGTCCAGCTGCTCATCGAGAAAGGTGCCAATGTGAATGCACAGGGTGGAGAATACGGGAATGCTCTGCAAGCAGAATCATATTGGGGGCATGAGGCAATTGTCCAGCTGCTCATAGAGAAAGGTGCCGATGTGAATGCACAGGGTGGAGTATATGGGAATGCACTACAGGCAGCATCATATCGGGGGCATGAGGCAATTGTCCAGCTGCTCATAGAGAAAGGTGCCGATGTGAATGCACAGGGTGGAGTATATGGGAATGCACTACAGGCAGCATCATATCGTGGGTGGGAGGCAATTGTCCAGTTGCTCATAGAGAAAGGTGCCGATGTGAATGCACAGGGCGGACAATACGGGAATGCACTGCAGGCAGCATCAGATCAGGGGCAAGAGGCAATTGTCCAGCTGCTCATTGAGAAAGGTGCCGATGTGAATGCACAGGGCGGAGCATACGGGAATGCGCTGCAGGCAGCATCATATTGTGGGCATGAGGCAATTGTCCAGCTGCTCATAGAGAAAGGTGCCGATGTGAATGCACAGGGCGGAAAATACGGGAATGTACTGCAGGCGGCATCATATCGTGGGCATGAGGCAATTGTCCAGCTGCTCATAGAGAAAGGTGCCGAAGTGAATGCACAGGGCGGAGAATACGGGAATGCGCTGCAGGCGGCATCAGTTTTGGGGCATGAGGCGATCGCCCAGCTGCTCATTAAGAAAGGTGCCAACGTGAATGCACAGGGCGGAATATATGGGAATGTGCTGCAGGCTGCATCAGTCTATGGAAATGAGGTACTTGTACGGCTGCTCATAGAGAAAGTTGTCGATGTGAATGCACAGGGTGGAGAATATGGCAGTGCTTTGCAGGCAGCAGCAGCAGATGGGAATGAGGTGATCATCCAGCTCCTCGTCGAAAATGGTGCGGACCTCAATGCAACTGGTGGGAAATATGGAAGTGCATTGAAAGCTGCTGGAGTCAATAAGCACAACACAGTGGTTCAGTGGCTGCTCTCGCATGGTGCCGATGCATGTCTGCTGGAGGAAGCTCCATGGAGTGAGGATGACGATACAGAAACCGAGAGTGAGGAACCAGAATGTGACACTGTAGGTCAATTCCATTGCGAGTGGCACAGAATGCTGACTGAAAATTGCCTAGCAGGAATAGGGTAGAATGTCAGAACAGCGGACTTTGTAGTCTTTACTATGCCAAAAACATCTCATAGCGATTGGATTTGTGTTCTACTTGTGTTCTAAGTTTGGTGGGTTGCCGGGAAGTGATGATACAAAATCTTGTGAAGCAGTGGTATTGTAAAGCGATGTTGAGTGTCTGTTCACAACTGGCGAGGCATTGCCACATTGCTACCCTACCAAATATTCATGTTTGCAATAAATCTTTTGAAATGGAAACCAGCAATCCAAAAAATTCGTTTGATTCTCCTCTGCAACAAATAGACTGATTACTAGTCTGTAGACAAATAATAAGAAAGGGCCAGATGTGTAATCGCCGAAGCAGCATAGTACAGGCTGGTTACGAGTCTATGCAACAAAGATTCTTGCCTCAATGACAGAAGTAGTAGGCTTATTTTATTTTTATTCACTGGTTTGAAATGTTTCCAAGATATACCAGTCACTTTTCAGATCGGGCATTCCAAGTGCACGAAATCCGGAATCAGACCAGTAGTGCAGGGTCGGTCTTTGGCCTCTTTCAATGGCTGAGCCTCTTACATTTTTTTCCTTTTGTTGAAGCCATTTAAACGCTTCTGCCGAATTCGAGTCCCGGGAAAGCCCCGGGCCGATGTGGTCCATCTCACGTGGCAGCCGCTTTCGAGTTTGTAACATTTGGCTTTCCTCTCGCCTATGTACTAGTCTCTCCGCACAACACCTCGGACACGATACAAACATGGTCTCGCCCGAGACCGAACGCTCCCGACCGACTCCCGGCCTTGCCACCCACACCAGCTGCCGGACGGGGCTTACCAGATGCCCGCGCCATAAACCGGCGGGAGCAACGTACGCAGACAACGGCTCTACGCTAGTGCAACATCGTCCTCACCTGCCTCCTCTGCATCATCGCCTCCACCGCCATCCTCTGCACTGCGCCCACCTCCAGATCGCGGAGATCCTCTGCGGGGGTGTCTTCCAGATACGCACGTCCGAGTCCCTCTCCAGGAGATGACGCGGATGAGGACGATGGCACGCCGACAGCGAGCCTGCCACCGCCGCGCTCGGCTCTGACACACCGCCGATGGACGAAGCCTAAACAGATCTGGGAGTCGCGCCCCGCCACCTTGTTGGCCGCCATACACCCGCGGTCACGATACATACATACATACCCCGTCCTCACTCCCCTGCCACGACGCGCCCGCGCCGAGGACGTGCACGCAGGCACCGCTCGACCTGACGAACACGCCAGACGCGCCACGGCCGCATCATCCCGGCCACGCCGGCGCACAAGCTCGAGAGGGCTGCAGCTGTACGCCAAGGCGGTCGCGTGGAGCTGATTCATGGAGGGCTATGATGTCAGTCTCCTCAGCAACTTTTGTGTGTCGTGCGACTTACGCTTGGTGTGATGCGACCAGTACGACAAGCAGCTGTCCGGCGGTTCTTATGCAGTGTCCGCGGCCCTGGCAGGCGGGTCTCAGCAACTCCTTTATGAGCTACTCCACTCCCTCCAACCAACCAGGCTCGCCACGGACGACTTCACGCTCGGCTAATACGGGATCAACCTGGCGGGCGGTGCAATCCCCCGGGCGCAAGGGCACTGGTGAGCAGCGCAGGGGGGGGGGTACAGGGGGGAGTACGGTCGGGGGCAAGACGTCGCTGCTCGACAAGGCGGTGCGGTACCTGCTCGACGGGGACGTCGCGCCGGACCGCTCACCCGAGCCGATCTAACTGCTGGGGTGCGAGATGTCTGGGTAGGGGCATGCCGACGAGGAGCGCGTTAGGGCTGCGGCGCAGGCGGCGCATCAGCATTAGCATCACGCGAAGGGTGGGAAGCACAACGCGAATTCGACTGCGGCGACACCCACCAACAGCACGCACGCGCACCTCGAGCACTTCTACGTGCTGGTCTGGTGCACGTACCGCTTGTGCTCGAGGAGCTTTACGCCTACCTTGTGGTTGTGTTACGTTTACTCCACGGTCTTGGCGCACTGTCCGTCCATCCCGGTATCGAGAACCTCGTTCTCGACGGGCTTCTCCCGTGCGTCGGCGTCGAGGAGCTGCGCTTGCGATATCTACGCAGCAGTCAGGAGCAACTTGCGTGGTCTTGGTGTGCGCCCCGCGTGGCCTGCGTGCAGTGTGTACTCTGCGTGACCTGCGTGCCGTTAGCCGCCACCGCATGCTTCATGTACTCCTTCCTAGCCCGACGTCCTGCTCGACGTGGACGCATCGTCGGTTGCATTGTCGGGGAGTCCGCGATGTGCAAAGTCGACGCACGTCCCGATGGGACTTCAGTCCCGCAGACAAGCCACGCATTATTCTTGTGCGCGCCACAGGTGTGGAGGGCGTGCGCTCAGCGAGCGACCGCGCGCGCACCATCCCGGTGCGCGCCCGCCTGCGCCTTCTCTTTCTGTTCCTTTCCCTCCTCTTGTCTCCCTTCCCTTCCCGCTTGCTGACCTACTCCCCGCAGATCCCTCCACCCCGCCTTCCCCGCGCCCACCCCGCGCGCGCACGCCGTGCACGCGCGCCTGCTGTCGTGGTTCCTCAACAGCCTCGTGGCGCCGTTCGGCGTGCACCGCATGGCTCTCGCAGGCAAGGCGCAGGGCAAGGACGTCGGCATGTGGTTTGGGCCTAGCGCGGCAGCGGGGGCTGTTAGGTGGGTTTTTTGACCTTTTACGTTTGCGTTTTGCTCGTTTGCGTCCTCGTCATCTTCATGTCCTTCTCTCCCCCCTCCTTATCACTCACCACCAGCCCCATCATGTCCATCTCCTTGCTCGTCATCTGTTCGCTCCGCTCCTTCACCTCTCCTCATTCGCCGTCTCTCTCACCATCCGCTCGTTATCCTTTGCCTTTATCTTTATCCTCTAATGGCCGACGCTAACACACTCCTACAGAACGCTCGTCGACGCCTTCCCCGCCTGCGGCCTGGGCGTCTCCGTCGCCACCGACGGCACCCTCTGCCAGACCGAGGTGTACGCCGCGTCTCACACGCCCGTTATCGCGCCGCGCCTCAAATCCCACCACTCGCACGGCTCGCAGGCGTCGCACACCTCGTACACCAGTTCATCTTCGCGCGCCTCGTCGTTGCACGCCGCACATGCCAGCTCCTCTTCGCATGCGTCGCACGTCTCTTATCCGAACACCTCCTCCTACGCAGGCTCCAAACCGGCGGCGACGACAAAGCGGTGGGGCGACCGCCCCATGCTGCTGCTGCTAGGCATCCGACTGGGGCTCGACAGCGTCAATCCGGTGTATTACGAGACCATCAAGGTAACTTCACTCTTCCACACCACGAGCACCCACTGACGCTTGTGCAGATGCTCTACACCTTTCTACAGTCCGTTGGCGTCGCGGGTGGGCGCCGCAGCTCGTCCTACTATTTTGTTGGCGTGCAGGGAGACGGGCTATTCTACCTCGACCCGCACCACTCGTGTCCGGCGGTCCGACTGCGCCCACCCCCCACTCGGCGCACTTCGCGTCCTCAATGTCGGAGCCGCCTGCGTCGCGCGCGGGGTCACAGGAACCGCGCGCAGGGTCCCTCGAGCCGCGCGCGGGCTCCCTTGAGCCAGCGTGTGCGGCCAGCCCGCCGATGACAGAGAACGAGCTGGTGCTCAACGCGCAGCGCGCGGAAGACGCAGCGGAGGAGAACACAGCTGGCATAATGCGCGCGGAGGCGGTGTTCTACCAGCGCGTGTACGCGCCCGCGGAGCTGCGCACGTTCCACTGTGAGAAGGTGCGCAAGATGCCGCTGAGCGGGCTCGACCCGAGCATGCTGCTGGGCTTTGTGTGCCGCGACGAGGGAGAGTGGGTGGACTTGCGGAGGCGGATTGTGTTGGTGCGTTTTCTGTGCTTTCGTCTTGCTTCTCTGAGTTGGTGCTGATTGAGTTGTGTCAGCTGCCGCGGACGATCTTTGCGATCCAGGACGAGCTGCCGACGTGGCCGGGGGCGGACGACGACGACAATATGGGGCTGGAAAGCGTGTCGGACCCGGAGGAGGAGGAAGCCGTGGACGTGGACGACGGGGAAGGGAGCATGCGGTTCTTCGACGAGGCGTTGTCGAATGCATCGCACGGCGTCTCGTCCAGCGCGTCGCACACGCACGCGTCGACACACTACCATTCCAACTCCAACTCCACGACGAGCAGCGCGCGCACGCGCAATGAAGAGGCGAATGACACGGAGGAGGACCCCGTCGCCGCTGCCGACCACGACGTGCTTCGACCTGAGCGGCGGGCCGAAGGCGCAGGACGGCGCGGGGGAGAAGGGCACAGCGGGGTCGCCATTCCTCGAGGAGGAGGACGGCTTCGTCGACGCGGGGCGGGAGGATGACATCAAGGACGACTGGGTCGACCCGGTGCCGCCGCCGCCGCCGGTGGCTGCGCCTGTGCCGGCTAAGAAGAGTAAGAGCGCGAGCGGGAAGGGCAAGGAGGGGAAGGAGAAGAAGGAGAAGGGGAGCAAGACGAAGAAGGCGGCGGTGGTGCCCGTGCTGAGCGTGCACTATCCGTTCCCGGTGTCGGCGGAGGATGGTGCTACGGGTGGCGGACGGACAGCAGCAGCAGCAGCGCGCGGAGGAGTGGGAGCGGGAGCGCCAGCGGAACGTGACGGTGTCGCCGCGCCCGACGGCGCAGGGCAGCAGCGAGGGGCAATGCATGCATACCGCGCGCGCACACGACGGGGGGCGTACGCAGAGCGGGGGTGTGCGCGGGGTGCTTACCACCGACGACTGATACATCTTTTTTCTTCCCTCTCTTCTTTCCATCGACGCGCTTTGGCAGCATCTTGGCTTTTGTCTTTTTTATCCACTTCTTTACTTGTATATTTTCTTCTTTGTGACTCGACTCGTACGTATCTAGGCTTCGCATGTACACTACTACATATTCATGATACCCCTGCAATTATCTATATCCCTTCTTTTGTGCTTTACGAATCTTTTTTCCCTGTCTCGACTTGACCGGATTTGGGTGGAGGTGTGTGGTGTTGCTTGGCAAGAGTTTCAAGACGACGGCCGAAAAATGCCGACGTGCTCTTGACTTCATACTACCAGCACGGACTTCGTGTGACTGAAGTGAATGCACAGAGACGCTGCGGTCTTTTCCCCATTACAGTCTAGCTCCCCGTCCCAGATCACTTTCGTTCCCTTGATCATTTCCTCTCGAAGCTTCACCTCCAAGCCGTCGTCAGGCCCCGTGAAACTTCTGCTAAGGATTGTCCGGAAAAATCCCAGATTTTGGCCTCAAAAAGCCACTCAGAGGCGAGGTTTTGGATCTCAAAAAGCCACTATCGGACAGGGCTTGTCAAGTGAGTTCGATAGCTCTAAATACCCAATTTTTTCGGAAAGCTCTTCCACGTTGTTCTTGCTGACTGGCTCGTGCGTTCGTTTGCCAAAAACCTACGCTTTTTATAGTCTCTAGTTCGCATCCCCTCTTGTTTATTTTTGGTGCATTTTGTCAAATCTCCAGCCCCAAAAAGCCACTTTCCGGACAACCCTTTCGAACTTTTGGCCCTCGAAAAGCCACTTCTCGGACAAGGAAAACACAAAATTTTCCGCCTAAAAAAGCCACTTTCCAGACAATCCTTGGTGGGAGTTTCACGGGGCCTCCGTCGTCATTGGCAGCGAAAATAGCCCTTGGCTGGCTCTTGCGGTGGTCCTGTGCGGGCTGCGTCTTATCAAATGACGGCCTCTAGTGCCTCTTCTGCATCGATATTTGCTGTCAATCTATGTCAGAATCCTCGCGAGTTGGCGGTTCCGCCCACACATCACCGGTCTCTTCGACTGCTGGGATTATTCCACAAGCTGATCCTCTTTTGCAAATCTACCTCTGGCTATTTAAAAACCGTACTTGTGTCTTCTCTTCCGCTTGCACCATTTGTTTCATATGTCCGAGGCTTTTTAGAGGATGATTCGTTTGTCACCCGCCCACTCACCTTCTGAATGAAGACTAGTTCCCCGCTAGGACTCATCTATGATATTTTCGCCCCATCAAATTCCGTGCTTGCATGTTTCTATTCGGCATTCGCTATCGTGGTCAGAAATCTCCGCCCATCCACGAACCGAAAAAAAAAAGGCCGAAAGTAGTTGGTTGACCGACATCTCATTAAACATCCTGGCGGTCCCTAGTGCTTGAAATGGCTCGCGTTCTTCTTGCTTGCTTTGTGATTCAATAAGAATCCTTCCTGCATCCGCTTCAAGTTCTGCCATTTGTTGTCGACTTTCTGGCAATCACAATATTGCTGCGCCAGTAAGGCGTCTACTTATTTATTTATATATTCGCCCGCAGCGTATAGCACCGCACTGTCGCTCTTCGGGCGGGTCTAACTCTGTTTATGCTTGGTGTACAAGATTATATTTTCATGGAGAGAGTTCGACACTTGCGTCCAATTTCCCAATGCTGTCAATTGCACTGATTCGTTGTCGCAAAGCACAAATTCTTTATTCCATGGGGCGGATGTCCCATGCATGGCTAGCGACATCCTCGCGGCGCAGCCCACGAACGTCCCATGAACCTGTCGCATTCCAATAATCTTGCCTGATTCACTGCGTTCAGGCCCTTCCTAGACTTAGCTGAGTCTAGGCCACCTAGACATAGCTAAACAGACCCCCTCTGTCTAGCCCATTAGACACAGTCTGTCTAGCTTTGTGGAGGTCTGTCTAGCTCTGGGTAGGTCAGTCTAGGTGTGTTTGGGTCAGTCTAGGTCTGTGTAGTGGCCTAGACAGAGCTAACATATGTGTCTGACTCCACAAAAGTCAACAGGCATCATCTCTAAATATTTCTGGTCGCATTCTGGTATCAGAAATCACCGAAGGAAGATCCAAGCCGTCAAAAGGTTATTGTACTGCCCACTCCCTCACCAGTTATCTGGAGAATTACGTTCAATTCGGCAGTGCAGAGGAGGTTGACGATGCCTAAATTTGGTCAGTGTTACGGGTCACGGAGGGCCTTGACGAAATTCAGTTTTCGTCACGGTACATTCAAATTTTAGTTCAGGAGACAGGACCCCAAAATTAATATTCGATAAGCTTAAAGGTGATGTTTCTAAAAATATCTGTTCAGCCACAGCCTGAGCTCACACGCACTGTCATGTCACTTGGAACGAATTTTCTTACCGGCCCGAACACTAGGACAACTGCTAAACCCAAATTCGGGTCAATTCAGTCAATTCAGATCTGTCTAGGTACCTAGACAGACCTACAATCAGCTACACTGACCTACACTAAGCTAACCAGAGGACCCAAACGCAGCTAGACAGGGGCTACACTCAACCAGCCATAATCTGTGTCTAGACGGCTAGACAGGGTCTGTGTAGTGGCCTAAACACAGCTAGACAGAGACTACACTCACTTAGACACACTGAGTCTAGGGGGCCCTTAAACACAGTGATTCACAGGGAGGACATTTCGGGACATTGTAATAGTAGACTTGGTGTATGTCATTTATTGGGCATGCGCCAGATGTAACGCCTCTGCGGCAATATTTGTGGACTTCCGCAGTCTCTCATAGTTAAAACCGGGGGAGTATATGCAAATTGAGGACCAAAGGAATGGCGGGGTTTTACTGATTTTAGCAAGATTTTATCCGTTTTTTTCGGTAATCTTTACCGGTGTAGCTTCGCGATGAAGAAAGGAGGCATATTCTACCTCCAGTTGTTCGGCCACCGATGCTGGCAGTACAATTCCGATCTATCTGTCTTTTTTCCACTCGGAGAAATGTCCATGGCTCTGGAAGAGTACCTCCAGATGTTCCTCTGCTCCATAAAGAATGCCCCCAAAATAACGGAAACATCTATCCTGTCCGTTGACTACTGCCGCACCCGCGGCGCGGCCTCGTATCCATTCCTTCTCATCGACCTCAAACACCCAACACTTCACTGGCAGTTCTCAGTCCGGCTGAAACTCCAAGGTTTCGATGGCCCCGCCACCATTCAGGTGGTCTGGAGGGAGGAGCCCACCTACGACACTCCCGGGGAAGGGTCTAATCTCTCCGTTGCCTTCGTCGGCGAGACGTTGATGGAATTCGTCGGCACCTGGCGGTACGACGTGCTTCACACAATGACATTGACGCGGCGTCTCAGCGCTCAGCGCTGCGGGGCACCTTGAACCCAAAATCGTCGATCTGCTCACACTCGCACTCCTCTCGGCTGAATGCAACCACAAGCGTGAAGGATACCCCCCAACGCTGTTTTTGGCGCTAAAACACGAATTTGACGGCACGGTCAGCACCAGTCACCGAAAAAAAGCACTCGCTCTGCCAACCGACGTTTCACATGCGGTCATCGACGCGTTCCACACTCGTCGGCAGCACATGTAGGAATAAATAGACATCATGAGCGGATACCGGGCTTCTGCATGTTATTGGGGGAGCTTGCGACCCCATCTATCAGGGTGAGACCGAAATTGCTAGTGGCAGTGCAAAACACTTGTTTGGTTTGTTTGTTTGATGGTGCCCCCGTGGGACATCTGTCTGATGCCAACATTTGTCGCTCAGAACAAGGTTACGGAGAATGGAGGGGCTGCTAAAAATTGGTTAAAAATGCAGTCAACTGAATATGATATCTCTGCTAAGTAAAACGCGAGAGTACCACAGTCCAAATGTGTCCTCCAATTTTCAGCAGAGAAGAATTCTGCAAAACTTGAACAATATCGAAGCAAATAATAAAACTGCGGCAACTCGGATCAGGCAAGCTTCCCCCAACTGTAGCCGGGTACCGGCATACAAAATTCCATATTGTTGCGACTCGTGCACTTGACCAGTGGCTGATGTTTTTTTTTTCATAGATCGAGGCAGGCTACACATTGCAGCTTCGAGCACAGAACGCCGAGCTTTTAGCGGGTATGCAATTTCTCCAGGACGAGATGTTGGGCCTTGCGCTGGCGACCCGACGGATGTTTTTGTCACGACCTGTAGTAATTTAGTCTAGCCAGACGCGTAGCTCGTACCGAGGTCCAATCGGGTCAGAACGTTAGTCGCTCAAGGTTCTGATACCCAAGGATATATATAATACACGCAAGGATTATCTATATAGGTGCAACTATCTCATTCCAAAGGAGTCAAGATCTCTTTGGGTCTCAATTCTTTATCGACAACACTAAATAAAAAGAAAATCGCATGAAACCGCTCGTGTTGTAGTGCGACTAGTCAGTTTATTCTGTCCTTTGTTGAAGAGTCTCGAATGTATCTATTTATCGCGTGTTCTAGATACAGCTTGTGATGGAAAGGCCACAAATTTGGGACTAGTGTTTTGCCACTTCAGAGCGGATCGCGCATCTACTTACTTGCTCGATCCGGGAGTAAGCTGGCCAGGAGAGAATGGGTCGGAGAACACCGACCGATACTCGTCTGCACGTACGAGCTCCGGACCGCAATCTGGGATAGATCCTAGCACCACATTAAGCTTCTCCCCTTCCTTTATATCCCTGTCCTCGATACCGCGAAACACGTCGGTCAATCCACCGGTGGCCGCGGCGGCCATAAGATGCATTGGGCTAGAAGGATGGAATGGGCGAATGCCGATCTCCCCCCCGTGGCGGTATAGGGCAACTAGCACAATGGCGATAGTTGAGAATGCAATCACGGTGCTGGGAACCAGGATCCAGCGCATGCTTCCAGACGTGTATGTCCACCCCATTGCTTCAGTGTAGTATGTGCCGTTGGTGGGGATGGTCATGTTACTGGGGACACCGCCTTCAATGTAGGAAGAAACGCAAGTTCGCAATAACTGGTACAGGGTCAAGCTCATGTTTCAAGTAACGAAACGGCTTACAGTTCCGCTGTACTCCGTGACACCTTGATAGTATTTTTCCTATAAAGACACCGAGCTCCGGAATCTCATACATCAAGAATGCTCACCATCATCCTTAGGGACCGGTCCTTGTCCGTTTTGTTGGTGAATAACAATAGTGAGAGGAAATGATCTCCCACTATATTCCAGTCCAAGCCCTGCGAACCGAATACCACTTCGCTGAGTGTTTTCACCACGAACAAACCCGCCACTCCATCCGCAGCGACTGGGGCGCTGATGGAATAACTACCGGTAGTATCTGCGTTGATAATGGCAGAATACTCTGCTCGGACCATGGTGAACTTTGGGGTAAACTGGCAACTGATGTAACTCTGGTTGAAGACTGATGTAACTCAGGTAGTTGCCCGCTCCGAAAGTTATCAATGCTGTTCAATTATCAAGTAGCCGAATCTCAATGAGGGTTATAAGGACGCACTATAACTGTTGGGGGCCTCAGTTACGGGGTCGCAGCCGTTCAGAAGCATATAATTCCAACGTTCCGTGGCATACACTGTTGACACATTCACTGAAGGTAGATGAGGATCAAGTCATGTGGATTAAACACAAGTACGACATACTATCGCTGGGGCAGGTGACGGTTACTCTCTCGAAATTTATCGTCAACATATCTGCCATATCAGGATGGTTCCACGTTGTGACGGTGTCGGTGAATACTTTGGTATGAATATCTTTCTTTGAGACAAAAGTGCAGGACACATCTGCCGCGAAACCTGCTCTACACGCTCGAGTGAAAGTCGTTTTGAGTGTACCAGCGACAAACCTTGCTGACTCATTGAGTAGTTCCTTTGGATTTTGTAAAAATTGGCAAAAGCTCGAAGCTGAACCAACTTCTTTTCTGATTATACTTTGCTGGAGATATACTGTATTTTTCTTTCAATTTGACACCGATTCGCATTTTTCACAGACCAGAAAAATCGAGTAAATCAAGAAAGATTATTGCGCTGCGCAGTAATGCAAAATTCAATCACCACACAAACCGTTCATTCCATTCTCGTATGCCAAGTAGTCCTCCTTGGCATTTAATCCCTACCCGCAGAAGTCACCTCAGCCCTATACTGTCCTCAAGTGCGTATCGATTGGCCCTCAAAACCAGGTACCTGGCACCCCTAATGTTATTTTACTTTCAGGTCTTATGTGGGTTTGCATTTAACCACAATCTCGAGGCTGACTGATTGATCACCTCTTCAATTCCTACATGGTCGGTTTCTGTTCATTCTCAGTCCTCATCCGGCTTTGTTTCTAGTTCTGGTATCATGGGTATCATGGCTCAACACGCTAATGAGTAATGCAGTTATTATTCCTTCTCATCCCGTCCTATTGCTTTCTCAGGGTACATATGCTCTTACCGTCATTGATATCTGGCCTCCGAATTTCAATTCGTACACGTCACTGACAGTTTGGTTTTAGCCCAATGATGTCCATTAAACGGGGTAAGCCAGGATTACTCGATAAAGTGCGCTCAGTTTTACACGGCAAGAAACCTGAACAAATTCGTGAACGGTAAGCATCGGCATTCATTTAAACGCCACCACGCCCTCCTGATCCAACTCTGTATTTAGCGGTCACTAGAAGACGGCTGAAAACCGATGAACTAACTGTTCTCTCGATTCCTACATATTTAAATTCTTACCTGCTGTTCTAATTTAATTTGCTTAATTTTAGCTGAATGTTTTCTTCTTCAAGAAGTCAGCGCGCATTGACTGGGCGTGCAACCGGGTTGATATCTGATCTCTACCCTACTGATGTTCTCTTATTTTACACTTCACCTTGATCACTGGCGGGCCTCGCTGGCCCATTTAGTTTAGTTATTTATTTATACCACACACGTATGAAGGCCTTTTTTGGTCTATATGTCTTTACAAATTTCGTAAGGTAGCGGACATACACTTACGGTTGCCCCACGTGATCTGTATGTCATCGCCTTTTTTGGACAGAATAGGTTTCGGCGCTCATTTGCACAACTTACGGACGTTTATTAAAAATCGGCTCCAACAGTGTTGTATATATACACTATAAAAGTAATTAGGATTTTTCTTGGGAAATTTGGGACAGAACTGAGGGACTAGTTCTCATTATACTATGAATATGGTATTTTGGGAACTAGTCCCTCAATTTTGAAGATTCTGCTGAAGTTCAACTTGGAAGGGCAATCTAGGACAGATCTCCAGACAACTGTTGGGCCGAAATTTTGATTTTAACCCTTGTGGATTAATGAACGCGTTTTCTCTCTACTTGCTTCCCAATATGGTCATGACACACAGATCACGTGAGGCAACCGTAAGTGTATGTCCGCTACCTTAGCAAATACAGACTAGGTGAATTAAACACGCTTCAGACCGCTGACTTCGAGTCTACTCCAGACCCTTCTTGGACGTTTTCAATAATACATCGCCGGGAAATTGAGCGGAGTCACTATATGTACTTTACTGTTTACGTTTGCGCCGTTCACTCGTGTGCTCACCCAGAATGTCAAAACGACGCGTTGTTGTGGCTTGTATGGCCGCCCACGTGGCGACACGTCAAGGTAGCAGAACATCTCAGCAACTTGTCAGCAACCGGTCCGAGTCATTCTTTCCGTAAAGGATGACACTGGTGGAGTCATCGGCCGCAGGCAAAGCGTGAGTGCCATATGGATTCGCCTCTTTCTTATATTTCATTCCTAACGCTTGTTCGGGCGCTGAGCGATGTGACCAAATGGTGTTACTTGCTTGTGAAAGAAAACTTGGAACTAATTCAACTCGTTAAATCGCACAAAAGTCGTCGAGCTATCAATCTGCTTCGATACGTCCGATGATTCTCAATTTCGTTTGGTCACTGCCAGTGGTTTAAATTAAAAATCATCAACATCCATCAGTGAGTCGATGCTTGTGCTACTACGAAAACTGCTTAGTTCGAATCTGTTATGTCCTGTGAAATTGAAATGGAGTAAGCAGCACAATGGACGGGACGCGGCTCTGTTCCGGGCAACTTGCAGAGGATGGGTCAAGTTTGGCGGAGATGCGTCGACCTGACGGGATACGCGTCTAGACGGCGGAAACACGTCAGTTTGGCGGGATACGCGTCAAATCCGCGATCGATGGACGCATCAAGACTGAAACTATGCAAGTCTGGTTTTTTTCACGCAGGTGGGCTCCTTGAAGCCTCCTTCCCTTCAACTGCTGATTACTACTTTTGTTTACTGATCCTTCACTTTCAGAGTACATTCATAATTTTCCTCAGAGGGTGGAAATTATCCAAGTCCGACTCGCTCCCTATGTCGGAGGTCACTGCTCAGTAGTCAGTTCCACTTTCTAATGGACTCTTTGCCTTTAGATATCGCATTTATTCAGGACGGAGACGGTATGTAACTTATGTACTTCAAACATATGACTTATCTTCTTTGCTGCAGCATTCTGCTTTCAGATCTTGTTTTTGAAACCACAGATGCAAGTTTGACGCACCCCCCGAGACATCTGATGCTATCTTGGTACTGATCCTTCGCTACAAGCTGACAGTTCTCATCCAGATCCTTGCTCTTCCACCCACAGCAAGAAATAATGCAAGTTTGATTCGCCTAGCAGTAATTCTGTATTCACATCCGGCTACTGTGTTACTGATACTTAAATGCTAGCGCGGTAAACAACATCCATCTCGCTTCCAGGCCCACTGACTCACGAATCATTATTTTAATCAATATTTTAATCTTTAGACATCGGGACTAGCCCTCATCATGATGGACGAGGCCTGTAAACTTTACTGCTATTCTGATGCAATATCAATTTCTAGTCATTGACTGTTTGACCCCGAACCCACAGCCGCTTGGCTGCTGTTCAATTCTAGGAAGGTAAATGACGTCTTTTCTAATTGTACTTGCACTGATTCACTAGCCATTATAATAACCAGACGTGGCCCCAATACGATTTTTTTGTCTTACACCATGTTGACTTTGAATCAGAAACTCGTTCAATAAGGTATGCCGCCTTCAGTCAATATCTAATCTCTTGCATTTGACCATGTTTCAGAGCCAGGACGTGACTCACTGGCAATATCTACCAGTAACCTTTCCATTTCAACTCCTGCACGCCGCCAATGCACTTTTGCCTTCAAGTTTAATCCTGGGCATCAATCACAACACAAACCGCCCATTCTATTCTTGTATGCCAAGTACTCCTCTTGACATTTAATACATATATTCGTTGATATTCAACTCCTGTTCTCGTCAACATTTAATCCCCACAAGCCGATTTTTTCGTCGGCTCTATATTGTCCTCAAGAGCAGATCATTTGACCATTAACACAATCCCCACCCAACTTATGTTATTTGGGTCTCGGGTCTTATGTGGGTTGGTATGCAACTACAATCTCGAGGCCGATCTGTTTGATTCCTGCATGGTAAGTCACCAATAATTTATTCTAACAGACTGTCACTCCGTTTAATTCCAACTTCGTTTTTAGTTCTAGGTCACGGCTCAATGAGGATTCAAGTTGTCTGTATTTGAGATTCTGACGGGTCGGGTGGTGCTCTTCAAATCCCACTTTATGCTGCCTTAATGATTGGCTTCTTAGGCTACATATACCCTGACCGTGGTTGAACTTCAGTGCTTGGTGCCCTCATAATTTTAATTCCTACACGCCACTTGCAGTTTTGTGTTTAGCCTAACTATATCATTTGCAAACTCCGCGCGGTAAGCGAGATTTCCTTAATATCTGATCTTGCCAGTAAGGCCGTACAATTGTGTTCAATTTTACACCGCAACAAACCTGCACAACTTCGTAAACGGTAACCACCAGCTTTCATTTAAACACCACCACGCCTTCAAATCTGTATTTAACGGTCACGACTCGAAGCCGACAGATTGTTTCCAGGACGTCTTAAAGAACCTTCTGCCTATTATTTACATAACTTCCTACCCGCCGTTCTGATGTAATTTTTTTTTCTAGTCCAATATTTCTTTTTTGAAGGAGCAAGTCATCGTGGATTTACTGCGCGTTCAACCAGGCTGAACTTGTAGTTTATATCCCTACTCTTCTGTTTTATTTTTTCAGTGGCCGATCTATTGCAGGAATTGTAGGCACACATTTTATTTATTTCTGCGCCATACCTTTTTGGTCTATATGTCTTTTCGCAGAATTAAACACGCCGCAGATACCTGACTTTGACGCGCAGTCACTATATACTTTACTGTTTGCGTTCGCACCGCCCACTCGCACGTTCACCCATCCGTCAAAACTCAAAACGTGTTGTTGTCGCTTGTGTGGCGGCCCACGTGCCGACGCGTCAGGGACTTCGCCTCCGTCAGCACCACATCCCGCTGTGAGGGGCATCTTGTCAAGCTGCGCTGCGTGGAACGATGAGCTTCGTTGCCTCCCTACGACCGCGACGACGCCACCGCCGCGTCATCCCCGCCCGGCTCGGGCACACCGGCGATGCACCAGCTCAAAAGGGGCTGCAGCTGTGCCCTGGTCGCGCAGAGCTGGTTCACGTTGGGCTACGACGTCGGTCTCCTCGGCGACTTACGCTTGTTGCGATGCGGCCAGTACCACAAGCAGCTGTCCGGCGGTTCTTATGCAGTGCCCGTGCCCTGGCAGGCGGAGCCCAGCAACTCCTTCACTAGCTACTCCACTCTCTCTAATAAACCAGGCTCGCCACGGACGACTTCGCGCTCGGCCAATGCGGGATCAACATGGCGGGCGTCTTGGCGTACAGCATCGGGCGACACGCGTTATACCTCTATGGGTAGATTTTGGGGGGCTGGCGCTGGAACGGCATGATGTTCACCCCGGGAGAATGGCACTGGGCAGCTACGGGGGTTTTGTCTGTGGCGCAGACGGTATGTTGCGTCTCTCTTCTATATTCTCTCTTTTATTATATTCTATTCCCTCCCTTCTATCCATTCGCTCTTCTTCCCTTCCTCCCTTTACCCGACGCCCCACCATCTAACTCATCACATCTCTCACCGCCCCCATTCACCAGCCCAATTATCTAATGAACTGACGATCTCCCTCCTACGACTGCGCTCTGGGGCAGTACAGCATCGACAAGGTCGGTGTCTTCGGCGCGTGGTTCCATTCGTATTGTTAGGGCAGCTACGCGGGTTTCGTCTGGGCGCCATCTGTTTTTGTTGGTGTGCACGTATTTCCGTGCGTCTTTTTCTTCACGTTTTTGCGTTCTCTTTTTCTACGCATTCTCTTCCTTCTTTTTATCTTCCCGTTTTCATTTCCCCTCTTCCATCCGATCCTTTCCATCCCTCTCGTCCCGTCCGTTCGCCGCCCTTCCTCCTCCTTCCCCTTCATGATCCTACACCATCCGAACGAATCAAAGCGCATTATTCATCTTATCCTTCCTCCTATCCTTCACCTCACGCTCCTTTATGCACCGCACCCACTCCTTTTGCTTGACGAACCACCACCTATCCCCATGGCCGCTCTTTCGAGGAACTCGACCTGCTATTCGAGCACGGCGTCAGCGTGCGCAAGTTTGCAACGAACTGATGATCTCGACGCGGGCAAATCTTACGACTGCGCCTTGGGGCAGTACGGCATCGACAAAGCCGGCGTCTTCGGCGCGTGGTTCCATGGGCAACTACGCGGGCTTATCCTACGGCGTGATCTGCTTCTGCTGTGTGGTGCACACATATTTCCGCGTGCCCGAGTTGGGTCTTCTTTTCTTCTACGCTTGAGTTCTCTTCTCTATTTTCTTTGCTTTTTTTGCGCTCCCGTTTTCATTTCTCTCTTCCATACGATCCTTTCCATCCTTCCCGTCCTGTCCCGTTCGCTACCCTTCCTCCTTCCCCTTCACGATGCTACCCCATCCGAACGAATTATATACCCCATCCTTCCTTGTATCCTTCACTTCGCGCTCCCATATGCACCCGCCCACTCCTTTGGTTTGAGGAACCGCCACCTATCCAACCCCACGGCCGCTCTTTCGAGGAACTCGACCTGCTGTTCGAGCGCACGCAAGTTTGCGAGCACGCGCGCGCAGTATTCATACTCAACGCATCTCTCCCTTCCCCTCCCTCCACTTACCTCTATGACTCCCCCCGGCTCCGCCCACCCGCACGTATCTGACTGGCGACCCCCTCCCCTTCACCCAGCCCCGCAGCCTCGCCCTCCTCTTCGAGCGCGCGCATGGGGGTGTCCGATGACGGTGTGTCTGAGGTTGGGATGCAGGGAACGAGCGGGGCGGCGAGAAGGAGGAGAAGTACGGGATGTGATGAGTGGATGGGTAGGCGGGATGGGCGATGAATGAGTGAATTACGAGCAGAGGATGACGACGAGGATGAAGAGTCGCAGATGAGTACATTTCGCAAACTTGTTCATTTCATACTTCTTATTTACACGGCAACGCTGGCGATGGGCGATTTCTTTCGGAAGATTTGTTGAAGTAAGTTCCGTTGTTGCCTATGGGGTGGGCGATATCCGTTTTCTCAGGCATGTATTTAATGTTCTAATCGTACAGTTTGAAGTCTGGAGGGAAGTCAATGTATATCACACAGTTTGGAGTCTGGGGGCAAATTTATTTATTTATCTATGCATGGAAGGATGCTGCTTTGAATAACGAGAATTTATTCTGTGATGTGCCTGTGGGGTAGATGGATGTTTTATTATCATGGTCCGAGCAGGGAGACTGGTCAAGGTCTCCCTCTGCATGACGCCCGGCACTCTTCAGCGTGCGTAAAATTGTCTCGTAGACGGGGCCTTTAAATTCATTCTTATTCACTCGCAACAGAACACCTCACCAAACGATCAGAGTCATTCGTACCTCCAAAAATTACACTGGTAGACTAATCGGTCGCAAGCCTAGTGTGAGCGCCAGCCGGCTCTTTCTCATCTTTCATTCCTAACGCTTTCTCGGTCTCTGAGCGATGTGGCCCAACGGTGTTACTTGGTTGTCAAAAGAAAACTTGGAACTATTTCTGATTATCCGGACATCCATCTCGTTTAATGCGTTGAGCTATTCGATCTCCCTCAATACATCATCTGGGTGTCCGAAAATGCTCAACTTCGTTGGGCAACTGGTTTAAATTAGAGGTGATTAACATTGATCAACTGTGTTAGGAGTTGTTCTTGCGACTGTCTGCGAAGGCCGCTTGGTTCAAATATGTTACATAAGGTGTGCTTGTATGGCACGCTAGTCGTCCGTTGCTTGAATTTGCGGCAGCCCGTTTTGGTACCAAACATAAATCTTAGTTTGTTGCATTATATTTTTCAGGTCTCTATGCCGTCTTTACTCGAAGTTGAACCAACTTCTCTTGGAATTGTACTTTGATGGAGTGCGATTGTCTTTTTCGTTCAATTTGACACCGACTCGGATTTTCACAGCCCAGAAAAATCGGATAAATCGAGAAAGATTATTGTACTATGTAAGAAAAAAAATAGGTCGGATGTGACTGTAGAATTGAACGAAAAAGATACTCAACCATCGCCGTCTAGAAACGTGAATCTCGCATCTGCTCCACAGAAACTGCTTTGGAGGTAGGGACATTCTCTTCTTGGGCATCCAATTTGAGAATAAGAGGGTGTCCCACCGTACTCTCAACTCAGCCAGATTGGTCATGTCCAGCCTCAATCGGAACAAATAGGGATCCGGAACATGGCGGAACAGTCCCGCCGATTTAAACTCCGCCGATCTCCGCCGACTTGCCATCCAAGCTACAGCCTCAGCATTCCTTCTGTCAACCCTGATGTAGAATGCGGGTCTGCTTCGCATCGCTTGACTTTCATTGCCCGGTGTCAAGATGCTGAGTCACGACGCGTGGATTCAACGTGGCAACCACGAAGCGCGCGCCTCCATTTCGGTTCTCTGCGTTCGAAACAACTTGGGCTTAGGGCCACTGTGTGTGCATGGCAACGAGTCCATTGGCGCCTTTGGCGCTCCACATTAATAATCTAGTTAAAGCTGGAGGAAGTCATATATAAAGGGATATGTATGATGAATCCGATAATGGAGTAATGGAAATGAATAGAGATTAATATATGGCCCATACTCTGCGGAAGGAGGAGTAGTGGAATTATTGGAAATCATCATAATGGCTGCATTACTATCATGGTCTGGCACTCATCAACAGTGTGACAGTGTCGCACCTGCCCCATCTGATATATCCTCGCAATTGGTGGCACCTTTGGGCAATTAAGAGCAACGAAACCGAAGCTGCAAACATATGGACAGTCCAGTGATCTCGATTACAAAAACATGCGCTGAATGCACAGGAACATCTGTTCATTGAGTTGGATAGAAATAGTTTAGTGCATGCGGCAGCCAAGGGCAATTCCTTTGCAGAAATTCAGCCCAGAAACCTACAAAATATGACAGATGAGTACCTGCTGGGTATTGGACTTGCAGCAAATGCCCAAATACAAAACGGCGCATGGTTGGGGACAGGAGATGGAACAAAAAAAAAACAGTAGCAGCGGCATGGAATGCTAGGGACACATGAAATAAAGTCTGCACGCTGAACAAAGGTTTCAGTGTGGCGGGAAGTTCACGGCGCGGTACCAACGTGTCATGGGATGAGACAGTGAAGTGGGAGAAGGTTGACAAGAGAATCAACAAAGGATATAAGAATTGAACATTTATTTGCCCAGTCAAAGCCAAATACAAATTTGTGAGCCAATGAGACGCAATGGATGCGTCTGCGACGCGTTTATGATGCTGGCCTCGAGTAGAGGCAAGACGCATCGAGTAAGGCACCATTGGCGGGACGCAAGGCGTGGCGGCGCATAAGTTGGTGGGAGTTCTCTGGTTGGCCGAGGCGAGGCCACGAAGCCGGCTAGAAAATATAGCAAAAGTGCCAAGTGGATAGAAAGCATGTTAGAAAGATGGCGGCGGGGGTGGGATGGCAAGATCCTGACTTTTTTCGTGCTCCCGGTGCGAATTTTGAGGTGGGTGATGGCAGGAATTCAAAATATCGAGTTTGAGTCTGCAGCAGAAGATCTGAGATAAACCGCGGAACATCGGCAGAATGGCGTGCCAACTCAACGGGTTCATTGAGTGTGGATAGTAAGGAATGCTTGAAAGATGGTGCTGCAAATCGGGAAGGCAATAGTTTGATTGGATTTTGGAATTTCACAAGTCGGGGCTTTGCGCTGTCGTGGAGTTCGGAAATTTAAGGTTTGAGAAAAACTTGAAACACAGCTCAAAAAGGATATTGAACCCATTGCTGCACATCATTGAATGTTTGGATGGGAGGCGAGATGCGAACAAGTGATTGGTGGAGGTTGGATTCATGTTAGAGTGCGTTGGCACTCGTAGCGTTGAGTACTTTAACTCTTAAATACACAAGTAACTTCGAACAATGTTTATTGCTGAAGCATATGTTGTGTAAGGTAAAAGTAAAGTTAAAGCTACAATAATCGTAATCAACTGTATATATAGAGGATCGGCAATGTCCGATCCTAACATGTCCAAACACTAGCTACTTTAGGATATTAAAGTACGCGGTTCCAACACTCGCCCGCACAAGACTGAGTTCAGTCTTCAAGAAACAAAACTTCAATATAGTATACAGCGTCAGTTGACGCACTGGGTATGCTAGCTTCAATAAGCATTTACAAGAACAAAATGCTACCCTGTCTGCGGACAAGGTAGTGGATGTAGCCTATCACTAGGCATTCAAGAAATCGTAGTCGTTCGTCGTCAGGTATATTCGCTTACGCGCCCGCACATGATTGGCTCCACCTATCGTCGGTACAGCGCATAATCTACATGCGCTCGCCAGACTCCGCCGGCAGCAGGCTGTCATTGAATGGCGATGCTGGCAATGTCGGATCCCAGTCTAGTGGATTTCCTTCGTCATCGAATTCACTATTGTCATCCTTCAGTATTGGGCCATTATCTACATCCATTGATGTAGATTGTTCTGGTGCCGGTGCTGATGACGAGGGTGTTGCATTAGTGAGGCGGGCCGCAAGCGATTTCTTGCCTTCTGAATTCTCCACCGACCTTTGGTAGGTCCAGTAATCTTGGGAATGTGTCCATCCCCAAACATATGGAATATAAAGACGTGGATGCCACACTGTGCGGAACGCTGCATCAACGTCCGCCGTAGATTTCCACGGCAGATCGATAGGTCTCAGAAAGAGCGAGACATTATACGGTGCGAGTCGATCAGGCACTCGTCCAGCCTTAGCTCGATTGAGTGCAGCTGTGACCCGTTCAGTGGGCCATTCAGCGATAGGGCTGGTCACACAGTCGTTGATCCATTGAATCGCGTAATGGTACGCGTCGTCCATCATGACGAAGGACAGTCCCATAGCCGCGAATCGTCGATATATATCGTCGATCGTAACCTCCTCCACGTTGTCGTCTGGCCACTGTTGCAGGTTGCGCGTCTGGTGTACTTGGATATTCAGGCGATTACAAGCTTCCTTGTATCCGCCTGGAGTGGCCATCGCTTCTATCATTAATCCCTGAAGCTTGGATTGACGTTGGTGCTTCGCCTCGTTATCTTTATCTGTTTTTTCCAGCTCGATTCCGGTGGCATGACAGATCTGCGATCCGCGCACCAACGTCAAATCGAGCGAGAATCCCAGATCCTGCCACGGGCATCCCCTGAAGTATAGATTACTATACTGCATATATTTTGCGGCCTCGACGACCGAAATGTCGCCTTTGGGGCGTCGCATCATTTTGTACTGCGCAATTGTCACTTCATGTGTGTCGCGCTTGCGAAACATCTGGACCAGTATCCGTTGATACCAGTGTGGCATCTTGTAATATTCGAGTATGTACCAGTCGGCGTCCGTGCGCTTAGACTTGGCCAATGACCTCGCCTCCAGCCATCCTGCGAAAGCCATATGGGCGCACATCCACACGGGATGCTGCCACTGAATCGCCAGTACCTTGGCCCAACCTTCTGGTGTGATTGGGCGCAGTGTTGCCCGATCGCATGGATAAGTATCCAACATAGGCGGGGGATGCACCCCCATATATCGGTTTGCATTAATGCCTGTAGCAGGCAGTGGTATCGCGCTGGCTCCCTTAGGAGCATGAATGGGCTGGGCCGAAGGTGGCGGGTATCGTTTCAGGATTTCCTGTACGTCAATGGCCGCCGATGGCATTGCTGGGGCGCGACTATTGTTGCGCCCTCCTCCATATCATCCCGGGTGAGGTTTCTCAGGCGATTTGCCTTTGTCCATGCGCGGTTTATCGAACCGTGCTCCGGGTGCAGGTCCAGGGTAATCCTGCGATCGCCCATGGGATTCCTCCTGCCTTACGTCGACGTCGCTCTCCGATCGCGGTATTTTACGGGGAGGGTGGCTATCCAGATCATGCAGCCTATCCTCCAGCGCCGTACGTTGTCTATACAGATCGTCGAGCTCGTACCGTTGATCGGTAATCTCCCGTTGGAGACGACCGTTTTTCTCCTCGAGGTCCTGGATCTCTTGATCCCGGTCCCGTATCGTATCCTCCATACGCTCAATACAATCGTTAGCTTTGGCCGTCTCTGCATTGGCCTTCTCGTGCTCAACCTCCAAGTCCTTGATACGCCGTTCGCCGATTGCGTTATCGACTTTCAGCTGGAGAACTAGTTCGTTCGCGGTCTTCAGGGATTCCCGCAGGTCTTTTACCATATCCTGCACGATCCTTTCACCAAAGGACGGCTGTTGTTGTGCTTGTGTCGCGTATGGAATTCCTCCCCCATATGATGGTCCGCCGTTGAATCCACCAAAACCAAATCCCGAAGAAAAACTGGGCTCCCCCATCCTGGAGTCGCCCTGGTTCATGTTGGCACCGTCACTGAACATGATGGTGGTGGTCGAGAGTCAAGAGCAAAGATTACTTAATCTTTGTCGCCCCTTCCATTCATTCGCCTCGCGCCTGCGCATTCCCAGGCACGCGTCAATATTAACGCGTCGATCTTTTGATCCCCGCGGACGCAAACCCGACGCCACCACGTGATAGTCGCGTCTGATCCACTATTCCCACGCCCCTATACCGCGCCGCCCTTAGGCAGTCGGTTCCATGTCTTCACTCCGTGAAGCGCGAAATAGTCATCCAGCGCACTCAGCAGCTTGACGGACTTGAACGACTCCCAGGTGACGTCACCTAGTGTCCACCGGACTTGGAATTCGACTGCCATTCCTGCCCACCTATGAGCTATTATAGCCTCGACATGCCACTCGTCGTCCGCGGGGGCCCCAAAATCATAGGGCCCCGGTGTTGCTCTGTTTGGAAACAGAGCATCACTACTCTCCACGTAGGGTCGCAATAGATTAACATGGAATCTATTGTGTACTCGTCTCGAAGCTAAAACTTCGGGCAGTTCCAATTCATATGATGAGCAGTGAGGCAACGCTCTCTGCACCCTATACGGTCCCACGAATCGCGGCAACAACTTGCCGGCCCTCCCCTTAGGTAACGCCAAGTTTTGCGTCGACAGATACACCAGCGACCCCTCAGGAATCTCTGGCTCGTCGCTCCGTTTCTTGTTCGCATAATATGTCGCGAACACCCTCGCTTCAATTATCGAATCATGAGCTGCTAGATTTAGCAGGGCTTGCTCGGCAAATTTCCGTACTCCAGGCGGTACCTTAGTACTCTTGCCCATTTCCCTGATCATCGATGGCATGTATCCACCATTCAATTCAAACGGAGTGTATCCTGTAGATGCGCTCACGCTAGCATTAATTGCGAACTCCACCAACGGCAATTTGTCAACCCAGTCCTTCTGACTGGGTTCTACCAAACTTCGTAATATCTGTCCTATAGACCGATTTACCCGTTCTGTCGCTCCATCCGTTTGTGGATGGAACACCGTAGACATCAGCAGCTTGGCTCCAAGCAGTCGATGAACTTCTTTCCACCAAATTGAAGTAAACTTCGAATCTCGGTCGGAAACAATACTACTTGGTAAACCATGTAGTCGAACAATCTCTCGCATGTATTTCTGTGACAACTCCGTAGCCTTCATGCGTGTATTAATAGGTATCAAATGAACCGCTGACGTAAGCCGGCAGAACACTACCCATAAGTAATCATGGCCCTCCACTGACTTAGGGAACGGTCCCATGAAATCCATGGAGATCGAATCCCATGGTCGCGAGGGTATCGGCAATGTATGGAGTTTCCCAGTAGGAAACTGATTCCGAGGCTTGTTGGCCTGACATACTGCACAGCTCTCGCAGAATAACCGTGTTTCCTTTGAAACACTCGGCCACCAGTACCAGCGACGCAGATAATCCCCTGTTCTCTGAGCTCCAAAATGGCCCAAGCTCTCGTGAGCCTGTTCCAATATCATTCCCCGAATCGTTTTCCCGTTTACGATACCACTGGGAATGCATAGCACTTCCTCACCCCCTCAATTCTTCGAGTATATTAACTCATCTCTGAGTATAAAAGCGCTATAGTCCTGAGGTTTCTCAATGACTTTCTGAAAAAATGGGTTGTGTTTATAAAAAATTTGACCACATCTTCTATTCCGTCCGCGAGCACCGGGCGTACTCCGACAACCTCCATATGTTCTCTAGAGGCGAATACTGGTGTATCCGCCGCTTCCTCCGCACCGTCAGCTACGTGACTCTTGTCCCCATCCTTGGGCACTATTTTATCCGCTTGTTCAAGCGCACGCGCTTCCTCATCTCGTCCTTCCGTCCGCTCTCGGAGCCGAGAACTTCGATGAACGCTCATCTCCCGATACTGCTCAACCTCGAGCACTCGATCATCCGGCAAATCATCCATTTGCTGGTCCAGCCTCCAGTCTGCGTTCACATACTCAGATTCTTCGTGCACCTCGTCCCACTTGTCATTCTCATAATAGCGCGACAAACAGTCGGCGCCTTTATTGAGCTCCCCCTTGATATATCTAATATCAAAGTCAAAACGCGCCATGTACTCCATCCATCTAGTCTGACGACTTGATAGTCGCCGTTGACGTTTGAAAAACTCTAGCGCTTGGTGGTCCGTTACCACATGCACACGATACCCTATCAGCTTATCTTCCCACTTGAGAAGAGCTTCTAATATAGCCAACGTCCCCTGCTCGAACACTCGGTAATTATGCTGAGCTGACGTGAATTTTTTCGATATGAAGTCCGCGGGCCGGCACGTCTGCCATGTCTTCCCTTGACCATACATGGCACCCACACCAGCAATGGAGGCATCACAGATAACCCATATATCCTCGTCCTTAGACGGGTCAATTGGTTTCAATATTGCTGTCCTACAGCAAATATTCTTTATATTCTCAAAACATGCTTGATGGAGAGGACACCACGCAAATGACGCCCCATTCCGAGTCATCGCTGCTAGGGGTCCCGTATACGCCGTAATATCGGGTAAGAATTGGGCCAAGTACTGCACCAAGCCCAGAAATCTCTGGATGTCATGGTAGCTTTGCGGTGTCCTCCACTCGCGAATCCGCTTCATCTTGTCAGAATCCGCGTGCAATCCTTTGTCATCAATTAGATGACCCAAACAATCCATGCGTTTAGAATATAAATCGCATTTATCTTTCTTGAGGAAGAACTCATTCTTCCTCAACGTCTCGAACACCTTGCCTAGGTGTTTTTCATGATCTTCGATACTCTTAGAGTAAATGAAAATATCATCCAAGTAAACATGCACAAAACGTCCAATATAAGCTTGAAAGACCATAGTCATGATCCGTTGAAATGTCGCTGGCGCATTGCAATCGCCAATCTGCATCGTATGACTAACATACGTGCCGTAGACGGTGGTGAACGCGGTCTTCCACACATCTTCTGCAATAATACGTATTTGTTCATACGCATCGGACATATCTATCTTCGAGCGATAGTTCGCCCGCGCGCAGTCCAGTCTAATCTGGTCCTGATCAGGAAACGGAGTAACATCCTTCCTCATATTATCGTTGCGCTTGCGACAATCAATCGCTGTACGCAGCATTCCCGTTTTCTTGGGAATACACAACATAGGTGCTCCTTGATCGGTTTGCACGGCTTGCCACCATCCGGCCTTCGTATACCGGCTGATTTTTTCAAGCAGCTGTCCTTTCATGGCATCCAGGAACCTTGGCAGATGGTAATGATATACCATGTTCTCGTCAATGAGCGGAATCCTATGATTCACTTCTCGCCAGGGAGGTAATTTCTCCGGTACCCCCGACATAATGTCCTCACTGATTTTCATCCAGCGTTCACGTAACCTCGGAATGTCAGCTTCAGTAAGCTGTCTTGGATCCGCTTCCAATTCCTGACCGTGCTTGCGAGTCGCAGCATGAAATACTTCATATAATTGCTTCCTCGCAGCCTCGGGAATAACGAACTTGCCGCCTTCGGGCTCACTTGTACTGGGTTCCACTTTTGTGGGCCCCGTCCGTTCTCGGTTGGAATCTGTCCGATGCCTATCGGGGAATCGTTCCCTAGAGAACTCCTCCACAAACTCGAATATCTTGTTGCCTGTACGCGACATGAACTCGGCTTCCTCCCAAGCCCGAGCTTCCTTTTCTGCCATCATTAGTGGAGCGTTAGCTGCTAACGCTTTCCTAGCCAAGTCAGCGATGCTTTCATCGTCGTCCACTTCCTCCACCGTAACCGTTCCTAGCTTAGTAGCTCTCACCCGAGGTGTCACCACAGGCGGATCCTTTGTAGGAGTTGCTGGAGCGCTAGTGACCCCAGCGGCTCCCCGTCAATCGTCCTTAGACAATTTCCTCGCCGCACTACGATGTTCTACTTCAGATACTTCTTCTGTTGCAGATAGTGTGGGTGCCGCTACTCCACATACCCGGATAGTATCGAACTGAAAGTCTAATTGCATTTTATGCTTGCGCATGAACTTGGTGCCGATGATAACATCGAACTTGTCCAAATTGACAATATCCAAATATTCTTCGGAATCAATTGACGCGTACTTAACCATAGCTTTCATACCATGATTAATTTTTGAACGGCTACCAGCAGTTCCCAACTGCAGTATTACTTCCGATTTTATAGGGAATACTTTGATTCCCGCAACTCTGGCAAAATCTGGGCTACATGCCTCTGTTGTGCAGCCTGAGTCGAACAAGGCAAATGCTTTTTGCCCATTTATCTCGACATATCCCGTGAGACAGAAGTTCTCACTCTTTTTACGCTTCGGTCGATCCTTTGGGTTCTTAGATCGCCTTAAGTACACTCCCCGAGGTGCTTTCACCTCGTCAGATAACGCTGAGAAATACTCCACGGTCTCATCGAACGACCCCGTGTATGCCATCATCCACGCCATCTCTTTAGCGAGCTTGTCAATGTCCCGGTCGGACACATATTCCTCCTCATGCCAGTCATCAACTAACTCAAACAAACCGCGACTCAATGGTACTTGCAGCTCATATGGGAGTTCATAATCATCATCATCCTCGAAGTCTGCAGCAGACCCCAAGTCAGCGGATTGTTCAACTTCCGAGTCTGCGTCATCCGAGTCCGATTCATCCAGAAAGTTGAGAGGTACGTCCGACTCCTTGTCAGACCCCTGCGACTGCGCATAAGCACACCGTTCCTCAGCCTCCACGTCTGAATATTCTTCGTGATGTCCGAGGAAATACTCCTCCTCCGAGGAATACTGGTTTCCACCAACCGCCTCTTCACCGTGAGCACTCGCCCCCGACGACTCCGATGCCGGTGCCATATGGCGTATTTGCTCTACTGCGGGCCCTTCGTCACTTGACAATTCTTTCCCATCATTATCCGAGACATCGTTAACGATTTCTCTGGCAACAAACATCTTCTTTTTATTAGGACAATCATTTTTATAATGAGGTCCCCCACAGTTATAACATTTTATACCTGCTGGCGTCTTCTTATCTTTGTTGTCCTTCCCCCCATCACGAGGTTGCGGCTGTAACCTCGACGATCCTCCCGTCTCCCGAGGTATCACTCGCGCGCTATCCGGACGTCTGTCCGCACGCACATACTCTCTCTCCACCGGCGCTACCTGCCGAGACTCCCGCTCCGGCTGTCGCGTCGTGGCTTCCGTCACTTTGGTCGAGGAGGCGACCTTTGTCGCTCCTGTGTTCCTCTGCTCGGCTCGTTGAGCCGCGTATCGACAACCCACACTGTGTTGGTACTCATAATTTGACGCATTCTCCAGTATTTTGCGAATACTACTGCATTCTGCAGTTACATTCCGCTCAATCAAATGAGCCACCATGTCCGCTGGCATGCGTGATAACATGTGGTTCTTGAAAGTATAAGAATCCGGGCGTTTAATCATACACCGACAAGCGGTCATCAGTTCATGATAGAACCCCATAATACCGATCTCTTTAGAGAATTTGGCATGCCAAAATTGCTCGGTGGCCTCCTGTATACAGGTGGTGTCCACAAACCTGTCAAACAGGCCCAAAATAATCTCAATAAACGTCCATTTACGTTTTACTCGATATAATCCCTCGACTTGGTCATTCAACCAGTCGAGTGCTGGTCCCGCCAAATAAAACCCAAGTGTAATTCTACGCTTCTTGTCATTCTTCTTCCCACCCAAATTGAGGGCTTGCATCCAGTGAAACAATCCAACGACCATCTCATCAAATTTCACCACATCCGCCGACCCAGTGTACTTGGTGGGCGCCGGCAGCTTCAAGTTCTTGTGTTCATCGAACACTGACTCCATCCCCGTGCGCTTGCCAAGCATCTCTTTATAATAGCGACGATACCCATCGTGTAAACTTCTCCTCCATTTTACGATGTTTTTCGACGAGATCCCAGTAAATCTGGGATCATTCAACTCATCGTCATGAGAATCGTCTTTCTTTTTCTTATGATGCTTGCGGCGAGAGTTCCTCTTACGCTTGTTGTTCTTCGACCTCTTTCCCTTCTTCGGTTGAAGAAAGACATTCGACTTACCCTTGGCCGGTAGGTCGTCGTCAGACGATGACGAGCCCGAGGAACCCGATGATCCCGAACTCGAAGAATCGGAAGATGATGACGAGTCATCACTCGACTCACTCGAGTCGTAAGACAGTTGCTCGTCGTGATCCGGTGTCATGCCTGGCGGCATACTCACTGTGCGCCGACTCTTATTTCGAGCTTTCTTAGACTTGTTCTTAGCGTGTTTATCTTCAAACACGCTATCCGTGTCCGACTTAGCAGGTTTCCGGTCAGACTCATCAGACGATGACTCTGATGAATCACCTGAACTGTTACCCCCACGGTTTCCTGCAGTCTTTTGAACCCCTACTTTCGTAGACTGTTCCTTTTGCTTCACAGGGGCGTTAGCCGTTGTGTGTGGGCTCGAATAAAACTCTTTGACTCGCTTTTCCGCAGACTTCTGAGCCTCAGATATTCCGCGTTTAATGGGCTTAGCCGTCTCGCTATGTTTTTCCGCATATCGCTGCTGGGATGCTAACAAGCTTCCCCGCGTACGTGCTGGACTAACTTCATAGGGTACTTTATCTCGCCATTCAATACCTTGATCTGGTATATTAGAATAGCCCTGGGTGAGAATATCCTGTAACCTGTAGCGTTGCAATTTAACGCGGTCATGAAAGTTATGTGTGGTCCGCTCCCCCGCACCACGTCCATCAGATGTGTTCTGCGCTACGTTCTTCATGGCTAGACTGATTTCCTTCTGGCGAGGTTTCGCCACAGCTTCGACAGCATGACGATCAGCCTCCGCCGTGGCCTCACAGTGCTTAGCTTCGATCGCGACCAACGCTTCTGCGAAGAGCCGGTCCTCCGACTCCTCAATGTCACGGGCAAGCAGCTCTACCGCGTACTCACCGTCTTCATCAATTCGGTTATCCCGCAACTTCTTCTCAGCTTTCCCTGCCATCTCCCTCAAATGCCGGGCCATAGCGTCTTGTCCCCGCATTGCTCGATCGCGCTCCAACGCGTCTTGTGCCTGCTGACACGCCTTCGCGTCCCAATCTTTGGGACGTGTATCCTCGTTGTCTCCTCCGGCGTCTTGTAAGCTACGATGCATAGCTTCTCTCAATAATCTCTCATCTTCATCAAATGATGAAGACTGGGATGCTTTCTTTTTCCCATTGACGTGTCTTGCTCGCTCACTAGCGGGTATCTCATCGACTGATGTAGTTGTGGGCTGTGACGTAGACCTTCCCAGTAATGAATCCAGGTCGTACATACGATGGGACCGATGCCCTTCAAGCAAGGATTCATATCCTGCCATAGGTACTGCCTCAACTGAAGGCTTGGACGAAGCCCTCGATGCTGCTATAAGCGGTTTGTACTGACTACCTCGGCCGCGTCGTCTCTCCCCTCTCATATCATCCTCATCCTCTACCTCCTCAACCGTAGCTCTACGGTCCATGGAGGGCGTTAGCGGTGTGAAATCCGTATCCAACGCAGACCCCGAGATTCCAGCCAAAGGAGATACTACATGAGGGAATGTAAAATTCCCTCCTGTCAACGGCCTCAGAAATGTAGAGGGTTCAATTGAACCCAACGACTTCACTTGTCCAAACGTGAGTCGTTCGCTGAACGACGACGTGGCCGGTAAGCCGGAGCTTACTTCAGCATCCACGCGAGCTGCACCGCTGTCAACTGACGGCAGTGATACCCGCGCGGCATTACCCTCCGGTGGCGGTGGCGGAGACTTTCCACCGCCACTGTCGGCTATCAATCGCGATCCAGATGTCGCAGTTAACACTGGTTTTTGGGTAGGGTCTTTACGACCTTTTTTCTTAGACGGCATGTTGGTAGACATGCAGCCAAATGCTCTATCTGAGCTAATTTTTCAATCACAATACACTAGAAATCGATTCGTTCGTACGAACGGATCGTTTCACGCTCGCTTCGCAGAAATGCAAAGTTAAAAAAGTGTTAGAGTGCGTTGGCACTCGTAGCGTTGAGTACTTTAACTCTTAAATACACAAGTAACTTCGAACAATGTTTATTGCTGAAGCGTACGTTGTGTAAGGTAAAAGTAAAGTTAAAGCTACAATAATCGTAATCAACTGTATATATAGAGGATCGGCAATGTCCGATCCTAACATGTCCAAACACTAGCTACTTTAGGATATTAAAGTACGCGGTTCCAACAATTCAGGAGGCGCAGGCGCAGGGCTTCCATAAATTGAATACAAATTTGGCAAAGAAGTGAGGACAGGCGGGGAGATCGAGATGTCGGTTGCAGGTTGCTGGGCTTCCAGAAATCGAACAAAATTTTCAAACACGCAAGGGATACTTGGGCTCTGGCGTCGTATGTCACAGAATGTTGAAAAGTTGAACACAATGATGGGACACAACTGTGTTGGAACTGGAATTCTAGAAAGGCATTGCAAGACTTCTAAAAATCGAATACGAAATTCGAGCTTGCTGCTGGTGGCTCAAGGGAGTCGAAATATGATACGTGAGGTAAATAATATAGGAGCCAAAAATGCAAGGAACTCGCTACGATCACAAGCCCTTGCTCGCGGGATGTCGAAAAATCGCAGACAAAAAAGCAAAAGCGGTGCTGCATGCTGCAGAAGCATCTGAAGACTGGAGTTGGTAAGGCAAAGGCAGAACAAGAAGGAAAGCTCACAGGAAGGCCGAAAATCAAGCATGGCGCTGTACGCCGCTGGGGAGCGTGGGAGAACCAGGATGCAGGATGTACGTAGTATGGAGTCGTGCTTTCGAAGCATCACAAAAGCAAATAAATAAAAGGCTCGCAACGGGCCGGAATGCGTTGTAGATGGGCCACCATATTGAGGTCTGTATCAATACATGAGGTGCGACTTGAACTGGGATGGTGGCGGGAAGATGTCTCATCCTTGAACTTACTCTCCTTGTCCCCACGGGCCTTTGTCCCCTGGAGGCCCCAAAATAGATGTAGACAAACTACTGTCAGATAGAGTCTTAACACAACACAGACACATACTATTGATTGCCCACCTTTGCAAAAGTGCCTACCTTTGCAAAAAACTTTTTTAGCGACCTAAATTCTTGCTCTATCCTTTAGATAAAATAGATATGAGCTCTTCCATACTCTGTGGGTATACAACTGAAGTCTCTAGTTGGTTAGTGTCCAGACGACCTCGGAAAAAAATCAAAACCTGTCAATATTGAGCCTTAAACAGGTGTAAACACGCTCGGCCTTTTATACCTCTTGCTACACTCAATGCCTGAACTTCCAAAAAATTGGAGGTGAATCTTAGAGGTCTCCTCTACACGACCATATTTTTTGTTGAATAATAACCTGTTTTTATTTTGTGTCCAGCTATCGTTTTCATCGCGTGACAACCCCGAAGCGAAATTCAAACTCCGCTCGGCACTGCGTTCAGTACGTAACGTACCGAAAGCTTTGCTGAAACGTCGGCCTGATCGGCAGAGGAGTGACAGGCGTGATGTTTTTTTGCAAAGGTGGGTCAAAAGGCATCAAAAACGGACCCCTTATCGGCATGCTTATACCTCCACCCCCAGGTGCCAGTAAATGCTAGAAATTTTCGAGGACAGCACTGAGACCCATAGCTTGAACTCTGTCTAAATTTTAGAGGAATCCAACTCCAAATGCTTGAGTAGCACTCCCATCAATTCTTTTTTGCAAAGGTGGGTGATCGATAGTACTGAGCAAACAACAGACGGTTAACATAGCTCAAAGTTGAGCTACAGATGGAACAAGTTTAAAAGTCCGCTAGCAATCGGTTGCGCCGTAACTATTACGGCGTAATTTTGTTACGCAACAGATGAACCGTCCGTAAATGTCAAGACTTCACTGTGCCGTCCGTTTACTTACACCGTTTTCATGGGTGGGGTTAAGCCATTGAGAAAAGTGTATATTGTCACGCACAATAGGCCTTTCAGATCCTGGAGTACCTTTGGGGTTTTGTGATACTGCATTTTTGCTGTATTTTCTAGGTGCTACCTGTGGCCAAAGCCACTTGAAGAGTTACAAAGAGCATAAGAATTAAAACTTAGCGGCCTGGCCCGGTAGCTATACGTATCGGCAATTCATTCACCACTGTTTGCAGCAGCTTAGGGCTGTGCGCCGTCCCGTCGACGGGCACGGCCGTCGTTTCGACGGGTGGTGAACGGGTACATCCGTCCTGGTCCCATACCATCGTGAGGTTGAAAAATATCTCCATGGGACGGGACGGGTGACGGGACAGCCGTCACGGCTGTACACCGGTTTTTTTTTTGGTTCACTTTCATTACCCCGCATGCAGGCAATATCTGTAGCTTACTTAGAGCACTGAATGATATTTTCTATGGCTTTAAATGGAGATCCGACAGTTTGTACGAAGGACTTGAACAATATGGGAACAAATATGAATACGAGCTTTGCATTTCAAGGTAACTAGGTAGGGTAATATATAGCAGTCTATTCGTTGGCTAAGATCTCCTTTACTGCATTGCGAGCAAGCCGAAGGCGTTTTTTCACTATCATCAGGGTTCTAATGGTATCCGGCTTTAAACTCACCCTGCGGAGAGAGATGGTATCACGGCCTCCTGAGAAAATTCACTCAATGGCAACAGCAGATCCTAAATGGCTCATTGTGTCAACAATTGGATCGAAATAAAGTAGGAAAACATATCAGGGATAGTTAAAATGTCTCGAGCGAGACAATATAGGTTAGGAAATTGATGCCTGCGTGCGAACCACCATTGAACCGGATCACAAGTCCCAAAGTCTTCGCGCTCCAGCAGGAGGTAGTCTCGAAGCTCGTCAAATACTGCACGACACACTACATGATACCTCTGAGTGAAATCCTTCTCGGGGGAAGCCGGCATGTGCGACAAAGATAGGCAGAGCATGATAGTAGAGCATCCATACGGTGGATGGTGGGGATATTGATGCGTGATATTTTATTGTGATTAGACCTGCATATTAGCTCGGAGGCTATTTGAAGCTGTGGGTAGGGTAAACTTGGTGTTTGACGCGTTATGAGCGCGCTAAACGCGTCGGTGCACAGAGTGAACGCGTGAGGATGTAGTTAAGTGGTTCAGAAAGAGCGTGGCATACTATTTAGATTGCCGCTTAGGCTAATGATTGCCGTTCACACCATAAATAAATATTGATTGATCTGCATTGTGACGAGCTCGCTCGCTGCTCGCTGCTCGCGGATCCACGCACTTCACAGCCTATCCGTCGAACTCCGTTGACCCGTCGACGGCCGTTGTTTCGCCGGCCGTCGGGTCAGCTAACCGTCCCGTCGCCGCGCCGTTGAAAAAAAGCTGGAACGGGACGCCTACCCGTCGCACGGGACCCGTAGAACCGTCGCGACGGGCGCGGCGAACAGCCCTATGTTTGCTGTGGCTAAGCCGCGAACCGGATGTGGTTAAAGGTGCGTCGGCACCTGCACTGCAGGCCTCGGCAGCTGCTATTTGTCAACCTGGCGGTTACGGGGCCCCGTAAACGGGTTGTATGAGACCGAAGGTCCAACAGTACGGGGACATAAACGTGTTGACTGCCGTAATCCCGCAATAGTACAGAAGAGTACAGAACGGTAGAGAACGGTTGACGGCAATTTGACGTGATGGCAAGAGTATCCGGGTCAAACCGGAACCAAGTTATTTCCCAATTATCACAAAAGATGTTAAAGATGAGGATTGTTCGGTTGAAGAAGCCTAAGCTAGGCTAGATAGACGGTGAAATCCATCCACATCTTGCCACTTCGCGGGCCGCAGGGCGTAATCAGTATTAACGTGCAAAGCGTAATCAGTATTACGAGGCCAAGTAAAAGCCAAGAGATCATACCCAAAAGGAGCTTAAAAGGCCACGTTTTCAACCCATAGAAGGAAATGGTTCCAACACGAATCAACTACGTCATAAACAAAAATGATGATTTTTGGCTGGACAAGATTGGAAAAGAACGAGTCTAAAAATAAATTTTTAGGACTCATAATTACGCTGTGAGGCTATCTCACGCACGAGTCTCTCAAACTTCTCTGCGGGCTTCTGCACACCCGTTTACTTCGGATCTACCAGCTTTTAATATTCTATTTTGGCCTTCAAAGATCCCAGCCCTCGGGTCCAGTGCGGATCTTAACAGCTTCCTGAGGCGCTATAAAAGCGCTCGATAGCTGTCCAGCTCTTGTCTTCTTTACCCTCACCCACCATGGCCGATCCCCTCAGCATAGTGGCGAGCATCCTCCAGCTCATCTCCGCTGCCAAGTCAACTGTCGATATGGCCATTGACATGGCCACCGCCCACAAACAACAGCGGAATCTGTCTGTAGAGCTTGAAAACCTCGAGCCGTTGCTCAAGGATTTTGAAGCCCGTTTGACAGCCAATCCATCAGTTAATGGAATGAAGCAGCTTGTGAAACCATTGGGGCAGTTCGAAGACATGATGAAGGGTGTAAACACTCGCCTACAATCTTCGAAGAATTCAAAACTTGGCAAAGCACTTGCCTGGACTTTTTGGAAAAAGAAGGAGTCCCAGGAGGATCTTGGCAAGTTGGAGAGGTTCAAGGTTTTGCTCAATTCCTGGCTCGTAATGGATATTTGGTGTGTATCTTACCTGCGCCACAATGCATTAAATTTATTTACTTACATGATTCCATTAGGGATGTCGGCCAGCAGCAAAAAGGGAACCATGATTGTAAGTTCAAACTATTGTCCATCCAGCTCACAGATGCGATGACTGAAATATGAGCAGGGGAAGAACGGGATAAAGTTATTGAATGGGTGTCACCACTGAATTTCTTCTCACGAAATGAAGACATCTTTCGGGCTCGACAGGATGGAACCGGCATGTGGCTACTTAATGACATCCAATTTAAAGACTGGGTTTTGAGCCCTGGAGGGACATTGTGGTGTTACGGAATGCGTATGTGACTTCCTTCATGGTCTTTTAATAGTGTTGAATTGTTCATGGGCAGCCGGAGCGGGAAAAACTGTGCTTTCGTGAGTCTATCTGCTACTGTCGTACATACTAATTTATCCTCGAGTAGCGCGATCATTACGGAATATCTTCGAAGACAATTCCCGATTGGCAACATCGGTGTCGCATGTGCGTATCTTAATCACAAGGAGACAGAGATCCAATCACCGGAAAATATTCTTGCGGGTCTCTGGAGGCAATTGATATTCGGAAAACCTCTACCCGCTGGATCTCCAGCACACGGACTCTATGCCAGGCACTACGAAAAACGCACAAGACCCTCATTGGAGGAGATGCACACTGTACTGCACTCTGTGGTGATGATGGAATATTCGAAGGTGTATCTCATCATTGATGCCCTTGACGAGTACCCAGAGCGTCGGCGCCACAAGCTCCTCAAATATCTAGCAGAGTTCCGGCCCGAACTCAACCTGCTGTTGACTTCACGGCCTCATGTTGAGCCTGAAACTTTCTTTCCAAACACACCTTCTCTTGAGATTCGTGCGACAGAGGAGGATATCCGCCATTATGCCGAAGGGCAGATTCAGGACTCGCCTCGCTTGTCAAAACATGTTCAATTGCACCCAGAGTTACGGGAAGAAATTGAAACAAAAATTATCAGCAATGTCGATGGAATGTGAGTGGTCATTCATTTATTGAGGAATATTGTACTGACTTTACAAAAAGGTTTCTGCTTGCTAAACTCCATCTGGACTCTATCCTCACCAAGCACACTGTTAAGGCCATCCGCCTTGTTCTACAAAATCTGCCTGAAGATTTGGAGCACACATACAATGAAGCAATGGATCGAATTGAGGCCCAAAGCAAGGAAGACAAAGCTATTGCACAACTGGCTCTCACATGGGTCGCAAATGCCAAGCGCCCATTATCTGTTGCGGAACTGCTGGAAGCAATTGCTATTGAGCCGAACACCAAATCACTGGATCGGGAGGGTGTTGTGGAAATGGTAGTTGTTCTTTCCGTCTGTGCCGGCTTGGTCATTGTTGACCAAGATGGTACTGTCCGACTCATCCATTACACTACTCAAAACTATCTGGATGGGGTGCAAGCCAGTAAATTCCCATTTGCACAGAGAGACATTGCTCAGGCATGTCTTACATATGTGCTGTATGACAACTTTGCTCCTCTCCCCGAGAATAGGGAAGAGCTAGAGACATTGGAACAAGACCATGCACTCCTTGACTACTCTTTCCGGCACAGTCTCATTCACGCTGCAGGAAAATCTGAAGCCATGCTCCAGCATCTGATCATGGAATTTCTGGGTCAAGCTTCCAGATGGGCGGAATTTTGGGGCAGCATCAAATATAATAAGCACTATGCCTCTTCTCCTTGTGACATTTTGGACCCTTTTGGAGGATGGCCAGAATTCCATACACCACTCCATTTGGCTGCTGTGTTCAACTTACAAGAAACATTTGAGAATATTCTTGCTCAGGATCCACATCTTTGGGATGAAAAAAAGGGCGAGTTACTTTATGTCTCTTCCTCTTTCAGCCATGTGGAAATGGTTGAACTACTCCTCAAGAAGGGTGTGGATGTGAATGCACAGGGCGGAGAATACGGGAATGCGCTGCAGGCGGCATCATATAATGGGCAGGAGGCAATTGTCCAGCTGCTCATTGAGAAAGGTGCCGATGTGAATGCACAGGGCGGAGATTACGGGAATGCGCTGCAGGCGGCATCATATGATGGGGATGAGGCAATTGTCCAGTTGCTCATAGAAAAAGGTGCCGATGTGAATGCACAGGGCGGAGAATACGGGAATGTGCTGCAGGCGGCATCATATCGTGGGCATGAGGCAACTGTCCGGCTACTTATCGAGAAAGGTGCCAATGTGAATGCACAGGGCGGAGAATATGGGAATGCCCTACAGGCAGCATCTACGAAGCCCAACACAGCCGTTGTCCAACTGCTCATTGATCAAGGGGCAGATGTGAATGCACAGGGCGGAAGATATGGGAATGCATTGCAGGCAGCATGCTGGTGTTCACGAGAGGGAGTCGTCCGGCTGCTTATAGAGAATGGTGCAGACATCAATGCCCAGGACGGAATATATGGCAGTGCTTTGCAAGCAGCGGCAGCAGATGGGAATGAGGCGATCATCCAGCTCCTCGTCGAAAATGGTGCAGACTTAAATGCTACGGGTGGGATATATGGAAGCACATTGCAAGCTGCTACCAGTGAGAACCACAAGACAGTGGTTCAATGGCTGCTTGCACATGGTGCCGATGCATGTCTGCTAGAGGAAGCCCCAGGAGTGCAGCCTGAGAGTGAGGAACTGGAATGTGCCACTGTAGGTTAATTTCATTGCGAGTGGCACAGAATGTTTATTGAAAATTCTCTAGCAGGAATAGAGTGGAATGTCAGAACAGCGGATTTTGTAATCCTTACTCTGCCAAAGTAATCTCATAGTGATTGGATTTGCGTTGTACGTCCTGTAGGAATTACTTAGAACATATTTGGTGCATTACTGGGAAGTGAAGGTACAAAATCTTGTGAAGCAGTGGTATGGTAAAGTGAAGTTGAGTGCCTGTTTACAATTGGTGAGGCATTGCGACATTGATGCCCCGCTATATTGATGTTTGCAATAATTTTTTTGAAATGGAAACCAGCAATTAAAAAATATTCTTTTGGTTCTCCTCTGCAACAAATAGACCCATTACCAGTCTGTACACAAAATAAAATATAAATGGCAAGCACATCGGATGTGTAAAGACCGAAGCGGTATATTTCAGTTTACAGGCTGGTTATGAGTCTATGCAATAAAGATGATTCTTATCTCAGAGTGGGCTTATTTTATGGTTTGAAATGTTTCCAAGATATACTAGTAACTTTTAGATCGGGGATTCCAAGCGCACGAAATCCGGAATCAGATCAGTAACGGATCAGTGCATGGACGGTTTTTGGCCACCACCCCATCTTTCAATGGCAGAGCCTCTCATTCCCAGCCAGTTCCAGCTTATATTGAACCGTTTGAGCGCTTCTGCCGAATTCGGCTTTCGGCCGTTGAGTCCCGGGTCCGAGGCCGATGTGGTCCAAGCCCATCCCACGTGGCAGCCGCTTCGAGTTTGCTTTCCCTCTCGCCTATGTACTAGTCTCTCCTCACAACACATCCACGTCGCACACATGGTCCCGCCTGAGACCGATCGCTCCCGACCAACACCCGACCTTGCCACCCACACCAGCTGCCGGACAGGGCTTACTAGATGCCCGCGCCTTAGACAGGCGGGAACAACGTACGCAGACAACGGCCCTACACTAGCGCAACACCCTCCTCACCTGCCTCCTCTGCATCATCGCACCGCCGCCATCATCTGCACAGCATCCACCTCCAGATCGCGGAGATCCTCTGCGGGGGCGTCTTCCAGACACATACGTCCGAGTCTCTCTCCAGGAGATGACGTGGCCGAGGACGATGGCACGCCGACACCTAGCCCGACACCGCTGCGTCTTCCCCGCCCGGCTTGGACACACCGGCTTGGACAACCTCGAAGCCTGGCCCCGCTGCGCCTTGTTGGCCGCCATACGCCCGCGGACATACATACCGCGTCCACACTCACCCGCCACGATGCACCCGCGCCGAGGAAGCGCACCCAGGCACCGCTCGACTCGACGAACACGCCAGACGCGCCACGGCCGCATCATCCCGCACGGCTCGGATATCGCCCATGCAACTGGACCTTCAAGTCTTATCCTGACCTTCAATCACCACACAAACCGCCATTCTCGTATGCAAAGTAGTCCTCCTTGACATTTATTCCCTATGGTTTATATTTAATCCCTACCCGCAGATGCCTATATTGTCCTCAAGAGCGCATCGGTTGGCCGTTAAAACTAGGTAGGAAGATACCGGCACCCCTAATGTTATTTTATTAGGTCTTATGTGGGTTTGCATTTAACCACAATCTCGAGGTCGACTGATTGATCACCCGTTCAATTCCTACATGGTCGGTTGCTGTTCATTCTCAGTCCTCATCCGACTTTGTTTCTAGTTCTAGTATCGGGATTGTCTGGATGGCTAATGAGTAACGCAGTTATTATTCCACCTCATCCCGTCCTAATGCAATTGGTTTCTCAAAGTACATATACTCTTACAATCGTTGATATCCGGCCTCCTAATTTCAATTCGTACACGCCACTGACAGTTTTGTTTTGACCCAATGATATCCATTAAACGGGGCAAGCCTCGATATTTGATCCCATAAGTAAGGCAATATAAATCGTGTTCAATTGGACACAGCAAGAAACCTGCACAAATTCGTGAACGGCAAGCATCAGCTTTCATTTAACCGCCACCACGCCTTCCTGATCTAACTCTGTATTTAGCAGTCACTGGAAGACGGATCAAAACCGATGAACTAACTGTTCCTACATATTTACATTCTTACCTGCCGCTCTAATTTAATTTAATTTTAGCCCACTGTTTTTTCTTCAAGTCAGCACACATTGACTGGGTGTGCAGTCCGGCAGGAACTTCTAGTTGATATCTGATCTCTACCCTATTGATGTTCTCTCATTTTTCACTTCACTTTGGTCACTGGCGGGTCTCGCTGACCCATTTTTTAAAAGTTATTTATTCATACCACACACACGTATCAAGTCCTTTTTTGGTCTATATGTCTTTACAAATTTCGTAACAATTACAGTCTAAGTGAATTAAACACGCTGCAGCCCGCTACTCCTTCGGCTTTTTCGATGAGTTGAGTAGGAGCGTAAATCGCCGCGTAATTGACGCGCAGTTGCTATCTTTGCCGTTTATGTTCGCGCCGTTCACTCGTGCGCTCGCCCAGAAATGTCAAACGACGCGTTGTTGTGGCTTGTATGGCCACCCACGTGCCGACGCGTCAAGCTTTGTCTCCTTCAGCCACCAGCGCCCCGCCGCCGCTCGAGCGCTGTGTCCTGCTGTGAGCGGCATCTTGTCAAGTTTCGCCGCATGGAGCGATCAACGCCGTCCACCTCACTGTCACCGCGACGACCCCTCCGCTTCGACAAGGCACAGGACAAAGAGATGACCCGGCCGAGGACGACGGCGCGCCAACACTGAGGCCGACACTGCGGCCGACACCACTGCGCCCGGCTCGGACACACCGGCGATGGACAACCTCGGAGCCTCGGGAGTCGCGCCCCGCTATGCCGCCATACACCCGCCGCACGCACGCTCCGCTCGACTCGACGAACACGGAGGATGCGCCACGGCCGCGTCATCCCGGGCACACCGGCGCACGAGCTCGAGAGGGTTGCAGTTGTACACCAAGGCGGTCGCGCGGAGTGGAGGGCTACGACATCGGTCTCCTCGGCAACTTTTGTGCGTCGTGCGACTTACGCTTGGTGTGATGCGGCCGACGTCGATGCCAGTACGGCAAGGCTGTCCGACGGTTCGTCCCCAGTCCGCGCCCTGGCAGGCGGATCTCAGCAACTCCCTCCCGGGCTGCTCCTCCTACTTCCTCCAGCAAGTCCCACGAATTCGCGCTCGGTCAATACGGGATCAACAGGGCGAGCGTCTTCGGTACGTGATTCTCCATGGCATGCGGCGTCAGCCCGAGCGCACTTTATCCTATTGTTTTACTGACGCTGGAACAGGAGATGTACAGGGACGAGGCGGTGCTGGAGACGGGGTGCATCTTCTTTTGGCCTGCAGCTAAGAGAATGTTTTCACACCGTGCGCTGACTTCCATTCGATGTTACAGATCCCGAATGGGGGCATGTGCGGCGATGCGCCAGTGCACGGTGGCTACGGTGTGATTCGCTCGTGGGGAGCTGCGTACGCGGACGTTGTCAACGTTGAGTCAGAGCGTCGTGCTGGGGAGAAATGGGTAGTACGTTTCTCTCCTCCCGTCTTTTTTTGCCTTCCCATCCCTGGATTGGGATTGTTACCGACCCCAACTCCAGCGCTTATTACTGACAATCACTGCCGCGTTTTTAGCAACGTTGTCGGCATCGTATGCGGCCTGCTCAGGCTCTACAGGGCGAGCGAGACTGAGGTACGCGGGCTTATTCTGGGGCGCGATCTGCTTCTGCTGTGGGGTGTTACACGCCTTTTCGCGTGTTGGCGTGGACACGGAGGCTGTTAATTCAGAGCGTCATGCTGGGGAGAAATCGATAGTAAGTTCCTGTCTCTCTCTCTCGCCATTCCCTTTACCTTTCCATCCCTACATTCGTAATGTTAACGACCCCAGCTCCAGCGCTTATTACTGACTATCACCACCGCATTTTTTAGCAACGTCGTCGGCATCGTGTGTGGCATGCTCGCGATTCATATGCTGAACCCGGATTGCGCTACGTGGCCTTCTTCTGGGGCGCGATCTGTGTCTGTCGTGTGGTGTACACGTATTTCGACATGCCCAAGGTGCGCCTTTCTTTCCGCGTTGGGTTCTCTTTTTCTATGCTTTTGTGTTCCCATTATCATTTTCTGTCTTCCATACTATCCTTCCCTGATTCGCGTCCCATTTGTTCGCTACCCTCCGTCCTTCCCTTCGTGACGCTACACCAGCTACTTCATCTCGAGCGCATGATTGACGAGCCACCACCCGCCTAGCCCCAAGGGTGCTCCTTCGTGGAACTCGACCTGCTATTCCAGCGCGCCGTCAGCGTGCGCAAGTTTACGAGCACACGCGCGCAGTATTCACCCCCATCTCCGAATCGCTTCCGCTCCCTCCAGTTACCCCTACAACTCTTCCCGTCTCCGCCCACTCGCATGTATCCGACTGACGACCCCTCCCACTCACCCAGCCCCACGGCCTCGCCCTCCTCTTCGAGCGCGCGCAAGGTTGCGGGCACGCGCGTGGTGGTGCTTGATGATGTTATGTCTGTGTTGAGGATGTAGCGAGCGAGAGGGGCGGGGGGCAGGGGGAGATGTATGGGGATTATGATGAGTGGATAGGGTGGGACGGACGATGAACGAGCGAATTACGAGCGGAGGACGACGGCAAGAATGAGGAATGGCAGACGAGTAGACTTACTAACGAAATTATTCATTCCATACTTATTTGCCTACGCTGCGGCGTTGACGATGGGGAGGATTTGCTGAAGTAAGTTCCGTTGTTGCCGAGGGGGGTACCGATTTTCTCAGGCATGTATTTCTTGTTCTAATCACAGTTTGAAGTCTGCAGGCAAAGCAATGTATATATCTATGGAAGGACGCTGGTTCGAATGCTGCTACATATATACCTGTGGGCTATGGATGGGGATTCATTTTTTGTTTCAGCAAAATGACCCGGTTTGAGTGGGGAAACTGGTCAAGTTCTCCCTCTGCATGATGCCCGTCACTCTTCAGCGCGCGCAAAATTGCGTATATAAATGGGGCTTTCATTCCTATTCACTCATACTAGAACATCTCACCAAATAGTCCGAGTCATTTGTTCCCGAGAAATTGCACCAGTAGACTGATCGGTCGCAGGCAATCCATGAGTGCCATATGGATTCGACTCTTTCTTATATTTCATTCCTAACGCTTGTTTGGTCTCTGAGTGATGTGTGTTTGTGAAAAGTAAACTTGAAACTATTCTAATCGTTCGGGAACCCGACTCGTCAAATTCATCGAGTTCGATCTGCTTCAAGACACCTCTGGGCCTCCGATGTTTCTCAACTTCGTTTGGCAACTGCCAGTGGTTTGAATTAAAAATCATCAATATTCATCATTGAGTAATTGCGGCAGCCTGTCTTGGTACAAAAGAAAAAATAGTAGTTCATTGCATTGTATTTTTCAGGTCTCTATATGGTTGATTCTCTTGGATTTTGGAGAAAGCTCGAAGCTGCCTCCCTTCTGATTATACTTTGATGGAGTTCGCCTCGTTTTATACTGTCTTTTTTTTTCAAATTTTACACCGATCCGCATTTTTCACAGACCAGAAAATTCGAGTAAATCAAGAAAGATTATTGCGCTGTGCAGTAATGCAAAAAGTCTGGTGGCGGGTGACTGGAGAATTGAACGAAAAGGATATTTAACTATCACCGGCAGGGAACGTGAATCTGCTCTAAATAGGGACTCGGAACGTGACGGAACACCAGTGTTCCGCCGGTGCCGATTCGGTGGGACTACAGTCCCACCGCTTATCTCCGACAAGTTGTTCCCGGATCTTTTGAATTTCATTGGCCGGTGTCAAGATGCCTAATCACGGTGTGTAGATTCAACGTGGCAACCACGAAGCGCGCGCCTCCGACTTTTTCCGTTCTCTAGGGTCTGACTTGAAAGGAATTGTGGCAAAAAAAAAAAGTGCTAGCTTACTCAGGAGTCTTTGATCCTTCTCTCTGGGCTTCGGCGCCCCAGTTCACTGTGAATCTAATGTTGTTTAATATTCTATTTTGAGCTTCAAAGATCCCAACGCTCGGGTCCAGTGCGGATCTTAACAGCTTCTCGAGGCGCTACAAAAGCGCTCGACAGCTGTCCAGCTCTTGTCCACTTCCCTCGCCCACCATGGCCGACCCCAGGGGGCGTCCACTACCGTTATCAGTAAAATGCCCACATGCTGTCGTCTACTATTTGGTATTTGATGGACGTAAGCGGCAACGAGTCGGCAATCCAGCGGCGATCATTTCGGCAAACACGCACACTATTATTAACATCATTTCGAAACGCGTTCATTAGCGGCGACGCGTTCGCGTTCTGCCCGCACAAGTATATGAGAAGAGTAGCAGGTACACTATACACCAATTAAACCACTTCCGGCAAGTACACAATGTCCGTAGTCATGTGGCTCACCGGTCCGAGCCCGGAAAATGATAAGTACACAGTATCATCGTGGAACCGCAATCACATCCTTGATCCCCCCACCATGGTGCCCCCTCTTGAAGCAAAGAAATCTAAAGGGATCACAGAGCCTGTAACTATTGACTTGCAGGACCCCCCCGGGCAAGTTACCAGCAGAATAGATCCCAGCAATCAAATTCACATGATCAGCTGCGATCTCTGTGGGACCGAGATTAGGACGACACGGGCGGCAAATAGGTACAACTTCATCAAGCATCGACAATCTTGCAAGCAAAAGCTGCATCTGAAGCAGGTAATATTTATTTGAGTGTATCTTTTATTTGTTTGAAACTGAATAATTTCTTGCAGGCACAATCTCAAACTCTGCGTAAATCTCCTCTGGGCACCCCAGATTTTTTTGTGAGTCTTTCTTCTTCACATATACATCTACCTACACATCTTATTAGACTCCGGACTCTGGAAGCACTACACCAACGGGAGCAACGACTCCTAGACCTCACTATCGGACACATCATGTACGCCAAGAATCCATTAGTAACATTACTGCTGCCCTTTCTCAGCTGGGAGCAAATCCGCAAATTTCCAGAACAGAACCCAGTCGTGCAGTACCTCAATCTCCATTTACAGGACCTTCTACTCCTACAGTGATATTGCAGCCTTGTCCGGGAGTATCGATCCAATGGACTCCCGGATCGCACTGGATGACTTATCCTTATCTCCAACATGGAGTCCGTGATGTGGGATGGGAGCCCATATCATTTGGACAGGATAATACTATTCAATTTCGAGCAGAAACCTGCCATGGACACATTTCAAGCGGATCTCATGAAGCCTGTATTCCTTGTCGTGTTCTGCCTTCATCATCAAAATTCCAGATGTTCATGATGCGAGCCACAGAGGCCTTGCCCTCCACACCTTGGGAATATCTCAATGCGGAACAGCAGCTAAAGCTGATGAAGGGAATGGCCAAAACATCCAAGGAACTCCGAACAAAGGCAAGTAATATTGGTGTGCCTGGCTATTTATCTAATGATTTTACTAGCTCTATAATGCAAAAAGATCCAATGCGGTTTCCAAGCGGAAAATCAGCGAGCATCGCAGAATAATGATGCTCCTTGCCACCAATGATGTCCCAGGCCTTCGACGCATGTTGACAACATTGACCAAACGGGGAGCAAGCCCTCATGCAATTGGGTTTACTCTTGACCGTGCAATTGCTGGTCTTTTTTCTGCCCGTGGTGGTTTTACACCTCGCGATATGGATATAGCTTTCCTTTCTAAGGCCATTGGTGGACCACGGCTTCTGTATGCTCTTCAAAAGTCTCATGGCTTTGCCTCTCTTTCAACGGTGAAGAGACATAAGAAGATTCCGAAACTTGTGGCATCTATTGGTGTACCCACTCGGACCGATATTTGGGCCAATATTTCGAGCTTTTTAGATCCAGAAATTAAACCTGCTCCCACTAATCCTGGGGCAGGAAATGTTCTGATGTTTGATGGAATAGCACTGGAGACCCGCTGCCGCTATTGCCCCGATCGTGATGCTGTTTCAGGATTATGTCGAGAACACTCACATCGAGTTAACACAACTGTTGACAGTCTAGAATCCATTGAGAATATTCGACAGGCACTCCAAAAAGACAAGAAGGATCCTGGAAAAGTTTGCTTTGGCAGTGATGGCACAGTCGTAGCCATTGCCCCATATGCAGAGCTTGAACATTATACCCCAGTTCCATTGGTGCTCTCTCCTTCATGTAAAACTGAAAAAGGTGTTGAGCTTGCAAAATGGATGCAAACTGTTCTCGACACATGGGACAACCATCCGCAGGGCAGAGCCTTGCATGGCAGAATAGAAGCTCTCGCAAGCGATGGAGATTCATCTTACAGGCTTGCAAAACATATTATATGCATGGTGAAAGAAATAGATCCAGAGTCACCTTTGGGAAAAAAATTATATCCATTGGTTGGCCTCAACTGCTTCACATCTAAGGATGGGCAGGTATCAACTGGCGACCCCAAGCATATCATGAAACGTAGGAACAATTTTCAATCTTTCCTTAAATTGGCTAATATTTCAAAAACAAGGGGATGCTACATTACTCCGGAATCCTGGTGGGATTATGGTTGGGGCCACAAATATCCGACCCGAGGATATTGTTGCCCACCTCGCTGCCTTACCCGATGTGACTATAGAACAGGCAAGACAGTTGCTTGATCCATCTGACAAGCAGAATGTTCCGAAAGCAGTTGCTTTGGTGCAGCAGCTGAATAAAGTCGGAAACTTGCCACCGCCTGTCAATCCTACGGATGTACAGACTCGGAAGGCTGTTGTATTTTTTTCCAAAGTACTGAGCTTCTTCGTAAACCCTTTCATCAATGTGGAGATGAGCCTCTCAGAGCAGGTTGAATCCTTGGCCACCTATGCTTTTCTGGCAGCTGCTCTCGAAATCAAGCATGGTTCTTTTTGTTTTACTGGTCCACTCTATTCAGACTCCCAGGCAACAATCAAAAACATTATCATCATGATTGCTAAAATGCAACTTGTGAATCCAAATTTGAAATTCTACATTATCCTTGAAGGGACAGACCGACTGGAGGTTGTATTCTCAGATTGCCGCACCCAGGATCATGCACGCAATTTCGATATTGATCAACTTGCTGGGAAGCTTGGTGTGGCTGCTTTAATTAATGCGGCCTTCCAACGAAATCCGGATCTTGACAGAGGACACCGTAGGCTTAGCCTGAAGGCAGCACTTGGAATTGACCACATAAATCCAGCATCCTGGGAAGCAGATGCTTGTGTAGGAAATGTGGATCTTCGTAAGCGGTGGGATGCTGCTGAAATGAAAGCCAACAACCTTCTCGAAGATTATTTTGGCCCCGCTGGTAGAGTAGATTTTGCTACACGATTTGCAGACCGTAAATCAGATCTCCTGAGACCTCTGGGACACTATGTTGGATTGGATGCCAAACATGAAGATAAACGGTCTGAGGAGGAAAGCAATGTTCCATTATTTCCTGTTGGGGAGGATTCAGAAAATCCGCTCGAGAACGAGGATGATGACGATGACAGGCCAGGGGTGCTATCACCTGAAGAGCTCCAATCCGTCCAAAATGACTTTGCTGATGAAGATTTTCAAGATATGCCGCTTGGAATGGATCTTGATCAATTCTTTCCCGATAAGCCGTTGAGGGATCACAATGACGGCACTAACCAAGATGAGGAAGAACCAGCTGCATTTTCCAAGGTTTTAGAAGTGGAAGGCAAAAAATATCTGAAATCTTCTCTTGTGGCAACACTCAGTTCGAATCGCTCCAAAAAAGCGACTATGCGAACACTTCGAGTCCGGGGTGTAGCCCTAGAGGACCTGCGCAGTCGAAAATGTGAAGAGTTTGATATCACAGATTTGGATGACGAGGATCTTCTGAAGTCGGGAGACTTGGTAGCCACATTGGTGCATTCAGGCAAAAAAATCTGCCTTGCAATTTTTTTAGTAAAGGGAATCAGAATTGGTGCGGACAAGTCCATTCGAACCGCAGCATCGTTGTTGGACCTTGGAAATCCTGAGTCAAAGGCCACAGTTCTTGGTCAACTAATGGAAATGCGGAACCCTCTTCCAGACACAGAAAATGCGGACCCTGCAACTTTCTGGGAGTGGAGCGGCCAATACCTGTCTCTTGATGTCACTGCGCGGGATGATCGCGAAACTCGTCGAATGTTTGTTGCCGAAATTCCCGGGGTTCTCATCCATCCAGTTGGTCCTTCAGTTTCTAAAGCGTCTGGATCTCAGGGGCAGGCAACATGGTCTATTCCCTCTCAGCAGCTATCTGAGATATTGGACGAGGCCTGGCAGTCACTTGAGCCTGAAGGCAAAGAAATTGCAACGAATGTTGAACAGTTGATTACTGTCCTCAATCCGAATTCCATTCCATATCGTAATGCCCTTGGTATGTTGTAACCTTTTTTTGAGAGGCGGACATTTTTTAACAATTGTTTAGGAACACCTTCTCTGATTGTACAAAATGTTCCTGAACATTTAACCCGTCAGAAGCTTCGCGCAACTGATAAGATTTCTTGTCTCATATGTGGGGTGGTGAAGAAGCTGAACGAAATGCGACATCATGTGGCTAAACACATCCTGATGGCCCTGCGAGGGATTCCTGAGGAAGAGCTACTGAACGCTGTTGGTTCTGAACCATGCGGCTTTTGCGGCCTAGATGGATGTTTCACACAGTTGATAAATTTGAACCACCCGAAAAAACCAATATCAATCAAATCAAGTTGCCGCTACCACTTCTCCAGATTGAACTACAAGAAGGCAAAAAATCAATCTAACAGGGCACCATCCACTAACCTGCCTATCCATTGCTCTCTTTGCCCAGTAAACAAATTATCTGGAGAGCCCCCGACCATCTGGAAATATAATGCAATGTTTCACATCATTGCAGAGCACTCGTTGCAAGAAAACTCCTTGCCTCCTATACCCCCTGCATTCATGGCAAAACTATTCATTCGGAGGTCCGAAGAAGATGCACTTGGAATATCACAGGCTGAAACGACACAGTGGCGGAGCCAGCACAACATTCCGGATAGTGATGCCTTTGATGCCATGTTTCCGGGTTCGGATGCCCCTGAACCACAGACCGTGGAAAAGCGTGGCAGATCGGACACTTCTTCAACAGCCTCTGATGTCTCTCAATCAGATCGCCATGTTTCAAAGAGATGACGGGTGCCGTTGGAATATATTTTATGTCCCACTTAGTTATGTATTATATGACAATTAAATTATGAGCATTTATATGAGCAGTGTGCAAGCAGTGTGAGTGTAGTGTCCCGGAACTGTCCCCTTACTTCACATTATATGTCACTGGGTAGTACCGTAGAGTGGTGCGGTCGAATTTACGCGTCGCGCGCACGCAACGTATCTTGCACCGCCGGGTTGATCGCCGCCAACTTGCCGACTCGCGAATCACACAGAACAAACAGAGCCAAATAGTAGACGACAGTAGACGACAGCAGGACCTGATCTCACGGATAACATTAGTGGACGCCCCCTGGCCGACCCCCTCAGCATGGTTGCTAGCATCCTCCAGCTTATCTCTGCTGCCAAGTCGACCATCGATGTGGCTATCGACATGGCCACCGCCCACAAACAGCAACGGAATCTGTCTGCAGAGCTTGAAAACCTCGAGCCGTTGCTCAAGGACTTTGAAGCCCGCTTGAAGGCCAATCCGTCGGTAAATGGAATGAAGCAACTGGTGAAACCATTGGGGCAATTTGAAGAAACGATGAAGAGCATGAAGGCTCGGTTACAATCCTCGAAGAATTCGAAATTTAGCAAAGCACTTGCTTGGACCTTTTGGAAGAAGAAGGAAACGGAGGAGGATCTCAGCAAGTTGGAGCGGTTCAAGGTTTTACTCAATGCCTGGTTGGTAATGGATATTTGGTGTGTATCTCTCTCGTGCCTGCAATGAATTGAATTTATTTACTTACTCAATTCCATTAGGGACATCGGCCAGCAGCAACAAGGGAATCATGATCGTGAGTGATTTGAACTATTGTCGGATGTGCTCATAGCCTCGGTGCTTGACCTAGAAATGCTCAAGACAGTGACGGCCACTGCCAAGGGACACGACGGTGCGTGAACAGAGTTTATTTTTGTTCATCTATTAATTAACCCCGCTGGTTAGACATTCTGAACGAGGTCAAAGATGCTGTGCTCGAGCAGAGACTGTTGATCAATGGTGCGGTTACTCACCTTTGAATCAGTGTGATATGACTGATATCTAAGCAGGGGCAGAACGAGAAAAAATTATTGAATGGGTGTCACCGCTGAATTTCTTCTCACGGAATGAAGACATCTTTCGTGCTCGCCAGAACGGAACTGGAATGTGGTTGCTTGATGACATCCAATTTAAGGACTGGGTTTTGAGCCCTGGAGGGACTTTGTGGTGTTACGGAATGCGTGTGTGATTTCCATTATGACATCTAAATACTACTGAAATAAACCTTTAGCAGGGGCAGGGAAGACCGTACTTTCGTGAGTCCTTCTCTTATCGCCGTAAATGCTTATTTATCTTCTAATAGCTCAATTATTACGGAATTTCTTCGAAGCCAATTCCCGAATGGGAACATCGGTGTCGCATGCGTATACCTAAATCACAAGGAGACAGAGACCCAATCTCCGGAAAATATTCTTGCCGGTCTCTGGAGGCAACTGATATTCGGCAAACCTCTAACCTCTGGGTCTACAGCGCATGGACTCTATGCCAAGCACCATGAAAAACGCACAAGACCCTCATTGGAGGAGATGCACACTGTGCTGCATTCGGCAGTAGGGAATTACTCAAAGGTGTATCTCATCATTGATGCCTTTGACGAGTACCCAGAGCTTTGGCGCCACAACCTCCTGAAATATCTAGCAGGGTTCCAGCCCGAACTCAACCTGCTGTTGACTTCACGGCCTCATGTTGAGCCTGAAACTTTCTTTCCAAACACGCCTTCTCTTGAGATTCGTGCAACAGAGGAGGATATCCGCCATTATGTCGAAGGGCAGATTCAGGGCTCGCCTCGCTTGTCAAAACATGTTCAATCTCATCCGGAGTTACGGCAAGAAATTGAAACAAAAATTATCAGCAAAGTCGATGGAATGTGAGCTGTTATTTATTGTTTCAGGAATCTTGTAGTGACATCAAACAGGTTTCTACTCGCTAAACTCCATCTTGGCTCTATCCTCACAAAGCACACGGTCAAAGCCATCCGCATTGCTCTACAAAATCTGCCTGAAGATTTGGAGCACACATACAATGACGCAATGGATCGAATTGAGGCACAGAGCAAAGAGGACAAAACTATTGCACATCTGGCTCTCACATGGGTTGCAAATGCCAAGCGCCCATTATCTGTTGCAGAGCTGCTGGAAGCGATTGCTATTGAGCCAGACACCAAATCACTTGATCGGGAGGGTGTTGTGGAGATGGTGCTTGTTCTGTCTGTTTGTGCTGGCCTTGTCACTGTAGACCAGGATGGTACTGTCCGACTCATCCATTACACTACCCAAAAGTATCTGGATGGGGTGCAAGCCAGTAAATTTCCATTTGCACAGAGAGACATTGCCTGTGCATGTCTCACATATCTGCTATACAACGACTTTTCTCCTCTTCCTGAAAATCGGTGGGAGCTAAGGGAATTGGAACAAGACCATGCACTCCTTGATTACTCATTCCGGCACAGTCTCATTCATGCTACAGGAAAATATGAAGCCATGCTCAGGCATCTGATCATGGAATTTCTGGGTCAAGCTTCCAGATGGGCGGAATTTTGGGACCGCATCAAATATAATAAGCACCATGCCTCATCTCCATGGGATGTTTTTGAAAGTGGGCCTGAATTCCACACACCACTCCATTTGGCTGCTGTGTTCAACTTACAAGAAACAGTTGAGAATATCCTCACACAGGATCCACATCTTTGGGATGAAAGAAAGGGCGAATTACTTTATGTCTCTTCCTCTTTCAGCCACATAGACATGGTTGAACTACTCCTTGAAAAAGGTGTAGATGTGAATGTTGCAGGTTGGACATATGGGAATGCCCTACAGGCAGCATCCTACCAAGGGAAAGAAGCAGTGGTCCGACTGCTCATAGAGAAAGGGGCCGATGTGAATGCACAGGGCGGAGAATACGGGAATGCGCTGCAGGCTGCATCATATTGTGGCCAAGAGGAAATTGTCCAGCTGCTCATTGAGAAGGGTGCCGATGTGAATGCACAGGGTGGAGAGTATGGCAATGCCCTGCAAGCTGCATCAACAGAGTCAAATACTCCTGTTGTTAAACTGCTCATAGAGAAAGGTGCCGATGTGAATGCACAGGGCGGAAGATTTGGGAATGCGCTGCAGGCAGCATCATATTGGAGGCATGAGGCAATTGTCCAGCTGCTCATAGAGAAAGGTGCCGATGTGAATGCCCAGGGCGGACAATACGGGAATGCGCTGCAGGCGGCATCATATTTGGGGCGTGAGGCAGTTGTCCAACTGCTCATAGAGAAAGGTGCCGATGTGAATGCACAGGGCGGAGAATACGGGAATGCGCTGCAGGCGGCATCATATCGTGGGCATGAAGCAATTGTCCAGATGCTCATAGAGAAAGGTGCCGATGTGAATGCCAAGGGCGGAGAGTGCGGGAATGCGCTGCAGGCGGCATCATATGGTGGGCAAGAGGCAATTGTCAGACTGCTCATCGAGAAAGGTGCCGATGTGAATGCCGAGGGCGGAGAATATGGGAATGCGCTGCAGGCGGCATCATATCGGGGGCAAGAGGCAATTGTCCAGCTGCTCATTGAGAAAGGTGCCGATGTGAATGCACAGGGCGGAGATTACGGGAATGCGCTGCAGGCGGCATCATATGATGGGGATGAGGCAATTGTCCAGTTGCTCATAGAAAAAGGTGCCGATGTGAATGCACAGGGCGGAGAATACGGGAATGTGCTGCAGGCGGCATCATATCGTGGGCATGAGGCAACTGTCCGGCTACTTATCGAGAAAGGTGCCAATGTGAATGCACAGGGCGGAGAATACGGGAATGCCCTACAGGCAGCATCTACGAACCCCAACACAGCCGTTGTCCAACTGCTCATTGATCAAGGGGCAGATGTGAATGCACAGGGCGGAAGATATGGGAATGCATTGCAGGCAGCATGCTGGTGTTCACGAGAGGGAGTCGTCCAGCTGCTTATAGAGAATGGTGCAGACATCAATGCCCAGGGCGGAATATATGGCAGTGCTTTGCAGGCTGCGGCAGCAGATGGGAACCTGGTGATCATCCAGATCCTCGCAGAGAATGGCGCAGACCTCAATGCAACTGGTGGGCATTATGGAAGTGCATTGCAAGCTGCTGCCAGCAGGAACCATGAGACAGTGGTTCAGTGGCTGCTTGCGCACGGTGCCGATGCACGTCTGCTAGAGGAAGCCCCTGGAAGCGAGGAAACAGACATCGAGAGTGAGGAACTTGAAGGTGATAGTGATATTGTGCGTTGACTCCATGTTCGCTGCACATAATTCTGCTTATTGACACTTGTCTACAGGAATCGGATGGAGCATCAGACTTTGTAGGATAATCTGCCAAAATGATCTCATAGCGATTAGATTGGTGTTGTAAGTTCTGTAAGATTTCAGCCATGTTTAGCGGGTTGGTGGGAAGTGAGGATACAAAATCTTCCGAAGCAGTGATAGGTAAAGCGAAGTTGAGCGTGTGTTTACAGTTGGTGAGACATTGCCACATTGCCACCCTACCAAATATTCATGTTTCTTTTGAAATGGAAACCAGCAATCCAAAAAAAATTGTTTGATTCTCCGCTGCAACAAATAGACTCATTAGCAGTCTGTAGACAAATAAATAAAAAAGGGCCAAATGTGTAATCGTCGAAGCAGCATAGTACAGGCTGGTTACGAGTCTCTGCAACAAGGACAATTCCTGTCTCAGTGATAGGAATAGCGGGCTTATTTTGTGGTTTGAAAATTTTCCAAGATATACCAGTCGCTTTTTAAATCGGGGATTCCAAGTGCACGAAATCCGGAATCAGATCAGTAGTGCAGGGATGATCTTTGGCCTCTTTCAATGGCTGAGCCTCTCACATTTTTTTTCCTTTGGTGAGGCCATTTGAGCGCTTCTGCTGATTCGGCTTTCGGCCGTTGAGTCGTGGAAGGGCCCGGGGCCGATTTGGTCCATCTCACGTGGCAGCCGCTTGCAACATTTCGCTTTCCTCTCGCCTATATACTAGTCTCTCCTTACAACACCTCCGACACGATACACACATGGTCCCACCTGAGCCCGATCGCTCCCGACCGACTCCCGACCTTGTCACCCGCAGCAGCTGCCGGACGGGGCTTACCAGATACCCGCGCCCTAGACAGGCGGGAGCAACGTACGCAACCAACGGCTCTACGCCACCGCCACACCGTCCTCACCTGCCTCCTCTGCATCATCGCATCCATCACCATCCGCTGCACTGCCTCCACATCCAGATCGCGGAGATCCTCTGCGGGGGCGTCTTCCAGACCCGTACGTCCGAGTCCCTCTCCTCCTTGCGTTCGCTCATAATCACGATGCCGCGCGGCGACGATCACCTACGCATCCGAGCTGTGCCCCGTCGCGCTGCGCCGGCACCCGCAGCGGCTGCCGGACGGGGCTTACCAAATGCCCAGGCTATAGGCAATCGTGACGGACGCAGACGGCGTTACGCTACCGCCGTCCTCGCATGCCTCCTCTGCATCGTCGGCTTCACCCCCGTCTTCTTCACCGCTCAACACGTTGTGCACCTCCAGATTCCGGAGATCCTCTCATGTGTGGTGTCCTCCTGAACCGTACGCCCCCTCTCCTCACATTATATCGTTGCATCCGCTCATATCAATCGCGATACCGCAGTGACGATCACTTATGTGTCAGAGGGTCGCGCTGCGCGGGTACCTCACGACGTAGTACGGCAACTTCTACTGGGGGGGCTCGAGCGGATCATCGACATCGGCGTCAGCAAGAGCATGCTCCCGCGAAGGACGAGTGGGCGTACCGCATCCCGTACGCGCCGCGGGGGATGTGGCCCGTCCCGCTCCTGACACGCCCGTGTCGCCGTGGTGGGTCGGCTCGTGCAGAGGGACGCATGGAGAGCGCAAGGTGCGCGCTGCTGCGCCTAATGATCCTGAACCGCGAGACGGACTTTGACGGTGGCGATTATGCGGCATGCGGCGATGCTCAGGGGAAGCTGACGCGCGGCGCGATGTACTGGGACTGCTTCGAGGCACGGATTTGATGCGCACGGAGGTGCGTCGTGTCTCTTCCTTTATTCTTTTCTCTAATAAAATAAAATAAAAAATCCCCACAGATCGTATGCATGTTCTGGGGCGTACAAAACCTCGCCGGAAACTCCTTTGTCGGTTCTTTCACCTACTTCATGCAGCAAGCCAGGATCTTCACGGGCAAGTCTACCACGCTCGGGCAGTACGGCATTGATATGGCGGGCGTGTCCGGTGCGTACGTTCACATGGCGCGCGGCATCGGGCGACGCTCTTTCGTACCTCTATAGGCTATGGGCCCGTGCGTACTACTGTTTAGTTTGGGATCCTTGGGGCGCGCGCCGGAAAGGCATACGGATCAGGCGACGCTATTTTTTATCGCATGTGCTGACTGACGGTAGGTGCCTGATGCTGGCGTGGACGGCGATATACCAGTGCACGTCCGGCACGGTGTACTATTTGTCGTTGGGGAGCTCTGCACGCGGAGGCTCCTGATTAAGAGCGTCGTGCTGGGCCGAAATGGATAGCCTTCGTCCGCATATTCTTCTTTTTTCTTTCCCCTTTTTTTCTTTGGTTAGCTTTCGCACTTGCCTTTTTTATTTTTGTTTTTGCGTTACGCCTTATTCTATTAATTCCTGTAGCCCTTTTTGCGCGATAATGTGGCGGGCATAGCATGCGCATGCTCACCGGCGAGTTGGACTGGGGCGGACTTCTTCTAGGGTTGTTCTAGGGCGGTGCTGTGTCATGTACACGTCGTTGCGCGTGCCTGTGCCAGTGCGTCTCACTTCTACCTTTTCTTTTGTTTCTGTCTTCTCTCCGATTGTGTTCGCCTTTCTGTCCTTTTGTTTGTGTTGATTTTCTTTTCATTCGCGCTGCGTTGCTTTGGCTTTCCCCTTCTTTGCGAAAGCTCCAAAGTGAATCTTTCTTCTTTGCTTATACTTTGATGGAGTTCGCTTCGTTAGATACTGTCCTTTTTGTTCAATCTTACGCCGAGCCATCCAGAGGCCAGAAGAATCCGATAAATCGAGAAAGAGTATTGTACTCCATATAATAATAAAAAAGGTCTTGTGCAGCGGGTGAGTGTAGAATTGAACCGCAGTTAAGTGAACCACCACCGTCTAGCAACACCAATCTGCTCCACATCGACTTACTTATATGAATGGGTTAGGAAGGGACAGGAATTATTATATGTCTGTTTGGACATCCAAATTGAGGGAATGCTCTCTAATATAAAATGAGAGGTCGGCCCACTGCACTCTCAGCCCAGCCAGACTCAGCCGCGAGGTAGACTTGTTCGTGTTCAACCTCGGTCGGAACAAACGGAACAATCCCGGCAGTTTAAACTCGACAGCCTGCTCCCGCTTTTCACTATGACTGGTCATCCAGGCCACTTACTTCTCTACCGGCTTTCTATTTTCGGCATCAAAGAACCTAGCCATGGGGTCCAGTGCGGCTCTTAACAGCTTCTTGAGGCGCTGTAAAGGCGCTCGACACCTGTCCAGCTCTTGCCTTCTTCACCCTCGCCCACCATCCGAGACTCAGCTTGGTGGCTAGGATCCTCCAGCTCATCGCCGCTGCCAAGTCGACCGTCGATCTGGCTACTGACATGACCACCGCGCATAAACAGCAGCGGAATCTGTTGGAAGAGCTTGAAAGCTCCGAGTCATTGCTCACTTCGAAAGAACGATGAAGGATGTAGCAGAGCACATACAATCCTCGAAGGAATCAAAAGTCGGCAATGCAGTTGCCTGGACTTTTTGGAAGAAGAAGGAGGCCGAGGAAGATCTTAACAAGTTGGAGCGGTTCAAGGTTTTGCTCAATACCTGGTTGGTAATGGACAATCAGTGTGTATCTAGTCCATCGCTGCAGGACATCGAATTCATTACTTACTTCATTATATAAAGGATCCGCCAGTGCGGGGTGCGAGCGAAGCTTTGAGAGTTAATGCGGCACCTTCCGAACGAAGGACTTTTGAGATCCTTGGCCTTTGATGTGTTCCTGCGTGGTTTTTTTTGTTGACTACATAGCTATTACAACAATCGACATTTTCGGGCGAACAACCGCCTGGCCCAAATATCCCCTTTGCGCCGCCCAAATGACGGGGTGCGCGAGTGAAAATGAAATGGAGTGAGCTCAAAGTTTCCCGAGGATTGGCCTCTGTTCGGGGGAACTTGAAGTGGATGGGTCAAGTTTGGCAGAAACGCGTCCAGTTGGCGGGAAACGCGTCCGTTTGGCGGGATTCGTGTCAAAGACACATCTCAGACCGAACCAAACAAGCCCACGAAGCTATTTTCCTGCATTGTTTTTTTATCACAAGCCGGGATAATAAAGTCGACGACTTTTTGACCAGCTATCACGAAATTCACGACCGCCGAGTGCGTCTGCCATCTGGATCCTCTCTGCGCCCAAATGACAGGGCACAGGCCTCCTGTGAAATTAAAATGGAGTGAGCTCAAAATTGCACGAAGAGGCACCTATGGCAGGGACGTTGCGAGATGGCGGGATGCGTGAGCTTGCCCGTCATGCCGGCTCTTTCAATTCCCACACGCTTCTGCCGAATTCGGCTTTCGGCGTTGAGACCTCGATTTGGGCCGGGCTATCCATGTGACCGCCGCCCAAACTCGCCGCAACAACTAATCACGCGCCGACTGCGCACTTTGACGGTGAACGGGTGGCTGACAAAAGAATTCAGGCAGCGGGCCTTCGTTTGGCCTTCGCATCCAAATGGTCACCGCAGCGAGAATCGCTCACCAATCTTATCTGGGTTATATTATTTCTTCCCCGTTTTTCACACGCGCACGATTTGTTTTAGGTCGAGAAGTATATGGCTAAACCTATTCCGAGCCTTATTCAAGGCAGTTTTGCGTGTAGGGATGCTTGTTTACATCCGTGGCTGTGTTGCCGGTAATGCCGCATTAAAACGCCGACCGATCATACCGGCCGCTATACCGGCCGTCGTGACATGATTGACGCTCAATATTTCCAGCTCCCAATTGCTGGTGACGCAGCTTGCCACCCTGGCACTATCCTCAAGGTCCTCCCCATGGTTTTCCCTCTCCTCCATGTAAAAATAGCCTCGAGACCAGCCGAGATCGGGTCCAGACTTCTGATTGGCTGCGCTGGTGGCACCTGCCATTGACTGCGGCTTCACACAGCTTTAAAGGCCGTCTTCAGTCCCTGCGCATCCGTCCTTCTCACCCATGTCCCACAACGCCCTGGACAACAGGGACCGAGCTCCCTCCCCGGCAGGCTCTTCTGGCTCGCGGGGAAAGGTCGCGGATCATGGACCACTGCCAGTGAATGGTAGGCTTCACGGCTACGAGCATGAATTGTCCCGTTCTGAGCGAGGGAATCAGGCGCAGACGCAGACGACTCCCAGCACCCGAGGCGCAATGGCCCCGGACAGCATATCCTCAAGGTCCAGCCTCTCAAGAAGGAGGAGATGCAGGTGCGCGCTCTCGAATTTGCACTTCATTGGCTACTCACACTTCCCTCGACAGCCCTCATATGCACAAGATCTTGGTGTCGGAGAGGTGAGCCGTGCAAGGAGAGCTCGACGCCCTATACGTTCTGACCACTCGGCAGGTGACGCATGGTCTCTACGGTTCCCTCCTGCAGAGTCTCGGAGCTGTAGTCGGAATTTGCGGCATGGTTCCATGCCTTCCGTTTCCCAATCCCTTCCGCGAGGTCCAGCAGGGTACGTATGCTTCTATTCGCATTAATATCCCCTAACAGACTAGATCCGCCCAGGCTCCGTCGGACTCGTCTCTCGTTTCGGCCACTTTTACAAATCGGTCGATCCGGGTCTCGTGCAAGTCAATGTCTGCACCGAATCCCTCAAAGTTGTCGACGTCAAGATTCAAATCATACCTATTGGACGGCAGACCGTCGTGTACGTTATGCTCTTGTTATTTTTTTCTTTCATCCTCTGAATTTCGTCAAATATATACAGAACCCGCGACAACGTCAACGCCGAAATGTACGCTGTGTCCCTTTCCGCCTTTCTCCTTCTCCTTCTCGCTTTTGCTTACACACTGTCTGTCCCAGCGACTCCGTGCTCTACTACCAAATCAACAACCCCTACCGCGCGGCCTTCGGCATCAGCAACCTGCACCAGGCGCTCGCCGAGCGCGCGCAGACCACCCTGCGCCAAGTTGTCGGCGCGCGTGCCGTGCAGTCCGTGGTCACCGAGCGCGAGGCCATCGCGTTCGAGATCGCCGAGATCGTCGCCGACGTCGCGGACCGCTGGGGCGTGAGCATCGAGGGCATCCTCATCAAGGACATCATCTTCGACGCGGAGGTCAGCGCGAGCCTCAGCAGCGCGGCGCAGGCGAAACGGCTCGGCGAGAGCAAGGTCATCGCCGCGCGCGCGGAGGTGGACTCGGCGCGGCTGATGCGGCAGGCGGCGGATATCCTGGCCAGCCCGGCAGCGATGCAGATTAGGCAACTGGAGGCTTGTGAGTCCCTTCCTCGGCCATCCCTCTGTTCTCTGCTGACGATATTCATTTTTTTTACAGTGCAACACATGGCCAAGTCGGGCAACACCAAAGTCATCTTCGTCCCGATGCAGCTGCAGTCCGACGTCATTGGGAAGCTGGGCTCGGGATCCGGCACACAAATTGATTATACTGAAGGCTCGGGGAGCGTGGCGGGGCCGTCGAATAGCTCATGATCTGACTTGATTCCACCCGATACCCTTGTGGCGATTCCATTCACCTGCTACCCATATGATTCCCCCCACGTTCATGTATGTATATCATAGTCTCCATACCGGTCCCCGATCCGCCTGTAGCTTCCTCGTATGTAGGTCAGCGAATTCAACTCAAAATGTGCGAAATACAAAGCAGAGCCGCCTGAAAAATCAACCAGTTGGACGCCAGGAACTTTATTATTAGTACGATTTACATTCAGCCCACAATCTACAGTACGTATACAACAAATGAAACACAATCTCGTTAGTTCAAATGCTGGGGGGGGAATCAGCGAGCAAATAACAGAAGGAATGGCTACTCACGCTTTGCCCGCGACTGATTGGTCGACCAGCGCAACAGGCGCCTCAGCCGTCTTGGCCAGACATGCGAGGGCGCGAGGCACCAGAGTCAGACGGCGCGCAGGAGAGGTGTGGCGGGGAGCGAACCGCGCAGACTCAGAGCGCTTGGCGGCGGCGCCGAAGTTTTTCTGTGATAGATGAACATAACAAGATCAGTAACAAGCAATTGCGTAAACAGAGTAGTAACGCACGCTAAACAATGTGAAGCTCTTCTTGAACAGCGACGCCTTGGTCGACGAGTCGAATAGCCCAAAGAACGTGCCCTTGGCGCCGGCGTTGACGTCTAGGCCGGCGGTGATAACGAAGGAGCCGCCAAGGCTGGCCTTCGCCTCGGTGGAAACAGCGACTTTGGCCTTGGCGGCATCGGCGGCGGGTGGCGTGGCGGCGTCTGGTGCGCTATCGGCATCAGCAGCAGCAGTAGAATTGTCCGAGGCGGCACTGAGCAATTAGAAATTAGTCCTTACAGCGCAATTACTGAAAGCTTGGGAGAACTCACTCTGCGTCGGCATCGGCATCACTGGTGAAAGTTCAGAGAAGACTTGAGCGTGTGGAGTTGGCTGAGATAGATGAACGGGACATACGTAGAATCGTCGGTAGCCTCGGCATCGGCATCGTCATCCGTAGCGGCGTCAGAGTCGCTGGTAAAAAAAATCAAGAAAGAATTAAGCACGTGGAGCTGGCTGAGATGGATGGACAAGACATACGTGGAATCGTCGGTAGCCTCGGCATCGGCATCGTCATCCGTAGCGGCGTCAGAGTCGTCTGAGTCCGCATCAGCATCTGAGTCCGCATCAGCATCTGAGTCCGCATCAGCATCAACATCCTCGGTGTCAGCATCTTCAGTGTCGTCCGTGCTGTCAACGTCAGAGTCTTCATCCTCATCTTCATCAGCAGAAGCTTCGGCGGTATCATCAGCCGTGTCAAAGTCAGAGTCGTCGACGCTAGTATCGTCCGCGTTGCTGGATGAAATCACAGTTAATTAGTTACGGCAAATACAGACGCGGAGTGATAATATCAATGAACTTACTCGACGTCTGTCGAATCGTCTACGGAGGAATCTTCGTCATCGGCAGCAGTGCTGTTGGAATAGAGATTAGTTCGTTGGCACAAGCATACTTGGGGAACTCACTCGAAGTCTGTCGAGTCGTCTGAGGAGAAATCATCGTCGTTTGCAGCACTGATAATAAAATTAGCTGTGGAACCCCGACTTGAACTTGAAATTTACTCGGAGTCTTCAGTGGAGACATCGGCATCGTCCGCGAAACTGGGGAAGTACGGATTAGTTTAATTTACCATACTTGTGGAGCGAGAACTCACTCTGAGTCGTTCGAATCAGCATCGGCGTCGTCCGAGAAATTATCGTTGGACACATCATCGTCTGAGGAGGAATCCGAGTCGTCCGAGGAGAAATCGGAACCAAAGTCAAAGTCCTCGTCATCCTGGCGTTTAGCCTGCTTCACGGTTGCGCTCGCGCCCTAATTGCAGCAAAATTGCAGCATCAGTTTCGTCTATACGTCCAATGAAACGAAACAAAGAGAAAGTTACGAACCGCGGCGGCTTCGACCTTGAGGGTCATCTTTGCCGATGCATCGAGATTCAAAAATACGGTGGCCTCGACGACGCTGAGTGCGGAAATGCCCAGGTTGATTGAGGGGATAACGTGCGCTTCGACGGTTCCCGTCGCAGCGGCCTTGGTGTCGGCCGACAGTTTGAGGGCTGAGAACAGAGTGTGAGTATCGTTCTCAGGATAGCTTCGCCTTGAAAAAGCATACGGGTGTCGCCGAGGGCAAATGCACCGCCGGCAGCTTGTCCCTTGGGAGGGAAGAAGAGCTGGGCTTTCTCGATGTGGTAGTTGAGGCCAACGGTCATGTCGACGTTGAGGTCGAGCGTCGCCTTTGCGTTGGCATTGACCTGGAAGGTGGGGCCGACGGAGAGGATGCCTATTAATATTGGATTCAGAAACTGGCGCATCAGCTTGACTGGTAAAATTACCGGGGAAGTCTAAGCCTGGGATCCCCGCCTCAAACAATTTGAGGCTTGGTGATTCGAGGCTTCCCTAGGAGGAGTTAGCAAGGCATATAGCTTGTAAGGAGGAAGTTTGCGCACTGAGAGGTCCGCAACGAGCTTGATCTCGCCGTCGAGATCGGCAGTGAGGCCTAGCCAAAAATATATTAGAGATTCTCCCTAGAAAAATCACCAGCTATGAACGCACTGGCAATAATGGCAAAGTCTTTGATCTGAAAAACGTTATATACTAAAAATTTACGACATCTGCAGGCCAGACGTACCTTGGGAGGAACAATTGTGCCACTGGCTGCGACACCGAGCGTTACAACTGCGTGAGCCTTGGCCGACACATCGACGGAGGCCTTGGCGGCTAGCATTTCGGGAGAGTTTTAGGTAACGTCCGCTCAGAATGACACGACGACTTACAAACGGGAGGGCACGAAAGGCTCTTCTCGAAGAGGTTTGCGCTCTTGTCGACATCCACCGCGGGGAGGTCCTTGGATTTATTAATGCTTACGGCGTTCACGTCAGAGATGGCGTTGGAGATCGCTAATGCCAAAAGATACATCAGGAAGCCACCCGAAGTATGTTACAGCCGGCGTACATTTGGCAGCACCGGAAACAAAGTCCTTGATCCCGCGCGCGTTGTGGCGACTGCGCCTCCGGGATGGCTGGGCGGCAAGGATATCATTGACGCCGGGAACATTCGCGCCCTGTATCTCAAGATTGACCTCACCGGTCCTGGAGGAACATGATTATTAAACGCAGTATCACGGCAGAAATACACACTTGGCGTTATCCGCGGCGGCGAAGTTTGTGTCGAGTGTGAGTGCCTTCACCTCGGGCGCGGGCTCTGCTCTGCGAGAGAAGCGAGCCTCGAGGTGGGCGGGCAGGGACTGATCTTGGGGGACCCAAGCCTTGGCGACCCGTGCGAAAGGGCCCTTTCCACACTGGATCGCTGAATTTAATGGCCGCGGTAATAGGAGGATTCCAAAAACTCACACTTTCGGGCAACCGCACGAGCGTATCAACAGCACCGTGGCCACTGTAGAGGTGTTGGCACTGCGATTTGTCGCCTGTGCATACAAGACGGATGTCCTGGGCTAAGGCAGTAGGGGAACATCCGATGATTTCCCAGCCCGCAGCGGGGGTGATATCAGAAATCGCAGTATTGGCACCCCACTTTTTTGTCGTTTGAGCGATTGAATCTCTGAATTACAGTGATGAGGCTTACGATCTTCACCGTCCCCGAAGCTGAGCCGTTCGCGGCAGGAATGTCCCAGGTGCACACACCAGAGGTACAGGGCTACCAACTATTCAGTTAACCCTTCGTGAAAGTAAAGAAACACATACCTTGGACCAGTCATTGGCGGCATTGGCCACCGCGAGGAAAGAAAGAATTAACAGAGAGGAATAGGTCATATTGCCGTGTTCAAGAGAAGGTGGCTTGAAGTAAGTCGGAGGGAAGCGAAAGCCGGCCAGGGCAAGATATAAAAAATTAAGGCAGAACGCAAAGGCGTTGAGTGAATGAACGACGACCGGGAAGAAAATGAAAGGAAAGGGTGAAAGAACGAGAAAGAAACAGTGGGAGATGCATATTGCTCCATGCGCGTCCGTTTTATATGGAATCTGACAGAGTACGCGTCAAGGTGTGCACAAGTTGGTGGCAGACGTCTTTGATGATGATTTGTGTCAACAGACCCCACTGTGTTTTTGCCATGTGCTATCCATTCGAAGCAAACGGACGTCTGGAGAAGCACGAGAGACTCTTGAGTTGGCCACCCCACCGTATTTTTTTACCACAATTCCTTTCCAGCCAGACCAGAGAGAGTCTAGAGTGGAAATGGAGGCGCGCGCTTCATGGTAACAACGTCGAATCCACGCGCCGTGATGCCAGATGGGCATCTTTGACACCGGCGGTCAATTAAGGTTAAAGGATCCGAAGTGGGACCGCATTCACGCCGAGGCAGCTTGGACGGCGTTAAGCAAGAGGACTCAGATCGGGCGATCGGGGACACAGATCAACACACGTGACGACCCTCCCCCCCCCAAATCGGGAAGTGCCATCAATTTCTCTTAGAGCCACTACGAGCCACTACATCGACTCACTACCCTCTGTTGTGCCTTAAACGGCTCGTGTTATACTAGGGGGACTGTCTCCTCCATTTTCTATCCCTTTCTGCACTCAAAACACACCAACTTTCCTGGTCACCAAAATGCGTGACCAAATTGATGAGATTTGGGCGTTGTTGGTTGACCCATTTTTGTTGGTTTTCTTGCATAGTATGCTCGGGAATATATTAAATAGTCTTTGTTCTGTGTCCACTATGCCTCTGCTCACTGGCAATGCACGTTTTGCGCTGCTTTCTACTTACACGTGATGCAGCCATCACTTCTCCACGTGTCTTGATCTGTGTCCCCGATCGCCCGATCTGAGTCCTCTTGGGGGGGGGGGGGGGGGGGGATATATTATACTCGCGTGGTCCACAACATGAACAACGAGTTTACAGAAGACATACAAGTAGTACTATCAGGGTGGTTATCCATCTAGAATTCTGCAAGATGTCAACTGAGCACAACACCATTCCAGGGGATCGATCACACAAGACGCTGGCCGAACTGCGACTGGCCGGCCATTCGGCGGGACCTCCGGTTGTAACCTCGTGGGACCTGACCACAAGCCAAAGGCACAAGTGTACGGGAGGAGGGTCCCTCCTCCCAGGCAAAATTCCCCGGTATCCACCAGTCAACAAAAGGCTGTCGCATGTCTTCCCTTTGCAGAGTGCATGCGAGACCACAGATCAGCGTGTTCAACTTCCGAGGAAGGATCACAGCCGACAATAAAACCAGTCTCGTGGCCTGAGAAAGGAGTGAACGGAGCAGGCAAGGTAGCAAAAGAATAAATGCGAAAACGTAGGCTTGACGAAGCACTCCGAATGGGCTAAGCGCGGAAGCTTGCGTGGATGGATGCTTCAAAGGTCGCGTTGACCATTTTTTAGACTGAGTGTGGAGTCCCAAGAACGCGCCGCAGCGCTTTGCGCGAGCTCGCGATGACCGAGATTGAGACCACGTGTGAAATATTTGTGTTAAGCGGGCCCGATGGGCCAACGAGCGCGGGTAAGAACGGGCGTTACCCGGGATCTGCCAATATGGTCTGTGCGTGGGTGCAAAGTATTGTGGGGAACGGCGTCAGCGGTCGCAAAGCCCGCCCACCCCACATAAAGTGCAAATCTTGAAGAGCTTGAATAAATATTCGTAGCAGCGCCGCCTTGATGGCGGTTGACATGCCCACGCTTCTCGTACAAGTCCCCGGGTCATGGAGCCCGGAGGCTCGCGCTGACAACAACTTGAGGGGTGACTTGAGAGGAAAAAATTGAGTCTTCTGGCAGGCTTGGGCCGCAAAGGGGCAGGATTGGGCTGCAAGTACTTGGGCCACAAACGAAGTCTGTTGTGCGCACGCTGCTTCTTCGCCACATATCTTCAGGGCACAGCGCAGGCGACTCGAATTGGGCGTGGGCGATGAAAATTTGAGGTAAATAAAATCTTGCTGAGGGGCAGGATTGGGCTGCAAAGTACTTGGGCCACAAACGAAGTCTGTTGTGCGCACACTGCTTCTTCGCCACATATCTTCAGGGCACAGCGCGGGCGACTCGAATTGGGCGTGGGCGAGGTGGTGGTACGCTGTCCCGTTAAGGTAGGAGCATGCGCAAGTCAAAGGACGGAAATGGTCGGAGTTTAAATCACGGAGTTTAAATCAGTGGGATTGTTCCGATGGGTTCCGAGTCCCTATTTGTTCCGATTGAGGATACTGGCCATATAAGCAAGTAGCGTAGCCCGCTGGCGCGGCAGAGCCCACTATCTACGCTACTTAGGCTGTTTCCTGCGGCCATTTGGCTTGGATCTAGACTCGTAACCAGTCTCTACGTTGAACAATTATATACCTGAGTATGACTCAAAAAGATTTGAGGCAATCCGGGCAAAAATGAGCGAGAAAAGAAAAAAGCCGGTAACGATGCTCGAACGTAGATGAAATAAAAGGCAACAGAATTGAAGAAGTGAATACGATTTACAATGATGTTCAGGTATCCAAGGATAGTCACGCAAAATTTAATTCATGCACTAGACATCGGTTGAACATCCCATGTATTGGATCGTATTTGGCTTGCGGAAAGGAGCCATGGGCGCCCTCCAGAATTCAAGCCATCCCTCAACCAAAGAAGCATCTGCAGGAAATTTAATACCCCAAATATGCGCGGGGATGTCACGAACTTGAAGGACGAGATAGCGTCGTTGAAGCCGATGTCCTTGAGGTTGGAAATGCCCGGGCTGCGGATGGGGCCGGCCTGGAATCCGATGCAGTTGTTATCACTGGGGGAACACATCAGTCGGTTGGAACAATACCGTCCTTGATGATATTTACACGAAAATGAAGCAGTCCTGCTCAGGATCAGGCCCGAAGCTCGAGATGCGGTCGTTGAGGGTCGCGCCGAAGTTGACGCATTGGCCGCTGCTGCCATGGAAGAGCGTGCAGCCGTTCTGGAAGCCGGCGTCGACGCAAACGAAGCTAACGGGCAGTGTGAAAGAGTGCAGAGTGTCTCGTATAGGTGCGTACGTACACATTCCCTTGAATATTCGGGGTGGGAGAGACCTATGGTGGCGGCGTGAGAATAGGAGTGGATGAAAAGAACAGCAGCTGCATTACTTACCAGGGCGGTGGCATTCTTGACGCCGGCCTCAACGGTGCGCACGGCAGGCGGGAGCGCCGCGACGAGGGGAACAAGAGCAAAGAAGGCTGTGGTAAACTTCATTGTAGTTGAAGAGTGAAACTCAGAGACGAAATTGGACGGAAGACGGTGAACGACTTGAAAGTCAAAGTCCGGCTGCACCACTCTTTATACCTTTTCTCCTGCGCCTACAGTCTGCTTCGCCGTCCATTCCAAGGAGCAGTAGAAGTGATCGGACAAGTTTTTCTCGCGAGTCCCGACCAGAGCGCCGTATGACCCTTTGTCCGTTGGCCTTGTCAACGGAAAGAAGGCAGGTCCACAAATTAAGTCTGGGCAACTCTGGGGCAAGCCTGAGATGCAAGCTAATCTGACGAATTTGTTCATTGAAATTCTTTCTTCTGGCATATTGATGTCTTGGCGAGTTCTATACCATTGACCCCAGGTACCCGACAAAGTGGGACTGAGTTCGCCGTCAACGCAAGAATCGGATCATCGCGTGGCTTGTTGATTCACACGGATACCCAAACGATCCGATATCGATCTCCTTGCGCGATTCTTTGCAGTTTTAATGTTCTGGGGGAAATATTGCAAGCACCTGAAAGACGATATTTATGTATGAAAATCGTTGGGCAGTATGGAAACGGAGAAAGGTAGGACTCCGGCGCATACGCTTATTTGATTTCTTTTTCGCGATGTTCCGTTCACTGCTGGACAAGCGGTGTTTTGATGGCATCATAAAAACGACCGTTTCTTTTTTACTGAGCTAGACTGGGGGTCAATACCTGAGAGAATTGCTAGGAATCCTTTAGAATAAATTTATGGGTGTTGTCCTTTTTTTTCAGAGGGAAAAAGTCCGAAATGAGGCAGCCAGGGTCCAATTATCATTTCTGGAATACCAGTACTGATTGCCGACCTCATTCTATCATCGACCATAATGACACTATGCTCAAGCCAAAAAAAAAAAAAAACCTTCACCGCGAAGAAATCTGTTTGAATTTTGAACAAGTACCGGAACGTGCCGGTGAATCCAGGACCAAACGGAACCAGCAGTAGTACTAGTTCAAGTACTTCAAACATCGAGGTTGACATAAATTTGCGGAACGGTCATGGATCGTCATACAATATACAATACACCTGCTTCTGTAGATCACTTCCACAATTGCCATCTTACTGCGCCTGGATATTCGGTCATTAATTTTTCCGGCCTAGTTCACACAGCTCATAGCTGAAGACACAGTAACGTTTTTGGCACTATGGATGTCTTGCCTTTTCCAAAGCAAAAAAATGGGGTCATGGGGGGCTCATGTAGCGTACTCTTCATGATCATCTCTCAAAGAAATTTTGTAGTACCTACCCGTTACGATTTTATACATCGCTTTTCAACCTTCGATTGGCATTGGCTGTCGTGTGGCAGGGGGGATATATTATACTCGCGTGGTCGAAAGGCTGAACAACGAGTACGGAAGACAAACAGCGCTGCGGGAACCTGCAGCAACAACGGCACTTTTACAACAACCGTGTTCATTCTTCCTTAGCTTCATTCCAAATATGCATTCTTTTAACATTCCCACTATTTTACTAAGTACGCATCGCCACGGCCCTACTACCAAATTACTGGAACATCACATTACGCTTCCTCGGTGCGTTAATAAAGTAGGTAATAATCAGCATTCCGATTCCTTCACAGTGCGCCTGCACCGGGGCCGGATCTTTTTCTTCCACAGCGATTTCGGTCGATCCATCCCGTGGAGGCGAATGTACACTCCACACGCGTTGCAAAGACGTTCCCCGTCCTTGCCCCTGCGCCAGGTCGAGGTACGGTGAGAGGTACAGCGTGCACACACGGGAGCACCCTCCTCCGCATCCTCCTCTTCGTCGGCGTCGATTAGGACCGGTGGTCGCAACTTATGGTTCTGGTGGATGTAGAGCCCACACGCATTGCATAGAAGATCGTACGTCTCTGGGTTGCGTCGCCAGAGAGGTGTGGAGGTCACATGGCAGTGTGAGCAGCATTTTCCCTTGGGGGAAAGTAGACTATCTGACTGTCCGACTGCGAATTCGGTGGAGCTTGCTGACGAAGGAGGGTGGGTGGCAGAATAGGCGGAAGGGAAGAGATAGTCCGGTTCGGGTGATATCTGTGAATTCAGAGCAGATGCGATGAAGCTCGACGGTGAAGCATCGCGCGAAGCGGGTTGTGCGACGGAGAGAGACGAAGAGTGCCAATACGCCGGTTCGAATGGTAGCTGTGCTATCGAAGGAGTGAACGTATGCGATGTAAACGCGTCGATCGACGCATACGAGATATCTTGGGAACACTGGAGATGGTTGATGGAGCTTCCCTGGCCGCGGTAAAAATGTTGCTTGGGATACGGAGGGAAGCAGGACATATGCATGCCGTCCTGGTACGGAGCTATCAATGGAGCACATTCTTTGAGCCCCCAGAAACTGGATTGAATGCCGGAGGTTAGTGGGTTGTAGCACGAACTGTTGCCTACCCATGAGGTGATTAGAACAAGAATGACCGGTAATATTGCATTTGCCTACCACCTGTCCAAAGCTTGTCCCACGCAGAAGTCGAAGGCTCATTTGTGCAGAAGTCCATATATCTCGATGAGGGAAAACGGAGACGATCTGGCCGCACTTGTGAAATTCTCTGGTCTGCGTATATATATAATATGATCCACAACCGCATGGAGGTCCTTCACGTAGCGTTAATCTCACGCTCATGGGCCTCGAGTTTCTCGAGTGGCAGTTTTTTTTTTTTGCCAAGCCTCCGGAGAGCTCGGTTACAGCGGCGAATCGATGGATATACCGGCGCGTCAGTATTGCGCCGCTGCCCTCGGTGTTAAAACCTGGGAAAACATTCCGAATCTGGACTGTTGAGCGGTCCGATTTCATCACCGAGGGTCCGGATGCGAGGAACATCGGGAACATCGCACAGCGTTTGCCTCTCCCTGAAGTTGCGGAAATAAATCAGTGAACCATCGATATCCGCTTTCTGTCCACGATCTCGTACTGGAAGGGGTGTTTCCAGGCGGATTGTACTGGTAGTTTTGTCGGGCGCTAAGCCACCTTCCCGTCTTCTGGCCGAAGTCGAAGCCTGGATTTCGAGCACTCCTTACCTTGAGTGATCCGGCGATAGTGGTGGAAATCGATGGAAGCTCGTGAACCGAAGATAAATGAAGTACAAAATGGCAAGACTTTTATCCTAGGATGTACGTAGAACTGTGTACTGTAGGCAAACGAATAAAGAAGAAAAGTCTAAACAATAGTACATATTTGGGGGTGTGCCACATTCCCGTGATAGACGCCGACTTTGATCGTCAACTCAAAATCTCTACACACCCCCGCGAGCGAAACCGTCATTCAAGAAAGACGCCCCTGGAATTTATAGTACACTCCCGGAATCTTGCACCCCCGGAATTCTAAGCCACCTAGAACGCCACGTTTGGATGTATTCATCGTTGATTCATCGTCGTCAGCAAGTCCCGCGCTGAAATCCATGATGTGCACGTGATGGCTTCTTCTACGCGTAACACAACCAAACATGTGCTTCTTTTCTTTGCTTCCTCTTTTGCTACCACCTTGGTTCTCCCCCACGCGTCCGCCGTCGTCCCGAGGCCGACTTTATTGCCAGGATGTCCAAGTCAAGAGTCCCCAACTCCTCGAAGTCACCGTCCGCCAGCGACCGTGAGCGCATGAAACCCATCATTGAAGCATTTCGGGAGATTGAGGGCAAGGAACGACCAAACAAGCACACTGATCGTGTGGCCTGGAATGATTTTTTTGAACGCGAGCTAGCGTTAAAATACACATGCTTTTCCTACACGTTCCCGGCGGTGGAGACATCGAAAGAATGCGCGTGGTCCTGGCAAACCAACACCATTACCGATCTCAATCTGAGCGTTGCACAACGTACAAAGGAACTCATGAGAATGGAGGGCCTACTGGTCGCCATTGCTCTCGAGAACCTTGTTTATGGCGCCTTTGAATCGGAGTGGAAGGAATTGGCAGCGGAGCGGAAAAAGGAACTTGTCTTGGAGGGTCTTTACCGCGGCTCTTGCTGCTCTCCGCGCGAAAACAGTCGCGTCATCTGTCCGGAGCTGACAATAGATGGCCTCACAGGCGATGGCGAATATAACTTGATCCACTTGGTAAGTATTTTTACTACTGGAATTGTAGACGTCGCACTGATACTGAGTCTGCAGCTCAAACGCATTATTGCCCATGATCCTACCGGAAATCGTCGTGTGAAGGAACTGTTCCTTTTTGTTCATCCCTACATCGAACACGAATATCGATACTCTGAGGAGGCCCCCGACCTTCTGAAAGCTTTTCTGTATCACGCGCTGCTGTTAAGAAACTTTTGTATCGTCGACACCCTTCATGCTATCCTCGAAGCCCATGTATGTGTCCTTTAGTTTCCTCTGTTCTTTGACGAATTGTCAACAGAATAATCTTCCTACACCGCCAATGATTCCCATGAAGTCTTACAATAGGCTTCATGACGAAGACCGAGGGGCCCGCAAACAACGTGCTCGAATCGAAGTAAAGAAGGGTAACCTTCACAAGATAATCGACGGTTCACAGTGCAGAGAGCAGAAGCCGAATGTCGTTTCTGGATGTACTATATGCCTCACTACCACGACGGACTCTACGAGCCTGAAGAGGTGTGGTCGATGCCAACTTGTTTGGTATTGCTCGAGGTTCGGCTGTTGAGCGCACTGCATGAATCTCCCTCACCGTCCCACATTATAGTGCATGCCAAAAGAAAGACTGGCCCGACCACAAGAAGTTCTGCGGTAAACAGCACTTCGATCTCCAGCTTCTTGCACCCACACCAGAAGGTCCTGCGGAGTTCATTGGCTGCCCCGCTCCCGCCGATGGCTATATCCGGACGCCGGCATTGTGGCGACAGATCTGGTATTTGTCGAAACCGGATTCTCAGCGCTCTTTCTATCACGTTAGTGCAAATTTGTTCCTTTAAACAATCTTTCAGGATATCTAACCCTGGTGCAGTTCGACACGACGCCTAAGCACACCCGTTCGGTTATCGTGAAGCACCCTCCGGGTGGCAAGTCGTTTATGCCTCCCTGCTTTCTCAGCACACTCACTCGAGTCGGTCAATAGCCCAGGACGTCTTCCTCGTTGCCCGCCGACGCGCCATGGCCTCCGGCTCCGTCCCCGCCATCCACATGATGTATTCGATCCTGAATTACGGCCAGGAAGACGGCACCACGATCTACAACATCAGCGTCGAACAGGTTCGGCGCCAATTCGAAATTGAGTATCGTGTTGAGATTACGCCGGCTACGATTCACTCCGCGGAGCCGTTTGTGCCGCCTACTGCGCAGGAACTGGAGCAGGAACGTCGATATCTTCAACAGCGCCTAGATAGCATTAGCGAGAGCCTCGAGTCTTAGCCCATTCGCATGCTTCACCGCTCACAAAGTCGTGAGATATCGAGTTCTCGGCCTTTTTAGAGCACAGATTTCGGCCAATATTTTTGAAAAAAATCAACTAGTAGCACATGTCTCTTCTTGCTGTATGCATTTCGCTCTCACTTACATACCCCGTATAACTTGTCTTGTGCTCACTGGTTGTATTTGTCGAATTGGCTGTTAATTTTGATAACTTACATGTTGAGAATATAATAATATTCACTCGAAGTCACTGTGGAATCCGTAGAAAAAATAGATAAAATAAATTGGCCATTTTGGCAAGGGAAAGAATAGCAGAAAGAATCTGCGCTTCACTCGTGAAGCTATTCGAGAGGTTTGAGGCGAGGGGCGGGGCGTCGTATCAAGCAGCAAAAAGTAATAGTTCGCCCCCAAAATAAGAGCCCTCTCTGCGATGAAAGAAGAACACGCCCGATGAGGATAAAACAAAAGAAAAAGAAGAGAAAGAGCCACTCACCACTCCACCCACCATCGTTCAGGTCTTTCCGCTACCCGTCTTCCCATATCGCGATTATGCAAGCGTTGCACCTATCCGAATAAAATATAAGTCAATACGGGATTAGCATATATAGTCCTCGGCACGAATGGCTCGGACAGTAAGAATCGGCGCGCCGAAGTGCGAAGTTCGATAAAAAAATAGTCGTGCCGCGGCGAGAAGAATAGGAAAGATGCGCGCAAGCGAGACCATGAAGACGAGAAGGCTTACGAGAGTGAAATGGAAGAAAACGAATAATGGAAGACCGAGGGAAGGAACAAAACGGAGAACGTACCCATCCAATACAATATGCACCAGTCTTTGGATCTCCGTGAAGAGGTCCACCTGCGTCGAGGAGGGGGTATGACCTGCGATACAACGCGCAGTGAGACATAGAACGCGCTGACGGCGACGCGCCGCAGAATATAACGAAACCCGCCACCCGCGCCGACGCCACGCCCTCCTCAACAGAAGAAAGCAACGAAGAAACCCCGGCGCGTACCCGAAAAGAAAAGTGTTTACTCTCGATAGTTCACTCCCGCCTGCGCTCACTGATCGTGAGCGCGCGTCCGGATGGGATAGGTCAGCTTCGAAGTCCCACGCACGCTGGGCTACGTCTCCGTCTCCCGTACTGGCGTGCGGCTTCGCGAATTCAGCCTGTGCGGTCGATACAGCAGCGCGGCGGCTTCGGCGGTGCGCAGGGAGGAGAGGGAAATGTAGATTTGATTCGGTGATATGTAGATTTGGGAGTGGGCGCGCCGGTGGTAGCAGAGGAGCTAAACGCGACACTGGATTCGTGGAGGTTGGTGAGCTGCGGATAGAGGGCGCGCGGTGGCGGAGAGGTGGCGCATCGTTTATGCGGACAGCGGCACGAGCGGAGCGTGCAGTAGGGCGGGCGGCGGCGCACGCGAGAGTGCATGGGAGCGGCTGCCGGCGCCGTGTCGTGTCACTCGGGCTTGTTTTCGTGCTCGTGCTATATTATTCGTGCGTGCTCGGAACTGCAATAGATGTAAATACAGAGGCGGAGCTATTCATAGAAGGCGGGCGGAGCGTGGGCTCTTCAGAGTCTGCAGCGTCTTCATCCTGGGGGGCGGCGAGCTTGCGCTTGCGCGACGGTTGGTTGATGTCGGCCGCGGTCGGGGCGCGGCGCGCCGGCGAGGGAGGCGGGAGGCGGGAGGGAGTTACTACATACGTCGAGAGTGGGTAGGAGGAGGACAGATAAGCCGCGCTGCCGGCTGTAGGCAAGGATTAGAGCTGCTGCGAGAGATGTGTCCGTTAGCGATGCAGTAGAACCATGGGAAGTACGGCGCATATGGCCGGTGGGAAGAGAGAAACACGTCTCACGTGAGGTGATAAAGATACCACAACAACGCGGAGTGGCTCACGTGCATGGTTCACGGGTGGCTGCAAAATGACATTTACACATTCGCTGATAAAATACGAAACGAGGTACGAACTTCATTTGCCAAAGCATCTAGCTAGGAGAGCCTAGGTTTATGTAAATCAGTGAGATTGTTCCGAGTCCCGATTGTTTGAATTATGAAGCGGGGAACAGGTTGACATGCGCAGCTGGTTGAACTTGTGAGCACAGCTTAAACTCGCTTTCGGATTTCCAGAGGAGCAGTAATAGACCTTGAATTCTGACGTAAGTTTAATCACGCTCCTTTCTCTCCAAACTCATCGCATTCTTATGTTGTTTTCTATGTATAAATCAAGGGAGGTACCACCCTTGATAAAATCGAGTGGTTGAGAAGTTTGGGAGGGCGTATTGCCAAAAAACGGAGAAAATCTGGACTGGCCATGTAAATTGAAAATTCGAACAAACCATTCATCCATACATCACCTTTCCCTTCAGACGAACGAGCACCCGCTTCATATCAGCATCAACTTATAATGCCCCCTGAACCTCTCTACTGTAAACGAATTGCCAAACTTGAAGAATAGCGGGAGTGACTTTTGTTTTCCAATTTACCGAGTTGGCTTCCCGGATTAGAATAGTAATGGTTTTACTGCCACATACAGGTCATAACGTACACTACAATATGCCGAAGAATCTCTCAGACTCAGAGGCTAAGGAAACGTTAGGAATGGAATAAATGAAAGCCTAGAATGATTGGCACTCACGCTTTGGCTGCGACTGATTGGTCTACTAACGAAACTGGAGCGGCCGACTTGGCCAGACACGCGAGAGCGCGGGGCTCCAAAGTCAGACGACGCGCGGGGGAACTCTCTCGGGGAACTGAGCGTTTAGTGGCGGCGCCGAAGGTTTTCTATTAAAAAGCGAATAAGAACAAAAGCAGGCAACTAGAAAATGTTACACACCGTGAGAAGCGTGAATGTCTTCTTGAAAAGGGAGACCTTCGTCGATGCGTCGAACAGCCCGAAGAATGTGCCCTTGGCACCGGCATTGACGTCCAGCCCGGCCGAAACCACGAATGAACCACCAATGCTGGCCGCGGCAGCAGTGTCCACCGCACGGGAGACCACATTCAGGTCGTCGGACCGCTTAGTGAGCTGGTCAAGGTCATTATCGTTGAGTCGTTTACGTTGCTCCACGGTAGCGCTGGCGCCCTAATTGCGTCGTCAATTTACTACGCCTGCTCGAACAAGAGATCATAGAGCTACTCACGGCTGCAGCGTCGACCTTCAGCGTCATCTGGGCGGATGTGTCGAGGTTCAAAAAGACGGATGCATCAACAACGCTGAGGGCGGAAATTCCTAGATTCAGGGACGGGATAACGTGCGCTTCCACGGTTCCGGTTGCGGAGGCCTTGGTGTCAGCCGAGAGTTTGAGAGCTATGGAGAAAAATAAACCATCGTTTCTCATAAGCGCGTAAAAGTGACGCATACGTGTTTCTCCGAGCGAAAAAGTGCCACCGGAAGCCTGTGCCTTGGGCGGGAAGAACATCTGGGCTTTCTCAATGTGGTAGTTGAGTCCAACGGTCATGTCGACGTTGAGGGCGAGCGTCGCCTTCGCATTGGCGTTGACCTGGAAGGTGGGGCCGATGGAGAGGATACCTGGTGGGGTTGGATAAGGAAATTAACCCATGAGTCGCAGGACAGAAACTACCGGGGAAGTCTAATCCAGGGATGCCGACCTCGAAGAGTTTGAGGTTTGGGGATTCGAGGCTTCCCTAGAAATGCGAATTGGTGATGGTGATTTTTATGAAGAGATTCGACGCACCGAGAGGTCGGCAACGAGCTCAATGGAGCCGGTCAAATCGGCCGTCATACCTGGCGGGAACATATATCAGAGTGGTCGCTGGAACACGTAGGGAATTATGTACGCACTGGCAATGATTTGGATGTCCGAGATCTGGAGACATCATATATATGGGCACGATGGAATATTCCCAGACCGAACATACCTTGGGAGGAACAATAGTTCCAGTGGCAGCAACACCAAGAGTGACAAGAGCGTGAGCCGAAGCGTCGACACTGACAGAGACCTTGGCCGCTTCAAGTCGAATATGCTTCAGATAAAGCCCGCTCAGGGGGGCGAAAACTCACTGAGGGGAGGGCACGAAACGCTGTTCTCGAAGAGAGTCGCTTTCTTGCTGAAATCCACAGGAGGCAGCGCCTTGGATGCGTCCACACCAACATTGTTGACGCTCGAGATTGCCTTGGAGATTGCTAAGGCAGAGAGATTTATCAGGACATTCGCCCACGGAACACTAAAGCAGGCGTACATTTAGCGGCATTAGAAACAAAGTCCCCGAGCCCGCGCTCGTTGTGGCGGCTGCGCCTCCGAACCGCCACCGTCTCGCTGGCAAGGATATCGTTTACACCAGGCACATTTGCACCCTTGATCGCAATATTAACGGCGCCAGTCCTGAAGGAAATAAATGGTTAGTCTCTAACATGTGGTGAGACAAACGAAATATAGTACTTGGCGTTGTCTGCGGCGGCAAAGTTCGTGTCGAGCGTGAGCGCCTTGACTAGTGGCGCCACGGCTCTACGAGCAAAGCGGGCCTCGATGTCGGCGGGTAGGGACTGGTCTTCGGGGACCCACGCGTTGGCGACTCGGGCGAAAGGGCCTTGACCACACTATATACCAACATTCAACTTTCGATAGCCGTACAGCCCGGGAAAGACACACGCTCTCGGGCAACCGTACAAGCGTATCAACTGCGCCGTGGCCACTGTAGAGATGTTCGCAGTCCGATTCGTCGCCGGTGCATACGAGACGAATGTCCTGCTCCAGCGCTGAGGGGGAGCAGCCAAGGATCTCCCACCCTCCAGCTGTCGTGATATCGGAAATCGCAGTTATCGGCGCCCCACTTTTTACGTTGTGAGTATGAAAAATATGACTGACAGGAAACAGAGCTCACAATCTTCACCGTTCCTGAGGCTCCGCCGTCCGTGGCGGGAATATCCCAGGAGCAGACGCCTGAGGTACAGGGCTTGAAGATATTCAGTGATCTATATTGTCTGGATAGGACGCGACACATACCTTGGACCAGTCATTAGCGGCATGTACGACCGGCGAGGAAAGGAAGGATTAAGAGGGCAGAATAAGACATGATGCTGTGTTGAAGAGAAAGTGGATTTGATTAAGTCGAAGGGGAACTTTGAACAAAAGCCGGCCGGGGCAAGATATAAAATCAAGGAATTTAAAAACCGCAAAGGCGTTATTGAAAAACGAAAGACAACCGAGAAGAAAGGGAAAGGAGGAAGACCAGAAAGCAATGAGGGATTGCCCTTGCTCCTTGGCGGTGATTTTATACACAACATCGCATCAAAGATCTGCGTTATGGACCAACCTCATGCGCTTTGATTCGCATCTTGACACAAGCTGAAGGCGGGCCGATCTCCAATGCCAAGCCCAGGATTACGTACCTACCTACCGAACCAGAGGGACCGAAGACATCGCTTGGAACAGATCCGCAAAGGTCATAGTGGCGAAAAGCAAGGAATGGGAGCTAGTGGGAGAAAATCAACGGATTGATCCGAGTCCCGATTTATCCCGATCGCAATTGACCATTTGCCAATTTTAGGGATTCAAGTGGGATTCAGTGGTTTTATGACAAGCATCGTCACTACAAGTAAGCGAGACACTTTCTTGAACCATTGACATAGAGCTTCACACTGAACGCCACAACTGTTGCAGCGTCAGATTCATCAAAAGCAGTATGATAGACATCCGCCCCCTCTTCCGCAAACGATTCCGAATTTAAAATATTCAGGCGAAGCACTGACCTTTTTGGTACTCCGAACATTGTTCTTGGATGGACCATTTTTTTGCTCTAACACGAACAAATGCAAGTCTCGTGGCCCCTTCCTGCACTTGCAGTGAGGGGATGAAAAATTGCGACTGTCAAGATTGCAGTGTTGAAACTCCAGCAGGAGGGATTGATTTATTCGAGATTGCTCGGATCAGTATTAAGATAGCCAAGCAACATTTGACTGCCTTTAAAGAATAATGCCCACAGGCCAAAAATATATTAAAATGGTATTAAGCGTTACATGCAACTCATAATTCACACCAGAGGAACTGGATCTGCATTCAAATACTGAGGAAGCGTTAGCAATGTAATCAGAATTGAAAGCGATGAATAGCCCTCACGCTTGCGCCGGGACAGCCTGGTTTATCAAGGCGACGGGAGCCGCCGACTTCTTCAAGCAAGAAAGAGCGCGGGCCTCCAATGTCAAATGGCGGGGAGAGTATTCATGACGGCGGGAGAACTCCTCAGAGCGCTTGGTAGCTGCTCCAAAGTTTTTCTGGGATACAATAAGTCCGATAAACAGGTGGTTATTTGATTGATTTACGCACCGTGAGAAGGTTGAAGGTCTTCTTGAACAGGGAGACCTTGGTTGATGAGTCGAAGAGCCCAAAGAATGTACCTTGGGCGCCAGCATTCACGTCCAGTCCGGCAGAAACGACGAATGAACCGCCGAAACTGGCCTTGGCGGCCGTGGACACTGCGGCAGCGCGAGCCACTACACTAAGAGCACCGTCGGCAGCGTCAACAGAGGCCTCAGATGCATCAATGCTATCGAGATCGAACAGCTCGTGGTCTGAATCGTCAAGCGAAAAGAGCGAAGAGACATCAGAGTCATCGGAAAAGTCTTCCTCATCTTCTTCATCCTCGTGTCTTGCCTTCTGCGTCACGGTGGCACTCGCGCTCTAATTTTACAATCAGTTCCAAATGCAAGATATAATAAATAATAAACCGTTACGCACAGCAGCCGCTTCGACTTTCAACGTCATCTTGGCCGAGGCATCCAGATTCAGGAACACCGTCGCTTTAACAACGCTGAGCGCAGAGATACCCAGGTTGATGGAGGGAATAACGTGTGCTTCGACAGTACCGGTAGCGGAGGCCTTAGTGTCAGCGGAGAGCTTGAGGGCTAGCATATCGATGAATATCGACGCTCAACAGAGATCGAGGCGACGTACGCGTGTTTCCGAGCGAAAATGCACCAGTGGAGCGCTGTCCCGACTTCGGGGGGAAGAACAGCTGCGCCTTCTCGACATGGTAGTTGATGCCGACGGTCATATCCACATTGACATCGAGTGTAGCCTTTGCATTGGCGTTCACTTGGAAGGTCGGGCCAATGGAGAGAATTCCTAGTGGGATTGAATTGGATGAGTGGACTGATGGATTCGGATTGTACGGCGAAATCACCTGGGAAGTCCAAGCCGGGGATCCCGACTTCGAACAGCTTGAGGTTGGGGGATTCAAGGCTTCCCTAGTACAAATCAGTAAAAATGAATTACTTTCAAAGACAAGGTTGGCTCACGGAGAGATCAGCCACAAGGTGAATATCGCCATTTAAATCTGCTGTGAGGCCTACAAAACAAAATTCATGAGAAACGGCAGCAGAATACCCCACGTATCATTCACGCACTGGAAACGATTTGGAAGTCTTTGATCTGGGAGGCATCAGTATAATGATTACTATTCAGGATATTTACCGTCGGAGCATACCTTGGGAGGTAAAATTGTTCCACTAGCAGCGACACCGACAGTGACAACCGCGTGAGCCTTGGCATTTACATCGACGGCGACGTTCGCGGCTTGAAGTCGCGGGGATCTCAGCCGGGGGAATTTTTGCATTCAGTGGATCTTCACTCACTGATAGGAGGGCATGAAAGGCTCTTCTTGAAGAGGTTTGCGTTCTTGTTGAAATCCACAGGAGGGAGCTCCTTCGACTTATCAATGCTGACATTGTTCACGCTGGAGGCAGCTTTGGCAACGGATGAGGCGGCATTGCTGACTGCGCTGCCGATTGCTGAGGAGAAACTGTAAGTGAAGATGCACGGGTCAGGTCCACATAGGCTCACATTTGACAGCATTTTTTACGAAACTTCCGAGGCCGCGCTCGCTGTGGCGACTGCGCCTTTGAGGCGAGTCGTTGGCGGTCTCGCTGGCAAGGATATCTTTCACACCAGGGATATTCGCCCCTTTAATTGCGATGTTGACGGTGCCGGTCCTGGAGTACCCGAGTTAGCACAGTAAGCGAAACAAGGGCCAAGGACGCACTTGGAGGTATCCGCAGAAGCGAAGTTGGTGTCGAGCGAGAGAGCCTTGACTTCTGGGGCCGGTTCAGCCCTGCGAGCTAAGCGGGCTGCGAGCTTGGGAGGCAAAGACTGGTCCTTGGGGACCCAAGCCTTAGCGACGCGCGCGAAGGGCCCTTTGCCGCACTAAATTGTATTAGGGAGATTTCTGGCAAGATGGCGGGGGACGACTCACGCTCTCGGGAAGACGTACGAGCGTATCAACAGCACCGTGGCCACTGTAGAGGTGTTGGCACTGCGATTTGTCGCCTGTGCACACAAGACGGATGTCCTGGGCTAAGGCAGTAGGGGAACATCCGATGATTTCCCAGCCCGCAGCGGGGGTGATATCAGAAATCGCAGCAGTATTGCCACCCCACTTTTTTGTCGTTTGAGCGATTGAATCTCTGAAATACAGTGATGAGGCTTACGATCTTCACTGTCCCCGAAGCTGAGCCGTTCGCGGCAGGAATGTCCCAGGAGCATTCACCTGTGGTACAAGGCTATCAAATGTTCAGCTCAATCGGTAACGCGGATCCAAAACAATAGGCACCTTGGTCCAGTCATTGGCGGCATTCGCCACCGCGAGGAAGGAGAGAATTAGGAGAGCAGAGTAGGTCATGATTCCGTGTTAAAAAGATAGTGGTTTGATGTTAAAATCGAAGGGACAAAGGCCGGCCGGGGCAAGAAATGGCGCAAAGGCGTTAGGTGAAAGAAAGCAAAGAAAAGAATGAAAGGACAAGACAGAGAAATCCGGAAAGCAGTGGAGAGAACAACGGTCTACAGCTAGTCAATTTATACAAACCTCCTGCTATTTTTGACAGAATGCGCATCAAGTTTTACTTACATTTAGGTACCTGCACATGTCCCCAAGATTCATGTCAATATGTCGGACCTTTGTGAGATATCGCGGGTAAGAAGGATTGGAGAAGATTCAAGGACGGCCAAGATAAATAGGGCGAGCTACAGACTTCTCTGCAACTCGATAGGGCAGCAAAGCCAGTCCACCTAGAGGGAGGGGAGCGAGACAAACTTCGCTTGGCCATGGGGATTACAGAATTTGGCAGCGATCTTGACAGAGGTCCATCACCGACGTCAATGCGGAGCACAGGATCGCCGGCGCCAAGAGCAAAGCAAAGGTAGCCGAGGATGGCGACTGTTAGCTACTTGAGTTTCGAGGCGACAGTTTCCGACAGGCCACACAGGTACTCAATAGGTACTTAAGAGTCCTGAAGAAGATGATGGAGAGAAGATAGGCAAGATCATCGGATTTTGTGCGCATTGATCCGCCGTTACCATGATTCCGGTTCAGAGACAGTGGAGGAGCCTCAGATTAGAGAGTCCGTTGGCTAGTCCGTGCAACATATAAAATGTGAATCACCAGGACACAAACAAAGACGCGCATAATCCATTAACTCAAGAAAATGAAAATGAGTGTTGATCATGGATGAAGCGAAAACTACAAGAGGATTGTTACTCTAGCGTCTGTCTGATTGAGGCCCGAGATTCCTCGGTGAGCCCCTTATCGGAAAGGGCCTGTTCATGATCTCCACCGACGCTGGGGTCCGCTGACAGCAAGTCACCCACCGCGGGTTTCCCATTCGGTTTCGCGGTGCGTATAACTCTCCTCGTCAAGGTGTATTTCTTCAGGAAGAGAACTGTGGTATCGAGCTTATTCAGAAAATCGCAAACTGCAAGCATATGGAACAATACTCACCTCCGACGAAACATGCGCACACTATTGGTGTATTCACCAACCATATCGTCGAAACGCTCGTAGCATAAGCGCGGATAACTTGGCGTCGTAGTTCCGCAGGCTAGGGAGAGTATTAGATAGTTGGAGTGACATTGTCGAAGTCTACCTCAATTAACTGCAACTTTCGAACACTGTCTGCCAACGACCCGCTCATGATATCGATGTTCAAGTCCGGGAGCTTCCTCAACCTCCTGCTGAGCTCCTGAAACAGCTAATGGATTATTTCTGCTCATCTTAGACGAAGAGAATATAATACATACCCCGGTCCAGATCGTTTGCCCAACAGATGCGCCGATTGTGGCCCCAAGAGACCTGAAACAGTTGAGAGGGAAATGTTTCGTCATGAAGAGATAACCTGCCAGAAAAGCCCCAGGGCTGTAGAGCTTGTCGCCACGTCTTTTACGGGCATCGCGGCCTGCAAGGCGATAAGCTGAGGTACAAACAGGCCTCCGAGGCCGAAACCAGCAATAATGGGGTAGATCAGCTGAACGGCGCTGCAAAGAATATGATCAGATCGTAGAACATGCGCAGAATAGCGATGCAGTACAGGGAGGAACGGTCATCCAACATGATCATGAGGCCGTATCCAATGGCCATAATGGCCTGAACGGGAAGCTCAGTTCTGTGTCGGTGTGGTGGCCAGTCGGCTTACATAGGAAACCCGCATGACCGGTCTGAACTCGGTCAGTCGGCAAAACAGGCATTTGACTTGGACGACCTACCTATAATCCCCTAATTTGCTCACTGCAACGCCTGCAACAGCAGACGTGAAAGAGGATACGAGAGAAAACGGTATGATTCTATCATCGATCAACACACAATATGCCAGCATAACAGAAAGAACAACTTGCAGAATGCCCGATTTTGTCGCCGAAGCACCGAGAATCTGGAAATACAGTGGCAGATAGAAGGCGGCTTTGAGAGATGAGGGAAGAGTTGAAACATTTCGGAGGGAAATAAATCACCAGAAAAGAAAGCAAAGGCATGCAAGAAGGCGGTAATGAATATCAATCCCGTGGTGCGTGTCTATTCCCATCAAATAAGGGTAAAAAATATTCCAGGCCAACTGGATACGCACTTTGAACAGCCGTGGCGGGATTATGGGCGACCTCTTTGTCCAAAACTCGTGTAGTCCGCCGAGAACGAGAGTCGTGCAGCCGGCGACTAACAAAGCTATCGTAGCAGGTGCATTCCCTTTAAATTGGAAGAAATTGGATGAGCATGATAACGCGGAACTGGATCACTCACATCCATCTTGGCTTCGATTAAATCCAAGCAATAGGCAAACGACACCTCCAACAATGAGGATCAGCCCAACGAAATCAAACTCTCGCAAGTGCTCCACCAGAGATTTTCCGTGATGCGGGTTCAGATTGAGTGAGAAGAACAAAAGGATACCGGCAACTCCACCCGTCGGTAGATTGATAAAAAAACACCTAACGACAAAAATTAGTTGGGTAGAAAGTCGGCAGTGAGTTCAACGTGCCATCGCCACGAGACGTGACCAGTCAACACCTAGTAATATTGTCAGTCTACCCCCAGAATGGGCAACCGGTCTCACCCCTCCAACCAAAGGCCCCACAACGCTTGATGGGGGCGGGCGAATTAGCGTGCAAGAATGAATACTTGAACCTGTAAACCAACTCACCCCGCAATTCCCCACATGGCGCCTACAAAAGCCCCGTACGTGCCGCGTCTGAACAAGGGTCAGGACCATTCCATGATGCCATCTTTAGATGGAACCTACTCTTCCAGAGGCACAATGTCTGCGGTGACAATCTGAATCAATTGTGAGATGCCTGTATCGTTGTGAGCGATGAAATGCAATTGAGTCCTAATAGCCTACCGCCGCCTCCGATCCCTTGAAGGGCACGGGCAATAATGAGCCAGGTCATGGATTTTGCAGCCCCACAAAGTGCCGATCCTATCTGTTGACATACTTTCGTGGATGCCAAGAAATTCATGTCGATAAACTCACAAGAAAAATCACAATGGACGGGTAAAGTACCAATTTCCTTCCGATTACGTCCGACAACTTCCCATAAACTGGGCACAGAGACGCATTTGCAATGAGGTAGGCGCTAGAAAGAGTACTTCACAATCAGGCCTTATATGCTGCCCAAACTACACTTGCCTTGCAACCCACGAGTAGTTGTTCCCACCTCCGAGTTGCGCAACTATAGTCGGTAAGGCCGTGGCGACACTTGCAAGCATTGACCCAATGAATTAAGTGCAAACAAGTTGGACACACATAGTTTGGTCCAGGGCTGCCTGAGCTTTGTGGTCAGGATTATAAAGTAGATAGACGGGCGGAAAATGCGTACAAGGAAATTTGTGAGCATCATGGCGAAGAAAACGAGTGGCAAATTGTTGTGAGGGACGACGTGTTCGTCATCCTCCTTCGCAGGCTTCGTGTCACTTCCTCGTTTTTGAGTGTCATTCTCTGCCACAGGATGAGAAGTAACGGAGGCCATTGGTGGTTCTGTGAGAGTGCCGAGTGGGTGAGTCACAAATTTTACAAGTAGTATCCCATGATGAGCTCCGGATCATCGGACCGGGTCAAAATGGTTTCAAACTTTGAAAAAACTCAATCTATGGCAAAGAGAGAGTTTCGACGCCAATCGCCCTCCAAGCTCTCCGCTGAGAACAGAGAGAATGCACAAAGGATGCTAAGGAATTTACATCCTCAAAGGTGAAAGGAAGTTTTGGACCAAGTTCGATGAACCGCGACGCAAGTTTGCCTGACGAAGCCGAGGATGACGGAAGGGATGAAGGGCCGATGAGCTCCGGATCGTCGGACTGGGGTTCAAACTTTGAAAAACTCAATCTGTGGCAGAGAGAGAGTTTCGACGCCGATCGGTCGGAAGCCCTCCAAGCTCTCCGCTCAGAAAAGTGAGGATGCACAAAAGATGCTAAGGGATTTGCATCCTCAAAGGTGAAAGGAAGCTTTGGACTGAGTTCGATGAATGGCAGGAAAATGTGACGCAAGTTTGCCTGACGAAGCCGAGGATGACGGAAGGGATGAAGGGCAATGACTCACAATCGCGTGCCATGCTTGTTCTTCGTCCAAATGAAGAAGTAGGGCCGAACGGCTGAGTCGTAAAGATCATTGTCCAGCAGGACAGTGGAGAAAAAATTGGGCAAGACCTTCAGCAAAATATTTACTGAAAAAAAAGGAGGATCTGAGTAGTTGTAATACTGCTCGATTTTGTATGATTAGGATGCACAAAGGATGCATATACCATCCATGTTTTCAGATTGATCAGTGAGGTTCGGTAGCTACCTGAGTAGGAAGAAATCAATACAGCCATTATCTACCTATCTACTATCGTTTTCTCTCTCAGCTATCAGTATCAATTCCGCCAAGCTGCTGAAGTACGGGCCCCAGTCGTCTACCCTACAAAAACATCAATATCCAAGCCGAGAGTGTCGGGAGAAAAAGAAACTCACTCAAGCCCCGTCGGCACATTCGTCCACAACGCAAGCGCATTTCTATCCATCGGGTTCATTAACTCCGAGCCGCCAGGCGCGCCGCCGAGGCTCGCGAACAGGTCCTCTGGCGGACACCACACATTTGACGGCGGCAGCAGCGCAAGCTCACGGGACTCTATCTGCGCGGCCCCAAGCCCAATGGCCTCTCTTCCACCCACAACCGTTTGCAGCGGCGCGTGCGTCGGCGTGATGCGCGAGGGGACCTCTTCTGGTATGGGATCGGTGGTCCAGCACGGGTCCAGCGCGGCGGGGTGCAAGGGGGGGGGGGAGCAGGGGCCGCTTGCGCGGGTTGTCACTCGGTGTGCCGTTGACGTTCTGACCCGCCAGCGGTAGCTGGCCAATCGACGCGAGCAAGGACAAAACATCCCTACAGAAGTGGCTATCGTCAATATATTGCTCGGTGTTTCAAGACGTATATATACCAAGCCAATAAGGTATGAGCAGGCATGTGGTTAATGGACGCGCCGTCGGGACGAGATACGTGCACTCGAGCTTCCTGTCGACACTCGCTGAGCACTTGTTGCCGGGAGACCAATTACCTACAGCGCACGCTCCATATCAGCAGTTCGACGAGGGTGAATGAGATTTACATCGACCTGAAATTGGAATTCAACCACATCAACGTTGGGGCCACGGTGGGTGCATGTACGCACTCTTCTTCTAGCAGCATGCATCACATGCGCGCCGCACCTTGCGTTTTTTAAGGGTACTGCTCGAAATCGTCGCCGTAGTCGTTTTCGCCGGAGGACATCGCAACAGCCTGAGGCAGGGGGGGCGGGATTAAGTTGTTGGAAAGGCCACCGAAAAGCGACCGACGAAGTCTGAAAGGATTGTAAGTCGGCTACCGTGCCACGCCACGATATTCCTGAACCTTCAGCGTTCCGTCAACGTCTGAGAGTGCGGCCAACACCACGCTTAAAAAGGAGTCTGATCCGTTGCTCACTCAAGCTTTCCTTGTTTTGAAACATATTACATTGACGAGTGAGGATTACGGTAGCTACAGGAAGAGGATCCGGATAATAATACAAGCATCTACAGACTCCGACTATCTACTGCTCTTTTCCGACGAAACGGTGAGGATCAATAGCCATTCGAGGCCATATCCCCATTCATCTGTTGCTGACCCTGGGTAATCTCGCTGAAGTTACTGAAGTACGTTCCCCAATCATCCACCCTACACAAGAAGAAGATCAACAACAAGGCCGAAAGCGTCGGGGAATGAAGGAAAGAACAGAAAAGAAACTCACTCAAACCCTGTCGGCGCGTTCGTCCACATGGCGATCGTGTCGCTATCAATCAGGTTCATCATCTCGTCAAGCTCCGAGCGGCCGGGTGTGCCGCCGAAGGTCGCGAACGGATCCTCGGGCGGGTACCACGTATCCGACGGCGGTGGCGGCGCAAAAGCACTGGGCTCCATCGGCGCGGCCCCAAACCCGACGCCGCGGCTCCCGATCCCGCCCGCAAATGACTGCGGGGGTGGCGCGTGCGCGTAAGGTGCACGGAACTGCGGGTCAGAGATGGGGCGCTCAAAGGTCTGCTTGAGCCCGCGCGAGCCGAGCGTGATGCGAGAAGCGACCTCTTCTGGTAAGGGGTCGACGGTGCACCGCGGGTACAGCGCGCCCGGCGGGTGCAAAGGCGGGGCCAGGGGCCGCTTGCGCGGGTTAACGCTCGATGTGCCGTTGTCGTTCTGACCCGCCAGCGGCAGCTGGCCAACCGACGCGAGCTCGGACAAAATATCCCTACAGAACCAGTCATCGTCAATATATCACCCCGTGCGTCAACACGACTCGTACCAAAATAAGCCAGCAGATTGCCAGCTGCGCCAAAAAAAGAAGAGATGAGGCCCTGTATTTAAGACACTATGGGCGCACGCACCGGTGCTCGCACAACTTGATCACATCCATGCACTTGTGCACATTCACGATCTCACGGCTCGGGTCGGGCACGAGGCCCGTGCGCTTCCCGCTCCACACATTTAGCAACAGGATGATGCCGGCGCTGAATACCGAATGCTAGGGAAATAAATACTCGCACATCAGTACAGCTAGAACGATGCAATTACACCACAGGCCAACTGACCAAGTTGAAGAACGCGGGCACGTTCCCCTTGCGCTGTCTCTGAATATCGACCATATTGGCACATGCCCGCGCGGCGCTCGTACATATCGCAAGTGAGGGGAGGGCCTATCGAATATCATATCATATCGATGAGCGTCCGCAGAATTTCCACAAGAACAGAAGAGAAACACACCGTCGGCGCAGACTTGCGCACCATTGGAATCTGGCGAGAATGTGGGTAAAGCAAATCAAATGTTTTCGACAAAGGCACGCACAAAGGGGCGATGGATCACGATCTGCAGCTGGGAATGCGAGCATTGCAGTGCAACGGACTGGTCAAAAAATACAGGGTCCTTCCGGTCGGGGTCCCAGCGGACTGTTTCGGACGGGTCAATTCGCGCGGAACCGAACTCGGGGCAGGTATGACGCACGATGCTCCGGTATCTCATCGCGCCACTCATTCAGCGCCGAGTCGAGCTCCGCAACGATGTTCTCCTCCCACGAGTCGTCGATGCCGAGCACGAGGCGCATCTTAGTGAGGGAGTACTGCGCAGGATGGTTTGTTTGGGATTACAGTAGCGAAAGTATCCGGTACGCACCAGAATCTTCAAAGTAAATGCCAGAATGTGGTTCAATCTCAGCAGGTTGTTGAAGAACGCGATCTTGGAGGGCAATCCCTCAGGCTGCTCGAAAGGGTGGTACGGGTCCTCCCAGTACTCGTCATCGCACTTCGATCGGAGGGTCAACGTCGAAGCTGTCATGATACTGTGGTTAGCATCACACATCAAATCAAACTCGCGGTAGGAAAAATCGAGCATGAGGCGGCACAGAATACGAGTGCGGTCAGAAAAGAACGCGGAATTATAGCAGCGAAGAAAACTCGGAAGAATAATAGGGGAACGTCACGCACTCATCGAAATGGATCGCGCAGCCCCGTCCCATGCCCAAGCTCACCATGCGGTCCATATAAATCAGGACCCAAAACGCGCGCTTCCACAGCTCACCCTCGACGGTAGGGCGCTCCACCATGTTCCTCCGGCGGTGCACGCCGACGTCCTGCGCAAGCCGGAGTCCCAGTCCTACCAGCGTCCATACGGCCTGCGGCGCAGAAGAGCCCTCCAGGAAGAGGATTGCGAGCTAAAGAGTAGATATGTGTAAATAACAAATCGAAAGTGGAGAATCGAAGGCAAATAGAAGTTGAATGTTGCAAAGGAGACAAAAAACTGGGCCTGTGCACATTACCAGACGGGAACACGGCTAATGGCTAAACGGAGACGAAAGAGTCGACCATATTCGGCGAGGGGATGAACAACGGACAAATGGCGAAAGGAGAGAAACGAAAGAAATACGCCAATCAAGAAATACATATGTCGCCGAAGATAATGGGGAGGGATGTCGCGCGGGAAGATGATGGGACCAGATAAAAATTGAGCTCCACGAAACACGCCCACAACGTAACCAAGAAAAATGTCTCCGACGAAGTTAAATTCATCAAGGAGAATGAGAAAAATGCAGTTGTGGAGCATATGTACCGCGGGGGATCCACAACAACGGCGACAGGGGAAAAGAGGAAGGAATGGATCCAGGCAAAAAACCGAGTAGATCCGAGTAAAAACACAACGGTAAAGAGAAGCAGAGAATAGGTACTGGACTCACGCAATAATACTGCAAGTCGTAGAGCGTCGCCTGGCCGAAAAGGTGGTTGCCCATAAGCGGGACCTGTGGAGGGTGCGTTAGTGTTATCATTTAAAGGAAGAAGACAGTGTGAGGATGATAAATAAACATCGGGAAAGGAATAGACATCCCAGGAGAAAGTAACTGCGGCGACGACTGGACGGACGGAGGACACGAACATACCTGCTCAAACCACTCCCACCCACATGCCAACTGCGAGACCCCATCTGCGGACCCGTCTCTGTCTCCGTCACCCTCATACCACACTCCATGCGCCGCTGGACTGTACCCCTCCTGTACATACCTGCTTCCAATCGCACAAACCAGCAACACTGTCGCGCCAAACGTCTGCCCCGCACCCGCGGCGCCGCCCGCCCCGCGCCAGACCCCCGGGGCGCCGCCCGCTTCGCCCCAGCCTTCTGGCACCCCGACCCCGACCCCGCCTACGTTGCCCTGCAAATGCAGCCCCTCGCGGATCCCACGCTCGAAGGTCGGGCGGTGCAGGAGCGGCAGGAATATGTTCATGTGCAGGAAGTACGCATCCACCAGGCGCTCTAGTAGGAGCGGTGGCGGGAAGCGCAGCGGCGCGCCATGCGGCACCGCCCCCGTCGCGAGCAGTGAGCCCGGCGCGGCCCAGGGCTTGAACTTCCAGTACTGCATGCGCCGCGAAGTCCACGGCTGGCGCTCCTCTTCCGTCGGCGCCTTCGGATTAGTGGAGCGCGCACGGCGACCGTCCTCGGCGTAACCCTCCTTGAGGTCGATCGCGGCCTTGATGAGCACGGCGCCGCTGCTCTGGCCGATGAACCGGCGCTCGGGCATGTGCGCGGACGTGCCGACGGAGAGCGACTCGAGCTTGCGGGCAATCTCGGCGTGGAGGAGATCCTCCGGTTGCGGCGGTGGTTGGGGGCGGCCGAGCGCGCGCACCGCGTGCTGCATGAGCTTTAGGGACGCGTAAGCGCGAAGCTTATCGGGGTTGTCGAGGATGTCGATGGCAGGCGAGGAGGGCGACCCGGCGAGGGTGCTGCTGGGCGATGGCGAGGCGTGCGCGTTAGCACCCAGGTTGGCGCGCAGCCGCTGGATGGTGGCCTCGGATTGCTCGAGCCGCGATTCGAGCTCCTCGACGTAGCTGCTGGGGGCGCGTCAGCTGTACTCTGTTTATATCGCAGCGGAAACACACTTCTTGGCGGGGGCGCGCTTCTATGGCATATATTTTAAGGGATGACTATGTATGCATATCGAATGAACGCACCGTGGCCGGAACAAGATATGTACACTCGAGCCCACTGTCGACACACGTTGAGCACTTGCCGCCAGGAGACCCGTCACCTATAGCGCCGGATCCATTCAGCAGCTCGACGAAGGTGAATGGGACTTACATCGGCCTGAAATTGGAATTCAACCACATCAGCGTGGAGGCGACGGTGGGTGTATGTACGCACTCTTCCTCCGGCGACATGTATCGCACGCACGCTGCACCCTGCGCTTTTTAGACCTGTGCTGCTCGAAATCGTCGGCGTATTCGTCCTCGTTGGAAGACATGGCAACGGGCGAAGTGGGGAGGGGGGCGCAGTTAAGCCGCTGGAAATCACAACCGAGGAGCGAATGAAAGAGAAAGCCAAGATATGACCAGCGGACTGTGAAAGGATTAGTATGCAGTTCCCTGCCAGTGCTGCGTCATCAGTCTGCCGTGCATGCCGTAAACACTGAGACAGTCACAAAAACACATGTCAGAGCACAGCCTCATCAATTAGAACGTACCTTTAGATTCCGAGTTGATTCCGAGGCCCTAAGTCTACGTGGCATGTACATCCGCAGTGTTAACATGCAGCCTCCAGCATCAAGTCCCTCTGACCAGCAATCAGCTCGGTCCATTCCGAAAAACCAGCTCGCTGTAATGACCGGATAAAATATGACCCGACTTGGGCTAAAAATAACCGCGACGAAATGGGACCATTTTGTCTCAGCCCACTTTGCGACCTTACTGAGGTGTTAAATGTTCAAGTATCTGACTTCCCTCTGCAGGTATCTAGTTCACACTTCATTCCGTGAGCACCACCCCATCCAACTGCGCACCCTTCCAGTAGTTATCTCGCTTCCGTTGGTAAACATCCAATTAAATAAATCGCAACTCCGCCTCGGACTTGGGTAGGCGCAGACACACGCAAAAAACCATTTTGCCCTTCGGCCAGGCACGGTGGACGTGGCGATTTATCGCCACATCGACGTGGTAGCGATAAATTGGAAGCCTGCGGTGTCGGTAGGTCGCCGCGGCGCATAATACCCATTCAAAAACTACAGCTTTCGACTGCGGGCGACTGCGGTCGGCTGCTATCAATCTGAATCGACACCGCCTTTGTGATCCTGCGGCTCGAAGTCGGTTCACAAGCATCACGTCGATCCTCGGTCCTGTGTGGCTTCCGTCGGCGTCTCAAGGCAACCTCAAAAGTGAATGTTGAGGTGCCACGTGCGCCATGTTGGCACCACGGAATTAATTTATGTCGGACCTTTTAGTTGCCCTGTCAGAAAGTTGATATTCGTCTTGGCGTCACACGACCCCACCTTGAAGCTTATTTCTTCTACAGCGCGGCTGTCAAGATCATATTAGAAAAAGTCGCACGCCGAGAAATAATTCAAAAGCCGCAAAGCAAGCAAGTTGGGTTTTCCCTTGCGCCATCCGTGCAAGGAAAAGGTAACTCTTACCGGCACAACCGTTTCATCCATCAGAGATAATTAAATTAAACTCCAGCAATAATTTATTAGAGGTGGCTGGGTCACGACTTACGAGCAGCACGTTGAGGCGGCACGCTTGGCGTAGCGGTGGTCACAAACGAGCCGTGTTTGCGGAGTCGGAGGCTGAGGATCACGCGAGCTGTGCGCGCGCTGCGTTGGTACTACGGTAGTTGCTCTAGGGGCGACTGCGGCGGCCAACGGCTGAGTCTATACTGTGTGGGAATTTCCAAGTACCACTCATTTCGTCATTCACCCAACAGCTTCTCATAGATTAGTACATACTCCTCTCCGCACTCCAGCAGACATTGGAATTGGTTTATGATTGGATCAGGTGGGTAGTTATCTGCCACTTTCGCCTCGTTTCGTAGCTCTACGGCTTCTCATGTCTGGTAAAAAAAATATAAAACACTCTGGAGGTACTATTGGCTACTTCTGTCTCTTTAGAATGACCTAAAAAATGGAGGAATCAGCGCCCTTGGCGAATGGCAGATAACTTTGTGACTGTCAGATAAACGTGACGTGACTTTTATCTGCCTTTCTCTCTCGCACCTCTTTCTGGGGCGTGAGATTATATATCTCGTCAAGAGAAGGGTTAATATCTGCCCACATATCTCCCCAGGGAGAGACTCAGAAGCTCTCCGCAATATTTGCTGTACGATGAAGGAAATGTTTAGGCGCACAAGTTGGCTGTAATTCTTAAAATTTAGAATAAAGCAGGCTTACGGCCATGGATCATGGATGACTCTGGCAGGAAACTCGTGCAGCAATATAAAAGAACTTCGGTGTGGAAATTAACCCACCCTAACCTACTGTAACTGACTTTCACCGTCACGAACAAATGAAGAATATTTATTCTACGGCAGGAGTCAAGCCACGGCAAGTTCCAAAGCTAATAACTAGATGGCGAGGCTTTTCATCGTGAGAGGACAGTGATCTAGGTGTGTCAGTGCACGAGTCGCAAAAAAAACGAGTGGTGCACGTACTTAGAGACCTTCAGATTATGTGACGAATCCCCAGTATTACATTCAGAATCTAGGTCAGTTACCATTGTCCGTTAATCCATTTACTTCACATGAACACGGTGGGTGTAACTAAGTTCGCTTGCGCAACCTGAATGAGTTTGCTCGATTTTCTTGCGCACACAGCCAAGGAGACTTACATCAAGCCACGTAAAGCTTCACCAACGTGTACAACATGGCAAGTTCAACTTGCAGTAAAATCAGTCGCGAGTACTGCGGCCAAATGCCGATATCGACAGTAAGCTCCATGTGCACATAAAACCAGTGTAACTTCCCGGACAAGTTAAAAATGTGCGTGATACCGCCAAGGTAATTCGGAGGTACGGCGCCAAATCAAGTCACGGCAAGTTCCAATTCCGAAGGTAGCTCGATGTTACGTCTCACCATCTTGAAGGAAAAATGATAGGGTTCTCCTCAAGCCTGGTCCATTAATTTTTTTTTTGAAATTGGATGTGAATCCGTCCGCATGTGCGACGTGGATTAGTTTGCTTGATGTGCTTGCGCTAACGGCCAAGCAAACCTACATCACGCTCAGTAAAGCTCCACTAATGTTTGAAGTTAAACACTACAAGTTCAACTGAACTTGTAAAATTGCGGGCCAATCATGGGCCCCAGAGGTTCAATGAAGTCCTGATCACCCCCAGGCAATTACGCGCATTTTCCTCCCTTAGTTCTTTGCTAGGCTTCGAGTGTCTTCGGTGCGTACTTCGAATAGTACCCGAGTAACATCATGATCTACGGCATTAGCACAAGGCTGCTTGGCAGGGTGAATCATTGTCACTGTGGATCCAATTTGGTGGAGTAATCTAGACCCTTGTATTAAAGACTCAGGAGGATCCGTCCCCGGTAAGGAACGGAGAAGGAGAATCAGCCGATTTGGCGCCGTCGTACTTTACCGGTACACTACAGTAATCCTACTTGCTTGGTGGAATGTAAAAATAAGTTCATAAAGCGGCCCAGTAAAGTATCTGGGAACATGAATTGGATACTGATATGGCCACCAGAACGTTATACTTACCCGCCCTGGACATCACAGGCCCAGAAAGCAAACTGGTAATAACCGTGCACGTATAAGTTAAATGTCGCCGTGTGGGAAAAGTGAAGTAAAGTCACGTAAAGTCCGACCCCGTAGTTATAAACCCCGGACTATAAAGTTTACTGGTGGCCACTGTTGCTTGTTATTTACCATTAATCAAGGAGATTAGATAGTGGGAGATGCTGTTCGATGCCGGATATCTCCACTCCTTCCAAAGCAGTTTCCGGCAATTCTCATTGGTTCTCACTGTCAACTGCTGACTTTTGCTACATAATATAGACTCGTAACCAATTGCCGAAAATGTGGCAAGCACTTTCGGTGGTTACAGACTGGTACAACTCGGGACGTTGCATTGGGCTGTCCGCGGAGTTTGAAAATTTGGCGAGGGTCCTGTTCTGGGCTGCAGTTTAGATATGAATGAATTTAGAGTACACAGGAACGATTTTACCTTAAAAATGGTTCAATTTGCCTCCTCACTTATTTTTTAATCTAGCTTGGAAGAGTGGAAAGACCCATCAACTTTCGACCAGAATTGATCGGCTTTGATGGCTCTTGTATCGGCCGATCACGGCACCTGCTAAAATTTCAAACTCCGGGGACAGCTCAATCACTGTCAACGAGGAGTCACAAAATTCGGCAGTTGGAAACACTGGGCGATCATACCGGCGGCAATACCGGCCGAAGTCGGTCGGAGTTTGAACATCAAAGACTTAGCCAAACACTGGCACCAAGGTCCAAAGCCCGACGCGTCCCTTCCTGCTCCTCCCCCTCCGAGTCCGCCTCCCCGTCGCGCCGCCTGCATTATGCCACCACCCCCCACGTCCAACAACAATTGCAGAACCTTCTTTTCCACCTTCACCCGCTGCCACGCGTACGTCAGCCACAGCGCTCCCGCCCATGTCAGCCCCGCCCATGTCAGCCACGCCTACGTCCTCTGGTCCCGCTGTGTAGCCCTGCACCCATCGCACCTGCACATCAACACGCTTTGCTCAAGGCTGTAAGAAGAAGAAGAAGTGCCGCCATCAATAGCTTCGTAGAGATATTGATTTTGTATTGATTGGTTGACAGACAAGTATATCTTCCATTAGAATGGAGATAACACATACTATTGTTCCCTTTGGGTCTGGAACTGCCCTGTCTAGCTGGAACGGCTTTTTCTTATTTTCTTCTGTAAACCTTTGCCCCCGGTATCCTCCGGAATTCATTTATACACGTCTGATGCATGTACCTGCAAAAGAACCAAGAGATTCGGCCAGAGGAACATATAGATAACTCGTTGCCGGGCATAGTGATCAGAGGGTAATATGTAATACTATGCACTTTCTCCGTGTCCGCTGACCCCGAAGCCCTCAAAAAATTCAGGGGTGTTTTTAAACAATGAAAAATGGTTTCTGCTTCCTCAGAATAGGTTCCCGGAACGATGTGCCCATGCACTGGGCGGGGAGGTGCAGAACGCGTGACATGTCAAGCTCATATCAAAACCGTGACATACAGTGACGATGTGGCTTTCTAGCCCAGGTCGTAGACACATCGTTCCGGAAACAAATTCTGAAGAGATAGAAACCTTTCCTTGTTGTGTAAAAAGATGCTTGTTTTTTTCGGAGCTTCGAAATCAGCGGGCACGGAGAATCTCGGTAATATTCTATATTACCCTGGCATTGACGCGCCCGGCAACGAGCAAACCATACATTCCCCTGGCCGAATCTCTTAGTTCTTTTTCGGAAACATGCATTGGATATACACTAATGAAACCCGGAGGATACCGGGGGCAAAGGTTTACAGGGAAAAAGAGAAAAAGCTGTTCCAGCTAGACAGGGCAGTTCCAGACCCAAAGGGAACAATAGTATAAAAAGCATTATATTAAGTAGTGAGAGAGCTCCAAGCTCTGGGAAGCCTTGCAACACATCGAAAAGGGCCATGAAAGAACGGCAATGGTGTGTATATGTCTGTTTGCCATCGGTAGGTGCAATTGAAGCTCCGATCTGATTGCAGCGCCACCGATCACACCGGCGGCCAGACCGGCGGTGTGATCGACGCTTGGTTTTTCCAACTCCCAAATGCTCATACTAAGGCCCTCCGGGCATCCCCTGGTACCTCCAAGTACACCTTACTAGACAGCTGGACCAGTTAACAATTAATTTGTAGCCAGCAGTTGCTATATGATGGCCTATGGGCATTCCCCAAGGTCAGAGTCACAGTTCTGAGTCCGTTAAAGTTGACAGTGGTAGCTCTTTCCAAAATATTTACAGCCATTGGATGGCCCTCCGGGAATTTTCTTGTATCTAGACATTTAGTAGAAGGTTGAAAGCGGTCACTTTATCTTGTTGAAATCAGAATCTGCAGGAGGTTCAGACCTTTTTCGGACTTCAGGTCTCCAGGTCCGATGATCTGTCACGGTGTAGCTTAACGACCGGTCCGCTGATCCGGCAAAAAGGCGCATGCAATAGACAAGTTTTAATTCTGATTTGGAGACTGGTACCTGAGTCAGTACCAGGAACCAATGAGTTGTACCAGTCTGTAACCACCGAAGTGCTTGCCACATTTTTTCGGCATTTGGTTACAGACTGGTTACGAGTCTATACATAATATTGGTTTTATCATTCACAGCACCTGAGTTTGGATTTGACAGATTCCAATGATACCCACTAGTAATCAACGGGTTCCAATTAAATATTAAATGTGTTCTCGGGAAAGTAGAGGGAGTAAACCTCCATTGTATGGAATGTGAGTTGGCGGCTGAAATTGTTTCTGGGGATACTAGTTTATTAATCTGTAACCTCCGTGGATTGGCATGAACCAATAGAACTGCAAATCGGGCTTTGTGGAAACAGTGGGGATCACTGATACCCACTGTTTCCCAGTGAAATATAGGAGAAATGATAAATGGTGGTGGAATATGTAATGACCCTCCCTTCCTGTGTACTGCAGTATTGGTTGGGTAACAGTGGTTTTTAGTACTTATTGGTGCTGTGCATGTCACGATTTGATCGCAATCTTATCGCGACAACGCCTATCTTAGCACCCAAACAAGTGCCAACATCTGATACGAAGGATGTGCTGATGACTTCTGTGGGGACGACTGGGACAACGCCGGTTGAAGGACACATGGCTATGGGCTACGTTTAATTTATCGGGTCATTGATCAGGTTCATGGATTGGAAACACAGATTGACTTATGACAAGATACACATATGATCGGACAGTATCGGTTTCAGGACTGATTAGTTTCAGGTATATTTACTTAGCAGTGTACACAGCTTTCAGACTCAGCAGTGTGCACAGCCTTTGGAACAGTATATAGAGTAGTAGTTCATCTGTAGTAGTTAACCTTTTATTCCATCATTTTTCGAGAACTCATAAGGCACTACCCCATCCCTCTCATCTTACCGAGAGTGGACGCCAGAGTCTTGACTGTGACATAATAAAAGGTTGCCCTTCATACCCTCGTACCGCCACCCACCAACCTCCTTTCCTCGCCATCCCCTTTGTCCCTCTACCCTCTTCTTTCTACCTCTTTCTGCCGTCGTGGCAGCCTCTTACCTGAAGATCCATTATCCCCATATCGACATTCACTTCGTCCACAGCGAAGTAAAACAAGTGCAGCGCCCATCGTTCGTGGTTCACTCGAACAGACAGACGCTAGGCCACGGGAAACGTTGAGACCGTCCCCAGCCTTACAGCAGTCGTAGGAGCACTGATCTGACCTTCGGGGAGGATCATCTCGCTATCGCCGGGGGTGTCGTAGAAGACCCGGGGTAGTTCTGTTAGCAACAAACCACATCGACCCCACCATCCGCTTCGTGCGGACTCGTACCGAAAGTCGCAATTTACCGTGCACCTTCCACCGTTTCTTCGGCCTCGTCCCAAGCCGACTCTCCTACCTTCGAAACTGCCTCCTCTTCCCAGCACCTTCCTCCACCCTCACCACCTTTACTCCTTCTACCACCTCCGCCTCCTGTTCCACACACACCCCCTACGATCACGCTGCCTAGACGAATCATGTCCAGACCGGTTTCCCCCATCCACTACGATCCAATGGAGACTGAGCCCAGGGCTCGCATTTCCTCCAAGATCTCCTATGCCCGTCTTCCCCCCACATTTGATGGATCTGACAAAGCCAAGTGGGACACATTCAACGACGCCCTCTCGAACTATATTTGGGCATACGACTCGGAGTTCGACTCTGAGAAGAAGAAAATCTCCTTCACCCTATCGTTACTGGGGAGGGAGGATGGAACCCCGAGCCCAGCATCCAACTGGGTTCGCAACTGGCGGAAACGCCATGTGAAGGATGGAGAGCTCACCCCTCTCTATACATTTAAGGGGCTCATCACAGAGCTCAAGAAGACGTTCGAAGACCGGAACGTCAGGCAGACAGCACATCTACGCCTCACCACCACGAGGCAGGGGAAGTCCAAGTTGACGGACTTCATCCAGGCATTCAAACTGAATGCGGAGGAAGCGGGGTATGACCCCAATGGTGAGGACAAGCATCATGATGCTTTCCTTGTGGAGACATTGGAGAACCTCATCAACGAGGATGTCCGGGACCGACTATATTCTGGAGGAGATGTCCCTGAAGACTACGAAGGTCTTCGGGACAAGCTGATCAAGGTCAGCGGAATCATGGAGCGGCAGAAGCTCCGGACAGCTCAGACGAGCCGGATGTTCTGGACTCCAGCACAAAAAGTCCAAGGAACGCCGCAGAAGGTTTCGCCAGGTTTTGGCCCTGCACCAAACTTGGCCAAGAAGATCGGGCCAGGAGAAACAGCACCAATGGATGTGGACAGGGCGAACACGAGAGCCACACCCTTTACATGCTACAACTGTGGCAAGGAGGGCCACATGAAGCGGGAGTGCCCAGAGCCTCCCAAGAGGAAGTTTAATATCCGGTCCATCAAGACTGACGACTACTCGCAGGAGGACCTGCAGGCCTTGGCAGCCGTCCTTCGTGAGAAGGGTTTTTAAAGGGGCCCCCACTTGTGGCCAAAGTGGCGCCCCCAGTTACGAAACATGTACGCTTCACAGACAATCATCTAGTTACCATGGACACTGTAGTTACGGACTCCCAGGAGGAGGATGATTTATATACGGAAGAAAACACTAGTTTACGAAAGAGCATAAACGATTTCTTAGTAGCTAGTGTAGAAAACAACAAAAAAATACGTATCTTGGAGAATCAGAATCGGAAACGTAACTTAAAGAACAAATGTATGGATGAAGCAAACAAGCGCTGGAGCGCTTTCAAAAAGGCCCCTGGAACCCAAACCAGTGATAAAAATAGTGAGATGAAAAAGGGCGACAATGTCGTGGAGGCTCAATCCTGTAAAGAGGAGGAAGCGCCTAGGAGGACACGAGTCACATTCGGACTCAAGAAGACACAGGTTCAGAGGGAAATGAACCGGAAGGAGGACAAGCTTGGGAAAGAGCTTAGGGAGTTGCAGAAGCAGCGGAAGCATCATGAGATGCTGGTTCCCGTTACGTTGACGGCATTGGATACCGGGAAGACACGCACAGTCAAGGCTCTTCTTGATAACGGATGCACATCCACATGCATTGATCGAGATTACGCTAAGGCTGAAGGCTTTGAACTCAAAGAGCTTGATGCACACATAGTTGCCCTCAATGCAGACGGAACAGAGAACTCAAGGGGCAAGATCACTCATTATGTTGAGTTGATCATGACCGTCGGACCACACCAAGAAAGGCAGAGATTCCTTGTCACCGGACTCGGAAAAGCCAGGGTGTTCATCGGGTATGACTGGTTGTACAAACACAACCCCTTGATTGATTGGAGAGCACAGAAAATACTCTTCAATCGCTGTCCACAGGAGTGCAATATGACAGGCATGGAGTGCGGCACAGGAGCGGGCCAGGAGAACGAGCTGGAGGAAGGAGAATCTCTTCTGTTGGTCGACTTTGCAGAAAAAATAGATCTACGCGCCAAAGAAACACAATCGCAGAGACTGGCACAAGAAGCAGATAAAGAGAAAGAGAAGATGACGGAGGAGAAGGTCCCGGATCAGTACCACGAATACGTGAAAGTCTTCGCCAAGGAATCATTCGACTCAATGCCAGAGAAAAGACCGTGGGATCATGCAATTGAGTTAAAGCCAGATGCAAAGGCTGTAGATTGCAAAATCTATCCGCTCTCTGTTACGGAGCAAGAGAAGTTGAACGAGTTCCTGGAGGAGAACTTGAAAAGCGGGAGGATCCGCCCCTCGAAATCACCAATGGCATCGGCGTTCTTTTTCATCAAGAAGAAAGATGGCAGCCTACGACCTGTGCAGGATTATCGGAAGCTCAACGAGATGACAATTAAAAACCGTTATCCACTTCCGCTCATCTCGGAGCTGGTACATAAGCTCAGAGGCGCCAAGTACTTCACGAAATTGGACATTCGATGGGGGTACAACAATGTGCGGATCAAGGAGGGAGACGAGTGGAAGGCGGCATTCCGGACCAACCGGGGACTGTTCGAGCCCCTAGTGATGTTCTTCGGGCTTACGAACTCGCCAGCGACATTCCAGACGATGATGAACGACATCCTCAGAGATCTAATCAACGAGGGAAAAGTCATCGTCTATCTGGATGATATCCTAATCTTCACGGACAACCTGGAAGAACATCGAGCGCTTACAAAACGAGTATTGAAAATACTCCAGGACAACAAACTCTTTCTCAAACCTGAGAAGTGCGAGTTCGAACGCACCGAGATTGAGTACCTGGGAGTGATAATCTCATACAACTCGATGAGGATGGATCCCGCCAAAATCAAAGGCGTGATGGAATGGCCCGAACCCAAAAACCTTAAGCAGACACAGGCGTTTTTAGGGTTCACGAACTTCTATCGAAGATTCGTCCGAGGATATAGCGAGGTTGCGAAGCCGCTCACGAGGTTGACGGGGAAGGAAGGATTCCGGTGGGGACAGGAGCAGAAGGATGCGTTCCAGAAGCTTAAGGACCGCATTGCTGAGGACGTTGTGCTAGCATTGCCGACAGACAATGGCAAGTTCCGGTTAGAAGCGGATGCATCAGAGGGAGCAACGGGAGCAATCCTAGAGCAGGAGCAAGACGGCGAATGGCGCCCAGTCGCATTCCAGTCTCACGGGTTGAATGAGACCGAGCGGAATTACGAGATCTATGACAAAGAGATGCTCGCGATAATGCTCGCTTTGGAGGAGTGGAGGCAGATGTTGATGGGAGCGCGGCAGACATTCGATGTTCTGACGGATCACCAGAACCTAGAATATTTCAGGAAGCCACAGAAGTTGAATCGGAGACAGGCCCGGTGGATTCAGGAGTTAGCAGAATATGACTTCAGCCTTCACCACCGGCCTGGAGCATTGAACAAGAAGGCGGATCTCTTATCTCGGAGATCAGATCATGACCAAGGGAAAAACGACAACGAAAACGTCGTGATGCTAAAACCCAAGCATTTCCGAGTGCAAGACATAGTGCTGGAAGGACCGGAGGCAGAGATCTTGGACGAGATCAAAAAGGAGAAGAAGGTGGACAAGAGTGTCAAGCTTGCACTCGAGAAAAAATTACAAGCATGGGAGAAGAAGGACGACATTATTTATTACAACGGATTAATATATGTCCCCCGGAATGAGGAGCTGCGCAATAAAATTATTGGCCTGCATCACGACTCTCCATTGCTTGGCCATCCGGGAGAGAACCGAACACAGGAGATGATCGAGCGTAATTATTGGTGGCCTCGACTTGGCAATCAGGTTTCAAAATACATAAAGGAGTGCGAGGCATGCCAGAGGACCCGGGTGCACAGATACCAGCAGGGAAAGCTGAATCCGCATCAGATCGCTGAAGGGCCTTGGCAGATCATATCTATGGATCTTATTGGACCGCTGCCGGTCAGCAACGGATTTAACGCTATTCAAGTTTGGGTGGATACATTCTCGAAGATGATCCACACCGAACCAGTGAACATGGAGTTGACGAGCGAAGGAGTGGCCCGGTTGACCCGGGATCGAGTGGTTCGATATCATGGAGTACCGCGGAAGATTATCTCAGACCGAGACACGAGATACGTCTCAGGATTCATGAAGGAGTTAAATCGCCTTCTTGGGACTGAAATGAACCCCTCGACGGCATTCCACCCAATCACAGATGGTCAGACCGAACGGATGAATCAAGAGATCGAGAAATATCTCCGCATATTCGTAAATTATCGACAGTCGGACTGGGCAGAATGGCTTGCTTTGGCTGAGTTCACCCACAACGACAAGACCAGCTCGTCGACGAGTATGTCCCCATTTTATGTAAACACGGGCTATCATCCCTGGAAGGGAATCGAAAACGCAGTCGAGTCACGCAATGAGGCTGCGAACGACTTTGCAGAAAAAATGAAGAAAATCCGTGATGAGGCGGCAGCTGCGCTGGAGAAAACACAGAAAACAATGAAAAAACACTATGACAGGAAGAGGCGCGATGCTCCGGAGTTCAAAGTCGGTGATAAGGTGTGGCTGGAGGCCAAAGACATCACCACAGATCGGCCGACGAAGAAGTTGGACGACAGAAGGCTAGGGCCTTACGAGATACTGGAGAAGGTTGGTGCATCGGCGTACAAGCTGAAATTGCCTGAAACGGACAAGTCACATCCGGTTTTCAACGAGGCACTGCTAACACCGTATGTGGAACCACCAGTGGGGAGGAGGGAGGAGCGGCCAGCACCAGAGATAGTCAGCGGAGAAGAAGAGTACGAAGTGGAGGAGATTTTAAAACACAGAAAACGCGGCAGAGGGTTTCAATACCTAGTGAAATGGAAGAACTATCCATTGGCAGAACGGACGTGGGAACCGAGGAGGAATCTGGAGAATGCAAAAAAGCTCTTGGACAGATATAATGTCGAGCACAATATTGCTATCCGGACAGTGCCGGTCCTACCGAAGGGCTACTGGGACAAAACCATATGCCGATACAAAACAAAGGAGGAGTCCAAAGAATACTCAACAAGGAAATTATTTAATCCAGACACAGGAGCATTTGTTACAGTCGACGAGGACGTTGACCCTAGGGGGGGGGTAATGTCACGATTTGATCGCAATCTTATCGCGACAACGCCTATCTTAGCACCCAAACAAGTGCCAACATCTGATACGAAGGATGTGCTGATGACTTCTGTGGGGACGACTGGGACAACGCCGGTTGAAGGACACATGGCTATGGGCTACGTTTAATTTATCGGGTCATTGATCAGGTTCATGGATTGGAAACACAGATTGACTTATGACAAGATACACATATGATCGGACAGTATCGGTTTCAGGACTGATTAGTTTCAGGTATATTTACTTAGCAGTGTACACAGCTTTCAGACTCAGCAGTGTGCACAGCCTTTGGAACAGTATATATAGAGTAGTAGTTCATCTGTAGTAGTTAACCTTTTATTCCATCATTTTTCGAGAACTCATAAGGCACTACCCCATCCCTCTCATCTTACCGAGAGTGGACGCCAGAGTCTTGACTGTGACAGTGCATCAATATTATTGGCAGCAGAGATCACCCGCGGACTTTCTTTTCGGATTTACATAGGTATCCAGTGAACCCAGCGGTTCTCACAGACTATCCAATTTTTATGGAACACCGCTGAGCTCATAGTGGTTAGCACTGGCTGTCAGTGCTGCTCAGTGGTTCACGATGACCAGGGGTTACCGATGTCTGCCACTGATGTTTCCAGTGCAGGGTATATTACTGCGACCCCGTTAAAATGGCACGCAAGTAAAGTTCCAAGTAACGTAGAAAAGTTCCTTTATTCACTCTCATGATGAAGGGAGACGACGGGAAGTCGCAGGCGACAGATATCAATGTTTACTTGCAGTGGAAGGACTTGCCAGTGTAATCGAGCACAAGCCAAGCCAGTCGCAAGCCCAAGCCATCAAAGCCCGCCCAGCCAAAGTCAAACTCCGCTTAGTGGGGCAAGCCGTTTAGCCAAGCCGGTCGGAGAAGTCTGATGGATAATACTCAGGATAATATATGACATGGAATTGGGCCTCTCCGAGATGAGAGCTGAACCTTTAGGAATGGATGACATTATATTTTACAAAAAGAAAATGTCTGAATCTTTGAGGATCAAGCTTGAGCTGCGACCTGGGCTTGATAGACACCAAAGCGTGACTCTGTTTGTGCTCACCGAAATAAATTCATAAAACACGGTGGTTCTAAATTGTCTGGTACTTCTGCCACTATACACTAACTTCTACATTTAAAATTTCTGTCTGATAGGTTTTCTAGTACTCGCCGCCCACGGGGAACAAAAAAGGCTTGTGATGTTTGCCAAATCCAACCGCGAGAGAGGCATGACTGTGACGGAGCTCGCATTCATGCCCAATCCTTCCTCTGCACTCTATGCAGGCAGCGATACTCACTGCTTTGAGGCTGATGTCACTTCAAGACATTAAAACCCACTGTTTCAACACCAGACGCTGCAAAGACAATGAGTTGGAACTAGGTTCAGGGAGGGATCAGCCAAAAATGGACAACCGGCCAGAGGTAGGAGGTATTTGGAGTGAATTTGCACAAGGGGAGTGTGAGTTGACTTCAAGTGGTTCGAACACAAAACAGAAATGACAAATGAAACAGGATTTGGAAGCAGAAATGACTACTAACAAATTGAACACCAGGAATATATATATATTAGCATTTAGTGGATGAAGGCAAGTAATGGGCTAGCAATGGATGATAAGCAAGCTCTAAACTTGCACATTCTCCACCAATTCTCCACGAATTTTTTTTTCGTCAATTTTCTTCTCATTTTGTATGATGACCAAGTTTGTATGACTAATTTTTGTTTGTCCTTGTAGCAAAAGAGGCTGAAATCCATATTCTCCTGGGCAGCCAAACCTAAAGGTTCAGCAATTATACTCCGCTAGGTCCCCTTTCTGAACGAGCAGAGATGATGGAGGTCAGGAGGGAAGAGCAAATTTGTTGTGTGATAGAGTCGTTATTTTTTGCATGGTAAAACTAGATCTGTTGAATTGAATAATCGCCGAGAGTGTCTTTTCGCTCCGAGTCAGACAGGTAGTCTCTTGTGGTGCGAGACTACAACGAGGACTCTCTCTATTATTTCCCTGGTCGGTATATCTCCATGAACCCGAAGTCGTCTTAACCCATCTTTGTTGGCATGGTCGACGTTCAGTTCACGGAATTAAAGTCCGGCGGGAAAAACGCACCCATAGTAATTGTACATGGCCCAGCCCCCGAATCGAACGGGGTCTTCCGTTGTTGAACTCCTTAATTATATCACCACATTATGCATCACATACATCAACGGATGCAGTCCAACGCTGCCAGGCCTTGTTCCTCACCTTGGTATGCGCCTTACATTGCCTCCTTTTCCGTCACCGATTTCAGTTCCTCCCAGTTGATGGTCCGGTTGATGGATGAGGATTCGCGCCACCGATCGAAAGTATCCCTCGCTTTCTTGCTCTTCGACGGTCGAAGTTCATCCCGCCTCTCTCTCGCGTCAAGAAAAGTCGCTGCTGCCACAAGCAAAAAATAAACTTTGGGATCTCCATACGCTGAGTTCAACCAGCCCATCAACGGCCGATGGGCACTGCTCCACTGAATCCTTGCTTTGGTATGTTCCCTTTCTTACTCCCTTCTCAATCGCCTCGGGAGCTTACCAGACCATTTGGATAATGGTGAAACTGAGAGGTACACTCTCAGCGAATCCCTCGGAGATCCCGCAACAGCCTCAGACGGCTGCAACCTGCATGGTGAACCAGCGAAATGTACAATCACTGTACGTCCCTCATAATTATTACCATGGATGCCTCTTGGTCGCTGATTTTATGAATGTGAATTTCTAGACGTGCCTCGATTCTGAATTCGAACCGGTAAAAAAAGACCATCGGAAAAACCGAAACGAAAGGGATCATGGCCCAGCCCCGAATCGAACGGATAACCACAGCAGTGTCGTAGCTTTTGTGGAATAGGTTGTCACCGAGCACTGTTGCGTAGCGTGGTGGGTTCCTCATACCCCATCCTTTCTGGATCTCTGCCTCTAATCTCGTGGCTCGGTGCTTGTGTAGGGTTTTTCCACAGTAACATATTACCTTCTCGGGGTATTTTTCACACGCGACAGGTGAGTTTATCAATGAATATCTCAGCCTATCCTGACCCTTCGTGGTGCTCGCTGACTCGGGTTTCAAAAAATTATTAGGCAAGCCGTCCATAGCTCGGCCCCGCATCGAGCGGGGAATCTCTGCTGCAAGGTTTTTCGTTGCCTACGTTCTGCGCATCGCGGATGCACCTCAATCGCCACAGAGTTTCGGGTCTCTGCTTGGTATGCTTCACATGTACACTCGTTGAAACCGCCAATATCAAGAAGTTCCCAGAGCGGAACTGCAACAAGGTGTGATCGAAAAATCAACCCAAAGAAAAGTCGACAGCAACAATGCTACTGGAAATTCCAATTGACTTGCGGTCTCTGAGGGTGCGTCACACAGAACACACCCCAACTTGAGGGCATTGACTCTTGCACAATTAATTGGACATTAGACATATTTCACCCAAAAAAATAAACATCCCAAAACTATGGAGGCCGGTTCACAAACCTGGGCAAGGAGGAAGGCCGATCAATGCTTGCAATGGGCCAATCTCGACCTTGATACCGTCTATTTCTGCTACAACTCGGCGAGTGAGGCCGGGTTCCGTCAAGTTTGCTGTCCATATGGTGTAGGGATCGCCCGGATTACCACTTTGAACAGGGGAGAAACTGTCGCCCTCGGTGGAAAACGGGAATCCCGTCGCATCTTTCTCGTCTTGTTCCAGATAGACGCGTGTGGGATTCGCGCCTTTGCGCACCTGCATCCGGTCAGTACTGCGCGGATGTGGAATGCCAGTAAACACTGACTGCAACGTCGAACTTCGCCGTAGGGCGGCCACTAGATGGCGTGCGGCATGAAGTGGTGGTAAACGCAAGAGCATCTTGGACGGGGAATCCGATGCCTCCCTGGTCCTCGAGCTTTCCGTCGACGATGAACCGCATGCTCTTAATACCAACTGAGGCGTCGATCGACAAGAACCCGATACCGTCATCTGCGGTGCCATTGAAGGGATACCAGGTTGTGAGTCCACCGTTGGAGCCGGATATGTCCGTGGGGAGAAGGGTAGTGTTATGAACACCCCCAATGTGGTCGTCCAAGAGAATCTGCACTGGTTGGTCCGTTTTGCTCAGGTTCCAGAACTGGAAATAGTTGAAGTTAATGAAACCAGACATATTATGGCGCTGAGCGTACCCGAATTATACCAGCGAACTTGAGGGTGTCGCCATCCAGAGTAAGTGATAGCTGCTGAGGTTTGATGGGCAACGGTGTGATAACCTCGCTCAGTTGAACTCCGCTCGGCACTGTATCAAACATTCGTGCAAAGAGCCCAGAGCATGTTGATGCAAAGAGCTTAGCTGAGTTCGCGAAACTGCGCGGTCGTGAGACGAAGAACAGGCCAAGATACAAGGAGACGCACGAGTGCATGGTAGCATTCCCATCGCTGCCGAAGATCCGCTTGTCTGAATTCGTGGTGTCATTGAAACCCACTAGTAGTGGATTCTGGCTCGTGCCGGTAATATACTCCGTTGCGCTGCACGGCGGTCAGGAGGCATCCTGGTGAGACACAAATTTACGCACATATTGTTGTCAAAGTGCGTGTTGGTCGTGTCAAAATGCAAGACAGATTCGCTGTTGTTGGGATCGTTCAGGTCCGGCACAATGTCAGGAAATGGATCGTGTTGAACGCCGCCGAATGTGTGTCTGAAAAGACCAGAAAAAGAAATGAGAGGAGGGGTCTTTGACGGGAACGGAGATGCGCGCACCCGCATGCTACGAGGCCTATCATCTCTTCCTGCGAGAAGCCCTGGCGCGCAAAGGAGGAAATATGTGAATCCAAGTCTTGCTGCGGTTCAGGAACCCCAGGCAGGTTGGGTTCCGTCGCGTCAATGCGTCCGCCACGAAATGGTATTTCAGGTCCCCCACTTACAGAACAATTAAGTATACGGAAAATGTATGGGTGATAATTTACCATTGTTCGATGGCTAGGAGTGCACCGAGGACCAAGATATCCGCGACTGTGAGCGATATGTTCATTCGCGAGATATTGGTGTGGACAAGGAACGTAACTTACCGGAGACATAGCGACCGGTTCCCTGGGTGAGCACCTTCAGGGTGTTAACAAATCCGTCGCCAGCGTTCTTTGATCGTTCATTAGCATAAGAGAAAAATACATATACCAGTCAAGTACCTCCGCGCGCGCTTGCTCTTCCGGGAACCTAATTGAGCCGTCCATCCCTCCGGTACCTTCGGCAGTATTGTGGGTTGCCATGTCGTGATATGCCTGAGTGTGTCAGGGTTTGCAATCTCTGGAAGAAAGGACGCCTCTCACCGTGCGTATCCAGTCTGCGACGTTGGATCTACCTGTGGGGCGATCATCGGGTGGGAAAGAGAAGGCATCGCAGGGTTGGATGAAGTCAACAAAGGGGTTGCTCTCCACATCGAACCGCAAGGACTCCAGCGTATCGAGCTGAGGGGAAGGCCAAAGGTATGCCTGGGCGGTCGTCAGGTATGCGAAGAACGTGAGACGGAGTATTGCCTGCATCCCTGGACAGTTACTGGACGGGAGGTTCGTAACCAACCTGTCTTATAAATGGCAAAAATATGGCGAAGCGAAAAAATCGACAGCTTGCCAGAATCTGTGCTCACGCAGTCATGTGAAAGAATACAGCTCTGAGCTCGGGATGACGAGATGATTTCCCGGTTGCGGGCGGGTATTGAATAGGATCGCATAGGATTGAATTGCTGCGTTTCAAACAGCCGACAGCTCGCAAGATGATGAACAGATGTTCTTTCCTGTTCAAAGTTGCCCGTCGTTATAAGGACATGAGAAATCTCATTCTATAGTGCCGGCGTTGATGGAGAGCATTATCCGTTCTCTTAACGAAATCTATCGAATTCATTTACTTTTCTTTGTGCACACCCCCTTCGGTGCTATCCACATAACTCTTCCTCTTCTCCGTCTCTTATTCCAACCTTATGCCTGTCGTTTCCCGGTCCCACAAGCTCGCAGCACAACTACAGCTTGTCCAATAACAAGAATGACGTTGTTCTTCTGAGTTGCCGGAGTTGAAGGGATTCCATAGATTTTTGCAAGCAAGTTGGGGTTGCGATGCCGTCAGGCCTGCTCGAGTTGCAGGACGCAACGGGCTTGGTGCGTTTCTCGGAACTGTGGAGATGGAAAGGGAGCTGGGCAAAACGCGGATAACGGTTATATTAAGATTATGTGCCCAATTCGTTGGGACTGCCAGTGTTTGGTTCTATCTCCTTCAAGCCCACCCTATTTCGCTCTCGCTGCTCTGGTTCTTGCAATTTAGTAGAGTTTTTTCTCACTCGACTTTCTCATCAAGTCTCCATTTCAACTACCTTTCTCGCAGTCTCCATAGATCCGTTGTCCAGAAGCTGTTCTCGCTTGACTGAATGGGTGCGCAGTTGAACAGCACTTCAAAAGCTGTAGAAAACTTACCATATTCCAAAAAAATTACGCTTGGCGTAGCGGATCTCTGGTGGCACCGCGATGACCGGTGATCGGTTGATCTGATGGATGATCGACACCCAGAGGACGCCAACCGAAGGTTGGTGAGCGTCCTTTGAGGAAGTGAATTATCTTACAACAATTCTTCCCGACACCAGACACCATGAAACTGCTCTTGACTCAGTACTCCGAAAGTGTGAAAACGGTAAATGACCCTCAGTCCACGAGACCTCACTAATAGGGCGTAAACTCTCTGGGAACATGAGTTGGAGGCTGATATGGCCCTCAGATCGTTTGCTATACCTGCCCAGGCCATCACAACCCTAGCAAGCAAACTTGTATTAACCGTGCAAGTATAAGTTAAAATGACCACGCGTGGTAAAAGTCAAGTAAAGCCCCGTAAAGTGCGACGCGGTTAAAATGGCACGCAAGTAAAGTTCCAAGTAAGGTAAAAAAGTTTCTTTATTCACTCTCAATTTTGACCTAATCAAATCAAATTTTTTTGTATCACCCTCCCCTGTTTTGTCGAATCTTTGTGATTAACGTAGAGCTGGTTGCGGGTCTAGTGGAATATAGGGAATGTGGCCACTGGCCAGTGCTATGTACCGTGAGGGTAATACATAGCATGAGCTATGTATACCGGTGAACAGTAAAATAGTGTGCCCACGAGTGATGAAGAGGCCTCAAACCCCGGTAGCCAATAAAATTTTATTAGCTTGCATCGCCTCCTGGGAGGACGAAAGCACGGAGAGTGAGAACGAGAGAGTGGTAAGATGGATGAGAGAGGTTTGGGAACAATGTGTATTGGGTCCAAAGTTCTCGGGTCTGCCATAGTAATGGGTCAGACTCAAGCTAACTACGGAGGACAGGAGTGGTAGCGGAGTGGGATGAGTAGCAATGTATAGCCGAACGTAATGTAAGTGCAGTGAGAGGGATGGTGGGTGGGGATTAATTCGTATGCGACGACTAACGAGGAGCATAAAAAACTGCGAGCGCAGTGTGAGACGCGGGCGACTCACAGGCATTGCTCGCAGGTGCTTTATACCAAACAAGACAAAGACGCGTCGAGGACGCGGTGGGACAAAGAGAGGAAGGCCGGCCCCGGGCCGACCTGCCATGCGCTCGACGGGCAAATCACCCCATGGCATATGCCCACACACTTTTCACACGTCCCTTATATGTGGCTGTGTCTAGTGATCCGCTTGAGTACAGACTCTGCTTGCACCGCCTGCAAATCGCTCCCTGGTTTTTCCTGGTCAAGGTTGTCTTCACAGTATCCGCCGTTGTAATCTTGACCGTGCTCTGATTACGAAGGCCACTGTAATTTTCTCGGTGCTACTCCTCGTGGAACGCCTTCGGCCTACCCACCTGCGCACTATGAGCTCTCCCGCGCTGCCCGGCGACTTTCTGGACGTGCCAGAAGGGATGTATCGCCGCGACGCCGCGCATGCCCATTGTTGGCCGACGCCTGCAAAAATCGTGGAGCACGCGCGCGCAGTGCACATCGCGTCGGAATCTGGGCAAATGTTTCCCGCTCAACATCTGCGTAAGTTGTACATCGCGACGAACGCGAGCGCCAGTGGGTTTCGGAGCTAGTGGCACTCCTCAAGGCGGATGGTTGGGAGCCGAGCTCGTTGGACATGCATCCAAGTGTAGTCCTTATGTATCTTAATTAAATTAATACTCTGAAGTCATTGCCTACTTAATAGTGTCCTTGGAATTTACGTATGGATCCTGGTTGATGGTTAAGTGTTTGCATTTATTCTGGCCCGATAACAGGCCTTCACAGTACCCGTTTCACCATACCCGTCCGAGCTGTATCGTAATTATCCACGAACCACTTCACACTGATATCCAGAGCTGCCATTATTTAAGTTACTCTGAGCACCGATCACGAATTAAAAAACGCACCCTCCTCAAACGGTGTAAACTGGAACCCTCCTATCAGGTCTAGCAGCTTCTTATTGGAAGCGGGTTTCCGGAATTGCCCATCAGACTTCGTGGTGTCGAACTGTCGTGCTTGAGCGGGAGGAATCGCGATAAATATGAATGACGGAGACACACAGAATAATTGCCCTCGAACCCGAGAGCCTTGACGATGGCGTCCGTTACCCCCTTGATACTCACCTCCTCGTATTCGCCAACTGTGGGATGGTAAGATGACAGGAACTAGACGAAGTAGGGGTGAGTTACCGGAGAGGATGAGAGGCTCGACGTCCTCGTACTCGCGCAGCATCCATATGAAGAGCTTGGCGAGGTCGTAGGAAAAGATGAATTGACGGAGGGGTTTTCCAGTTCCGCTGACTACGAAGGGTGTCCCGTTTTCTGTGCCCCAGTGAGAAAATATCGCAAACAGTAAGCGAAGCATCTACTTTTGGCCAGGTAACATTTGTGGATAAGGGCCGGAATAACATGGGCATCCTCGAGCACGCTATAGTCGCGGAAATGAACCATCAGATCTACCGGGAAGGATATTGACTGTTGCATACTAATTATCGTGAGGACCGAATATGTTGGTAGGGATTGCAGAGGTGAAGTTGCAGCCATACTCCTCCTTGTAAGCACTGCATGCCCTTAGTATGCGACAGAATGGGTATCTGACGCGGCTTACTGGTTTAGCACATCGACCATACGTTTCGCATGGGCGTAACCGAGGTTACTCTCGTGCGGCGCCCCACCGTGGATCTTGCTCTCGTCCAACGGGGACTCTACCTCGTCAGGAAATACGCAGGTCGACAAGCACGAGATGAGCTTGATCGTTTTGTGGGTATAGGACGTGTGCAGAACGTTATCGTTTATCAAGAGATTGTCCCGCAGGAAAGTCAACTAAGACGAGTCTTGGTGGCAGTGGGAATCATCCCAGATGGTGGACTCACCTTGTGTTTCATATTTTTGAATAGCCCGCCGACTAGATTGGTCTGCTTAGGCCGACTTCAGGAAAATATATATATTCTGCGCACCAAGCGCCGCGAGATGGATGACATGGGTGGGCTTGTATTTTTCATAGAGCTCGCGTGTCTGCTCTGGATCCCTGAAACATAGCCTGAATTCAGTGAACTTGAGAGCTTTTTTTTGCGGCCCACCTAAGATCCCCCTCCGATGAGCCGGCGAATATCCAGGTCTCATTAGGCAGCTTTCCGTATCTCGAGCCGGCAGGTTCTGTCTCGATGATATGCTGCAGGGCTTTTCCAACGAGGCCCGTACCGCCAGTCACAAGAACGACAGTCATCATTAAGTGAGTCAGAAACAAGTTGGAACAAGGGGGATTTATTATAGTCCGCAATTTTTACGGAATATACTGCGCATCAAGCAAGGAGTCCAATTAGATTGCAATCCCGCAACTTGAGAAGCCGAATGTATTAAATTACGTGATTCAAGAGAGACAGCGGCGAAATCGGCGTTGCTTCCGGCTTCAAGCTCTGCAGGCTTCTGCGATGCATTGATATGTATCGTTTGTGCCCACTTGAAATCCAAGGGTACGGTCTCGCTTGGGCTCATGGCCAAAACGGACCAAATGTCCATAAGTGGGTGCGAGAATCACTTACGGACAGAGAATTTAAATCCAGGACCAAGAATAAGATAATGTCCCAGATTTATCTTTCCACTTATAAGAAACATCTGGAAACAGGGTTTTCCAGTATAGACATGGGCATTGAACTGTTCCAGGCAGACAGACGCACAGATAACCACAGACACGGTTACATTCCGCCAGATCCCAGACTATCGGCTTCACACAGTCGCGCCATACCATCATTTTTGCACATGGTGATTTAGGCGTCGTTTGATCTGCTCAGAATCATCATCCTCGGAATTTCTATGCGTGAGACAAGCATGAGAGCGCGGTCAAATGCGTCACAGACCGCAACTCGCATTCTCCCGAATTTTGCCGACATTTTTGAGTCCTCATTCAAGTCCTTTCACTGCATTCCTTGGGTTTACATTGACCTACGTCGGCCTATGGGGGTAATGTACCATTTCGACCGAGTGCTCAAGTGACGGGTGACGCCGGCCTCTGAACTGAACACTTTTGGTCCCAGTGACGGTGACATTCGAGGCTTTCGGCCAATTAGGGGCTAAGTCTGTCAAAAAATCCGGCCCGACCGGTGATTTGAAAAGCAAAGTATCAATTAAAATAAAAAGAGACTGAAAGATGAGCTGGATTTTGTAGTTTCAAGCCAACTGATGTTGAAACCTAAATCAATTGTATCTGTGGCTGTGTCTAGTGATCCACTTACAACTGTTTCCGAAAAGTTGGCAAAACCTTGAGACTGATCATTTTTTTTGCCCCCGCGGAAATTTTTTGGGCTCGGATCACCACCATCTTCGGGTATGGCTTTCCCTCAATAATTTTCGTTTCACCGAATAGAGAAGTAAATGGGCGAGGATGTTACAGGCGTCTCCTTGTCAGTACCCGAAGATGGCGGTGATCCGAGCCCAAAAAGGAAATCCTTAGCACTGCTCAAATTTTCGCGGGGGCAAAAAAATTTGATCAGTCTAAAGGTTTTCGGAAACAGCTGTAAGTGGATCACTAGACACAGCCACAGATACAATTGATTAGGTTTCAACATCAGTTGGCTTGAAACTACAAAATCCAGCTCATCTTTCAGTCTCTTTTTATTAAACTGTGATTTGGTGCCTCCACGAACTTCTGTTCAAAAAATTCAGTGTCGGCAGTTGGGCTTGGCGAGTCCAAAAAGAGCAATCTTAGCATTGGATCAAAATTTGACGTGGGCAAAAAATTCTGATTCAGATTAGTCTCAAGGTTTTCGGAAACAGCTGTAATGTCCGGCTTTCCACGGTCCGTCACGTACACAGACCTCGCTGCCTCGCTCAAACTTGTTGCTTCGCAAATCGTGTACGGGTTTTCCATGACTCCCCGGTTTTTCCTCACGCAGCGGGTTACTGACATCCTACCTTTGGGATATTCGAGAACAGCTTTCGCTTGCCATGTTCCTTTCACACGGCTGAATTGATATAGAGTCACGAGAACGACAGTCATCATTAAGTGAGTACGAAGCAAGTTGAAACAGGGGGGGATTTATTATAGTCCAGAGTTTTTACGGAATATACTGCGCACCTGCTGCGTACTCCCAAAACATCAAGTAAGGATCCCAATCCCGCAACTTGAGAAGCCGAATGTAGTAAATTAGATGATTCAGGTAGTGTTGTGCCGGGCTCGGGCTTGAGCCCGGGCCGGTGTCAAGATTCATCTGCAGTGCAATCCCAGTGAGTAATTCTGGCTTGAAGTTGATTTAGGACCTGCCAAACTTCCCCTACGACTCCTAGGTATCCCGTGTCCTTCTTGAGGCAGTTTACCTAGTGAGGAATATTCCAATATTTTGATGCGGGTAAACTAGCATCTGGATCGGTTCCACAGGCCATTTACAGTTGCAGAAAATTCCTGGAGCCTCATGGGAAGTATGGTGGATTTTTCCATCTTGCACAAACTCACCTTTTACCTTGTGAAAAAAATTGCAGTAAAGCCCGGGCTTGGGCCCAAGCCCGACCCGACCCGGCCAACAATAGATTCAAGAGAGACAGCTCCAAACAAGAAAATTATTTCGTCAAGTACGGATCAGTCGATCACAATTGGCAACTTGAGTAGCCAAATATGCAGTAAATTACGGAAGTGAGAGACAGCGCCGATATTGACGTCGCTTCAAGTTCTGCAGGCTTCTGCGATGCATTGATAGGAACACGAGAAAAACGTCGACGGTGGGCTAAATTATAAATAAAATAATGTCCCAAATTTCTCTTTCCTCTTATAAGAACATCTGGAAACGGGTTTTCAGTACAGACATCAGACAGACAGATCCACAGACACGGCTACGTTCTGCCAGACCATCCCAGATCCACAAGGCCGCGCCATACCCATCATTTCTTGCACATGGTATTTTTTGGCTCTGCTCCGAATCAAGCGCCAATAACTCCGAATCTCTATAAGAGCGCGTCCAAATGCGCGACTCTCATAGACCGCAACTCCCATTCTCCTAAATTTTGCCGGCACTTTTGAGTACTCCTTCAAGTCCTTTGTTTCCAGGGTTCCTCTCGGTCCACTTGAGCCAAATACACAACTCGAGTCCCCCAATACTTAGCTGGTTAGTATGCCATTAGTAGTGCACGTAGTAGGATCACTATTTTTATTTCAGTGCGGTAATACCACTAGATTGACATACCTAGATGAGCATTTGTTCTTCCGTATTTCATATATATATATATTTATTGCCCTCATCTTCTATGCTCTGCTCAACGAACGATGTGGGACGGATTTCGCAAGATGGAGGCCGCATTTGGTGTGCAAGTTCAAACCAATTGCCGCTGTCTAGAACTGCATTGATGTGTCGCAATACATCTGTTTGACTGGGGCCTCCGGGGGCGGAGCCCCGGAGGAAAATAGTCACTGCGTTCCGAGGTCCCGTCGGCAGGGCAAGCGGTCTCAAGCGGGGCTGATCCCCGTCGGCGTGAGTCAGCCGATGTCAGTGATTTTCGCGCCCACTGTCCCGCACCTCCCCGCCCGTCCTCGCAATGCCGCGCAAGCTTGGAGATATCTGGGGGTCCTTTTCACCACAGTGATGACAAGCCGAATAGAAGTCATCTGAAGAAAACTTGTATGGGGAGCTTCTGGTGACCGAGCATAGCAATGCAGGGGTTCCGGAGAACGGCTGTCTGCGCGAATTTCATGCTGCGGGGTTGTGTTCGTTTTTGGGAAATAACCCTTAATTTGACCCTTAAAATGGGTACCCTTAGTAACCCTGAATAAGAGCTAAGGGCTTAACTTCAGCGCGCCCCATTATTAAGACCCTTATCTACAACACTGCTGGTCTTTTATGACATTCAGTTTGTACATTTAATAATTTACACATACATGTTGGTTTCACATACACTTTTGACAAATTTTCACTTTTCACACACACATTTTCAGCTTTCACACACACATTTTTCCCATTTCTCTGACACACTTGTGAAACACACCAACTTTTGCTCGTCTCTCACACACATTCCCGGGACATTCGCACATATTTTCAGTTCGGATCACGATTGTTGGTTGATGCGTAGAGCGACAACGTCTCGGCCCCTGTCGGAGTCTCAATCTGGACTCAAACCTCGGCTCGTTCCAAAAGACCACTACACAACGGACTCGTTTGCCTTCACAGCCTCAAAATTAAATTGAGCCTGAAGCTCCGCTACATGCCGCGTATTAATAGACTAGCAAAAAAACCGAAGGAATTCCAGAGTAAAGAATGGCACCTAATATGTCACAAATATGCCACCAAATTTTCGCCTCCGGTAGATACTATTCACTTCATAGCTGTGCACTTCGTCGTTTTTAGGCGCATACTTATGTGCCAATTTAGAAAATGATGCTTCCGAAAAGACCGGAGTGAAAGGACGCACTGGGCGCTGGAGACTATAGCACCTGTGACCGTACGTGTATGGACCACTTTCCGGAATGCCCCGCGTGAGGTATTGTGCTGGTTCACTTGTTGCAGCATTGTTTTTTCATTTGTACAAGTCTAAGTGTGTCTGGGTTGTACTCAAGGCTTGGATGCTCACTCAGTTTAAAGCAGAATCCCTTCATTGTTTCCTGTAATATGATTGCACATCATTTTTCGGCGCACGTTCCGCGAGATATTAGGGGACTCCACGCAAACCTCAGTCTGTAAGGGCCATTTCAACTTCCCGTCAGTTGTCGGCTGCGGCCGGCCAACAGCCCATCATGATCTCTAATACATCACCAAACAACGGGACGTCCTAAAGAGGCAAGTGGTCCGAAGTGTGTGTGAGAAACACAATATGTGTGTGTGAAACATTAAATGTACAAAGTGAACGCCATAGTCTTTAGCTGTGAAGGGTGCGCTCGGTGACATCAGCCACAGTAGTCACAGTCCCTCCTGTCCGCCAGTTAATTCATACATGAGTTCTGTAGTGTTCTATAGGCATAGAAAAAAGGAGTCATAATACTACCAGTGAACGACGGCTCGCCCATAGATGGCACATATTTGATGTGGGACGCAGGGAATCAATCTTCACTGTAGTGATCATTTTCTACCCCTGTGGAACGCGTTCTTTCACCTTCTCCAGTCATCCCGAAGCGCTGGGAGGGTAAGTGAATTCTTCCACTGGCAAGACAGTTTTAAATATAATTCTACCTCAGAATTTTTTTGCGGCCCTCAAATGGGAAGGGGGAGGCATAAAAGACAGCATCAGTAAACTGCTCACTATCAGTGAAATATGGCTAAAATATCACTGGATTTGTGACTCAAAGGGAAGGGATACATATATAGATGAAGTAGCGCAAGTTTGAGATTTTTCTAGCTATGGATAAGAGGAATATCTTTTTCGGCGCAAGCGTGACACCAAATGTTATATGGGCAGTGCAAACATTCAATTCTCATCAAATAGTACCGCCCTCCGGGAATACCTGGTACCTCCGGGGTGCTGTTGTATTCTTGTTCTTTGGCATCTACATATTATTTGACCTCCGGGAGGTGAATCTAAGGGGCTAAGGTCCTTCTCCATTAAAATTGACAATATCAATCATTTCACTGCAGGTCGAACTTCTGATCTAGTAAATATTTGAACCTCTGGGAGACTGAAAATGCCAGTGTCGGAGAATCTACAGTCTAAGTCGAAGTGGTACATAGCACCAACGAAGGATGAATTTGAGGTTGCATGCACAATGTTCATTTATGCATTGGTAAGTATTGTGGTACAAAGTTCGAAGTGTCTGACAGAAAGCTCGCCGGGATTTTGTTTTTTCCGGTCCAATATTCAGATAATGTAGTGTGTTTTGAACTCCTACCTCACCGAAACCACCCCACGAAGGACACAAAGACCTCAAATTTTCTTAGCCCATAAATGACAAGGTTACCCTGGGATTTCTATAAATTCAATTGTAGATGTGGAAGGTAGTTCCATTACTACAAAAAACAGACAAGAATTCACCCCTCAGTATATGTTCAGCCGTAGGCTGGTCCTAATGTTCTACATCACATCGGAAAGTGATACACTTGCTGATCGGGGCTTAGCCTAGCTCATGCTAGATCAGTGTAGGTGCCTAAAAGGCCCCTGTCTAGGCCGCCTACACCCATTTTGAGTCCGGCTGATCTTCCCTCGACCCTCATAACCAATATCCAACGAGATAGTTAGCGTGTTTGCAACAAATGGCGGAAATCGTGCGGCCTCTTTACGAGTCTACACTCCTGGGAACCAACGTGCCGAAGGATTTATTTCTAGGGTGGTGAGTTGCAAAAATTAACGCGCGCTCAACTCGTTCGAGACCCGCCAAAATAAAAATGCTGAATATTTCGTAACGGCGATCAAACGATATGTGTGTGTTAATCTTTGATATCGGATGTAAGTTGACAACTGAGTGGAAAGGGTTCAGCTCCAGCGCTTTCTTCCTTGCTTTCCCCTCCACCTCTCTCTTCCGAAATGCCGACATTCTTTTCACTCACTAGCGGACTATCCGTCGCCCTCTCTTTTGTTATTTTGGTGAGGAAAGCTTCATCTGTGCCTTGCGAGTTTCCAACGGCTCTGCAGGTATCTGCCGACACCTGCGGCCAGGTCTCACAAGCCAAGCCACTCTACAGGATGTACAGTAGCGAGCAAACCGACCACTTTTATATGGTACCGATCTTGTATCTCTCATCCCGCCTCCAAATGAACTGAGAAGCGTCCTCCAGTCAGACAAAGCCGAAGCCGACAGCAGCGAGGGGCGGTTCGCTGCGGAGGGTATTGCCGGGCTCGTATTCCCCGGACCCATCCCTGGCGGAAAGCCCATCACCCGTCTCCTCAGTATTCAAGCGCAGGACCACATGATGACAGCCGACCCCGGAGAAGTCGCCTCCGCGCTAGGCCTTGGGTACATCAACGAGAGCGAGGACTTCGCCGACCCCATATACATGTACTCCTCGCAGATCTGCGGCAGCATCCCGTTATTCCGGATGTACTCCAATGATATGAAGGACCACTTCTACACGGCGGATGCGGGGGAGCGCGATCGAACCATTGCGGACGGTGGTTACGCCGATGAGGGTATTCTGGGCTATGTACTTCCCGCGAACGCGGCCGCGGTGCAAACTCAGAAATCTGAGACGGCACCGACGACCAAACCAGCCGGCGCACCGACGGATAAGACTGCGGATGAGGCGCCCCTGACGAATTCCAACACGAATTCCAATACGAAGGCCGGAACGTCGTCGCAGATTAAGTCTACCTCGCAGACAACCCTACTGTTTCCCGGGTCGACGGGAGCGTGCGTTCTTGCCTCACTATTTCGAATATCCCACTGATTCGGAGCATGTGTGCCAATAGGCCAACCGGAACGGGTGCTGCAGGCCGTGTTCACGCCACACTTCATATCTGGTCGGCTGTCCTGCTCGCGACTGGGGTGATGTTCGTGCAGTGCCCGATGTGAAATTCTGGCAATGAATCAACTCACCTCTATTTATTTTGTTGAGTGCACGTGGTAGTAGCTTAGACAGCCACTTCCCCCCTCTTCAACACGAAATAGAAGTTCCACGGTTCCGCTACAGGAGAGTTTGAATTTTGGAGCAGGGCGATATTTTTCGAGTATTCGATTCTAAAGAAACAGGGAAGAGATGGAGGACCATGCTGATACACATGGCATGTACATAGTAAACACGACGGACTTGAATATCACCGGGAGGGCAGTCATACTGACCGACGAAAGGCTAGTTAAGCACCTCGAATAAAAACCTTGTACAAATGCAATACGTATCAGCTGAGTTGATCAATGCAACGGAGAGCCTACATAGTTAGGCCCCAGCGAAAAATGTCTCAAGTGGACATTTATCCGTTGACCTCGGATACCTAACGGGTGCGACATGTCGTCTTGCACCCAAATGAGTAACAGATGCCTGCAATTGGGGCAGGGCAATTTGGCCCCGACCATGGTGGAGGACTGGTATGCCACTGCTGCGCGCGGGGGTCGGATTGATGATACGACGCGGACGTTCATTCTAGGCAAGGATACAAGATATTTAGTCCGCGTTATTAATGGGCCGGCGAGACGATGCTGCGTACTGGAAGTACAGGATGGTCTGGGCGAGGAGCTGCCGCGACACGATGCGTGCGCGTTCGTCGTTGGGGATGGCGGGATCCGCGATGATGGAGAACGTTCCATGGAATTCAAAGGGGGGGTGCGGATGGAACAGAAGCTGTTGCAGATTCTCGTAGAGATCCTTCGCGAACTGGTACTTGATGGCGGGGGGAGTACTGACGCTTGGCTGCACCAGAGGCTGGTCCAGAGGCAGGCCAGCCGCCTTGCCGGGATTAGATATGATGAAAAGTGGATTGTAATTGAATGTCACCTGTACATGGACAGGTCTTTGTGAGCCGGTGGAAGAGGTGGGTTGGAGGGCGGCGACGGAGTGATATTGCTGCAGAGATCTGGTTAATTGATCCGGGAGTATGAATCTCATTTACCTGCGGTTGTGGTACCCGTCGTGGTGAGGGGGTCTGTTGAAATACAGTGTCTGGGCGATAATACAGAGAGTGCGCGTTAACGGCACTGCTACCACTCGCTACCGTATTAGTTCTCTATGTCGAATTGCATAACGGTCAGAAAAAAGCTGCATTCATTAAATATGGCCCTACATTTCCGCTGCCACTACTGGCTGCGGCCCCACTAGTCTGGTAGCAGATGTGTGAGCGATTGAAAGAGGCTGCACATCGGCCCAATCGTACCAGCGCTGTCATCTTCTCTGTGGCCATCTTTTCCCATAGAAGTCTCTTCTTGTGGTTCGGCGAACGAACAGCAGCAGTGGTATTCTTCTTACTCTTATACGATTTCACAACTTGAAATCTGTAGTTGCAGGGCGACCCGCATGTGTGGCAGGGTTTCGGAGACGATAGTGTAGGAGGGACCCCTTTCTTTCGAGCGCACCGTTCACAAAATTTTGCTTTGTGCAATTTTTCCCTTGAAGCCCGCCGGGGAGAGGAGGTATCCTGGTCCATGATCGATGTCGGGAAGAGGCGATGTCACACACGGTCACGTTTGGTTGACGCGTTGTTTGGCTGGCGTGATCCAAACAACCGCAACGCTTCCAACGCCCACCATGCTCTTCGGCGTTGTTCAGGCTTGCACTATCCCTCAGAGATCTTGGATTCAATAACAAGGGCTCTGATACGCGACCCAGCGCGCTCTCTCGCCCACCGCCACAGGGCTCGAGTAAGATTGGCCAGCTGTGTCTCAGTCTCTCAGATTGGTCTTCGAATTGCTTATCGATCTCAGGTGGCACACCGACTAGAGGCAGCTCTATCTCATTCATTTTGTTTCTCTAGCTCGAGTAGGCGCATCTGTGCCTGAATACCTTACTCCGACCATGTCGGCATGAGCCCCTTACGCTTTGGCTCTCGTCAACGCTGACGCCTTGCTCATTGCCGTCCATTCTTGAACCTTGGCCGACGCAATGCTAAAGCTCTCGCTGCCGCACATATTTGGCGTTCCTCATCCGCTCTTGACGCATATATCCCGGCCATTCTGCTCGTATGTGTCTAGTGTCTGCGTTCTTGGCCACCAGAAGCTGGCGAGCGCACTCGGCACTCGGTCCATTGTACCAACGCTGAAAAGCTTCGAATCTCTCCCCCTCCCTGTCTGTACGGCGCAAGACCTGAGCAATTTTTGCCCGTAGGCATTCGACATTCCATTCTGTTAATTGACCATCCTCGCGCCGGAACGCCCGGTGTCTATAACCAGCTCTGTCGACTCCTCTGTGTATCAATGACAAATTTTCATCTGAGTGACGTGTCATTCCATCGACGTTCTTCTCAGCAACGCCCTCTGCGCGGTCATTTCGGCCGTTTCATTTCAAACCCCACTTTCATTCGGCGCCAGCCCATCGTTCCGGGCCCGGCTTACATCCTTTATACTGCGCTGCGCTATTTCTGCCTTCCATTTGAAGCTCCGAGCGCAGCGCCGCTGCGGAAAGCACCCTCGCTCAGTCTTGTTCTCCCGCTCCTACCTCCCGAGCGATGGAATCTGGGCGTGTCGGAACCGCGTTGGGCGTTAAAGAATGCAGGGCTGACTTTCTCACCTACACACCGCGCAACGACCGCATCAGCTCTTGCCACATGCAATTGGCTTCTCTGGTCTGTCAAATGTAGCGTACGGACAGCGCTCATCATCGATTCGAGGGCCATCGAGGGACCTTGGACGACGTTTGAAGCTGGCGCCCCCAGATTAAATGCAAGTTTTCCACAGCCGCCACCGGGTCAGACCCTGAGGCAACTGCCAGAGTTGGGCGACTGTCCAAATTTAGAAAGTGGGTGGGGAAACCACCGGGGATGCCGGCCTTCGTTCCCGCAGGAGTCAGCATGACTCGGACCGAATACGAGTCGCTCTTGCTATGTTCTGCTGTTGCCCGACCGCTGTGGTGGAGTATCTCTTCCATTGGTCAAATGAATCACGTGCAAGTCTGTGGCACTACAGCCACTGTTCCTAATCAGGCTTTCTGACGCTGACTGTCCCGCTGCTATGCGCGAGCAGTTTCAAGGTCTTTCTTGCCAGAAGGTGGAAGCTTTTGAGAATGACGTTACCCCTGCGTTGCTAGTCAGTGACACTCACAGCGACCCGGATCACACAGGATACTTAATGGCCCTTCCGCAGCCACTTCTCGCTCAACCACTACCAGCACAAGTTTTCTTCTAGTCGAGTCCAAAGACATTGAAAAGCGCTTTCAAGCCAGGCGGAGGCAATCACGACCGGTAATCATCTTGCCTCCGGTTGCACCGCGATCTCCACCGATCGTCACACGTATCTCGACTTTGCGTTTTGCACCACATTTTTCTGTGCTTCCATCTTCGACTTCATTCCTTCCCCTTTCTCTTTCTCTCCCTCATTTCTTTCTGCGCTCCCTTTTTTCACGCCGACCTCCATTCTGTGCTGGCATAGCAGCGTATAAAGCAGCAACGACTTTATAGCAGCAGCCATGTCGGGATCTGGGTCCACCTCTCCCAATCCCTCGACCAATTCAATAACCGCTTCCATGACGACTCCAAAAACGCCTTTAATGCCCAAAATTTCATCCCCACTCAATCCGTCCCGCCCACCAAGTCTTCCTCTTCCGGGGAGTCCCCCCGCGCTCCCAGTCGCTCCAACCGGGAGACCGCGCGGTCACTCGCTCTCCAAGCTTGGTCCTCAGCCTCATTCGCGATCTCCCTCGGCCTCGCCCCTCCGTTCTTCCGGCTCGTCGCAGCGCACTGCATCGGGGGCGGATTCCATTCCACGCATGGAAGTCAGTTCTCCTTCAGGCGAACTGGCGCCTGAATCGCCAGGCTCCACCTCCCGTTCGCGCTCCAAGTCCCCCACCTACGACCGCGTCATCGCCAGCGCGGTCCTCGAGACACAGACGACGCCTCCCAACGCGCCGCCGTCGACGTGGTGGGGCCGCAGTCTCCACCGGGACAGACCATGGCGCGATCCAGAGTCCCCCGACTTGTCGCCACCGCCGTCCCCGCGCCTCGGCCCCAAAAAGTTGACGCACTCGCCGCGTGAACCCTCAAAGTCAAGTTCCGACGCGCGAGGCAAAGAAAAGGTGGTCGAGGATGACGATGGGGATGAGCACAGTACCCTCTTCGGGGCGCCTCTGCTACGCAGGCGGCCCACTGCCGCCACAGTTCCGAAGGAGCACACGGAGGGGTGGGAACGTACCCGTGAGGTGAGTTGTTGTCTTCTAATCGCCTCCCCTACTCCGTCCCTTTCGCCGCCTGCTCTTTTGTTCCGGCCTTCAATGCGCTCACCGTGCTTTTCTCCTATAGTCCGTCTCTCAAGCCGTGGGGAAGATACTTCCGGTGGCCCTGGTGATCACGCACGATCTACTCGAGATCGGGACCGATGCTCTCAGATACGCGCCTATTCCCGGGCTCGAGACGGCCGCTCAATTGTTGCTTACCATTTGGGACAACGTCCAGGCGGTCGACGTGCGTATATTCTTGATCTCAGACGCCCTTTCTCACTTCGTCCTACAGCTGAATCGAATGGCATGCCTTCGTCTTGCGGAGCGCTGCGCTAATCTTCTGCTCTCGGTCCTGGAAGAGGTCCACGAAGCGGGCGACAGGGTGGAGGAGGAGATGGAGAAGCCCCTTCACAAGCTCACCGAGTACTTGGCTGTTGATTCACACCCATCCCTCGCTGATATATTTCCCTGGCAGAACCTTCGTGGAAGTGCGCGACTTCCTCATCAAGTTGGCACACCGTCCGTTCCTCAAGCGCTACATCAAGCGGGATGACATCCTTCGAGACATCGCCGGCTGCGATACCTCGCTGAGCGATGCGATGAGCATGTTCTCTGTGAGTCGTCCCCTTCTTCTTATCCTGTAGACTGACGCCATGTGCACCCACAGCTCTCCGTCCAAATGCGAATCCTCAAGCAAGTCAAGGAGTCCGAGGACCGCCAAAAGGCGGAGACGGCCGCGATGCTTGAGGCTCTTCAGCGCGTCCAGGCGCACAGTGTCCCTCCCAACGCGCTCGGCATCACGGTCGACCAGGGGCAACTCACGCCCCGGCAGGGCCCAACCGGGCTTCCCAATGAGGACGAGGACGAGCACACCGTGCTCCCGCAGCTGCGCATGATCCACGAGAAGCAGAACACGCTCGACTTCGCGCACGATTCGGCGGACCTGCGTGCGCTCATGCGCGAGGCGCTGGCGCAGAGCAGCGACGTAGAGATGCTGCGGGTGTTGCAGGTGCGTTCTTCCCATTGTTCTCGCTGTTCTTTCGGAGTCCGATTAGCTGACGCATGGAATAGGTGGGGCGGCCGGAGATGCCGGAGGCGCTCAAAACGCTGCAGCGCGCCTTAGAGCGGGTCTGTGTCGTCACGCCCCCGCCTTCGTTTGTGCCTGTGTCGGTGGAGCATATTCCTCCTCCACCCCCGGGGTACACGCCGCGGAGTGGTCCTGAGCCCGCGCTCATGCTCGCGCGTTCGGGGACGGCGTCGAGCTCGGAGAGCAGCAGCGCGAGCAGTGCACTGGCATTGGCCATGGGGCGCGACACGCTGGACCGCGAGTTCATCGAGGGCGGGATCGACGCCCTGCGGCGCATGAGCAAGGGTGGCACGATGCTCCCGAGCTGGACGATTACGAGGTGCGTTTCCTTCGTTACCCTTCGGACGTTGCTGACGGGGAGCGCAGATACGAAGTCGACCGCGATGTCAAGATCGGGATCGGGTTCTTCTCGGACGTGTACAAGGGCACCTGGCGGGGGAGGACGGTGGCGATCAAGGTGCTTGCGGAGGTGACGCCGCGCGATCTGTTCCTGCGGGAGGTCAATATCTGGAAGGAGCTCAAGCACCCCAATGTGCTCGAGCTGTATGGCGCGAGCGGGGCGAGTGGGAACGGGCCGTGGTTCTTCGTGTGCCCGTACGAGCGCTTTGGGAGCTTGAGCACGTTCTTGAGGCGGGTGGCGCAGGAGGGGGAGGCAGCGAAGAATGGCAAGAGGGCGACCTGCCTAGGTTCATGCACGAGGTCGCCAAGGGGATGGAGTACCTGCACGAGAAGGGGGTATTGCACGGGGATTTGAAGGTCAGCATCCATTCTCCGTGCCAGCGATACTTGTGATCTTACCATTCGCTTCTTCATCAGGCGGCGAATGTCCTCGTCGACGACCGCATTCATTGCCTGGTCTCCTGACTTTGGGCAGAGTGAGATGAAGTCGGAGGCGTATCGAATTAGCGGGAATGCTCCTCCTCGTACGTTGTTGGTCTGGTGTTGCGAATCGCTGCTAACTGGAAACAGATGGGACCCTCCGCTGGCAAGCGCCCGAGCTTATGCTCGGCTCCAGCGAGCTCACGCCGGAGATGGATGTGTACTCCTACGCCATCTGCTGTATCGAGATTTTGTCCATGGGACGACTCCCGTGGCCGCTCATGAGCGACGAGGCCGTGAGGAACTTCGTACTCAGTACGTCCTCGATTTTTGCGTCATAATCCTTCCTGATCTTCGCCCCTTCTACTCAGAGGACAACACCCGTCCCAAGATCCCCTCGACGCGCTTCAGTAGCTCCGCGCTGCAAGAGCTCCTTGGTCTCTGCTGGGACCGCGACCCCACCATCCGTCCACCCGTTCGCCAAGATTGTCAAGGAGACGAAGCAGCTCCGCCGGGCGGCTGACCACCCATTCGGCGGGTTCGACGATCCCTCGTCCCCGGCGTCGCCGCGCAATCCGGACTGGCGTGAGCTCGACGAGACTCGCACCCGACCTTCGCCAGACATGCACCCGGTGCCACTGCCACGCACCCCTCGTAAGTTTGCTGTCGTACACTCCATCTTTATGTCCCTCACGTCCTCCATAGCTATCCCTGTGCCCTCGTTCCCATTCCCGCAGCCGTCCGTCTCGCCTGCTGCGTCGTCTGGGGACTCTTTCCACACCGTCTCCCAGTCGTGGCCGCCCACGGGAACGCCGCTCTACACTCACCGCGAGGACACCGTCTCGTCCTTCGGGGACGGACGTCCCGGAGCCCGTGGTATATACGTCGTCGAGCAGGGCGTCATCCATCTTCACGCCGAGCACAAAGAGCTCCTCCGTCGACGACCTCAACGAGCTTTCTGCTAGCTGACTACGGTGGCTATGAATCGCCCATGCCCGCGGACGATCGGCATGCACAAATCCGGAACGAGCGGCGGTATCGTATAGTTATTGGCGCATGACTTCCATCCCTCGCGTGAGTCGTCTGCTTCTGCTATCGATCTACCAAGTGCTAAAAATGTACATCGACAGTGACACTTCCTCTGTGGAATCCAGTACCCGTCGCTGTCGGAGCTGTCGGCTTCCTCGATAAGGCGAAGCGGGAAGTTCCACACGCTCTTCAATTGCTTCTACCCCGACAAGGCTGCCAACGGGGACAGCGGCCTGCCGTCCGTCTACGGATATGGGAGGGTCAGCACCGGGAGCCAACGACAGGACAAACGGACAGCGACGCAGCGGGGAATCGACGCCATTACAGGCTTTCTGACTTTCAGGAGAAGCGGGGGATGGGCATATCTCGTAAGTTTCGTCTGGCGGTCTTTGATACGATGCTAAACCCTTCGTCTTTGGTCGCAGTCAAAGCGTCAGTAGGAGATACACCTTCCCTCTTCGGGCAGGGCACAAGACCGCCTATCTGTGCACGGAGACGACCATGTACCGGTACATAGAGACGTTAGAAGCGCCGAAAAAATGGTTCAAGGCGAACGTGGATACAATCATGCAGCAGTATGGCCCGCTGCACCAAATCACGAAGGAGGACCTTTATTTGGGTGCGCTTTTCCTCCTCCGCCGCTCTTGATCGGCCATTTCATATCTGATAAAAATCCTAGTGATTGGGACTCTCGACGCTCCTGAGTACGCGCTGTTCGTGAGCCACAATCATCCCGATGGACAGGTGCGCTCTTCGTCGTCTTGCCTTGCGCTCCGGCTAACCTCTCTCAGGCCCACTTCAATGTGTACTCTTCTCCGAAGAGCGGCCAGCCGTGGGGGACGTTCACCACCGACACGGAGCCCGAGCAAGGCGGGCCGTCATATCACGAACCTATCCATGGGACGCCTGATTCCGATTGTAAAATCTCGATCGCGGGAGGGCAATGGGACACAGTGCTCATCGCTAGACTTCGTTTCAAGCCCGACGTTTCGGACCCTACATCGCAGCTGTAATCCTTGCATACTGTTCTTGATTTTTTCGCATGGACTCTTTCTTTCTCTCTACCACGTACACGTAGTATCAAGGCATTGTCATTAGTGATCCTGTAAGAATATAAGCATGGTTGAGGTGGGGCTGGGGGGGCTTGAAAATGAGGAAACTGAAGACTAACAAGCAGGGGAGGGCTTGACCTTCGCCGGCTCTTCGCGGGCATCGACCTCAATAGGAAGAATGGCAACAGCTTTTGCGCCATATATGCCTGTGCAGTCATTCATGGCACTTGTTAAACAACTGTTCCCGTTAAAATTACATGTCTTGAAATACAAATGGCGGTATATATGCTTCTATTTCCAATTTCCACACCTGCTCACATTCGCTCATGAAGGAAGGTCCTTAATGAAGCGCTTACGGGACGCAGATGACCATCTGTCTGTGTCAGAGATTTGAAAAATCACATCCACCAAGAGTTTGAGGCCGATGGCACCGTTGACACCTAATCGCTGAAAGATATATATTATATCAACAAGCATGAATCGTGCAGCCTCCTTAACCAACTCACGACACGCGAATTGTTCGGCAGCATCAGGGCATCTGAGTGGGCACTCAAAGAAATCAGTGGAACGCCCCCTTCCTCGGCCAGTGGGTTGATCATGCCCGTCGCGGTCTTTCATCGAAATGTACAGCTATCCTCGCAAGGGAAGTATCAGTGAAATGGAACATCCCACGGCGTGATGGATCTGACCTGGTCATTCCGCACACATAGCAGCGCATGCTGTTGACCGAGAGCCGTCTTGCCGGTGGGAACTTTTAGGTATCCGGTATCTGGGTCATTAGGTCGGTTGTTTTCACGCCTCGAGCTTGCTCTGCCTAGGATGATCGGGTCTGCCCCGTCGACCAAGTAGACCGTCTTTGGATCGAAGTTCACGTATTCCATTCCATCTGACCGGTGGAGGTCTATTGGTGGCGTCAGACGGATGTATTTCCCACTTCATCTTCAGCGACAAATAGAAAGTCAGTTTCGCCATATGGGCCACAAGGTGGTACCCGACAAAATATCTTTGCCGATACCATGGATAATTTAAGCAGACGCACTGGATGGTCGACGCCGAAATCAACGTTAATGGGCCTGTGCTGGACCTGTGCCACTAGTGCCTCCCTGCGGAATCAAGTTTGGATTAGAACACGATCTATACTGCGGTTTGAGACGAAGGAGATTGACGACCTGAGCCTTGGACGCCCTAGCCCTCCGCAGTCCCGATGGTGAGATGAAGAATAAAGGATGTGGGCGCCTTCGCTGAAGCACTGCCCCGCCGAAAACGGCAGCAAAGTGATGGACAGAGGATAAGAGCAAATGATGTAATTACGCGGAACCAAAAAAAAAGTAACATAACTGGCCCTATTGGCCCCGTTTGACAGGGTAAAGTTCCGCGGAACCAATTTTGTGGCGAATTTCCTCACTGTAATAGGGGTTTGATTGTTCGTGCTTGCCGCCTTGGACTGGCGTGTGGAGGTCACATGATATTGATGCCCTCTTTCGAAACCGCCATCTCGACTCAACTCACAGTGCAAAAGCCACTGCGCGCGTGTGTTGTGAACGCTGGTTCTGGTTGGATACTTATTAAGACTTATTGGATTTGAATTGAATTGACGTGTATGCCATAATGTTGATCAGTATCGAATCCATTGACGACTCGGAGGAGTGTCTGAGTCTTTCCCGCCTCAGGTGAGCTCCATACCACTTTCACTCTTCTTCAGTTTCGATCAGCTGTTCTTGACATCGTTCAGAACTGTTGGATTTTCCTCCTGCAGATCGAACGTACCCAAGTCGATGAAACCGGGCCGCGGGTTGCTGACGCTTCAGAAATACCATCTCAGTGCCCAGGCTAAACATATTATTCTCATCCATTAGACCTGATTGGGGGTTCCCACTCTATGTCTTACGATCCGGGAGTCACTACTCACTGCTGTATTGACAGGAAACTCATCGCCTGGGGTCACCAGATGACCCATGACCGACTTTGCTTTTTGCGCAGCTTGCCACTAGTCGGGTCATTCATTACGATTCTAAGAACATCACTGCGCAGCCAGCGCCGTACTGCCTCAACCATCAGCTTCGTAATAGCTTCGCACTCTTGGACCCGCCCCATCTTTGGACTCATCCCGGAGATTGTCACTTTTGATCATCCTATCTCCGTATACAATCCACGTGGCAATTCCCATATACACTGAAAGACGGCGGGTTCCTGGAAGGCGGGCGCCTCGGAACCTTTTCCAGAACGCAGTTCCATTTCAATAAGTACCCACTCCACCGTCGGTCCTTCTATCTGCGCTTATCCCGATCCAGACTGCTGTACATTTGGCGACACTTGATAACGACGCGGGCAAGGCCATCCTTCGCCGTCTTTCGTCCTCGACCCCCCCGTAGCAAGGGATATGCGACGCTTATTTGGTTTGACCAGCACTCCCCGCGTCGCTCATCGCCAGACCCCGTTCCTGCGGGGACCTTCGGTGAGGTTCTCCATCTTCATAGCGAAAAAAAATTGAACGGTACGCAGGGGGATACATGGCAGGAACAGACCAGTTCCTTAGAGCTCCCACCTGTAGCCTCTCCGGTCTCGCCTGAACGCTTCTGGGCTCCTATTAACACTGTAACTAATCAAGATGACATCCACGAGCTTGTCAACAAGATTCGTAGGTGCTCCCCCTTGAGACGTTTAATTATCTCTGATTGTCTACTACCAGGATTGGCATCGACGGGGGGTACAGAAGACCGACTGTTGATATTAGATGTGTGCGATCGTACATCCACGGATGCAACTGCTAGGGAGGCAGTGCGTGCTCTGATGCATGAGTTCAAGTGAGCAGCCTCCGGATCGGCTTATGCTGTGGCTAAAGTAGACACAGCCACGGATCCCCGGATGCTCAATTGTCGGCTGCTCGTGTTCGTTCTTCTGTCATACATATACCTAGAATCCAACTGACTCTCATTCCAGCTATGGGCTATTCTTCTCCGAAACTCCTCCGCTGCATTCATTTCGCAATCGACCGCCGCTGACTTCTTGGAAACAATTGAAAGGCTCATCGTCTCCAGCAATACTTCCCCGGTTGTGCGTCATAGAGTACTCCGCGTGCTTGGAGATGCTGTGTATAGCAATCCCACCAGTTCGTTGTTTCTTTCTTTCTGACTTTCTTTTGGGAATTGAACCCTTGATTCTATAGGAGACGAATTTTGTCGGTTGTGGATGATGGTCAAAACGGATGATTATCCGGAGCAGGTATGTTGCGTATAAAAACCCGTCACATCTCCTAAATTTTTTAGGGATTACCGTACAATGCGCACGATGCCGTCCTCCGCTCTCCTGGGGAAGTACCGCGTCCCAGCGCGCCGAGCATTCTGGACAGATTGAACCCTCCAGTCATGAAGTTTCCTTTGGCATGACCTTCTTCATCTAATGTGAAGATGCAGGTTCCTCAATTCTATGGGCTCGACCCACGGTATCCCTACAACCGGGCAACACCGCCTCCGTCGTACGAAACCCTTCCCGGTACGGTCACCAGTATTGCCATCTCTGTCAACGTGGAACATCGAAACGCACCGGAGGGATTTGTTCTGGACATCTCCTCCGCCAACCCTTCTGAACCGGGTCCCAGCACAAGCCCGTCCAGTGGTCTGTCCTGATTTTTCATCTCTTTCACTCTGGCTAAACATTAGTCCAGAGGCGAACACGGCCGACCCGCAGAAGAGTCATGTCACTATCACAAGGGATTTACCAGACCCTCCTCGTCTGGATATTTCTGCAGCTGTAAGTGCTAGCCAGGTCGAGAGAGAAAGTCCCACTACACCCTCAGCTCGTGAACCTCCTTCGGTACAGTCCTCTACCAGAATTACTACGGTCGAGAACTGACCCAATGTACAGAAACCGTATACTCCAACACTCGCTACTGCTAGGTCCACCGCAAATCGCCGATTGCGTGAGTTTTCTGCGACTTGCACCTTGCCAAGTATTTTCTAAAGGAGATCATTAAGCTCTGGGACCATCATTCAATATCACTGGTGGTTCTCGAATTCCCTCGTCGTCGCATCTATTCAGTGTCAAGAAGACGATAATTGTGAACAACCGACCGGCTTCCCAGCGCAACAAACGACCGATCTACCAGGTGCGAAGACCACCTCTGATAGCGGGCTCGGTTCTCATCTTGTCTTAGCGCACGCAAGTGTACCTCAAACGAGTGGCCTCTTCCCAACATCAATCGGCGTAAGAACAATATACCACTGCCGAACCATAACTGACACTGCACAGATCCCTGACTAGCCTGCAGTGTTTTGAAGAGGTCGTTGGAAACTTGAACACCGTTTGGAGCCTTGTGTATGCTATGAAGTATAGAAGTACTTTGTTGCAGGTTAGTCTCCTTGTATATTCTTCCTGCTTCGCTCAGGTCGGCTTTTCTAGATCTCGTCTGATCTCGATGTTGCTGATGACTCGGACTTGAAATCGGTACTACATAAAGACGAAAAGTCTGTCGCTGGCATTCTGTTGGACGTACTTTATTCCCCCTCGGATGAGCGCGAAGTTCTCCGATTAGAGGGCGAGGCTGCGCAATCTTTCCTGGATATCATACAAGATGTAGGAGTTACTCCCTTTCGTAGATTCTGACTGACGTTCGGCAGACCCTCGATAAGGCACTCCTACATACTAGTGAAGCCGCTTCTAAAGCTCGTCGATTAATTGGGAAGCTGTCCAAAGCGTGCGACAAACTTCCCTCGTCCTTAATAATCTCCGGGGTAACAGAACGGGATGAACACGCTTCTTTCTGCGGCGGCTTCGGTGATGTATTCAAAGCGATGTATAAGGGCAAACCCGTCGCATTGAAGCACATGCGTATCTTTCAGAACGCAGATCTGCGCTATATTCGACGGGTAAGTTTTCTGATCTGGGACGACTGACGGAGGTTAATTCTGCATTCGATAGAAATTCTGTCGCGAGGCCCTCGTTTGGCAGAACCTGCGACATCCATTCATCGTGCCTCTCATTGGTATCGATACCGAGAGCTTCCCGTCATCATTGTGCATGGTATCTCCGTGGATGAAGAACGGGACAGTTCTGAAGTACCTCAACGTACTGGGGCCTGCCCGCTGGCGCACCAGCGTGGAGTGCTTGGTTGGTAATCTTCCATATCTGCAAATCTCAATATACTTACTTTTCCACAGATCCTGGAAATTGCTCAAGGCCTGGCTTTTCTCCACGCCCAGAATATTGTTCACGGTGATCTACGGGGGGTGAGATAAGATGGCATCGTTTTTCGTTCATTCACTTACAATTAAATAGTCAAATATTTTGGTCGATGATACTGGGCATGCATGTCTGACAGATTTCGGTCTTACCGTGCTGTCGGATGCAACTTCTGCTACGAATACTAGTAATCGGGCGGGTAGTGTCAGATGGATGGCACCGGAGACATTGGACCCAGCTGCGTGTGGCCTTGATCACTTTGCCCGGACCCCGGCTAGCGACCTTTATGCGTTTGGTTGTGTGTGTCTTGAGGTACGCTGAGCCAGCTGCAGTTGAATCTACCTCACATTAGGGCTCTTAGCTACACACAGGTTCCCCCCCCTTCCACGACCTTTATTCGCTTGACCCTCCCGTGATGTTCCAAGTCTTACTTGGATCTCGACCCAATCGCCCAGGTGGAGAACACTCAATTTCAGATACTATTTGGAACATCATGCAGAAGTGTTGGGCTCAGAACTTCGCCGACCGTCCCAGTATCCTCGATGTGGTATTTGAACTTGGACTAAGCGATCTCCCCACAGGCAAGCCATCGTGGTTATTGACGGCAATGTCAAATTCTAAATTTTGCTTACATCTGTAGATGGCGAGCATTTGCGGGAAGATTCAGGAGATACAGACGATTCGTCCACCATCTCAACCACTTCGTCTATCTCAGATTTCTCGGATCTGCACTACGACGGCTGGGTCTCTGAGGTCATTTCACCGCTGCGCGAATTTATCGATGGACCAATCAATCCGCGCGATTATTATCTGGATTTACAAGAGATTTCAGAGAGCTCCGGAGGTTCCATTATTTATGTCGCACGGCTGGCGGAATCAAATCGCGAACACCTCAGGCTCCCGAGAAGGGTGAAAGAAAAGGATCACTCGGATGTCATCTCTCGCCGAACAACTTTTGTAGCTATTAAGAGCATCCCCATCATGCCCACAGGGAGTTCGAAGCTTGCTGAGCTGCTCCGAGAGCTCTGCTTTATGCGCGATTTGTCAAGCGATCATCTCGTCGGAATGGACGCACTTTATCTGGATCCTATTGATGACGCTTTGTGGATCCGTATGGAGCTCATGACGAGAAGTCTTTCGAGCGTGGTACAGCTCAACAGCGAAGGCTTGGTATTGGCGGATCGCCAAATATCCGCATGTACCAGAGACGTAGGCCCCATCTACCGACCGCGCAACCGTACTGACCGCCGACACAGATATTATATGCTCTCGAATACCTCCGCAACAATCGCATTTCGTACAGAAACCTCCGCTCAGACGACGTGCTCATTAATCCCGAAGGGGTGTTGAAACTGAGTTGGTGCCATGTTTTTATCATACACGTCTATTCATATCTCCTGAACAGCGAACTTCTCAAATGCGGTTCACTTTCCACCAAACCACTCGGCTGGCCGCCTTGCTGACAGTCCAATGAGGGATGCGGTGAGTAATTTTCACACCAACGACGACGTGCCAACTGACGACCCTCCAGATCCTGGCAGTTCCGAGGTATTTAATTTAAAAGCTTCATTGGATATATCGCTGAATCAGTCCGTTTCTGAAGTGACGTGGGATCAATTGGTGCGATTGTGTGGGAGATGGCGGAGGGGAAACGGCCCAGTATTGGCAGCAGGAATATTTCCGAAGCTTGGCCTCCACTCGCGACGCTTGCTTCTCGGACACCTCAATTCCACCAATTTCTGCGGACGTGCTTTGAGCCCACATTCGGTCGGCGGGATTATAAGCAATTGCTAGAGGTATGCCGTCAAGTATCCGTTGGTAAATTGATAATTAATTAGTTCAATTAATTTAGACCCCATTCATCCAACAAGCTTGTGAAAGGTCTGCTCTGGCCCAGCTCCTCTTACAATGCACAGCTTTCGAAGGACGATTTCGCGACAATAGGTGCGAAGGACGTTAACGAGGGAATAAGGACTCAAACATTTAAATACAACATTATCGAGCAATAATTAGGGATGTGAAGCACATAGATATTAATTACAAATTCAAATGGCCGCCGATTGTTACAGACTTCAAAGAACACTTCTGCTCAAAAGATCAGAAGACCCTCGCATCTTCAAAATTGTGGTCCGCCGGTCGATATCGGCCTTGTAGGAAATTGAATTCGCCGCATTGAAAATATCTACGATGATTTCAGAAGATTCTGCGTACCTGAATCGAGCTCGTGCGACCACCTGGTGGGGTTCCCGCTAGCTTTGATGGACAGCCGTACTGCGTTCGCATGCGTGCCAAGGGATGCGTATATCAGCCCCACCCATATTGGTGAGAATTGCGGACGACTTTGAATGCGCCGAAAATTCAAGCTTGTAGGTGGAAGTCTGGATTCGAAGGACTAGGTGTTGTGCCATTTCCCCATTGTCGTATGGGAGCATTTCAAGTTTGAACCTTAGACATGGACGAGAGAATATTCGACTTTCAAGTGGCTGGCGGGCGCCATTTGAGCAAATCACGAAAGAGGTGCATGGACCTCAAAAAATTGCAACTTGACCCTAAGCGAAAATAATTCCATTTTCTCTCTTAAATCTCCCAAACGCGTTGCATAGTTCTGCATTGGAGTTCAAAAAGTCGGCCCTCCAACCCTCAACCGCCAGTCCCGGGATCTTCCGGCAGGTGTCCCTTGATACTACTTGGTTCGTTGGGCTATCTATGAACACTTTGAGGTGTACTACTTTAAGGCACTCTGAGTTGAAATAGGGGCAGATATCCCAATGCAGAAGTACGAAAATTACATCACTAATTTCCCACGCAGTTGCCAGCTTTACTCGGATCACGATCCGTGACTAGGACAGCCACTGATTTCCCCCTTTGCAAACCTCTTCGCCGCAGGGTCTTTTGTCCTACTTTGGCTCCGACCCTCTTACTATTAGTCCCTAACAGCGATGGACTATTCGAAAAAACTCCTCACTCCCCTCCTCGTATCCGTCCCTTGCTACGCCCTCTACCGTCTCGCTCGCATCGTCTATCATGAGCTGACCTCCACCTCGCCGCTCCGCGACATGCGTGGTCCGAAAAGCCCCAGCTGGTTCGTAGGGAGCTACTTTCAGATGACGGTGCGTGCGCGTACTCTCTTCCAAATTTGCCTGCCTACTGAGACTTTCACCGTGTTCACTCATATGTATCGCAGGACGAGGCCGTGGTAACTGCCCGCTAGGCGCGAGGAGTTTGGTGCAAATTTCATCTTCAGGGGCATCTTGAATGTCTGCAGGCGCACACCTTATTATTCTACCTGTTATTGACGAACTGGAGTCACAGGTCCGCGAACTGCACACGTCCGACACGAGGGCGATTAACCACATCGTCACCAACACCAACATATATCAGAAGGGGCCTCGTTCGCTGCGCAATGTCACGAATCTGCTAGGACGGGGTGTGCCTGCCGCTTTGAGGTCATGAATAGGCAAATAAACTTTTACCTAGGTGTTCTCTCTGTGGAGGGAGACGAGCACAAGGAGCAGGTGCGTTGGTTAGACATCAACCGATAAAATTATGTCTACTAATTTCTTTCTCAGCGGAAGATTCTGAATCCAGCCTTCGGTGTGGCGCAAATCAGGCAGCTCACGGAGATATTTATCGAGCGGTCTCTCCAGGTACGCACCGGCGTCGTACTTGATTGATGCCAGATACATATACTATTGATGTTTCCTCTTCAACAGCTCCGCGAAGTCTGGACCCGGCAAATCGCCGAAGCGCTGCATTCCGATCCCGACCCAGCAGCACTCGGAACCGAATCTGCACGTATCGAAACTGCGGACTCCTTGCGCCGAACGACTCTCGATATAATTGGGCATGCCGGTGCGCTCTGTTCCTAATTGACCCCCGCGCAAGTATAACCCGCAGCGGCAGGTTTCAATTACCAGTTCAACGCGCTCGAGCCCGCAGATGGGAAACCGAACGAGCTGAACGCCGCCTTCACCGAAATGTTCCATTCACCCAAAGCCGGAAGGGCGTTCGCCATGCGCGCCGCGCAGTCAATGATCCCGGTTCTAAGATTTCTAGTGCGTATCCAGCTAGTTTCTCCTTCATGTCACGAACACCCCGCTTATGATGCACGCTTTCTCCACCTACCACACGCAAGCCCTTCCCTGGCTTCAAGGTCGCAGTCGATGCCAAGATAAAGATGTTTGAGATCGGGTATGAGCTGTTGGCGGAGGGGAAGGCGGCGGTGCTGGCGGCGGGCGGCAACAAGGACATCGCGAGCCGTAAGGATGTGTTTTCGGTGTTGCTTGAGGCGAATATGGGAGGCGACGGGTCGGAATCAAAGAGGCTCAGCGATGCGGAGGTTGTTGCGCGTAAGTGCAATTCGCTTCCTGCTATGTGCGACGGTCATTTATTCGTACAGAAATCCCCGCGTTCTTTATCGCGGGGCATGAGACTACGAGGTACGCCGCACGGTCGGCCCATATACTTTTCTTCGACTCATGTTCAAATTCAACTCAGCTGCGCCATCGCGTGGGCCCTGCACGCGCTCTCCCTCAACGTCGCCGCACAGACCAAGCTTCGTGACGAGCTCGTAGGTGTTTCAACGGACAACCCGACGATGGAGGAGCTCAATGCGCTTCCCTACCTTGAGAATGTCGTGCGCGAGACTATGCGAGGTGCGCCGTGCGTTCAGCCTGTACACTTTATTTATTTCATCTCATGTTGAAGTGCATGCGCCGATCATGTCTGCACGACGCGTGGCGATGGCGGACGACGTCTTGCCGCTGGGAACGCCGTACACGGACCGGAAGGGCGTTCAGCACGAGAGTTTACCGTGCGAGGCTTCATTTCATTTCATTTATTATTCCACTGACAACCGCTGAATTCATTTTTTAATATATTAATATTGATCAGGATCAAGGCAGGTCAGATGGTGTACATCCCTATCTTAGCTGTGAACACGGACCCGAAAGTCTGGGGAGAGGATGCGGACAAATTCAGGTGCGTTGTCTCGCTTTCTTTATTCTTCTCTGAATATCTATATATTACGACAGGCCTGAGCGGTGGGAGCACCTCCCCGACGCCGTGCAAGCGAATCCCGGGATCTGAGCGAACCTCATGTCATTTTTCGCCGGTCCACATAACTGTATTGGATTCCGCTTTTCCATCATGGAGTATGTTCCCTTCATCTCACACGAGATTTCTAAATCATGTCATCGTACACAGACAGAAGGCGTTGCTCTTCACGCTCATCCGTGCGTTCGAGTTTGCGCCGGCGGTGCCGGAGGGCGCGATTGGGAGCACGGGGCGCCTGCAGCGCCCCATTATCTTGACGGAGAGGGAGAAGGGCGACCAGATGCCGCTGATTGTGAGGTTGTGTTCTGGAGGAGCGGGGATGTAAGATCGCGGAAAATAATTAGTCTTTCGTTAGTTGAGTGATTCATTCAACAAATTCTGTATCTTGACTTCTTGATAGTTTGTGGATAAACAAATCTCCCCAAACACGTTTTCAACCAAAAAGTGTGTGTCTCAGCATCTTTCGGTGGTTCAAATATCTATGGACTCGACGTTTTCAATCGCTTTTAGGACTGATAATTCATGGGTACGTATACATCGTGTTTACCTGAGACCGCTGAACAGTTCGTGATTGCGATCAGCTGTGCTTGCTTGGCTTTGTTTCACCCTCCAATCCTAGACTCGAACCAGTCGCCACTGTAGACTCGAGCCACTGGCAGTAGGGATTTTTCTCAAGATTGATTACATCTTTGATCAAACGATTATCTTTACTCCAATCCTAACATTGCACTCTCGTGGCGAAACGATTATCCGGTATTCACGCCATTTCTGGGAGGTTTACTTTGTTTCTACTCATCTGCCGCGAGTCGCATGAGCCACGCCGAAAGACCAAGCTCACATTTCGCTGTTCACACTGCTCAGTTATATCGTAATCAACTTTGGATTCGCACTCTGGGTTCTCTGCTTCTGACCGGATCACAAAAATGAAAATATATCATCCTATCCTATCTTCGTCTATCCACTACGCTTGAAGCTTGGAGGCTACTGGATCTACCTATTCGTTCCCCATACCCCCCTCTATTCACCACTCTTGTCTCTCCCGCCCCGCATCAGACTGATTCCTGACCGCCTGCGGTGCCTCCGGCCCCAGCAGCTGCAACAACTTCAGCTCGCTTTTGATCATCCGCTCGCTACGTAGGCTATCTGGACTATTTCCGACAGACAAGAGGGGCCTGCGTGTGGGCGTCTGCAGCGGCGTGCGGAATGGGTTCTGCGATTTCCTGGACGACGTCACCTCGCTATTCGTGTACTCCCATGAGTTATACTCCTCAGTAACCCTATCACGTTTGTTTAAACAAATTGCGTCTAGACGCAAATTGCCGTTTAAACAGGTGTTTAATCTAAACACGTTTAACGGCACGGTGCAGTGATAAGGGCCGTCGAAACCGCGGTTTAAACAGTGTTTAAACATGCCAAAAAGGCATTTTACAGCGGGGTTCGAACTCACGCCTCACTTGCATGAATACATATGCAGGGCAACGGAACGACAAACAACTGACTGGGCCAACTTAGAATGGTACTTCAACAATTTAAAGCTCTTTTATTATGGGCCTGTGGCCCAGTACATAAGCTCAACTTGTTAAACTTGAACCGGACTTGAGGTGTAGTTAAACAAACAGGCTTACAACTCACAGTTTAAACATTATGTGCGACTTCCTCTAAGTAAAGAAGAAGAGACAATTCAAGATACATTTCCGATGAAGTGAGTACTACTTAGTTGGACTTCGAGTTTTTTTTGTTTCTTATTTTGTCAGACAATGAACAATCTGCTTCCCTCAAGGTTTCCTTATCGCCATTTCAAATACATTATCACAGTGATTTCAGTGCGCCTTGGCACTCCAATCCCCATTCTGTGTGCGGTGAGTAGCCCAGCTCTGATTCTCTAAGCAACAGGTCTGTGGGCTCATTTGAATCTAAAAACATTTTCAATAGGTGTGTTGAGTTAAGATTTTATCCAATCAACTGGCTTGACAGTGCCCAGATTCAAACTTGCATTTCTCGGAATTTTTTACTGCCGGTTGAACAGACACAGTTGAATCAATCAATACTTGAGGATCACACTCTCCACTCCGCATTGAATCTAATACTCTGACTTTCAAATTCTTCGACCGGCTAAGACTCACAATCCGCTCCTGGAGACTATTCTACAGGCACATAACTATCTCAGGACGTTAAAATGGTCCCTTCAAGGGAGCACCGGTTTGCACTGACCATTATTCAACTGAACGAACTTCGCATCTTCAGTCTGTTTCCATATCCTCGTGTAGCTCATAAAGCTACTGAATTCAAATCCCATGCACTCTCGAACAAAATGAGCCGTGAATTGAATGTGGTGCACAGGGGTTCAACTCAAGGGTCTGAATTCTGGTCACTAGAATCTATTAAATTATTTTCTGTCGAAATCCCACTGACATAATTATATATCTTCAAACTCCAGAGGCACACAAATTATGTATTCGCTTTCGTGTAGACACACTCCTCCAGAAAATGGTGCATCTTTATTAACATCCTGTATAACGACGAAGAGCTGGAACAATCTGGTGTGGTACTCAGTGCCACACAGCTGCCGCCTTCATCATGAAGATCCTGTAAGAAGACGGGGTTCAACTCGATGTGTCTGACTGCTCTGGGAACATTATTCACTTTGTTTTCTCCGTCTGTCAGGGGATTCTTATTTTTTTTCTAAGGTCCTCCGCACTCAGAAACTAACTCATGTACTGCATACGGCTGGTCCCAATTAATGGGCCGTGGTGATCACATTGCTGTGTCCGAACCCGTTTTGGTGCAATGAGCCTGATTTCCATTCATCCGTAATTTAACAATATTTGAAGTTGGATTCAGAGGTCCCTGAATCGAGTATCACACTCATATAAGTGGTCCACCATGCCCTTCTTAGCTTTAATCTGCATGTTTAATTACCTCTCAACATACTATACAGCCCTGTCTCAGTTTGCCATCTTTGGACTTCTACGGTAAGACTTTGATCAATTTGCTTTGTTGTTTCAATCTACTTAACGACATCATTTGTCTTCAATAATAATAATGCCCCTGACCCAAACAGTATCCAAGTACTCTAGGCGGCCAGGATGAATTCGTCCGCCACCAATTGTTGAAAGGCGGTGATCGTCACTGCGCCGTCTCGCTGCGGTCTCGTATCCCCGGCCTCACTTTGATCGTCCTTGGCTCGCCCGCACCTTGTGCATGCTATATATATGTTCTCTGCCCTGTATTCCGTACTTCTACTTATTCTTGGACTACCCCCAATATATCTGTTGGCTCCTCGTTTCTTTGTGACCTGCCAGTTCAACACCAATCCCCAAAATTGTGTGAATTCATATTTTTTTCTAACACACCACTCTGGCCCTGAGGTGAAGCACTGGAAGCCCTCTTGGAATTTTGCAGAATCACACTCCCAACATGAAATATGAACAGCCCTTTCCATGTAATTCTGTGATTGACCTTACCTAAGGGAGAACTGAATGTTTCGGAGTGCACCACTTGTATTTTAAGATCTTCCGATATATTTGCAGCGTTAACATATCTTGATGGCTCAGACCTGTCCGTATATTCCTTGCCCGCTCCCAGATTGGCTGTTCGTCAGATCCACTTGTTCGATTTTGATCCTTGATGCTTCGACATCCAAAGGTATAATATTAAGAGCTCGGCACCTCATACATCATTTTGAGTGACCATAAACGGTTTGGTGTTCTCCCACAGGACCTCCAACGGTCAACTTGATGGTGACTGAGGCTTGAAGAACTCGCTATGGCCACTGCCAATGCTATACAAGTCCGCTTGCATGTGAACATGGTGCAGATCGACTTGAGGTTCCCCAACTGACTCAAAATGCAGGCCTGCCATATTCTCAAGACATTACTAATAAACCTCGTATAAGTCGGACAAAAGGATTGGCAGGAAACTTTGAGGGAAGCAAATTGTTCATTATCTGACAAAATAAGAAACAAAAAAAAACTCGAAGTCCAACTAAGTAGTACTCACTTCATCGGAAATGTATCTTGAATTGTCTCTTCCTCTTTACTTAGAGGAAGTCGCACATAATGTTTAAACTGTGAGTTGTAAGCCTGTTTGTTTAACTACACCTCAAGTCCGGTTCAAGTTTAACAAGTTGAGCTTATGTACTGGGCCACAGGCCATAATAAAAGAGCTTTAAATTGTTGAAGTACCATTCTAAGTTGGCCCAGTCAGTTGTTTGTCGTTCCGTTGCCCTGCATATGTATTCATGCAAGTGAGGCGTGAGTTCGAACCCCGCTGTAAAATGCCTTTTTGGCATGTTTAAACACTGTTTAAACCGCGGTTTCGACGGCCCTTATCACTGCACCGTGCCGTTAAACGTGTTTAGATTAAACACCTGTTTAAACGGCAATTTGCGTCTAGACGCAATTTGTTTAAACAAACGTGATATAGTTTCTTTACTCCTTGAGCTCCACGTCTTCCCAGTGTTGGTACCCCTTCCCAGCGCCATTATCCGCATTCTTCATGGCGTTGACTCCGAAGGGGAGGAATGTGCGCGGGTTCATGATTCCGAGCAGCTTCGCGCGGCGCTTGAGCCCGCTGATTGAGCCGTAACGCGTGGGCGATATGTGCTCGTCGCGCAGCACCTCGGAGATCGAGACGCGCCGACTGCGCTTCCGGTTGCCCGTGCAGTGATCCACGAGAGTTTTTAATCCTATCGCGCGGCGCTTGGGGCTGGGGCTGGGGCTGGGGAAGAATGCGACGGAGGAGGAAGGGAGGGTCTGTGTGCGCCACAAGCTGAGGGAGTCGTTGACATAGTCGTAGTCGACCTCGACCGAACTGCGGGAGTGGGGCGAGCTGGGATTAGCTGCGATAAGAATATTGGTGTTCGCGTTGTTCATCAAATGTGTGTGGTGTGGTGGATAAATAATTGGAGAATTCCCGGATTCTTGGTGGTGGTCGTGGAGAATCGGTGACCCTTTTATATGTCGTTTTTTGCGAACAAAGAACAAGGGCTTAGCTTTGTACAAAATGCTTTGTCTTGTCCCACGAATCGCAATTTGCCGGAATCAAAGAAAATGGTCGCACAGGGCTGGCGGACAAAGACGACTAAAAAAAATGACAAATGATTCGGCAATACTTAGATACCGAGGCTTCATTCGCTGGAATGATCAGAATAAAACAATTTCAGAAGACTCGCAAGGACTTTGAGCGGTGGTTGAGCTTTTTACATCTAGAGGGCAGCTGTTTCTATGACAGGGTCGGAGGTTGCTGATTCACTTCAAATTTGGGGCACGTTCAGGATCCCCTTGTAAGGTTCATTACATGGAAATGAAGTTGGCGAACTTGGAGGATCGAATATTGAAACATGCTTATTCCAGAACTGGGGTCTGCCAACCATAGGGAGTGATAGGACCAACCGACCGTCTGAGCACGAGCAAAAACCTCTAAAATAAAAAGGTATAATGCGGCTGCAGGAGGGAGGAAGGTAAAATGAAGAAGAAGATGGAGAGGAAGTCCAAGCGAAGCTCGGTGCTTGCTCAAACCAACGAAATGTCGATGACGAAGGGACAAACAACGAAGCGGCGACGAGGGCAACAAAAACACGAGGATGAGGCGAGACTCGACGGCAACGATGAGAGCCGAGAGCGAGGACGACGAGGAAGCGAGAGGCGATGCGAGAACTTCTTTTTTTTTTGGTAGGTAGGTACAGCACAATTTATATACTGAGGTATATTGAAAATGGGGAATTTGGGAACAAATGAATAAGAAAGGGGAAAATGAGCAATATAAAAAGTCAAAACGGGCTGGGCACGGGGATGTGTCAGCGCGTGGGAATACAGCTAGAATGGCAACAGTAATGCGCGGAATTAAAAGAATGGGGAATATATCCAAATTAGGTGGTGAGGACGTAGTGTGATCGGAATTGGGCATATTACGTGCACAGGGGTGAGCGGTGCTCATCAGGAGATGACGATGTTGAGGGATTCCGAGGATTGTGGTCCAGTCTGAAGCAGTTCTATATCGTCTCATATAGTCACCAGATTCTTCAATACCTAGGGCGAGTGCTGGGTAGTTGCCGAGATGAGTTACACTTTGTCTGGTTGCATCAAAAGAATAGTTTCCAGTCAGTGGCACCCAGCAGGTCAATACGCTCAGAAAAAATGGATATTGCTCACAGTGGCGGTATAATATTCAAAGTACATCTACAAGGTGCTATCTTAATTGCAACGTGCACCGGTGTCAACCATTCACCCGGTTTCTCCGAGAAACCAGGTTCATCATCCGCTAACTCCTACCTGTATAAGACTGAAAGCAGACATATTATGCCTCTGATTAGAAGTCCTCAATTAACCCAAAAAGGTGTCGGAGATAATGATAGGTATAAATTCCAAAGGTCTCCTTCTCTGTACAAACATTTGTCCTGCCCTTGACTCAAATGCAACCATCAACCTCTTTCAAAAATCTTATCCAATATGCCGCAGTTGTAGCTACCACCACCAAAGACATTGCAGACTCTGCCTGTATCCCTTTTTTGGGTTCTGCAGCGGTATTGAGTTTGTCTATTTTCAAATGTGTTGAAGTAAGCATTCATCTGGTAGTGCCATGCATCAATTAACGAAAAATAGTCTGTCCGTGAACACCAAGAGGATTGTGTCCATATGGTTGAACAAATTCATGAAATCCTCTGTACCATTGTAAAACTGTATTCAGCATCTGAGATTACTGGGGTACTTTCGACTGCACTGTTGTATGATATTGCAAAATTCACAGAGTACGCCAAATCAGTGCCTTTTATGATCTCCTTTTTCAGATGTAACTTTCCCCAGAGCCCTCCAGAAGGTTTTGACCTTTCTAAAATCACAGCAGGGAATGGCAAAAATCAAAAGGCTCTTCGCATAACCTAAAAGTGCGGTGAAACTGGAAACATGCAAGCAGGAACTCAATCTTGCCTGTCAGAAGTTCAAGGTATATTCCCCTGTCATATATTTCTCAGTCAATTAACACAATGCTAGGTGCACATTACTGGTTCAAAAATCTCCCAAATGATGGTGATGAAAAAGGATGCCAAGCAACAGTATGATGAACTCATGGACCTCCTGGCACACCAGGATCTAACTAGTTCTGATCGCTCCTCTGTCAGTTATAAAATCAGCCTCTCAATTCTCTAAACTCAATCTAACAGATTGTTGGAACTCTGGACAGCCGCATCAACAATAGGCGAGTGAACTCGGGACCTCAATCAACCATGCTGACTGTCTCCCAGTTCAGAATCATTCTCTATGCTTCCACCTTCCCCCCAAATTTTCCATGGCCGTGATTCTGAACTTCATGATACAATAAAGATTCTTCTCCAGGACTCAGCCCGGATTGCCATCCTCGGCACAGGTGGAATAGGAAAAACCAGCCTTGCCACAGCTGCTCTCATGATTCCCAAGTGGAGGCCAAATATCCCTGCCGATATTTTGTTCCATGTCACTCAAGCTCCACTTGTGCTCAGCTAGTGTCCACTGTTGCAGATCATGTCGGTGTGGAGAAAGGTTCTAATCTGGCTCAGAAAATCATTCTTCACCTCACACATGGTCCGCCCTCCCTTATGGTTTTGGATAACTTGGAAACCCCTTGGGAATCTGTGTCATCCCAAACTGAAGTAGAAGAATTTCTATCATTGCTCACAGATGTTGCACACTTGGGGCTCTTGGTAAGTTATAGTGGCACCTTGGCTCAATGCATGAGTAGCTCACAGACTTGTCTTCAGATTACCATGAGAGGGGCCGAGCGGCCAGCCAAAGTCAAATGGACACGGCCCTTCTTGCTTCCTTTGAACCCACTATCGACCTCTGCAGCACTTCAGACATTCATTGAAGTTGCCGATGACATTCATCATCAAGATAGTGTCCAGCAGCTGCTGGACCTCACGGGGAATCTTCCGCTTGCTGTCAGCCTCATTGGCAGTGTTGCATCCCATGAAGGGTGTGACAAAGCTCTCTCTCGATGGAAATATGAAAGCACGCACATGCTCTCTGACGGATATGATCAGAGGTCTAGCCTTGATATATCCATCACGTTGTCATTTACAAGCTCCCGCATGACACTTGGAGCACAGGATCTGCTGAGCCTTCTGTCAATGCTTCCAGATGGGCTTTCAGATACTGAATTGGTTCAGGCAAGACTCACAATTCCTGAAATTTTGGCTTGCAAGAGTACTTTGATCCGAACATCACTGGCATTCATTGATAAGGACCAACGACTCAAAGTTTTGGTTCCTATTCGAGAGCATACACTCAGAATGTATCCTCCAACAAATTCACTCAAGAAATCACTACAGCAGCACTTTCATGACCTCCTTGATCTTTGGAACCAATTCCAATTTCTCAATCCAACTGACATAGCACCGCAAATTTACCACAATTTGGGCAATTTTGACAGTGTTCTCTTTGATGCCCTTGAGCAGTTTCCTAATGCTCAGAATGTCCAAAGTATCCTGTTCCTAAACCGATTCTACGACAGGACACAGATGAGATATACACCCCTTCTTTCTGCTCTCACAGAAAAAATGGCACATTTGCAAAATAGCCCGATATTCGGTGACTACCTGTTTGAATGCTTTCAAAGTGTTGGCCACTTCCCCCTCATGGATGCTGAAAGAAAAATTATTTTGGCAAATGAATATTTCAAATCCAAAGAGCCATTGGCACAGGGTGAGACATTCTTGATGGTATTTACATCAGCACTAATTTTTTTCTCAGCTAAATGGTACTTTGCACTTGGCACCTATTTTCTGTGGGAGAACCCAAACATGGCTCATGCCCTTGAGTGTTTCCACCAGGCATTGTCCCTCTCGGACAGTACCGGAGGCCCCAGTCCTATCGCTGAACGAACCCTTGTTAGCATATGTGCAATCATGCTTCACACAGGAAATGTATTGGGTGCACTGAACTATGCAAAGAAAGATGAAGAGTATGCAGTGCATCTTGGAGACATCTATGAACAGGCACGATCACTTTACTTCCAGTCAATGTGCCATGTGTCATTTTCAAACTATCCACAAGCTCAAATCCTTCTTCAAAGTGCCAGAAACCTGTGGGCATCTTGTGGGCTGCCACAAGGAGGTCAACTTGACATGGGTCTCAGAAATCTGGAGGCTGAGATACATTTGTGTAAAACAGAGTATCTAGAGTCACACCAAATCAACATCTCAATTGTATCCACCCTCCAACCAACAGGATATCATGCACTTATGGCAAGCATCAACATTGCTCTTATTGATATAGCCACTGGGGTGAATTCAAAAGTGATTTTCCAGAATCTGGAGACCTGTAGATATCACATGAAGACATTCTCTGAGTTCAAGACATCGTCTGCACTTGAGCAAAGTTTACTTTTACTTTCACTAGATCTAGTGACTGCAGATTTCAATCTCCGTGAAGGAAATCACATTGCAGCAAATGCCTTGTTTTCTGTTTGCCTTGCATCTCCTCAAATTGGTCTTCTAATGGAAATGATGTTTGTCGTCTTGGAACGGCTTGCAGATCTCTCATCCGAGATGAACAATGTCCAAAATACATTGCGGTGGGCAGGGATATTTCTGTCACTGGGATTGTCGGTTAAAAACCAGTTGGCCATAATGAAAGCCTTCCTATGTCTGGCTCAAATCTCAGTTGCTGAAGGGGATGATGAAACCGCCCTGAGCCTATTCAATGTTGCACTGGAGGGATTCACCTTCATGGATGTTCATCGCTGGAGGGCAGATTGCATGGTTCGAATTGCTGATATATATGGCAAGCGGGGGGAACACCTGAAATCAATAGAGTTGTGGAAGCAAGCACGGCTGCTGTTTGAAAGGTCATCTCAATCTACCAGTATCACACGGATTGATGTAAGACTTGCAGAAGCCTCCCTGGCAGTTTCAGATAAGGATAATATATGGCTTGAACAACTTGCAAACACTCCTGCTGGAGAGCCAGACAAGGCAAATATTGTGGAGATTGATCATGAAGACTCCGTCGGCAAAGAAGTTAGGGAGTGGCTTTGAAACAGAGTGCTTGCCTAATTATTAATCATATATTTCCCCAAGTAGTCCAGGGACCTAGTTCATATGTATTTTATTTTGTGCCTGAAAGAAAAAGAAAAAGATTATGTAATATGTATGTATGCGAATAACTCAGTTCCAGGAGCCTCAAGTTAATTCATGAATCACTTTTAAATTGAATGCTACGAGAGCGTGTTGAATCTTGAACAGCTTTGCGAGGGCATCGGATCTGCTGAGATCAATTCTCTATAGACATCTCTAGAGCCAGCCATCAGGCTGATGGTGGAGAGAGCAATCCTAAGCGAAAGTCGTACTATAACCCGCTGGGAAGTGGACCACCCCCAGGTAGTGGGCCATTGGCCAATAGTAGCCCTGTCAGTCGCTTTATGTCACCCTTTGTATTTTGGGGATGGAATACGACCTCAGAGCCTTGTTTGTGCAAAGTTTGATGGCGGCATGCCGTGCAGCTCGAAAGTTATAGCATGTTTGACAGCCAAATATTGCGTGCGAACATCGCCGCTTACCGGCACCAACTTCAGTCGTCTCATTCTCGACGAATTCTTCACCGATTCACGACCTTTGGGGCTCGTTACGTTCGCACTGGGATCGAGTTCCTTAATATGTGCTTTCTTGGCCGATACAGCTCGATTTTATTCAGCTTTCTTCTCATCCAAGCGCACTTGGACTTTCTGGGTGCTTGGCATTGGCCGCTCTGCAGTGAGTAAACCCTCAATGATACGGATAGCCGCTATCGCATATCTATTCATAGGACCAATTTAATGGACTTGTAATAGTCATCAATAATTTATGCATCAAATTCAGTACTGGGAGTTCACCAAATAGATTGTCTCAAACCAGATATCTTCGAGCATCCAAATCTGGAGATTTTTTGTGGACCCCATCTAGATCTAGATGTGGATATTTCGCTGCAGGAACTTTCAGATCCCCAATATGGATCTACCACCGGCGTATTTTTTGACCCCTACTGCACCTTAGGGTGTACGACTCAAAATTCCTCAATCATCGTGATTTTCGTCATTCTGTGTGTCGGAGAAGCAATTATTCCTACCAATAAGATGCATGTAATGTATCATTTGAATATACTAGACTGTCTATTGGTTCCCCTATGACATATCCAAGCAGTTTCATCGCATGTTATCCAGGCAGAAATACACAATTTGGCTGCCTGGTCCGCTTCATGATATTTACCCCTTTTGGACTGCCGCCGAAAATAGATTACTGAAGCCCACCACAAATCGGCCAAATATGCTTCACAGGTCCATAACAGGCCTATCTTAGATTCCGGGTACACAAAACCCCTTTTTCAAGGTGTGTGCATGTCACTATTCACTGATGCTCTTAAGTGGCCCACTTCCCAGCGGGATATAGTAGAGGGAACAAAAAATGACGGTGGACATCATAACATCAGTTCAAGGCTTTTGCTGGCAAACAAAACCATATATGAGACTAGACTCGTAACCAGTCTGTAAACAAATTCCGAAAAAATGCAGCAAGCGCTTTCGGTGTTGTAACCACCGAAGTGTTTGCCCATATTTTCGGCAATTGGTTACAGACTGGTTGCGAGTCTAATATGAGACTTATTTTCTGACGCATCCCAGCTCCTTTGACGTGTCTCCTCACTTTTTCCTCAAATCAAATGTTCTGTGTGAGTCCAGCCTATGTTCTGAACACATTTTGTGCCGTCTTAAGTAACCTGTCAATCCCAGCAACTCTTTTGATCGACCATTTCGACTCATTCATAAATAAACTCAGCGTGTTGTTTGAAAACTCCGGTGATGCGGCGGGAGAATACGGGTAGAGCCATCAAAATATCGGAGAGTTTTTACGCGCACACTGGCAAACACCGTTCACCATCAATTCTCTGGAGCCTCAGCGGATTCGATCTTCTGAGCTTTGCAGATGTTGTGCCCCGAAACCTGACGCGACGGGTCTCGTGACGTGACAGCAGCACAGTCTCTTTCTTCCCGCCACACCGCCATCGTCCCCCTTCGCCGTCTGTGCCTCCATTGAACCAGATAATACTGACGCGCGCTCAATCTTACACTCTCCTTCGGTACCTAGCACTTGAGTCTAATCGATTCTATCAGGCCTTTCTTCCACTAAGACTATTCGACCTGCCAACTCCAATTCAGGAAGTTAGGATTTCCTGGCGACTTGGAAACTCTCCGCGATCTCATTTAATTCTTCAACGAATCTCTATTCCTCGTGCTTCAGCAACATCCAAAGAAATTAGCACCTGTCGTAGACACAGCAATTCCAATCATGGCTTCTCCTCTGCCCCAGAAGCCTAGACGCGTCCTTATCGTCGGCGGCGGTGCATCCGGTCTCGTTACTCTCCGAAATCTCGTCGACCGGGGTGAATTCGCAGAGGTGGTGCTAGTCGAGAGACGAAACAACGTCGGGGGAGTCTGGTCAGTAACTGCTTCGCTAACAACTCATCCGCCAGCACATCTAACACACACTACAGGTATCGAGAGGAAATCCGAAAGTCCCATTCCAGGCGTTCGCCACGTCCATTTTGGCCCTCCCCGGCGTACCCCGGCCTCGTGGGCAACGTCCTCCCAGAATACCTCTCTTTCTCACACTATCCGTTCCCTGCTCCGCAATCGACGCTGCATCCATTTCCTACACTCGAAGAAACGCACGCGTACCTCCGCGATTTCGCTACGCCCTTTCTCGCGAGTGGGCATATTCGGTTGTCTATCGAAGTTGTATGGGTCGATGAGCTACCAGGAGGTAGAGGTTGGCGGGTAACGACACGAGACTGGTCTGCTGGGAAGAACGGCGAGGAACATGTAGAAGAGTGGGACGCGGTGGTTGTGGCGACTGCATGGTATGACTATCCCTTCTGGCCAGAGTTTACACCCGGTTTGGTGGAAGCGCGAGCAGCCGGACTTGCGACGCATGCGCAGATGTGGGATGGACCGGCCGGATACAAGGGAAAGGTCTGTACTTTAACCTCGGCATGAATCAGGCAACCGACGAGTCTTCACAGCGTGTAGTCGTCGTAGGAAACGCCAACAGCGCGAACGACATCGCGGCCCAGCTGGCGCCGACCGCGCAGTGCCCTGTATACCGCTCTATTCGACGGCAAGGCCAGCACCGTTTCGCGTTTCTCCCGGACCCCCGCGTCAAGGACGTCCCGCCCATAACGCGGTACACCATTACGCCACAAGGCCGGCTCGACCTTCAGCTTCGTGACGGCTCCGTCTTGACGGATATCGACACAGTCATTGTCGCAACGGGATACAGCCCAGCCGCAGCGCGCTTCGTGCGTGTCCTCACCCCATCGTCGTCCTTCCTCTCGGCTGTGTCTCAGACCCTCACGCCACTGTCGTCCGCGCAGACGTCCCCGCCGCGCATCCCAGGGCTGTACAACCACATTCTGTACGCGGCGAATCCCTCACTGGCGTTCATCGGCACGATCCTGTTCTACACGCCCTTCACGCTCGGGGACCTCACGAGCACCTGGCTCGCGCTGTTCTTCAGCGGGCGCATAGCGATTCCCGATACGATTGGCGCGCGGCTCGAGGGCGAGCGCGCACGCATTGCGAAGATTCAGCGGGAGAGAAGCGTGCGGGAGCGGGCTGGGCGGGAGGTGACCTCGTTCATCGCGTACTATGTCCTTGGCGCGGACGAGCAGGGATACGCGCAGGGGCTGAGGGACGCGGTGGTTGCTGCTGCGCCGGAGTATGTAAATGTATTGCCGGAATGGAACGATGCGGAGTGGGCGCGCCGGGAAGGGATGTATGCGTTGAAGTGGGATAGTTTACGGGCTGCGAGGGATGCTGAAGTTGAGGCGCGGAAGAGGCGTTCGCGGCTCTGAGTTGGACTGTTGGATTTCGGAAACATGTGGGATTGAAACAATGTAGGGCAAGACGAAAGTATACATATGGAGTCTTCAGTGAACGTCTATTTCCTCGTCCACCATTACTGAGTGTTCTGCAGCTTCCTGCGCCTTTTATCATCTTGGGCATTATTTCATCCCACTTTGTCTTTCTTCCACTCAGCATGCCTTTGTCGATATTTGGGGCGTAAGGAGGAGCGCAAGAAATAATCGGCTTTTCTTTCGCGCTTTTCGCAAGCACAGCGTGTCTAAATGCTAAAGTGCATAGTTTTGCCTCGCTTATCCACCCAGGAAGACGGTCGAGAAAAGTATGCTCGATGTCATACTATTATGGGCGAGCGGCCCATAGAAGATTTCAGTGTTTACAACAATGTAATACATCTGGTGAGCTTCCTTCTCGAAAAACCCTTACACCTGAATGCTCTGGCCGTTCAGCTTGCGTTCACCCGTTTCTCGCAACGACTACTTTTGAATTGTGGCGTTGCGATTGTCCCTATTTACTATCTGGCATCATTTCAATTATCTTAAAATATTCTTCAGATCACTCTGGACCCACTGAATCAGTTTCGAGGATGACTTTGTGGTGAGTCTACATCCCGAATCGAAGAATGAACGTAAACCTTAAGCGAAGTCTTTCGTGGCATCCGCGCAGTCGACATTATATATCCAATCAAAAAGTTAAAACGGACAGTTCGGTTGACTCGAATGTGAGTTGATGTTCAGAAGCACTGCTGTGCCTCCCCTTGCACGGGTGCCTCGACGCCTGAGGCCATTCGGAACGTGTCATCTGACGATTCGAGTCTGACTCGCGCGTGCTTGTTCTCTCATTTGATTCTTGTTCTCTTTTGATTGTTCAACTCAGGGCTGAATCTACTCGGGATTTAAATTCACCCTTCCATTGCGCAGCAGAGATTCAAAGTCTCTCCGGAATGGGGAGCATTGGTTGACGGCAGGATGATTCACAAGGGAAGTCAACTTCGGGTCTGTGGGGTATGTAACTGACGCGATCTCTTGTTTGTGTGCAGACGCCACAGGTGACAGTTGAAAGGGTATAAAGATGTGGGGTTTGAGGGTCCAGATGTCCAACTGCTGCGTAGAATGCAAACCATCGAATCCCACCCGTTCCTTTCGCCAGAATGTACGCTGCCCATGAACATGGACGAAGAGGACACACTCACTATCAAGAAGGTGCCACTGGACAAGGAAAATAAGCTCAAGATCGAGATGAAATTCATAATTTCAGAAGGTCCATCGAAGCCAGGGGATTCACTGCCGTCATACGAAATCCGTCATTTGGACGCTGAGTCGAACGTACTAGTAATGGGAATCTCCGAGATTGCAGCACACCCTTTGGTGCCATCCCTCATTCACGTCCTCTTGATGCCCTCTTACGATCGGATCTGTAGTACCTCGTAGGCGGTCCAAGTCAACTTGAATGTGCTCACTATTACCTGACTTCTTGGCCATCTTAGCGCAGAAGGCCCCATCAAGTGGACGTGGAAAGATGCCGACAACACTGCGCTAGAATTGGTCGCTGGTATTAATGACGCGTGGACAGTGAGTTATCGTCTTTTCTCGTCTGGTGAAGTGGAAATTAAGGAGAATCGTAATAGTTGAAATTCAAGGGACAGACCTTGGCGGAATTCCAGCGAGGTTCCGGAACTCTTGTTGGATTGTGCGATCCCGAGTGCCTCAACCCAGACTCTCGGTCAAAGCTACTTTTAACGGTCTGCTTTGTGTACATTATCCGCAAATTCTACTATTTTTTACGTCTACCGAGCGCCAACGGTGAGGTCCCTTGTTTATCACTGCCTGTTTCCAACGGCAATCGATACTCTCCGCCACCGAGTTTGAGGGATGCAGAATTCGTGCCAATCGAGGACCACGCCCCTTGCTTATGGCCGTCAGTCTCTAACGGCGATCCCTCCTCGCTACCGTATGAGGCCCAACCTGAAATCGAAGACCCCGCTACTATACCGAGAGATTTCTCCAACGACGATTATTTGAAGAAGGACGACTCCGACGCCAAAGACCCGGTTATAATCCTGCGCTCTTTCTTATGGAATAACGACCCCGCTGCTATACTGAGTGATTTGTTCGAGGACCATTCTTTGAAGAAGGACAACTCCGACGCCGAAGACCCGGATATAATCCCGCGCTCTTTCTTATGGAATGAAGATGCCGACGCCCTGAAGGCCAAAAGCTCGGGCACTAGGAGGAATTCCGTTCCAGTACCCAATGTCTCGAGTCCACCAGTTATGGAATGTGGGTCTACTTCCCGCCCGCAACGAGCGCCAGTCCCACCTTCTCAAGCACCCGGGTCTCTTGACGACTTCATCGCCCTGACTCTATTGAAGCATAAAGCACCGGGGGAGCATTTTTCTGCGTGGTTCGGAACACAAAACGAGTTCACGGTGTCAAGGAATGGAGTATCCGGATATGCAGTCAAGGACAGTAAAAGTCGAGAGTGTCTCCTGAAGCCAGATAAGCCACCGCGGAGGGATCTGGAGAACAAGTAGATATTTCCCGATTCACCGGGCTGATGCTGATGGTTATTCTCAGAAAGGTCTATTATGACGGCCCAGGATGGCCAATAATGAAAAGGGGGAATGGGATAAGGGAAACCAGGTTAGAATTGAAGGAGGTTGACAAAGGAGAGTGGAAGCACACGATGAAGTGGCATGTAAGTCAGAATTCGGGCTCATTGCGCAATGGCCGGGTTCTTACATTTTTGTACGCTAGATCTATCTCGATGGCGAACTTGGGGGATACGCCGCACTAAAATTCGATGGAGCGAATTGCTTCGACCTCGCGAGGTTGAGGAAGTTTGAAATTCCGATTACGCTCAAGTGGATGTTAGAGTGTATTTTGGCGACCCTCAGTCTTGATATAGAGCCCCAGACAACGCCAATAAAAACCTAGATATATTTCTAGGTGTTGATGAAATTATTAATATGTGGATAGTTTATCATTTTATCATATGCGCCAACTTGAGTGTATGTATGTAGTCGGCATGAGTTGGAGAAGCGCATTTTTTCTCCTATCTATATTCAGATTCTCTGGGTTTGAGGTAAATTAAAGTCCCAGGCCGGCCCTTTGACGATGCACGGCATCCCTGCCATCAGCGCACAGTTCTTTCTGCGCTCTATTTTTTTCTAGCATGGCATTTCGGTCCCGTACATTGCGCTGGTGAACTTCATTGTTCAACTTCAATACTTGAACTCGGCGGAACACGGCCGATGGTTTGAAGAGGATCGGGCCCTAGTGTTGCCGTCGAGTCGAGTCCGACTCGAGTCTTGACTCGACTCGGTCGACCGAGTCGCACACTCGAGGCATTTCAGGAGTTTTGCCACGCGAATTTCCTAAATGGGGATGGATTTATTTATTTATTGAGTCTATTAGAGTGCGCGCGGGCCCCTGGGGGCCCATGTGGCACTGTACATAATACAGGGAGTGGTCTAGCGGGAGCGGAGGTGATGCATGGAGGGGTAGGGGAGGGAAGAAGTGGAGGGTGCTATGAGCAGATGGTATCTAAGTTTTATAAAGAGTTAAATGGCGGTATGGGTTGCGAGGCAGTAAGTATAAGAGTATAGAAAAAAATATAAAGAAACACGAGAGCGCTGGCACTAAAGTGCGTAGCGCGGGAAGCGGCCGGTGTCGCGGGCAAAGTCGAGCGCGGGTTTCGGGTCGGACTTCGACGACAGCAGAAGCTTCATCGAGAGCCGAGCGGTACCGAGGCGCTGGATTAGGCGGCGGCGATGGCTGTGATTGGCGGGGCATGTGAGGAGGAAGTGTTGCACCGTTTCCGGTACGAAGCAAAGGGCGCAGTCCTGGGAGGGGGCGAGATGGAAGCGGTGGAGGTGGGCGTTTAGTCCGATGTGGCCGGTCCGGAGCTGGGTGAGGACACTGCATTGCGGGCGACTGAGATCTTCGTACATCCGGGCAGTGAAATTGGAGGGGGTGGCGTTGTCGAAGAGGGATAGGTGGCGGAAGCGCGGGGATGTGGACCATTCATCGCACCAGCGCCGGTGGGAAGCCTTCCCTGCTGCGGCTATCGACGCCGCTTTGCTGACGGGGAGTGGCGTGTCGAAGAGGGGGACCCGGGATGAGAGCTGGGAGGAGGCGCCCTGGGCCGCCTCCTTCGCGCAGACATCCGCCGCTTCGTTGCCGGCGATCCCGACATGCGCAGGGACCAAATGGGGATGGATTCGACCAAATGGAGCGGTGACGTAGCCAACTCGACGCAACTCGAACCACACACTCGAACGATCGAGTGGGCCTCGAGTTACAACTCGAACTCTACTCAACTCGCACCAGGATCGGCGCCACGGCGCCGATCGCCGGAGGACCAAACTTTCACAAACACACACACTTGACATGCCTCCGTCCTCCGCCCTCTTCGGGATTCAGGAACTAGTTGACCACATAGTGGACCTGCTTCACGCCTCGACTACAGATCTAAAAGTCTGTGCGCTGGTCGGCCGCCGCTGGGTGTGCGCAGCGCAACTGCATCTATTCACGGATATCAATCTCGGGGGGGATGGACGTCCAGGACTGGGACTAGCTAGAAACGAGCGCAGATCCTCGCGCTTCGTCGAAGCCATCAAACAATCCCCGCGTCTCGCCGCTTCAGTCCGCACCCTCCACACGCCAGAAACTCTGTCTCGCGATACTTTTCTCGCTCTCGCGCAATTTCCATATCCTCGCCTCCAGCACGTCTCAGTTGTGTATGCTACGGACCTCTCGGACCAGATTGCATGTGGTTTCCAACGGCTGCTCAGCCTGCCGACGGTCCGGAGCGTAGAGCTCACTTGCCAGTTCAAGGACCCACTCCTCTTTGTGCACATATGGGAACGCTGCTCGCCGCTTGTGACGAATCTCCAGCTGCACCTTCCGCAGACATACCTGACTGGATCCTCGTGGTCTGCGCTCTCTCCTGTAGACCGCCGCATGAAACTCGACTCATTCAGTGTGTCCCAAGCCCACCACGTATTTCCGTGGCTCTGCGATCCCAATTGCCCGTTCGATTTTTCGCAGCTAACGTCACTGGGCATCGGCCACCTCACCGCGATCGTGCGGGAGCGCAATTTTATTCCCGCATTGGCTGTGCTCAAATGCTTGGACTTCATCGCAGATCGGGTGCATATATCGTCGCAGTTGGTTGATAATCTTCACATCGAATTCAATATCTTAGGCCTAACCCACCATCGACCTCGCACAAATGCCGCAGCTCGAAACACTCCGCATGAAGATCAAACACTATCTTCACCTCACCGCGCTGCCCACCTTCCGAACCCTCCCGCCGCAGAATCGCGTTCAGACGATCCTGCTGTACGCAACAACGCTGTCGACTGCAGTGCAATACACCGAACTCGATACAGCGCTGGCTGAGATGCCCCTCCCCTGCCTATCTGCGTTAGAGATCTGCAAGGATTGTGAATGTGCCTACAAGCCTCTTGAGGCGTTGGAGTTGCCGGGCTTGATGCCTAAAATGCATGCGCGAGGCGTGCTTCGATTCGTTGGGTGACTTAAAGGCTTATTTGAACACGGCAAAGGGATTTTGACGCAGCACTGACGTTTGACGCATGCAGCGTCAGTCTGCGTCAGTTCAATTTTGCGTCAGGTGTTGAACTCACCTTCATTGGTCTCCTTGACCCCTCATCTTCTACAGACATCGACGGCAATCATCGATACTTTGTTTAGCATCATAATCTCCGCTGATAAACACCATTGAGGATGTTAAATACATTGAACAAAGGGACGTGAAACGTCAATCTGCGTCAATGGGTCTGCGTCACATGCGTCACAGCGCCAGTATGCGTCAGTATGCGTCAATCTTCCGCGTCAATTTTGCGCCCAGCAGCGTCAGTCCCGGCGCTTGCAGCGTCAACCCCCATCTCAGTCAGCGTCAGTCTGCGTCAGTCAAGCGCCGTGACACGGCGTCAGTGTGACAACTCTGCGCCAGTCCAACGGCAGTCGCAACACTGTCTGCACCGCCCATGCGCCTCCCTGCGTCAAGTCGTGTGTCACTTCGCACCGGTGTTCTTTGTATCTAAGAGACTATCTCATGCATCCGCGCTCCTCTTTACTGCCGTATTTCATGCCGGTCGAGCTCATTGTTCCCAATGACCCATTCAGCCTCAACATGAGCCACAACATTGTCTACATCGCCGTGCGTCTCGCTTTACCATTCCCTCGCCACTGGGCGCTGGTCTTCCATATTTGGCTAACTCTTTCGAGCTCAACTTCGCATTCCTTGAAACATGGGGCGCCTCGTCTCATTCCTTCCCTACATACTAGCCAGCATTCCCATCTACTCAACATACTTATAAGAATTTCGCTGGTTCAATTCCCGGTTGTACTCGGTCCTGAATCAAGGTTTATTTAGTTTTCAATCCCGAACTGAGGATTTCTATTCGTTGTCACACAAACCAAGACATCTCAATACTTCACGCCACTCACTGCTGTTGCGTCCACTGCCGATCGATCTGGTTATCGTCACCGCATTCTTTCTTCAATTTCAACATCCTAAATCACTAAAATATTTCCTAGTATGTGCTGCTGATTCCTCACCCTTTATTACCTGCACCGGGAATGCTTCATGACTGCATGCGCTGACCTGCGTCGAACAATACGCCGCTATGCGTCAGTGCACAGCCACCATGCGTCAATAGTGCTTGACGCTAACCGACGCATCGGCAGATGGCTTTTGAGATTGATGCACCGAGAGACTCTAATATCTCTCCTGTTACTCGTGGGAGGAACCAAACCCCGTGAATTTGCACCTGGAACAATTTATTAACCAATTAGTTTTCAGGTAAGAATTGCTGTGTTAGGCACATGGCCCTCAAAATTGACTATGCCCCCAAGAAGTATCCACTGAGAGTCTGTAGTATCCAATTGGAAATGTACAAGGCCAAAATTGGAATGGGAAGACCATTGAACTCAGTAGAACAGTCAATTTAAGTGATCAACCGGAGGATCCGGCGTCAGAAAGGGCCTAAGCCAAAGTATAGTGCACATCTGTAATGTGGAGATCATAGCTTGACCCGAGCTCAAGTTTGATTTGAACTCGGTCCGAACCAGATTCTAAACATCGTGGGCGGCAATGAAGTTGAATTCAGTAATCAGACGCTCTCCAATCTCATTTTTCAGACTCACCGCAGGTTGGGTGAGGTGTAAGAAAGGCCACACAAAATAGGAATTCGGAAGACATTCAGCACGTTCCACAGAGTCAATCGGAAGTTGAACCAGCGCAGACAAATGAATTATGAAATGGACGGCGTCCCCGGCAGCTTTATGAGCGCGCTGGTACTGAAAAAAGCAATCCGTGGTTGTATAACTTGTGGCTGGGGGTGGCGGCGATGGTCTGCGTCAATGGAATAGGTTGCGTGCGTCGATAACTATGTGACACAGCGCCGGTGTGACACGTATGCATCAGTCTGCGTCAGTTGAAAAACGTCACAGCGTCACTCATGCGTCAATGCAACGTCGCATGCGTCACACTGCGTCACTTTCCCCCTGCCCATTTGAACACGGTGGCTTTTATCTTATTTTTAAAACGAGGTTATTTAAGTCGCCATACATATTGTTATGAATTCAGCAAAATGGCGATGGGTGTTCTATATTTTTCGTCAAGACACTCTTCAGCAAGAGACGAAGCTCTTCCCCGAAATGTCCGTCGCGCTGCTGGAAGAAAGGTAGCTCATTACATTCACAGAGCTCTTTGGCACACAGCTCTGGCCATCCCTCTCGACCAGCGCGCTCTTGTCCCCCCTGGTCTGCAATGAGTTGACAAGCACCGTGGTAGCGGTCCCCCCGCCCGATTGAACCCAACTCTGCAGAAGGTTGAGAATGTCGCGCACATCGGCCGCGGAGGGAACGGATGTCATGGCGGCGGTGACTATGAAGTCACTGTTAAAATCGCTCGTTAGCCCACCGCTCAGGAAGAGAATTGAGACACTTGCACGCCATTCTGATCAAAATACGCCCTGCGCGTTGCGCTGGCCCAGTCACCCGCGACGAATGCCACGCTGGTCGCCATGAAGTCGTTCACGGTGTCCAAGATGGTGCTCGCGACGATTTGCGCGCGGTTGTTCTCCGTGATCACGTCGTAGATCGCGCCGTTCATTCCGGACATGCCGATGGAGATGAGGAATTGGCCCGCCGTGGTGTATTGGATGGTGGTGCTGGGGGTTTCGCGAGAGACGATTGCATGGGCTTCAGGAGCTTCGGGAGGAAAAGTAGGAACGTGTGCTGCCATGGCTGTCGTTGTGAGAACCTGTGAGTGTGTTAGTAAGGAAGTTGAACCAGAGCATGAGGGCGAGGTACCAGGAACAGGTTTAGAATTTTGACCATATTGGTGGCTTGGTTGAGAAAGATCGGGGTAGGTGGATTAGTTCGATGTGATTTGGACCAGCCAAAATAATCGAGAGGAATGAGTTTGGGTGTTCGAAGATTGTGCAGGCCGGGGCATATTTATGCTGAGGCTCGGCTCAGGTGTGCGCCTTATCCCTGGGAGCTCGACAGTCCTAAGAGCAGTATCGTCAAGAAATATGATCCAGCAACTCTAAAAGCAAAAGTCGCCATGGAAAGTACCTGCCCTCGAGCAGTGCGCCTGAAGATGCGCTATAGGAACTAAGTACACGACTACAAGCCTTGGTTCATAATTGCCACCGACACCCGGTACTGGCAGCAACCAGCACAGGACGGCTTAGTTGAAGCACGATGAAAATTCTTATGACGTGCTTCCAACCATTTCACTTCTCGGCGGTGGAATGCTACGGTAGACATTTAAATATACTGTCACCAGTCGACCGTTGCTTATTGCCGAGGTCCTCGCCATAAAGCTTCCAATTTTGGGAGAGGGACTCCAAGTCTCCAGAGCTCAACGTTATCCCGCATTGCCTTTATAGACGGGGGCATCCATCAGGGTTGGTTGTGTACGGCTACAGGGTATTAACTCAACGGTCCAATAATACTTTCGTCAGCCGCCGTCTTTTCTTGGTAAAAATCAACGAACATGTACTAAAATATTTACAAAATAGAGCTCTCCGAATTCGTTGTTACTTCCCTGGAAACAGAGACCTGTGTGCCCATCATTTATGGGCGCCTACAGAACGTGCCAAGACTTTTGATGGAGTGGGAGAAAATGTACTTTTTTAACGACGAATTCTGCTGATGAACAATCTGCATGGAACCGGATCAATATATCAACTTAGGCAATAATCTCCGAATCAAACATCGCGCCTCTCTCTTCCTCCAACTTTGTCGCGTCGCATCACGACATCCGCCTGTCAAGCTACGCCTCCGAACACCGACTACACCGATAAGCCTTGCTATTCTGGGCTACGACTTCCACCTCCTTGTCAACATTATCAATACAGCTTCGCGCTATTCCTACCATTTATATTCAGTCTTCTGGCTCGTCCTTATGCTACTTCGGACTTGTGGCTATTTTGCTATTATCTACATTCATTCTTGTAGCGTTCTGGGCGCTCTCCGATGTCAGATATTGCGACTTTATCCGAATTCTACAGTATTTTGTTTCTCCTTGGACGTAACTTACCTTTATAAAATGTAGCTAGCTTTCCTACTAAAATAACAAGTTTCTGCTCCCATTTTGAGTCTTAAGCTGTACATATCACTCTCGTCACCTTCGCCCCCGTCTATTGCCGCGTCCCACGTCGTCTCCAGCATTTTATACCGCTCTCAGCATTGATCCTCGCGCAGCCTTCGCTATTTTGCTGCAACTTATTATTGGTCCTTATCCCGATTCCCTACGCCCGCAGTTCACACGTGAACGAGTACTGAGCTCTCGCTGAACGGATCTCTCTCATTTCTTCTCAGTTTTCGGTCCTTACAGCGGCTGACAATTGGATCTATAAAAATGGGTTCAGCTCTGCTAGCAGACGCACCGTCAGCGTATCATTGCAACGATCAATCTTGCGCCAACAGTCAGTACGCGCGAGTGGCGACAACTGGGGAGGAATCCTGTGAGGCGGGACCGAGGGCAAGTGCGCGGAGAGTGGAGACGAGGCCGAGATTGGGATAGATTATGCGGTATCACAGGTGACGGATGTGGTGAGCTGCTTTTCGAGTCCCAAGAGATGAGTATGGAGAAAAAGTGGTACAGGCGAGTAATAAACAACATCTGCATGTAGACCTCGGGACTACTGCACACAAAAACCGGTTTGTATCCCAAAACCAGCTTGAGTTCTATCTACTAAACTGGCACAGGACCGTGATGCTGAAATATTTTGAGGAGGGCAGTGTGCAGTCATGGTAGGTTAAGACATTTGGCAGTCACTATATGTGTATTTTATAAACTCGGCTGTTCTGTGAGTAACGGCAACGTCTTAGTGCGATTACAAGGTCGAAATCCTACTTTTAGATACTTGCAATTACTATAAAGTTCGTTGTCCTCTGTTCGACGACTCACCACCATCCGTTTACACTCTCAAAGCCTTTGGCAGGACCAAGGCTTCTGATCTCGCTTACTTCAAACCCACATCGTAACGACCCCTCCACGTCTAATCAAACGGAAATGAGGATCTCCTCTATCATGGCTCTCGCCTCCCTCCCTCTTCTTGCTTCAGCCTCCCCGGCACCTGCGACACAGCCAGTTAAAAGCACCAAGATCGGGGACCACGGCGATGGATTATACATCAGCGATTCGGATAATGGCACGATGACCTACACCTACCATGGAACAGGCAAACTTCATCCAGTGCGCCGCAGCCACGACACCACTCTCGGACGCCGCTTGAACCCGGACGAGTCCGTGGTTTGCATGGCAGGCGGAAATGTCCTCCAGACCGACCTGACGAATGCTCAAGCGGGTATTGCCGCGCAGCTTGGCGACGGGTCCATCCACATTAAACACAATAAGAATGTGTTTGTAAGTTTTTCAGACTACAGTCTCGAGGCTTGATATTTATGCATGCGATGATTAGTATGCCTCCGGCGATGCCGTGGCATTTGCGTGCTGTTATGCTTCGGGCGGATGCAAGCCAACCGGTAATCAGTTCAATGGAGACATGGATGCTGTCAGTCAGCAGTGTGGGAGCACCACATCTCTGGGATACGTGAAAGATCCTCACGCCGGATATGGCCGGACATATTTCACCGACCATTACTGTTAGAAAATAGCTCAACGCTCGCTGGAGCGTAATTATTTATGTATTATCTACCTCAAGCATCTAACAGATGGAAATTTTATGGGAGATATGAAAGTACTGAATCATAAATGCAGGAATACCCGAGCAGTTCACAATCCAGCCTCACAGACAGGTCACGAGTTCTCCAAAAATCGCTTGATCTCATGGAGGTAAAAAAACAGACAACTAGACAAAATCTACGGTCATCCACTGAACTTTTACGATTATTTGAACGAAGTTCAACTCGTGGGAACTATCATCACGCGTGACAATGGCGGTGCACACCTTTTTCTTCCGCTGTGCGAGGCAGCCCACATGTTTTTCACTAAGCATTTTTCACTAAGCAATTAATTTCTAAGCGAGATGATCTGGGTCAATTTGTTGGAATACTTATTTTCGGCGTGTTACGGCACTGATTGTATTATGTAAATGATCTGTCGTCGTTTGTCTCTCGCGTCTATCTAAGCCTCTACGTCCGTGCTCCCTCTGTGTCCAAGCCGAGGCGCCACTAGCGATCTCATCACATACTCTTACACAATTCGTTTCTCGAGAGAATGATGACCTCCGTACACGACGCCCCCACACCAGGCGTAGACAAGGTCCTCCCGCCAACCTGGTACCGTCCTAACGCAAGGATACACCTTCCGCGCCCCCGCAAAACTCGGTGTATGGAAGGTCCGCGCCTCTACTACGCGCAATCAACATCTCTAACCCCTCCACAGCTCGACAAAGTACTCCCAATCCCCTCTTGACCTGCTGCATCTCGCAAGGCCCGTCTACTGTGACGCGCGTCTCAAGACCCCGCGCGTGTGCTGGGTGAACCGTTACGATTGGGGAACGGCGATCGCACTGCCCCCCTATTTACCGAAGTCGACTCCGCGGCAGGCTGGAGCGAGTCCCTCGAGCGATCGAAACGTTTGAGCCGAGTCGGTTCATATGCGCGCAAGAGGCACCCGGACCACGATAAGCGGACGCGCTTGGGTAAGCTTGCGTCGCGCAGTATCGTTTTGGTGGACGCGGCTTGTGGTGCGGAAGTGATCAAGGTCTTGGCGAGGTCTTAGTTCAGAACATTCTTTCTGCTCGAAGAATCACTGAATGTTTTGGCAGGCCGTCAAAACTGGATGAGAATTTTGCAGCGAAGCAGTCATCCTCCTCCTTCATCAGTTTCTTGGGGCCTCATCTTTGGCGAGGAGGATTCAACCGTGTTTCCCGGTGAGAAGGATCTCGTCGGGTTCTGGTCTGATCAAGACAATCGCTACAACAAGCCAGAGATTGATTTGGGGCGGCCTCTGGGAAAACGTCTAATAGCAAAGCGCATCGACTACCTGCGTCGCCTTCTCAAAGTTTCATCGTCGCTCCGTTGTTGTTTTCTTTGGGCGTCAATGACAGACGCTTTTTTGATCACCTGCGCCATCGATGAACTCATCTGCGGGAGTGGTGGGTATAATATAATTCCAAAGCGTGTCCACGGTGGGTGGCAGTACAAATATATATTGCCTTCAACGTTGAGGGTAGTTCGATATATATATATCTCGGCCTAAAGGCTTGAAACAACCCTAGAGTATTCGACTCTGAAATAATAATCCCACTTTATCGGAACAAAATTATCTCGTGAGTTGCTGCAGAACAAGTAGAACTTGGAAGACGAATTCCGATGAGTTCCACCAAAACTCGGTAAGTAAAAAGAGGCCGCGAGCGCACTTTTCTCCGAGCCTTGTTCCGGCGGAAGTTTCGACTACATCGGAACTGATCAAGATCATCTGCAGCCGCCCACGGCTCTTCAGCTTCAACGAAGAGAGCACCGAGTGCCTTGAAGGCAAATTGGAGAGCACAGAAATGATCATGGCATGCATTGGAACACACAGAGTCCCGCCCTTTGATACGAGATGACAAGAACAAAATGTAGTAAATCCACGAACTTCAACCGAGGTTCGGCGAGAAGAAAGTAGCGGTGACATGGCATAGCTGCTTGAGTTGATGAGTAATATTAAAACTTAGGTGATGGAGATGAAGACGGGCGTCCTGAGCATAACCCAATCGTTGTTCACGATATGTGGGATTGTTCCGACAACTCGGGTGATATTTTGTTGATGTTGAGTGATACGTTAGCCCAACGTTTGTCCAGGACACCCACGTCGAAATGGGCTCCAAGAACAATCCACAGCACAACCTGGGAACGGCAACGTCTTTCTTTGATCTTTCTGGACCGAAACTGGAAATGTTATATACGGTACTTTTTCAATCGATTCGACAGTCACGCGTCACAAGGGTACTTGTCGAATTCGCCCCAGGGTTCGTTACCCCCAAAGACGTCAAAGTTGCGTAAAACGCTCATTTCTTAAGAAGAATTGCGGTTCCGTTGTCGAAATTTTTCGGTTGGTCACGAAAATTTCTCGGGCTGTCGAGTTGTCGAATCCGAAATTTGTGTCACAGTCACATACCCTGTCGAATCGATTGAAAAGTACAGCATTTGGATGGTAATGTCATAACGAGTTGACCTATAAACAATGCTAGAAATCATGCTTCTGCACTGTGAGTGGTAGCCTCAGAGTAGGTTACACGCAGAAGACGTGTGTGCGATGCTTTCGAAATTAATGCTAATTAATATGAGATACATACAAGGCCTAGACGTCCAGTTCAATGTTTGCTGACCAAAATCTACAAGTGCCAGGGTACCTGTTGCCCGAAAGCCGTAGTTGAACGACATTGGATGTGAAACTAGAGAACTACAAAAAGCCTAATTGTTAGCGAAGCAAATATTTGATGAAAAGGGAACGCACCCCGACGCCGATGAACGTCTCCGCTGCGACTAACACACTCATATCCACCGCCTGTGACACCGCATACTCATCCTGCGACAGCTTCATGTCCAGCGAGCTCGAGACCTGCTCCCACCCATCCGCCTTGAGCAACGCCGCAAGGTCGGAAACCCACTCGCGCTCGCCGTTCGTCGCGATGTACACCGTGCGCAGCTTTTGAGCGGGAAACATCTTCCCTGATTCCGACGCGGTGCGCACGGCGCGCGCGCGCTCCACGATTTTCGCGGGCGTCGGCCAACAATGGGCATACGCGGCGTCGAGGCGAGACATCCCTTCTGGTACGTCCAGATAGTCGGGCAGCGCGGGATAGCTCATGTTGCGCAGGTGGGGAGCGCCGAACGCGGTCCACCCGGTGTAGCCCGCGCCTACGCCTGCGAGGAAATGACAGTGGCCTTCGTAGTCGCCTCGGCGAACGTGGAGCCCAAGCAGCCCGGCAATCGGCGGCGTGGCGGTATGATAGGGGGCGAAGGCTTTGAAAGGGTATGGGGAGGAGGCATCGCCCGACGTGAGGCGGCCCGCGGGGCGTATTCGTGAGAGATGTGGTGGAGGTGGCAGCGAGGACACGAGGTGAAAATTGCGTTCGAGGGCGCGCGCGACAATAGGGGACCATGCGAAGGCCTTGAGGGCGGGGGAGGAGCCGTATGTCTTCCATACAGGTAACACCCGCTCGCCACCGAGGAGCCTGTAGAAAGCGGCGTAGGTTTCGGAGCGTTGTGACAGGATATATGACTTACATCCAGCCGAAAATAGATCCACCATCTATACTGACGCACTCTGCGTTTATATCTCGCAACTTGGCCCCCCATCGCTTCATTATCTCAGCCGAGTCGGTTTCCTCCACGATGTCGAGCTCTGAGTTTGTGGCGTAAACGTTGAGGTGGACAACTCGCGTATCGGGACATACACGATCCCACCATTGCCTTGAGATAGCGCGAGGAGGACTCAAATCGCCTGCATCGGCGGGGTCGACAAAGTGGGGGCCGCCTCCGGTCGGACCAGATATCAGGGCGTTCATTGGAACGTTTAAAAGGTGGCGTGTCCCGTCCGGGAGAGTATCGGGAAACGGAGGGTGAGCGGAAGGAGAAAAGTCCCTAAAAACGTAGGCACGATTCGATATGTACGCCAAATCGGTGTTGAGGAGCCTATACAAAATCAGCACCATGAAGGAACATCATCGGCGGCCCGTACTGCTCTTGAAGAACATTATTCCAGCTGTGCAGAAGGATTCCAGCGTTGCATGATTATGGGTGGAAGCGTGCGCGTACCCTGAGCCCCAAGCCTCCCCCGAAATCAGTAAAAATCTGTACCGAGTCAGCGGCCCATAGTCGATGTGGAGAATTAGCAACACACTTGGGACGTGCTGCCCAAGGCCAAGGCAGGGAGTGTTGTGGGAGCTGTCGCTCATATTCTCGTACATCTGCAAAACTAGGATGCCCGAGGGCCCTGACATCTGGCGTAGCCAAAAAGTCGTGGGCGACAGCCCTTAGAGCGTCGAGAAAGAACCAGGCGAGGAGTACACTGAGGGCAACAAATACTGCGAAGGTTCTAACCAACCGCGGCAGGACAAACCGTGGAGGCATGGGAAGAAGAGAAGGATGGCGCGAAGTACCATTTGCTGCGGAGACGGACATTTCAGGCGACCTCGTTACTACACACGGAGATCAGTTCCCGATATTATGGATTGATCATCGATTGAATTGAATGAATCCCCCACGGGAGAAGCCATCGCATTTTAGGTGATCCCTTGGAGCCCGGAGGATGTTCTACTTTGGAAGTTTCCAAAACTGAAAGTGTCAAGCCGCGAGTTGGCACCGACTTTGGACTCGACTTGGTGATTGAGTTGATGAGCTCGGATGCTGGTCGCGTTCATGGTTCAGTCCGAAAACCGGGCAATCGTGGCCTGACTGCTGGTGGTACCGATCCAGAGCAACTAACTTACATACATGACGGGTTGATCAGCCACAGCATTACGTGAAGTACAGCTTCAGCACAGCTACGTGATACCCATCTCAGAGTATTGGCTTCGATGGCTTGGAAGGGCGGGGCGGAGGCGGCCCGCTCATGACGCATGACTGTGCGCTTCGAGTCAAGAGGGCACTGAACTTGACAAATTGATTTGCACAGCGTACTATCTTAGACCCCGAAGTGATAGTGACTTTTGATGGCTCTATTTTCGTTCTGTCCGCTGGGCCGTTACCTCTCGGTAGTTGTTCATAGGTTCTTAGACATATGAAAAGTAGTATTCCTGAGTGTCATAATTTTTGGATGCTTTTCGACGAAGTTATGAGGTCCCCGAGGATCAGACCTAGAATTGATAACGCTTTTTGGCGGTGTTTTGATCGCATCAAAATAAAGGTTTTCATTTTTTTCTGTCCGCCTAGTGGGCTCCAAGACTCAAAGAAGTTTACCAGACCTTCGAGAATACATCCTTGCGTGTCATTCTTTTTTCTCAGAGCATAGGAGTAAGAATTACGGCAAGCATCAGTGAATTATCACTTCTAGTCACATTATCACATCTGGGCCTATTATAGTAACTGAGCACTGTCGTCAGAGGTTACGATTCTCTGAAGTTCGGATCAAGCCGTCGACCATTGTTTGATGCCCGTTTTTTTTTGATAGACCGGTTATCCCATTTGGAGAGAGCATTGATGCTTTAACAATTGGGATCGCAAGCTGCCAGAAGCTCCCCCCAACAAACGATTCGACTGGGCTTCCGCCGGTGATGGCTTCAAAGCCATTGCAAGCCGAGCTGAGCGGGCCACTACACATAGCTAAGACACAAACTGTGAAAGTCATCAATCGTTTCTGCCCACTTGAAATCCAAGGGTACGGTCTCGCTTGGGCTCGCGGCTAAACGGACCAAATCTCCGTGGCTGAGAGAATTATTGACGGCAGCGTTCCCATTTAAACGAGATTTTTTAAATTCTCTCATGAAAATATTGATATTTCTTTTTGGGGCACTCAGCTGCCAACATACTCAGACAGTGAAGTAGCATCCCATTCTTCTTAAAGCTACTTGACCTCTTCGAGCGGTGGTGAATCGGCATTCATTGAATATTGAATGATCAAAGTGCTCTTCCCGTACAGTTGCGGCGTTTACTAATAGGATAGTCTTACTCGCGCTATGTCGCGCTTCCGAAGCACGTGATGCTGCGCACATCGCTGAAGACGCGCCGCCGCCGCAATGTTAGCACAGAGTGAACTGGACCAAACTGTGGAACCTCAAAAGAAGTTTTCCAAGACCTTACAATTAATCCAAGTGACTCGGAGGCATGCAGGTAGGTAGGTAGGTATTACCAGGCATGGTCCCGTGTAGGGCTGTTCGTCGCGACGGTTCTACGGGTCCCGTGCGACGGGTAGGCGTCCCGTTCCGTCGGGCATACCTTTTTTTCGACGGCGCGGCGACGGGACGGTTAGCTGACCCGACGGCCGGCGGAACAACGGCCGTCGACGGGTCAACGGAGTTCAACGGATTGGCTGTGAAGTGCGTGGATCTGCGAGCGAGCTCATCCCAGTGTGGATCTGTATGGTGGTCTTTCTGAACCACTTAACTATATCCTCACGCGTTTACTCTGTGCCCCGACGCGTTTAGCACGTTCATAACGCGTCAAACACCAAGTTTACCTGCCCACAGCTTCAAATAGTCTCTGAGCTAACAGACAGGTCCAATCACAATAAAAGATCACCCATCAATGTCCCCATCATCCGCCGTACAGTGATTAACCCGGAAGCGAAACGATCAAGCGCAATAACAATTTTCTTTACGAATTAAGTTGCGATTAAGAGTCATTTTCGCCCAAACTTTTTTTTAGTCAACGTATCTACTCAGTGGCTACCTGCCTACAAAAGGTTGAAGTGAAGTGATTCAGTATTGGCGGAGAACGGGCCTAATTTAGTGATACAATAAAATTTAATGATTCACCATGAAGCGAAACACTACAATGTGCCTCAGACAACGACTTTGAAGACTTGGCATAGCCATATTCTGAATCTAAGACCTTCAAAAACCCCAATACATGCCATAACTGTGAAATTTGCGGACAGCAGCTGGAGCACAGGGGCTGCTTAACCGGTCGGAAAACTGGGCCAAAAAGTGGTCAAAAATATCGACATTTCTTTGGCTCTAGAAGCGCTACCTGCTCAATTCCTTTTAGTTTTGGAGAGTATAGAATATCCTCAAAAGAAATCCAGCCTTGGTGGTTGTGGGGAAGTATCCCGGCATACAGTGTTGGAATATTTGCTTCATATTTGCTTCATATCACGTTTTCTTGTATTACGTAAGACTCCTAACTCTTGGTTCTCTCCGTTCGTTGTGCGCGCTTCATCTAACAGGTTATAGGGCCCCGGCCTCTGTATTTGCGCTATATTGTGTGTTCTGTGTCGTTTCTGGTGTTACTCCGAAACTCTCCAAACCGGGTGTAGACGCTAGCAGCTCCTTCTAAGCCGAGCACAGTTTGGCTCCCTGGGGATTCTCCACCAGGTGTAGATGCTAGCTGCTCCTTTCTGAAGCCTGAGTGCAGCTTGGCTCCCCACTCTATACCATTCCAATTCATTGCCACCCACTTTTCTTCACTTTTCACTCCTATCTGCCGCTCGTCATGGCCGCCACCCACAATACATTTCTCACGCGTATCGCCGTCTTTGAAGGCTCTAACTGGACCTCATTCAGCAAAGACGCCCAGGTCTACTTTCAGCTAGAAGGGATCTGGCCAATAGTGAATGGGACGAAGCAGAAGCCAGCAGATGTGGACGATGCGCAGAGGTGGATTCGGAACAACGAGCGCGCATACTCTATGCTTTATTTCCTCATCCAGTCCTGACTACTGCAGCCTCATCGCGGATGTCGACACCGGATCTGAAGCATGGAAAATCCTTACAGACGAATTTCAGAAAGACTCCTCCGCTCTCCGCCTCGCACTTCGTAACCAGCCATATTCCATTCGTCATGACCCCAAGCAACCTGTCACCGTCTATATCGATGCCGTCCGCTCTACGGCCCGCCAACTCAAAGCCATCGGGCATGCGCCCAGCGACGAAGATCTCGCCGACCTCATCCTTCTTCGCCTCGACCCATCATTTTCTGCTGTTCGCTCCACGCTGTCCAACACCACTCCATTCCCGAAACTCCCCGCTCTTATCTCCGCTATTAAAGCCCACGAAATCCAGGAGAAACTTTCGATCACTGTTGCGGAGACGATTAAGAAAGAGGAGGAACAGGATGACGGGAATGAGGCGATGGCTGCTCGTCTAGGGAAAAAGGGGGTGAACGGCGACTACGACTGGGGGAATTCAATGGAGAAGGATGGAGTTTGCCACCGATTGCAGACGCAAAGGCCACGTCGCTCGTCGCTGCATCGCTGACATGCCCGAGAATGTCAAAGCGAAATTTTTGGGGTCCTCAAAATCCGACACCGATCTCGCTTTTGGATGTGTTGAATTTGACGATGAAGACAATGTTGCGCTCGCAGTTAGCGATTTTTTCACCTCATACAACTCCGACGACGCTGCTGATATCCCCGACTCATCTTCGTCTTTCCATTCTCAGTTTGAGGGGGTGCATGCAGACAAGAAGAAGAATCGACGTGGACATCGAGGTCGTGGGGGAAAATAGTTTTTGGACTCTTAATTCAGACTTCGCAGCGAGGGGGTGTGTTGGAATATTCGCTTCATATCACATTTTCTTGTATTACATAAGACTCCTAACTCTTGATTCTCTCCGTTCGTTGTGCGCGCTTCGTCTAACATACAGCAGTTTACCGTCACACAGTCGACTATTAGAAGCAAAAATAGAGAAAACAAACATGACTGCTTCGAAGTTCGAATCAGTCAGCCCTCACGGGAGTCGCGTAAAGAGCCTCGAACACTTAACAGGCAAATTTAGCTAAGAGAGCGATGGTCATAGAGCATGTATTTTGCAGCTGTTTCCGAAAACCTTGAGACTTGTCTCTTTTTTTTTGGCCTGTGCGGAATTATTCTTTCAGGGGACAGACACTTTAGTTGTTCTAACTCGTACCTCGTAGTGCGGAATTGATCCGTGCTTCTTTGGGCTCGGATTAGCCCCCGTTTTCGGATACCGGGATATGGCTTTAGTATGTTGCGTTAGCTGAATGAAGCTATGAAGATACGATCGATGTGATGGACTACGCGATGTAAATAGCTCAGGTCTGCTCAGGTACTCATAGGCCTGAAACGCAAGTCGCAGGTCCATTGTATTACTCATATTTATATCCCCCACAAAATCCCCCATTTGATGTTTGTGTGATATTTAAATAAAGAAAAATCGGTAGTTGGGCTTGGCAAGTAGTGAGTAAAAAGATGTCATCAGTCTCAAGGTTTTCACCTCATTCACCGCATAATGTGCTGTGAGCCAGAAAGCAACAGACGCATAAGCGAGACCGTCTCGCGACTTCCATTAAATACACGATGATGAACGCAGTGAGGCTAGTTTTCCCCACCTAGAACCCTTGCGGTGGCACCCATAATTCCTCCGTGTCGAATATCGGCAACACATCGTACCCAAAGCTGGCAACGCGACCCACGATCCGAGTCGCCGACGCTCCAGGACAATGTGGCAAAGAAATTCCTCCAGCAACCCACCGCCGATAGTGCTGTTATTGTCGTGCGCAGAAGTGGATGCAGATAAAATATCGCAGGTACTACATAGAAGTCGCCACTCCCGAGGAATGTCGTATCTCCGAAATCCCGTCAGCGTGATGAGGCAATGATAGGGGAATAAATCGAGGTTTTGATATAAAGTGACCCCCAGATTGTGCCGTTCTGAGATTGGGCGATTTTGGGCCAAGGCTTTCACATGATCTTTTGCGGTTTTTTGCCATAAAAATCCCATACAACCGCACAACATTTATAGACACGTTACCGGTCTGTAGACAATATATATGTTCGCCACATTGTGACGGCAGATTGTGGTCGCCAGTACAGATCTGTTTCAACAGTCTATTTGGGTACGCATGCTGCTATCTATTTATATTTTAAATGGCACACGAAGCAGCGGGATTCCTTCACCGACACGATGTTGATATCTGCGATCGTACCGAGGGCGTTCACCAGAATTCCTGCTCTAGTCGATCGATCACAAGGTGTGGCACCCAGTGTTACTAGTTTCGGTACGCTATCTTTCCATTTAAGTATGCTCGTCGCTCTACTTCGCCTCTGTATCTATCAACCGACCAACATATAATTCCCAGTTGCCACGCACAGGCACCAACATGTGCCATTGTGGAGAGGGGTGCCGATCTCAGCGGGAGTAGAGGAGGCTCAGGTAGCCCGTGCGAAACATATTTTAATTATTCGACACGAGGAGTGTTCGAATCACGGCCTTGTTTGCGCGGATTCAGCGGATTAGGGCCGAGTGGCCGGTTCTAAACACTGGCAAGCACTGTCGAATTCGAAGGTGGGAACGGCACTACGACAAACACGAATTATTTCGCGCTTCTGTAACAGGACCGTACAAGGTCGAACTACGTGGAGCGTTTCTTTTCTCGGAAATAAACTTCGTGCTACCGCCAGCTCTGCTTGATCAAGTCCGATCCTCTCTCCGCAAATGCATAGACTGCGGCTTGAGTGTGTGCAGCCGGGACAATGGGCTGAGAGAAGTGAGTACCAGAAGTGCTCAAATTTAAAAAGATCTCGCACAATAACTGAAGCATCAATAATGCGAAGTCCACTGACACCCTTCACCAGGAAGTCTGGGTCGACAACACCGTATCCTGCATTTCGAGCGGACATGCCAGCACTTCCGACCATATGGAGTCCGGCAAGAACAGAGTTTCGGATGTGCTGGTCCAGAGCTTCGCTTGTAATATTTTCCAGGTCTTCAGTTGGCGCGATAATGTAATTCTTCCACGCTGGGGCGGAGACGAACTTCTGAACGCGTTTAAGCGCTTCGCGGAAGGTGAAGAGTTCGAAATCGCTAGCGAGAACGCCGGAGTTGACGAGAGGAGATTCGAATGGATCGTTGCTGTTGATGGTAATCGAACCGCCTAGTGAAATGAATGTGTTAAACCGGGGAAAGAGTTCCTCATTTACGTTGCCACTCACGACCAGCTGGTGTGACCATGGCCATAAAAATACTCATGAAATTTCCACCCCCACCGGCCAGTCCGGTCGGCTGAAGTAGCTCGTCAACAATAAAAGCATCTCGTCTGCCGTGGACTCACAAGAAAGAATAGCTCAATGTGAGGCGAATCGGGACCCGCCGAGGGATCCGGGTAGTCGGCGAATATTGGAGCATCATCATCCAAACGCAACCAGGCAATGTGGGTTATTCCGGGCTCCACAAGTGGCCCGGTATGAGTTTGATTCCATTCCGCAAAGGCCTCGTCGACTCGCGTGGAATTTCGATGAAATGGATCGATTGTTTCTGTGGAATTAACGGACCAGCTGGTGGCGAATAACGAGTGGTCAGACGCATTCTGACCAACGCTCGGAAGATCGAGGACGGTCGGCACTCCGGCTGCGGCTAATGCTTTCCGGCTGCCTATGCCAGAGTGCATGAGGATCTGAGGACTTCCCACTGCTCCTGCGGCAAGGATTATCTCCTTCGATGCTTTTGCTGTGAACAACGATCCCCCTGGCAGGAAGAGAATGGTTCTAGTCGGAGCGGGACGAGCAGAAGAGGACGCTAAATACCCTGCCGGAACTGAACTCCACCGAAAGTTATCTTTCCCTTCGCATTGCTGACATTCACGAGCTTGGATACCTGCGCTTCCAGCAGGACGTGTAAATTTTGACGCTGCACATATTTTGATGCCAGATATGATGTTGCCGAACTGCTCCGCGTTCCGTCACCAATAGTTGACTGCAGCCAACCTGCATGAGGAAAGAGTTTGAATGTTGCTACTCGATTCAGTAGGAACAGGAACGTACCAAGACCAAGGGGCTTTCCAGAATTCATGTCCGAATTGAAGGGGAAGTCGTCAGGCAATTCCTTCGTAGTTTGAATGACCTTTTGTTCAAACGTCGACCATCTATGTGTCGATATGAGTATAATGGTCACTACTAGATCTCCGACACGTACGCGAAGCCGTTGAGGCTGACGGAGACCAATCCCTTTGTACTATGGAGTGTGGGGTCGAATTGACCATGTGTATCGTGGTGATCTGCAGGCGGCGACCATTTTTCGTTCTGGGAAGGGTAAATAGATAATCACAAAAGCGGCTGTTGTAAAAACCTTCAGGAAATACGGGAATACTTGTTTCCAGGACCAACCCGCGTCACCGGTCAACTTTGCATACCGATCAAAGTCATCTGCCGTTCCTCGAGTGTAAACCATTCCATCTAACCCGGTTTAGTAACGAGGTACCAGGAGAGGAAAAATATTTCACTGTGGGCACTGCAGCCTCCCAAGATGCGAGCTTGTGTGCGATCATGGGTCAGATCCAGTGTTTAAACTTAATTAAAATATACAACACACCTCTAGAATACGGGACGGTACGACCGTTTAGACCCGCCTGTGGAGTTGTAGTATAGTCTAAGTTTTGGGTCAACGATGTAGGGTACACGAATCAGGAGAATTCACTCCAGTCATAAGGGGAAAGCTGGTCTTGAAAAAACGGGACGTCTACGGCGGTAACACCTTCATTTCTGGAGATGAACAGGGTCAGTGTGTGATTGAGGAACAAGTGTAAAACTGACGAAACTCCCGCCTCCAACACCAAGACGGAAAACTTTGGATTCTCCGTTAAGCGATTTGCAAGGACATTTCCGGCTGTTCCTCCTGGGAAGCCATGTCAATGTGAACAAAAAAATTGTGGGCAAAGGTCATAGAACCTCCAACGATTACAAAGTCGTAGTCCAGACCAGGAAGATCTATGACATGCTCGTAAACTTTAGCCCAAGCTGTCACGGAAAAGCAGGCTAAGAATATGTAAATGTGGGTGAGCATTTTCGGGTCCTTTCGAAAGCTCATTGGGCCTTATATACACTTGCTAAATAAATCCTTGAGTCCATTCACCGAAATACCCCGGTCACATCATGAAACCATCAGTTTGGATGTCGTAAATCGTGACCTGGCTTGGTCAAGACTTGGCCTTTCTCGGGTGGACGGATGGGCCCACATCAGCCTTTTGACATATCCGTTGTAGTCCGTTGTCAAGTTTTTTTGCGTCTTTTGATGCCAAAAAACAACCAAAAAACGTCAAAACACCTGCCAAGCCAAATCTTTGCCAAATCTAAAAACTTGGGCGAAAAACCCGAAAACCTCCGAACCGCTGAACATGTAGTAGTGGATGCCGAAAAGAACATCCCGAATCGTCACCGCCAGCTCCCGCCTGCCCCCGCTTTATGATTTTCTTACTGGTTCCGCAGGAAATAGCGGTTGACGTATTTGTTCTGACCACTGTCGCTCCGCTGTGAGCAAGCTGTGGATCGGTTGGGAACATATAGGTGTGCGTGGAAAAGTATTCGGACCGCGTTTGATCCCCTGACAAACATGCGCAACTCCCTGTTCGCACTCTGTCAAAATTGAGTTTGAATTGAGTACATTTTTGTAACCATTATCCAGGATTAATTTTAGTGTTATATGCGCCCCATGAGTTGGTAAATGTATGTTTATCGTTAGCGATTTGATGACTCCCAGACTGCGGGAACGGCCGGTGATTTCTCCGCGTTGAAGCTGTAAGGCTAGATGACGGACTGGGAGCTAACGACAAGCCGGAAGTGATCGCCATCCCGCGCCTCGCGCTCGTCATATGATGATCCCAGTGCGTACATCGTACGATGAACGACTCTACAAAGTTGTAGGTAGGTAGGTGAGTAGGATTACACGGCGCGGTCCCGCTCAGGAGTTGTGTGGGAGCAAAAAAAGTAAGAAAAGGTCGGCAGTATTTTCATTACCACACGTTCAATACCAAATTGAATATCATTCCCCTGAGTTTGGATCCGTAGGTTACATGATCACATCACCGCCGAACTTACGAGCATAACACTGAGCTAGATGAAACTCAGGGCCCTACGTGACTTCAGGCCTTTCATCACCGCAGCGCCGTGACAGCCGATGACTGTAGCGCGCATTTGGACGCTGTGTACGTAGGTACAGTACCTGCTTGTTCCTTTTAGGGACCGCCACAGTAATACATCCTCCTCCTCCTCCATATGTCCGACACGAGTTCCTCAAAAATGACAATTACAGCTGGACAGAATAATTGTAGATTATATGATATCATGCTGCAGCCAGCTCTGTTTGACCAAATCTGCGCCCCTCTCCGCAAACATATATGTGACAGCTTAAGTATGCCCAGTAGACACAATGGGCTGAGCTCCGTTAGTATTAAATATGCTCGAAGTTAAAAGGACCTCGCACAATAACTGAAGCATCGATAATGCGCAGTCCCCTGACACCGTTCACTAGCAAGTCTGAATCAACCACACCATATCCAGCGTTTCATGCGGACATCCCAGCACTTCCGATCATGTGGTAGGCGATGTTGGTGGAACTTCGGTTGAGGGCTGCACTCGTAATATTTTCCAGGTCTTCAGTTAGCGCGATAATGTAATTCTTCCACAGTGGAGCGGAAACGAACTTTTGAGCGCGTTTTGAGCGCTTCGTGCAAGGTAAAAAGATCAAAATCGCTGGCAAGTACGCCGGGGTCGATGAGAGGTGGGTCGAACGGATTCACTATTGATGGAAATCGAGCTACCTGGTGAAAGTGAACAGGGGGGGGATATCGGGACTTGGTGTTGACACTCACAACTAGCTGGGGTGACCGTGGTCATAAAAATAGTCACAAAATTTCCTGCTCCGCCAGCAATACCGCCCGAAATCATGATGGCCTTTGGCTGCATTCGTAGATATCTATCACAATGACGCCAGGGCATTGAACTGAGTGGCTCCGAGTCCGGAAGTCCGCGCCGTTTACGTGCGGTAGGTAGATAGGTAGGATTATACGGCTGGTCCCGTCCCGGAACGCCGGGAAAATTCATGTATGTGGCAGTTGCGGGAAGTAGCAATCTTCGCGCGCCAAATGCGGGCTGACAAATGCGGGACGGCGGGACTGCCGCGGGAGCCTGCGAATAGAAAGAAGAACAGGGAGGGCGCGCCGGGGCGGGACGTTTTCAGAGCGTAGAAACTTGAAAGTGCATAGTCTTAGCCGGCAGCCAGGAGCTTCGCAGGAGCAAAACCATTTTGTCTAACGTCAGCCTGACAGTGCCTACCCCTTTAAAGCTTCGCCCCTATCATACCGCCACGCCGCCGATTACTACCGGGCTGCTTGGGCTACACGTTCGCCGAGGCGATTACGAAGGCCACTGCCATTTTCTAGCGGAGGTAGGTGCTGACTACCACTCGTGGAACGCATTCGGCCTTCCCCACCTGCGCGACAAGAGTTATCCCGCGTTGCCCGATTTTCTGGACGGACCAGAGGGGATGTCTCGCCGCGACGCTCGGCACGCCCATTGTTGGCCGACGCCCGCGAAAATCGTGGAGCGCGCGCGGGCGCCGTGCGCACCGCGTCGGAATCGGGAAAAATGTTTTCCGCTCAAGATCTGCACATGGACCATGGTGTACATCGCAACGAACGGCGAGCGCGAGTGGGTTTCGGGGTTAGTGGCGCTGCTAAACGAGGACGGGTGGGAGCGTGTCTCCAGCTCATTGGACATGCAACTGGCGAGGGACGAGCAGGCGGTGCCACAGGCGGTAGATATGAGTGTGTTGGTCGCGGCGGACACATTTATTGGCGTCGGGGTGCGCTTCGTTTCGATCTGTATTTGCTTCTCTTATGATTAGATATAGTTCTCTAGTTTCACTGGCAATATCGTTCAGCTGCGACTCTCGAGCTATAAGCATACCGCCACTTGTAGATTTTGGTGATAACGTAGGTCGAACCGAGGGAGACCAGACCTGGTGTTTATCTTAATAAGTATGGTGAATCAGCTCAGCTCAGTGACTGGCATGACCATAAACTTTACCACTAGTGTACTCCAAAATGTTTTACCAGGTTCAAAATTCGACTACGTACTCGGAAAGATCCGGACGCCGAAATTGTTCGTTGCCTCCGTTCATGAAGTCGGTGAGTGTTCAAAAAATGTTATCGCTAGTTCTAAAACATTATTATCTGTTCAACCAGGCCATTTTGGATCGCTGGTTAACAATACCACAAAATCGCCCCTCTACTAGTGGAAATATATGCATTCACAACACACTCACCCTCAGAAGCACAAACACTAGTACTTTTGTCCTACATGACACGCTAGTCCTGCGTTGCTACTAGTATTCAGGTACTTATTTTCTGAGATTCTTAAGGGCTACATAATGCCGGAGGGCCTCCCAACACCGGGTTTATTTTAATTATTTATACTTATGTAGGGAGGATGCAATGAACTTGGAAGCACAGATCGTATCGCCATTCAAGTGCATGAATTTCATCAGTGGAAGGCCTGATAGCATATGGATGCACCTGTGAATTGTGGGCGCTCAGGAAATCCGCCAATACGAGCGGTTGACCCCGGAGTCGGCCCTTTCCCAAATGCCCTGCATCCTTTTTTTTGAATCGGGCAGCGGTTGAAAATTCTCGAACACATATCCCGGCGTATAAATGTTGCTGTGAGGCCCGATAGCATATGGAATGCACCTGTGAGGTGTCAAGAAGTTTGTAGCTGACTTCAGCAGTTGACACCTGTTCGACTCGGGGTCGGGCCTTTACTTTGTTTTTTCTTCGGATTTTGTAGGATCGAATTTTCGACGAACACATATCCTGGCTCGTAATTTTTTTGGCAAGGTCCGATAGCATATGGAATGCAGCTGCACATTGTGATTATGTCATCGTAGAAATGTAAGCAGACGACCCCGTTCGACTCGGGGTTGGGCCTTGAGACTTTTTTCCTCCCGCGGTTGTTCCTTCTTCGAACTGCACCAAGGAGTGATAATTATATTTTCCAGCCAAGGAACGAACAGATAATTAACTGCACAAAGCACGACGTTACAAATACCATCTAATTTACACGATCCAGCGATTTAATTTTTAAATTCCCGCGCCTTTGCTCCAACGTTTAATCAAATCAGAAGCAGCAGAGCACCGCCCAAACAGAAAATCAAAGGGGCCCCCACGCCTCGCTGCGCCCCCCAGCCGCCATTCGCACTCCTTACGAGCCCCTCGCGCTCCCCGCGCTCCGCGCCCGACCCACCCCGCGCCCGCGAGCGTGCGCCGCAGCGCCTTGGGGAGCGTCAAGCGGCAGCGGCAGCGCGCTCGATTCACGCTCTCGCGCCGCCGGCTTCGCTCGCGTGCCGCGGCGCATGCGTCGACTTCGCCCCCGTGCCGCGCCGCCTCGCGCTCGTGCCGGTGCGCGTATTCGCTCGTGTACGAGGGCGAAGCGCACGGTGCGGTATGACGGCGAGCGCGCGGTCGACGGGGGGGTATTGCTGTTGAAGGAAGTGTTGGAGGAGGATGAGGAGGAGGCCGACGACGGGACGCGCAGGGAGCGGGTCTGCGAGGGCGCGAAGGGGGAGGAGGGGCTGTGCCCGACGACGCCCTCGTATGCTGCGTCGAAGGCGCTAGGGCTCGTTGCGCCGGGATATTGCTGCTGCTGCTGCTCTTGCTGTGTGAAGGACGCGCGCCGGTGGGGGTGCACGGGCGGGGACGTCGCGGGCGAGCGTGGGGAGGGCAGGGGCGGCGCGGTGGACGCGGCGAAGGAAGTGGTGCGCGGGTCGGCGGAGCGCGGGGCGAGGCGGCCTGCGGAGGCGTTGGACTGGAGGAAGGGCGAGGTGGGGACGGAGACGGAGGAGGCGCGGCGCGGGGGCGGGGGCGGGGGGCGCTCGATGAAGGGGTTATTGGTGTGTTGGCCCGAGGAGGAGGACGTGGAGGTGGAGGTGGAGGACACGGAGGGCGAGGGGGGCGGGTGCTTTAAAGATGCGCGGCGCAGGGGGTGCGTGGGGGGAGAGAAGTGGAACTGGGAGGCGGTGGGGGAGGGCACGGAGGATAGGGAGTTGGAGTAGGCGTGTGCTTTGCGTGACGGCATGCCGCTGTTATTATCGGATGAAGATGTGGATGAGGCGGTCGATCGCGACGATGACGGTGCGGAAGATTGCGATAGCGTCGGCTTGCGCGGTGGCAGCGGGGGGCGCGTCGGCGCTTCTGGCGACGGCGCGGGGGTCGGCAGGAAGGGATTATAGCTATACACGTTTACTGGCGCGGGAGCCGCGTCTGGGGCTGGCGCTAATAATGGACGCAAAACATTGATAAGCATATCCCGGTGAAAGTGGGAAATAGCAAAGCGTACACTGCACGAATGCGAGGCTTCTATCGACGCCCTGCCCGGCCTGGGCGTGCAAGATGAGGCGTAGGGCGGCAAAAAAGGCGCCGCCGTTGAGGGAGGTCGCTGGCGAGAAGAGGCGCAGGATCTGGGCAAGGAAGGTTAGGATAATCTGACCCGCAGAGAATCGTAGGAGATCCAGCGCACCTCAGTCGACTGTCCCTTGTCCCAAACGCGCGCCATATCGCCCGCACAGCCATGCACGCGCCTCACGCAAGCTCATACTGACTGCGTCCCAGTCGCTGGTCGTTCCCGGCGAGATATCTGCAAGGTCGGCGAAACTGGCGGTGAACAGGGTGAATTCAGCATCGCTGAGAGCAGACGTGTGGAGCGACAGGCGGCGGGGAGACGACATCGACACGATGGAGCGAAGAAGAGAAGCGAAGAAAACACGTGGGGATGATCGTCCGGTGGAGCGTCCCGATGAGTAAGTCCGAATTGGTCAGCGCGGAGGAAATAAAGACGACAGTAATATTCATGGTTTGAGAGGATGCGGTGGAGGAGAACTGAGAGGTGTATATGAGCTTTAGGGGGATCTGCAGGCGAAGATCAGGGCGGGGAGGTGTTCGGACAGCTGTCATCGCAAAGAGGGAAAAAAGATCCGTAGGATTTTCCGTTCCTGAGCGGTGAACCGAAGAGACTATATCCGCGAGGTCCGCGAGGTAGTATTAAGGGAGGTTGTTGAGGACATTGACTGGAACAATTAGGCCTAAGAAGAATTCCAGGAAGCTTCCTTCGTAACCGACTAGCCGACGAGAATTGTTGAGGAAATGGTGAGGAAGACGCTCAAAGCTTGGCTCTGCCAGGGCCAAGCATTGAGGGAAGACTACCTGCCTGCTTCTAGAGAAGTATCCAGACTCAGAGCCTGTCGTCCGAGATGATTCCCTGTACGAATAACGCCACACCGAATCATCGCGCGAAAGATTGAATGCGAGGGGCGGTTCCTCCGGGGGGATGAAAGTCGGACTGGGTGGAATAGAGGTGCACCAGGGAGTCCTACCTCCTTCAAGAGGAAACACACATGTCCCAGAATCAAGAACAACCGCGTCTTCAGAGGAGAGTGGCTTGAATGAGGATTCCGAGTCGCAGGACACAGTATTCGCGATTTAAGAGCCACAGTCGAAGAAAAATAGGAGGAAAATGCGTATTAAAAATCCAGGCCGCGCCAGATAGAAAGTCTTGCAGGCTCCGAGACGCCTCAGACATGCAAAGAACTAGCTTCTTTCGTTCGGTGTGTGGTGTCGGAGCGGGCAATCAGACTCATAGCCTAAATAGGCGGCGTCGGTCGCGAGAAATACAATGGAGGGCTACAGAGAACGAGTTTCAGAGACTTGCCCGGGGAGAAGCCTGAATATGAAAGCAGGAAAAGCCTTGGAAACTTGAAAGAGAGCTCAGAAAAGTGGCGTACCCCCGCCATCATCACGTGTAGCGGTTCCGGTCCGCCTAGCCGAGAGTTCAACCCAGTCAATTTGCCCGAACAATGCCACTCAGTCGTGAACATCCGATGGCATGGAATAGGGACGCGGTATTAGTTCTGCAGATTGTCAAGCTCAAGCCCCAAAGCCCGGCAGGCGCGCATAGTCGGCCTGACCGAGCCTTGTCCTACCCCCCTAAACCCGACTTCAGCTTCAGCCCTGAGATTTTATACGACCCGTGTGCGACACCAACAACCACCGTTTTCTCCTACCCTAAACTGACCCAAATCAGAACTGGAAATTGGGAAAATAAAATTTTAAAAATTCTCTCCGCCCGCAATGCCGACCTCAACCTAAGCGGAATATTTGGTTTGTCCAATTCTGGTCCGCGCACTTCGGAAAAGGGAGTCGGAGAGGAGCCGGATACTTTGGACCTCAAGTTTCGAAATTACACAACAGCGCAATGTAATCCGAACTTGTAGACTCACAAAAATCCGCCGCAGTCGGGGCGAGGGCGGGAACTCATCTGGATTACAATCAATTCAAACGCTCAGTTACCTGGGACCGGAGTCGAAAACGATAGAAAGATTAGGTGAGGGTCTATTCGCACTAGCTCCCAGAAGCCCGAAGATTCAAATGAACCAGAGCCCATATATTAAGTGAACACTATTTTACATCACTTGTTGCATGTGGATCCCCCGGCGGCTAGAACTCAAATTTCTCACCGATGATCTTCTCTGAAAGTGCCCAAAGCTTCTCCGCGACCACCTGACAAAGTGTGAATATTTATTTCGAGCCGGAAACACAGGAAGGCTTACGGGGTCAGAACTATGAGCCATGACGGAAGCGGAAGCCTCAACGCCGTCATCGAGGTATGCCCCTGGTTTTTCTGAGAGGCGGTGCGTCGGTAAGGTTTTTTGGAAGAATGCAAGTATGAAAACCTTACCATTGATCCTTGGATCGAAGGCCGCAACCACGGTACTGAAGGCAGTCAATACTTATTGATTGTGAAGGATATGAAGTGGCTCACGTCGCTGCTCCCTCGGGAATGGTCTTCCATTGAATCTTCTCGTTGCTTTCTTTTCTATCCTCGTCAAGGAGTCCTGCAAAAAAGAATGCCAAGGTGAGGGACGACATATGAAACATCGTAACCAACGAACCGAAACTTTGGAGGCTAGCGCCTAGCCTCGTCCCTCAGATTGAAGGTTCGTCATGAATGACTGTCGATTCATATCAGAATGCTTCAATAATGTTTGAGTGAAATAGACTGACGTCCTGGATGCAGACTGTATGCGTTGAAGCGCGCCTTTCGCCCGCTTGGAGAGTTCCAGCGCAGTCAGGATGTTGGCGCTCTTGGCTTGCACATACACGCCCATGTTATCGTACTTGGTTGGTTCCGGCTTCTCAAAATACTTGAGGTCGACACCGTTCCCCCACATATGAGCGCCACTGGCGACGAAGACTACGCGCGGAGTGTAGTCGGCAGTCCTTCGCGGCCAGCACCTTCGGGACGAGTAATTTCGTGAACAAGGAAGGGGCCGAAAGTGGTCCGTCTCGATTTGGTTTTCCAAATTATCTGCAGTCAGCTTGAACGAGGCGATCGCCGCTGCTGCATTATGAATAAGGACCTGGAGGAAGATGAGCACGAGACTGGCGAAGCAGGAATGCACGAACATGGATAGGCTCAGGGTACGCGTTGACTTCAGCTGCCGCCCTACGGATATCGGCGAAAGAGGAGAGGTCCAAAGTGAGTCGACGAATGTTCGCGGACGGAGTTTCGATCTTAAGTGCGTCCTCCGACAGCTTGAGACTGGACACAGTTCAGCTACGATATCATTGAGGAACGACAGTACCTCTCACCGTTCGTCGTTGTATCCGGTGATGATGACTAGATTGGCATATTTTGCGATGGAGCGGGCAGCTTCGAAGCCAATTCCATTGAGGGATGTCCCAGTGATCAGAACTTCGGAGAAACCGCTCGTTAATCGATGCAGCGACCTAGACATGACTGACGACGAACCATTTTTTCCCTTGATGTCGCTGGCGAGGGCGGTTGCCGCATCTTCACCAGTCGTGTGGAAGTTGAAAGTTGGGAGAGGAGACATGAGCTAGTTGAGAGGAGAGGAGTGTTGGAATCTGTCGGACTATGCTTCTGCATTTATAGGAGGAAATTTTATCGACTGATCGGGGTTCAAGGACTTCATCAGCCCGACCCAGTCGATATTACCTGGCCATGACCAACATGCTGATGAAGGACATCGGGAAGAATTCCAAAGATCGAGGTCTAGGCGAGTTCGGCCATCGGTGATACATAATCACGATCGGTTGACAGTTGTTCCAGCGTCTCTCAGGGCGAGAAGATTAGATTATTGCCTATCTTTCATTTGGTCTGAAGTCGTTTGGCAAAGCCATGAAACTCTCTTCCGTGCAATTATGCGAAGGACCAGGTACCAGGTCTCCAACCCAGAAATGAAACCTTCTTACAGTATGCGTGTTGATGCCGGTCCCGGCAGTCCGGCTTCCCGATCGTAAAAACTTGAATGATGGGGGAGAATGTCCGAGAGCCGGATTGATCCTCATATCCCGGCGCAATCCGAGCTACACCTTTGTGAGCCCATTCCTCATGGATGGATAAATCTTCTAAGCCCACACTAGGTCTGTCCGTATGAACGATGACTGGTGGGATGGCTGGCAAGCGGCAGGTCACAAACCAAACTTTTGAACGCTCGCTCGGGCCGCGCTTCGCGCGCCCCTCACTCACGTTCCCGGAGTTTCAGTGAAAAAGACGCACGTGAGCATACGGACGATGCCGAGCATTGCATAATGACTTTCGTCGGATAAAGTTGATCACGCTAAGACACGAAGTCCAAACAAGTTTGGTTTGTGAACGAGAAGAAACTCCGCACATTTTACTTGCATATCAAAGTACTACTTTCAGCTTTCTAATGGACTCCAGGTGTAAAGTACGAAGAAATGCCTGGAGGGCCATCTTACAACAATAGGCAATGACTACATAATGCACAGTCGTGTCTAGTCGACTGGGGGATGCCCGGTAGGGGCTTATGATTAAAAATAATCACGATCATTGATGATGATCGCTCACGATAAGATTAGATTATGATGTACCGAAAAATTCAGATTTAGATTGCCACCCCCCTTTACGCCCATTTTCGACCACATGTACTAAATTCGAATTCCGACGGCTCCTTACCTTGCATGCAGCAATTTTCCGCGACAAACCGTGTTTATGACGGATCCACAACAACCAAATTCAAACATTGATAATATCCTAACACCTATCTTTCTCACGGTTCGTCCATAGAGCTTCTATTTGGTGACCGGTGTGAAAAAATACCCTTGTTCAGGGTCACTTCGCACTCCTTGTCAGGATATATTGCTGTCCTTTCATCCCGTTATAAGGATCCCGTTCCAGTGACGTCCCTACGACTCCCATCATCTCGCCCCGGCACCCAAGATGTCCTTTGTCCCAGCTCTAGCTCTTATTTTCTTGCTTTGCGTTATTCGATTTATAGCACTGCGCCGCCGAAGCCCCGTCGAAGAGATCTCTGGCCCACACCCTAGATCATGGATCTACGGTATGTACTCAATTTAGTGCACACTTCATGATTACTGAAATTCGATTCAGGGAGCCTTCTGGATCTCCTTTTCCCGCCCGCCTACGGCGATCTTGAATTTGGCTGGCAAAAGCAGTATGGGCCAGTGTATCGCATTAAAGGTTTTTGTGGGGTCAGATTCCTTCTGATGAATATGGGTGTATTTATTATAACATTTGTTCGTCGTTTTTCAGGCAGATCATCTGATCGTCTCCGACCCACTTGCCCTCCAGCACATCCTCACGAGTTCATTGTTTTCCCGAAGCCCTGGGATGCAAAATCTGATCCAGCTAATTGATAGCGACAAAAGTGTCGTAGCGCTCCCAGTATCAGGCATGTCATATCTCCTCCTGCTCACTTTGAACCACTTATCCCAGTCTCAGGGGAACGACATCGAAGGACTCGTGCTGCCTTAAATCCGGCATTTTCAGCAGCATCTGTGCGAAAATTTATTCCTCTGTTTGAACGAACGGCAGCACAAGTAGGACTAATTCCACCGCTCGTGATTTTCTTGAATGACATTTCAGCACTAGATGATATCGGAGCTGGAAGAATCTCTGGAACGAAGTTCATTGATTGATATCTGCCCTCCGCTCTATACAGCGACGCTTGGGGCAATCAGTTCAGGTATCGTTTTGTGCATACCTACGCCGGTGAATCCGCCAGTCTGAAATTATATTCCACAGCTGTATTTGGCTGTTCCCTGCAGGATCTCGGGGACGAACTCGTTTCGAATCACCAAGAATTAGTGTTAGTGCTGTCGAATTCCGTTGTGCTGTGTGACGAATTTTGTCAGGACACTGTCAGCGACTCCTTCTCCCGTCTTCGAATACATCCCGTGGTGGATTATACGCCTGATTCTTCTTCTTCCTACCAAAGCATCTACCGCCATTCAAAGGTCCAAGATCTTGACCCGTGAGCTTGGAAAGCGTATGGTCGACGAGAAGCTTGAGGCCTTCAAGAAAGGCTTAGAACCAGGCGACGATGCCTACAGCTGTCTCCGTAATTTATTTTCCTACTTTCTCGAGATCGAACTTGGGGCTAATACGCAACATCAGTGCATCCGGACACAAAGCAGACAGGGAAAAATGCTTTGAGTCATGATGAAATCATCTCGCAAACAGCTCTTCTACTGCTAGCCGGACAGGAAACCACTGTAGCTGAGTTATTCCTCACTCCGAGACGTTTTTTAATGCCGGCCAGGCGAATACGCTTGCACTCGGTATCCGTGAATTGGCCAGAAATTCCGATTTCCAAAACAGGCTGAGAGACGAAATTAATGCGCATCGTGGAATTACCTCAGGAGCCCAGTATGAGGACATGCCACTTCTAAACGCGTTCATCAAGGTTTAAATACAATGTTTGATAGATCGCGAGCTAACTGAATCCCAGGAAACGTTGAGAGTGTATCCAGCTGTGCCGCTCAATGAACAAATTGCGGTTGAAGACACATTTTTACCACTTACAACCGGTATCACCACAATTTCTGGAGAAAAAAGAACGAAGTTGCCGATACGCAAAGGTCAAATGGTAACATTGGCTCTCGCATCATACCAGAGGTCTTGATATTCATGGAACATACTGTCGCATTTTTTCATGAGGGAATAGGCTTGAATCAATCTGGGGCTCCGATGCCCACGAGTTCAAACCGAACAGATGGATTGAAGGCACGGCTTGTACAGGGGATCCTGTACATGGAAGCCCATATTCCAATTTGTGCGTGGTGTCCTATTTCTATTTGTTAGATTCCATTGACCAATGTTATTCATTCTGCAGACTCTGTTTCTTCTCTGGACCTCGCACTTGCCTCGGGTATGTCATACTCGTACATATTCATGTCTCTGAACCCAAGTTGATGAACCGCCTACAGATGGCGTTTTGCGTATGTCTGTTGCCTCCCTCGAACTCGTTCATCTTACATAGTGCACAGATTGGCGGAGATGCAGGTGCTCACGTGTGAACTGGTCCACAAATTTTCATTCTCTTTGCCCGACGAGGATTCGGTTCGAGTTTCCTACGCAACGAGTATTTTTCCTGCCATGCCTGATGGGAAAAAAGGAAACCCACTCTATGTGATCCGGGTACTGTAATCGAAACTCTGATAATATTCATGGTTCAGCTCCTTGTTTCAATGACCCATGTTTAATTCGGAATGATACCCAGGCTCTGATGCCATTTTCAGCTCCCCCCTTTCATTCTCGGCGGAAACTGTTTTTTATTTTCTGTGCACAACCATGGGGATACCATAATGGTCACATTAATCGACTACGATGGGCTCATTTACAAGCTCTTTAATGGCATTAGCCAGGCGCAGACCTGTGAACGTCTTCATCTCCGGGATGTGGTCTTGAAGCCCCAATATAAACTTGTCAACTCGCTGCTTACTGTTAGACTCATAACCAGTCTGTAACCAATTGCCGAAAATATGTGGCAAGCACTTCGGTGGTTTACAGACTGGTACAGCTCGTTGACAGTGATTGAGCTGTCCCCGGAGTTTGAAAAATTTGGCAGGTGCCGCGATCGGCCGAGAAGCAAGCCATCAATATCCATCAATTCTGCCCCAAAGTCGATACCTCTTTCCTCCCTGCTACAACAGATTGGAATAAAATTTGAGAGACAAGTGTTATTGCTTTTAGCAGCCAATGACTGCTATTTACACTGGTTGAAAAATTCAAGTTTTTCGGTCAAAGTATCAGTGAAAAACTTCCTTTATTTTTCACACATTTTTCACTGAAAATGTATGACATTCCTCATGTTGCAAAAATAAACTGCGTGCGCGCGAACTCTGCACGAAGAAAAAAACTTCGCGCAGAGTTCGCGCGCACGCAGTTTATTTTTGCAATATCGGGAACGTCGTAAAAATGTGTCTGAAAGATTTATAACTTTTTCAGTAATTTTGTGAAAAATTCAAAAGTTTTTCAGCAAAGTCACAAAAGTTCTGAAAAAGTTATAAAATTTTCAGATACATTTCAAGTGAAAAAGGTGTGAAAAATGAAGGAAGTTTTTCATTGAAAAACTCAATGAAAATTTTGAATTGCTCAACCAGTGTTACTTCAAATTCATTTAAATCCAAAGGTCATGGGAGAACATGAGCCTCACTCAAATTTTAAACTCTGATGACAGCCCAATGAAGGTCGACGAGTTGTACCAGTCTGCAAACACCGAAAGCGCTTGCCGCATTTTCTCGGAATTTGTTTACAGACCGGTTACGAGTCTAGCTTACTGTAGTGCGCGGTGCTCCGAAGTTCTTTCTCGTCTACAGACATGTAGAGGTCATTGAGTGGATTGTTTTCCAGGATTTCCAGGAAGGTAAAAAGAAAGTCCTTGGCATAGGTAGCTAGTTAGGTAGGTAGTATACTACCGCGTAGCTCTTGCAGGGTCGTCGGGTCTAACCGGTTTGGGCAAAATATTCCTTGGCTTGCTCTCCAGATATTTTCCCAGAAGACAATATATAGCGAAGGACCTGAGAAACTCCGGCTTCTGACAGAAATTCATGAGGTCTACGGAAACAAGGCTGTTGGGCGACTGAGCCGCCGACATTCAGTGTCTAGCTGGAAAGTGGTCTACATTTTCATTTTGTGTACTCGAAAAACTGCTGGTAGCCTAATACATTATTTTCACCCAGATTGGATTTAGCTGGGTAATACTATGGAGGGTCTCAACAAGGATTCAGCTTTCGATGACTAACTCACTACAGCTTTCCCTTCAAGTCAGAAGACTAGTTTGAGGAGGTTTCCGAGATAACCTTCGCACAAATGACAATGTCTTCATACTCTTAAGAATGCTTTCCCTGGCTCTGGGTTGAACTTGCCAACTACTTTATTAGCTCATCTTAAGTTCTAGGCGGTTCGACCGCTTTTCAGACTTAAGTTTTATGACATCTTAAGTTCTTCTACTGTAGTCTACACTGCTGTATATGGCCCGCTGAAACCTCGATCTTAAGCTTACACCGTGCACTCAAGTTCATGCATGACTTGAGTTCGACACTCAGCCAGGAAATCGAGATCAGTTCATAATCATATAGTATTTTTGATTAATGAAGTACTTAACTTTTGACCGAACTGAGCTGAATCCCTTGAATGGCTAGTGAATATCAATATTGAGGGAAAACGAAGGACACGGAACAGAAACGCACCTCTGGTAAGGATAAACGATACTGTGGACCTATTGGGTCGCATAGTTAGTTCCTGATACTGTTTTTCGAACACAAACTGGCAGGGTGGCATACCAGAATGTACTATGCCATCGAAAATGTGTACAGAGGTGGGTACAACTGAGCTTGAGCTAGCCCCAAGCAATCTGGACAAGTTCTGGAATGTGAGGGTACCTGGTGAGGTGTTGAGGAGAGGAGCAGAGCAGAGCTCATCAAAGTCAGAGCCAAGTCCAAGTGATGTGTAGTGGCGTGTTTGCAAACACGGCCACTTTTAACCCATTGTGATTCAGTAACGTCACGTGTTACAGATTCTGACTTCTCTCTCTCTCCACCACCAAACGTGCCACGTCCGCCACCTACCAGCCAATGATCAGCGAAGGCGGGGCTCGAGACGGGGCGCCGCTCCCAGTCGCCTGTAACATCTCTTTTGCCGTGTTCACTTGGATTACGAGTCTGATATCGATATTGCTAATGCCACCCGCTGACAAACAGGACGGGGTGAAGAAAAAAGAGAGGGTAAAAAAGATGGGACAGTAAGCAGGTGCGAGATAACGTGTCTCTCCTGACTTCTTTCACCTGAGTTGCTTCTCAGCTCCCTCGTGCAGACGTTGTCAACGGCACACCCAGGTGCGTGCTTTCCATTCCCTGCACGACCCCTGCCTCCCTCTTTCCTTCTCTATCCCTTCCTCTACCCTTCCTCCCCCTCTGCTCACGCATAGACGGCACGCAAGAGCAGCGCGTCCCTGCAAATCGATGTCGCCTCTGCAGGCCATGTCGTGCACGCACGTCGGCACACTGGAGGCAGACTTCAGCATGTGCCATATCCAGGACTCTCCTGCCGGCCGCGTCTCTGTGATGTTGCCGTTCCCTCGTCCCATCGTCCCATGCGGCACTTATGTTGGCGCTACTTAAGTTTCAATAGGACTTGAGTTTTGTCACTACTTCAGTTATGAATAGAACTTGAGTTTTAGATGAAACTTGAGTTTGGTTGAACTCAAGTTGCCATACATATATGGATATACAGTGGGGAATGCATTCTCACATGGACGTTACCGGGAACTTAAGTTTGGGCGGAACTTAAGTCTGAAATGCGGTCGGACCGCCCAGAACTTAAGATAAGCTTATCTTATTTCATAACTTGCTATAATGGGCACATGGTGCGGCGCTGAGTCGTGTCTGCATTCAGTAGTGTGGCAGGAAATAGGCTTCCGAAATTACATGTGCAAATTTACCCGGTAAATTAGCGGCTAATTTGCCCGAAGTTTTTGGAGGCCAAAATTGGGCTGTAAAATAGTACCTATTTGACCCGCGCCTCTTTTAGGACCCAAATGTGGGATTTTAGGTGCATTTTTTGGTCTTTCTACACAACCTATTCTGTACCATTGCTTCAATACTGGTCGATTTCCGGCGGCAGCTATTTTTTCGCACTCGGAAGCTCGGAAGTCGGCCTTGATTTGGCCTGTCGAGGTGTTCTGGGGTGACTTTTGTCAGAAATCAATAGAATTTGGCTTGATTTCGGCATCTTGGCTGTGAGAAAGCTCCGGTCAATCGATTTACCGCCATTTACAGCCTGCCGGAGGCACGGAATTCTTATTTTGTGTAAATTTTGTGTAAAATACCAGGGTCAAGCAGGTAAAATAGACCCCTCTCCGAGGGCGCCTGTAATTTACCCAGGTCAACTGTCGTTTGACAGCACTCCTGGTTCACCCCATCTATGAAATTCTTCATAGTAGGATTACAAAAGAGGAGATATACAGGCGAATTTATGAACAAATCGCTCGAACTCACCTTTATTTGAGGATCAAGCAGCCAGAACACCGAAATGCTCTTACACAAATGGTTCTCTCAATCGTCTGGCTGTGAAACGAGGGAACACAACAAGAAAATTATTACTAAACAGGGAAGGTTTGCAGGTTCCAGTGCTATTTGAATATCGAGGACCTAGGAAACACGATGTTTCAATATATCCACTGGGAGCTCACCGAAGTCAACAAATTTTATCTGATAAAGTGGAGCTGAGATCCCTGGCCTTGCTGTGCAATTGCCTCACTGCAAATGTTCTGCGCATTTCTTCCAAGGGATAAATTACTTCAATCTTCGCCAGTTGGTTTATGATATCCTCAAAATCTTTGACACTGAACCCGTGCTTACTATCGAGGAACTTCGAAAATGAATTTCTACTAGCAGTTACCCGTGCTACGCTACGCCAAAATTGAAGCTTGAACAGTGAATTTGAGGCTGAATATTTGTTTCCTGGAGACCGACTCTTACTGTGCCACTCCTCGCCAACCTTTGGTTGGCTCGTCGCGGCCTATTACTACTGTCTCAGCATAAACTCGGAAACAGGAATTTCGGTGCCTGATATTTGTCGTGGCCAGGAAAATGAGATAATAAAGATTCTCACTGGGCCACTCCTCACCAACCTTTCGTTGGCTCATTTTGGCAAGCCTGAGGTCCCACAGGCAGCATAACTGGGGGGTTAAAATTATCAATGTCTTTCGAGGCATTGCGTGATGCGAACAAAGCGAGATGATAAGTATTATCAATCAAAGTATCTAACAGAATGTGCACTCGCTGAAACTCGGAAAACGAAGCAGTAAAGATATGAACACAACCACAACCCGCCGCTCATTACAAGCCTTCAGTTGGCTGGTCATGGGGCCGTCTTACACACCAAAAAGATGGGATCATATACAGCCTGGTTACCTCGTTGGAGGTCCTACCTCTTGAGTAGAATCAATTATTTTTTTAGTCTCTTCACTCGAACACACTGTGCACCTCAATTGCACCTGGAACATGCACCAATCCTGGGTTGAACATAATCGAAAATATGACCGATTCTGTTACTTGAATGTTCATTTGAATCATGTCACTGAGAGTCAATTGTGCATTTCTGAAAGGTACTTGATTGAACCATTTCAATCATCGTCAAATGAGTATCATTATGTTCAATCATGCACAATCTATTCAAGCAGTTTCTCCAACAAAAAGGTTGTGATAGCTCGTCAAATTCATTTAGCAACGATGACTGCGTTCCCTAAGGTTTATCCCGATATTAAATGTTCCTGAAAACCTACGGAATTTCATGTTCAGTACCTGAGGATACCGGGCCAAAGATGTACTAATATCGCTTGAGAGAGACTTCTACTCAGGAGCTGTCCATGAGTCCTGTGTCTGCCACTGTAGCTTCACTGGAATATGACACAAACCTTAGGCCTAAAACATTGTACTAATGTACTTTGTAAAAATTGAAAATGAGCTCCTGAGGCCTGATGGCTTGAAACTGTTACAAACATGATAGGTAGACACAATAAAATTGTTTGAGCCCCATATGAGCCCTCTGGCGATTTTGTTTCCCAAAGGATCCGAATTTGGGGCGCATTTTTCGATAATTGACTGTTTTTGAGGCTTCCATTTGGCATACAAATTACTGAAAAAAGCTTCCTACATACCATCGGTGTCCATACACTTCAAGTAAACTTGTTGAATGAGCTCAAACGGTCGAGAACGCGTCGACGCGACTTGGTCGGATCTTTCCGGAACAGTGGGCCGGTGGGATTTGCGCAAGGATCGTGACGTCATTGGAGCTCAGCAACCAATCAGGTTGTGTGGTCAAAGACAAGCCGTTGTGCTTTCTTATATAGATAAAACAAAAATCCCGCGCAGCTTTATTCTCACAGGTCATGAATTACAAATTTAGAAATAGGTTATTACAGCGCTTTGCGAAACGTAGGGCGCGGGCATTTTTTTTATATTTTGGGACATTCTTGATCGTTTTCCGTATATCGCATGTTCTGGACTCAATTCGTGTCCGTTCAACTAGCGTAGGGGGACGTTGTAATGGCGCGCGCACTCTGCAGGGGATGGGCTCTTACAGTTCTTTTCTAAGAGCTTTGGGCGACTTCCTGCAATATTTTTACATACTTTATATATATCATCTGTAACATTGAATATAGGTTAGTGTTCGGGTTAGAGGTTAGTGGTTCGGGGTTCGGGTTAAGTGGTTCGGGTTCGGTATCTTGGCCCTTCATACCTCTACACAATGAACTTCTTCATATTCCCTAGAGGATCCAGCTTTTATATAGGTGTGGAACAGCTATGGACGAGTACAAGAGAAGACTATGCAACACAAGAATTATGCATGAATTCCTGGAATTCCAGGAGTGCTTTAGATCTATAAAAACCCTGGATCCCCCAGAGAATATGAAGAAATTCATTTTGTACAGGTACAAAGGGCCAAGATATCCTAGATTCAATGCTACAGGTGATATATATAACATATGTAAAAATATTGCAAGAAGTTGCCCAAAGCACCTAGAAAAATATTGTAAGGGTCCATCCCCTACAGAATACACGTGAGATTACAACACACCCCTACGCTAGTCGAACAAACCAAAATTGAGGCCAGAACAAGCAATATATCAAAAATGGCCCAAAATGGAAAGAAAATGGTCCGCGCCCTAAGTTCCGGCTGCCTCTGTGAGTGAGGCTTCCGGATGAGCACTACCAACAGTGGTCATCGGGAAACCAGGACTCTGTTCAAAAATAGGGATGGTGGGCGGGCAGAAAAATGGCAAGAGTGCGGGAGGCAAGTGAATCGATCATCGATCACTGCTGTGCACTCTCTTAGTCAGCCGGTGTTGAGCTCTATTCACAGGCTCATCGCGCTCAACTGTTCATTCTAACAGCGAAAGATCGATATCATCATGCGATCACGGCTACCATCGTGGTTCGTGAGAAGGATTTAAATTGAACTCTGTTTTGATCTTTCTGAATGACGCGCCAACAGCCTGAGATAAGCGAATCTCGAGAGGACTATGCAGCGCTATCGAGGTTGCAGCAGACATGGCACGTTCAAGATGACTCTTCACCACCCGTCCTCTTATTGGCCCTATCGGACTGCATGGAAGAGCCAAATGTGCAAAACATCTTCGAGGAATAAGATGATGACTGATGAGCAGAGAGTGAATAATAAAAAATAAGGGTTGGAGACGCCATGAAGAGTGCGGAAGAAATGGGAGGCAGCCATTAACAACTGAGACTTGTACAGGGGCTTTTTGGCTCCCGTTCATCTTAAGCTGTCAGCCAACCGTAGGGCGTTGAGCACAAGATTACAATATATCTCATTAAATTCGCAAATCTTGCATGCGTATTGAACTACACAGGCGCTGCGATCCAGACCTTGGGTCTAGTTCAACCGATCTCAGTTTGATCGCCCTTTTTGCATAGCCCGATCAGGATCACATGATATCCACTATATAAGAACCACCCAATTCGAAATCGAAATCCCCCGCCTTCACAGCCACTTCGATGCACACAGAAGCACAGCCAACCAGCAACGACGTAGGCTCATCCACAATGCCACCTTGGGTGAGGGTATTCTAGTCAACGATCTTTAACTGTGCTGAATGAACCAGCCGCCGTGGCAAACCCAAAAAGCCGAGATAATCAAAGACTGGTACACAACCACGCAGCCGATTCCCGACCCGTGGGACTGCACTTGGAACAAGTGGCGTGGCGTACACCTGTTCGCAGACGGGACATTTGAGGAAGAAATCAACCGCCCGTTTGGCATCACTGGTCGCATCGAGCCGCTGGTGTTCATTCCAAGTACTTGTGAATATTTCATGTTCGCGGTCGACGGCCAGTACTATGAGTGCTTCGATTTCGACATCTATCGCTTCGATACACCGTTTGCCTCGCACGACGACTTTGTGCACAACATCCCACCCATGGAGGTTTGCAGGGCGATATCAACGAAATTGGAGCCTCTGCCTGAAATGCAGCCTCTGCCTGAAAGCGACGAGGAGGATGACATGGAGTCTGACGCCGACGAGGATTTCGCCTTGGATGGCGACGAGGTCGGTACCGGTAGCTCGCGGTGTAAATTATAGAGATCTCCCATTTATAATTGCTCAAGAGTGAGAAACATCTTGTGCCAGATCCCAAATTCGGCTGTATTTGTATAAATATAACCGTCACTAATTATAATACCAGGACAACGGGGCCATAATTCGTGGTTCCTTCAGGGATTACATGATAAACCGGAACGACATGTCTTACTCGCACAGCATCATTAATATGGGCGGGAGCATCCGTCCGTGTAATGAATCGGCCATCCTACGCTCTTCTCTGCGCAAGCACCGAGTTGTCCTTCAAAGCCTTCGGTCCCAAAAATTAGCCTGTTGCGTATCTAGTCTACAACGACAACAAGGCAGCAGATATTAAAATAATTTAAGTCCTTCAGTCGCTTACACAACCACATGCTCCCTCTCGTACTCCTCGCGCCAGTTCGCAAACCCCGCCATCGACATCTCGCACATAACTCTTTAGTGATCGCGTGCAACTCGTCCAGGGAGTGAAATTTATCCAGGAAGTAAAATTTAATGGATCGACATTGGATCGACGCCGACTCGACGAATTAGATGAAATGGCTACAGTATTTGTCTCTGCATGAGTTCTTCACACCGCTCACAATGCAATACTCATGGAGCGTCTCTCATCAACAAATCCGGTCCATTGCAACGCCATGAGCTATAATTTTGGGTTTACAAGAAATTTATGATTAAACCGCTGAAACGAAAGCTTAGGGGGCCTCTCATAACGGATTCAATTCAAATCCTGACGCGCTTCTAATCTGTGGGGCTGTATTAACCGTGTACAGTAACGAATCATGATACGGAAGTTCTTCGGCTTCCGCGACTACCTACTGAACAGAAATATTCCTCTGCACGTTGTGCGTCGGAAGAATAATCGCGAACGGATTGACTAATAACATATTTCTCTAAAATAAATAGATGAGCATTCATCATGAGTACAAGGTCTTTATGCCCGCGCCGACCTTATCGCACACGTGATGACTCGGCCCTGGCCCTTGCTGACGGCAACATTAGTGTTGGATAACCCCTCTGCTTATCTTTTCCTCTCATCTCGCAGAAACCATGGGCGGAGGGCCTGCACCTCCCGCGATTCGGAGCAATACCACCTCGGGCAACACCGGCGTCCGAGTCGGGGATATCTTGAATGTCTTGCGCCGCTCGCTTAAGCATGCATCACCTTGCAGCGGCGGTGTGCACGAAGTCCCGAAGGACCTCGTCATATATTATGAAGTCGAAGGTCAGGCGTATCCAAAGCAAGTCTCCAGCTCTGTCAATTTTATTTCACCCACGCTTACTTGTCAATCTTTGTACGCAGCCGTATCGATTTGCTCAATACGACAGAAAACGATCTTTCTGCGCTTGCCACTGCTTGCGGGCCTTTTCGTGTTGGGGAAGATTGCATAGCAGGGCACTTGGAACCCCACAAATTCTCCACTCGCTTGGATATTTCTGCTTCGGGACTCATAGATCTGATCAGTACTGACTTGTTGCTCGGCGAACGCCTGGATACCAATCACTGCGAGCCGAGATGAATGGATTGGATATCTACGGTCCGTGATTCCCAGCTTCCTGCCTTTTCTTGCGCTCAAAAACCCCACAAGGCCCTGGTCCAATTGTCAAACCGTACAGCAACAACATGCGCCCGAATAACATGGTCGGTTCCCTTGTCGTCATCCTGACTGTGGTGCACGCGGGCGGCGCTTTCACCGTCGAACAAGGCCCCACAATCTGGAATTTGACCCTGCTTCGTGCCTTGCTGGACTGTCTCTGGCATCCACCAACTTTCTCCCGTACGTTGCGTTGTACCACGACGTCGTGCACACAATTTCGCCTGTGCATCACGGCTATCGTGTCACTCTGACGTACAATCTCTTCATCGCGGAGCTTAGCCACGCAGTCTCAAGCATCTGTACCACGACGGAACGTCAGCTCGAACAGAAATTACGTTCTCTGCTGTCTAATCCCAGTTTCTTGCCGGCCGGTGGTCTGCTTGCAATCAATCTCGCGCATAAATACCTCACGCCTCTGCCGCCGCACCTTGGCCTCGACTGGGACGCACCGCCCACTCTTTATGCGCGCTCTGAGCAGCGTTCGTCCGCAGCCCGGTGGGGTACCCTGCTGCAGACGCTTAAGGGCTGTGACGCGCGCTATCGCTCCATCTCTCAGCGCGTGGGGCTCTCTCCTGTCATAAAGCTGCTCTACACTATCGAGAATGCTGAGCGCACGAGTGATACAGATCTGCTCCTGGACGAGGCGGCCGATTTGAGCGTGGTATACGAGTACGTCGACGTATTTAGGCCGATGCCGAACGCAGAGGAGACAATTACGGTACAAGGCGTTGTCCTGAGGCGCGACACGCACCGGAAGGCGCAGCTGAACGAGAACAAGACGAGCGCGCATGCATTACGCGTTAACGATCACCAGCCGTTCTGTGTTCCAATATTCGAGAAACAGCAAGAAGCGGTCGACGCCCCACCACACTCGGAGGACGAATCCCCCGCGGAAGGCGTTGCGACGCACTGGCTTACTGAGCGTGCCGAAAAAAATTGCGTCCTTTCACCGTATGCACGCTCGGACAGCCTGTTGAACTACAAAGCTGGCATCCCAGCGCTTTTTGTGCTTGTGCCTGCGGTTGGGGAGGGGATACGTGGTGCCGTAGCCAATCTGCAATCTTGACTGGTTCGCCATTTTTCACATTGTATTTATCCTGATTAGACTCCTTCTCACTTGTTCTCCCTTCACAGCCTCTCCAATACGCATTGTGACATTTCCCTCCTGAGCCCAATTGATGTTAAACTTAAGATTCCCCGCGACTTACTGCCGAGCTTATATATCGTCTCTGTCTCTCTCTATTTAAAATTACCAGTGAGCGGAGCCCGCTGAAAAAACGAGATTATATCGTCATGCAGCAGAGTATTTCACAAAGAGCCGACAGACATGATATAGCATTTGGAGTCACTGGCAGCGAACGGGGCTGGAATACAATGCGAGATCTGGGAGAGTTGAGAAAACTGTGGATGACGAGAAAGCTCTGAGACCGCGGAAGGACAGGCAGTGGTAACAAGGCGCGCCAGATCGCATTGTCAAAGTACGATCCGAGGTGAGTTCGAATTCGGTGATGGATGAAGACCACACGACGGCACGTAAAGGTCTTGCGAGAGTTGATTTGATATGAGGGTTACAGGTTGAAATATATTTTGAGGAGGCATCTCAGGATTCACATGAATGACTGCACATAGATATCCGCTGTCTTGCAGGATTCAACATTGAAATTCGAACAAAGCAGTCGATAAGTCCTGCCGACACGAGCGGATTTTTTTTTTCACAGAGATGCACGAGATGTGAGTCGGCACGGCACGAGCTGCCGAACGGGAATATATATGGCCGGGAAGGAAAAGAAATTGACTAGTGAGTTACCCGCGCGCTGGGAACGAGTATGATGGTGTGTATGAGCCGCAGTAGCTTATAGAAAGCAGAAAGAAAGAATAGCTGAGACCGCGGAGGACACGCAGTGGGTGGTAGGAAAGCGGACCGGATCGTACAGTCAGAGTACGGGGTAACGTGAGTTTGGATTCAGTGATGAGTGATCACCGCACGAAGATATCCAGTGCCTTGCGGCAGGATTGAATACTAACGTTCGAGTAAAACAGCTGGAACTTGAAAACTAGCGACGCGGATTTGATGCGGGGGTTACAACTGGTCCACAGGTTTGAATATAAATTGAACAGATATCAAGTTTGCGCAGACATGCGGAAGATGGGATCCGGTGCGCAGTGGCGGATGAAAGGGACAGAGAAAGAAGATATTGTGTGCCAGCAGTCGGTCCACGACGGGAACGCAAAGCGAGGAACGGCCAATAACCACAGAACAGCTTTCACAGTGTGATAATTGGCGGAACAATGAGCCAGAGTCGTAGCTGTATATTCGCGAAGTTCAGAGATGAAGACAGACCCGCAGCTTAAAGGTTCATCAAACTCTGGGAATTTACGCCGCAGGGACATAAATGCAGCACTTCCCAGTACCGCCGCGGACGGCGAGAGGTTTGACGGAACAAGAGGGGGAAAGCGGCCGGTAGAGGACGAGATAATTCTCGCGGGAAGCGCTCGTTAATCGCATAGCTTAGAGTTAGGAGCAGACGCACTGAGGGGAAACCGAGTCCGGTATTGATCTTAAGAATTCTATTAGAATGGATGATGGGAGCGAGTCGAGCCAATAAGCGGGTTGCGTTGAAGCCCCAGCTTCAGCGATCTAGACATCCAGCCAGGCAAAGCTTATTAGGCAAAGCCTTAGAGTCCTCAGCCCTAGTTAGAACTCGGTCTGGCGGTCCTGGAGGAGGCAAGAGCGCATTCTGACGGGGTAGTTTGGAGAAAGCGAACCCAGAGAATAAAAACGAAGAACCGTGCAGCTAGGAAGAGTCGAGGCGCCACCCGGAGATGCCGAAACACTCGTAATGTATGATGGGTCTGGACTCCTAATCCAGTTTTCGGACTTTTGCCAGGAAGCCTCAAACGTGTTTAAGCAACACTTTTTTTTTCTCTCAATTTTTTTGCCCCTTAGGAGTATTTTTTATCATCAAGCGGAGCGGCACAGTACACAACTGTTCCGGGTAATTTTCAAGCCATTGCTCTTTGAGTTGCGGATATTTTTTATAGAATACTTCGCATCGAATCCGCAGTTCATCTAGGACTTGGAAGATAGCGACAATAAGAGATACACAATGCAGAAGTGGAGCAGCTCAAGCACTCGCCACATCCACAACATCGCAATTTCACGGGATCTTGAAACATGTATAGTGTCCGCTTCAGATTTTCCAATTATAATGCTTCAATAAGTTATCTAGTTTCATTATTGTAGCTGGCTGAAGAGAAACCAATGGGCTTGGTTCTCGATAAGTAAATTCTCAGAGAATACGGGAGTAGAGCTCCAAAAGGCCCAAGTTTGTGATTTATTCATTCATCCGTTAAAATCCCTATTCGATTGGCAGGGAAGCGCAGAAGCAAATAGGGGCACTGAGTCATCGGCTACTAGTAGTATGTGTCTGGCAACTTAATCATTTTCGACTGTAGCGATTTTTTTGGCGCCTCTGGAGAGTCGAGACGATGTCGGGTGGAAAGGAAAGGAGCGGACCGGCGGTGGAGGCTTTGACAACAAAGCCACAAACTTACTTTGTTCGACTCGCGAATTTACCTGGGGGGTGCTCGTGAACCGTGACGTAGCGTACATTCCGAATTGGACCTACCAAACAGAACAATAACAACAACTCAGGCAACATAAGCAAACAGGAACATGACAACGATGCCAAGATGACGAAAATGGGCGGGATCTTCGTCGCGTTCTACAGACACAGAAAACGCGTAGATCTTTTGGGGGAACTGGTAGGACCTTTTCATTTTCAATCAACTTAAATATTGGCCAGCTTAGAATTGTTATAACTGCCCTACACAATATGGGAAATGGCGCAAAAGTGAGGGCTTTGGAAAATTGTGGACCGCACTTTAGCATCCTATTGTGGTCGTATCTGGGCTCAAAAAAAAAGTAAGTAGGCAATATGCTCTTATTACTATTCATAAATGTCCTCCCAGCGCCTGAGCTCTCCGGAGTTGCCATTGGTTCTGTACTGAAGACAGAATCTATCCCGCCACATCTGTCGATCATGTTTCCCCTTTAGGAATGATTGGCAAAAAATCCTGACTTTTTCCTCTCCGCTCATGCGACACCGCAGCCCTATGAAGAGACAGAAACACATTAATTATTAGTTAGAAACGATAGAGTCCACAAAACTGCGGCTCTGGAACAACTTTGTGCTCAAATGGTGGGCACATCAGCGCCATCAGTCGTTGACAATTAATTGTAGGGACCGACGTGAGTTGACTAAAATTAAGAGCTATACTAGACATCAATTTCATCCTTATTATGAAGAACTTTGTCACTCAAAGTTTTACATCCATCGCCCCGAAAAGGTGTGGGGGACGTTAAAGATCCTCACTATTTGATTCAGTTTGTCCCAGCCTCTCTCCGAGGGAAACCGGTTGACCGGTCCGGAGAGAGGGTTGATCCGAACTACTGGTGATGCGAGTTCTCGAGCGATCAATGTGTGCATGTTACCCAGATACCGGATGGGGACGAGCCTACTGGTGGGGCACATTTTCGCATCATTTCCGAAACCCTTCAACTTGTTCGTTCTGTCCTCCCCCCTCGCAACGTTCTGCCTGGGCTGGACAACACGGCTACTAATTATTAGGATGGAATGGCGCGGCGTCGAATCGGAATGTGGTGGCGTGGCGATTCCACTACTTCAATTGTGCTCATGGCCGTCCAGGGACCCCGCGCGCGGCGTCCTACGTCACTCCCAGCGCTGCTCCGCCCATCTCATCTCGGCCACAGCGCGCGCTATCGATGGCCCAGCGTGCGCAGAAGGAAACGTATTGCGGGATGCCATAGCATCCTAGCTCCTGGCGGCGCCTTTGCTGGCTGTGGTGACGGGTTGCTGTAAGCCCGGTACGTGCACTCGCTCACTCGCCACTTTCTCTTCTAAGTTGGCCACCAACGCTACCATTTTCCCGTGCGCCGCGCGCCGGGAAGTCCATCGCGGATACTACCAGGCAAGCGCCGTTATGGCTTTACATCGTATCACAGCCCTAATACCGTCTTCAGCGCCCGACGGCGGTCTCGCCCTCGTCGTTTGAATCTCGGTGGTGGGATGTAATTCTTATGGATTGCGGTGCGCTCAAGCCAGGTATGCCATGAGATATTGCGGTTCGTTTCTGATGCTCATGATGCGATACGCCCCGGCGCTCCCTCCTCGATCCTCGCGGAGGACACCTCGTGCCTACGGAGGGCCGAGATCTCGACAATCACATCAACACCACCGATATCCTGCCGGCCTCCAGCTCCCATTTGCCTCCGCGACGCCTACGCCATCACAGCGTCCTACCTTTGTGCATGTCGTGGTCCGCCGCCGATGGCGCGCTTTCCGAGATTCGCCTACGTTACAATCGATGCCGATGGCACTGAGGTTCGTTCCATGTACGCCGCGCTCGTCTCAGCGGAGGGCATTCCAAGGTACGATCCATCATCCTTGATCCCACCTTCGTACTGTGCTCATTGTTCTTGTATAGATTCCTGCTTGGCGCTCCGATCTACTGTGCGACCCTGTCTACAGCGCTCCAATGCCTACCCCCCTCGCGCAGGGTCCGTATTTCAGCTCCCGATTCGCGCCCGCATCGCCGACCCCTCCCATCACAACGCCTTTTCCCACCGCAAACTGACTTCTGACAGATGGCGTCGCCCAGTGCTCTCCAGGTCGCCGTGGTCTGAGCGCTCGCCATGCGTGCCGCGTACTCTTTCACGGCTGCTGGGCGTTTTCGGCTCGGGGAACGGCAACCGACTGGACACCCAATCAAACAACATACACCAGAAATCCCGTTCGAGTTTCGGGTCGGCGTCGTCAGTAACGCCAGTCACCCACCAAGCTTCTATTCGCCCTAACCCTGGTTCATTACCAATGACAATAGTGCCTGGCCACGGCAGTTATAGGTTTTGTGATAACTTCAAAGTGGCGTCAGTTATGATTGTATCTCACCCTTCGCCCAGAGGCGCTGAATCGCCCTCGTTCAAATTATTGAATGACAAGGACGCCTTTCTTCCATGCCGCTGATGAAAGCTTGTTCTTTCGGGGTTTCTTGTGATTCACATACAGCCGAGAATTGGGACCGCTCAGGGCTGGTTCGGCTTTCGTCGTTTCCAAAGTTTAACACATCTCCAAATCGGGGACGTCCATCGTTGCCTTAGTGCCTTCAAAAACATCCGAAGGCCAAATCCCATTCTAGTTTGGTGTCGGCGTCGTCAGTACGGCGAGCCACTAACCAAGCTACTATCATTAATAGATTCTGCCGCGTTTGCCGAGTGCATATCTCACTCTCGCCCAGAGGCGCCGAATCTCTATTGTGTGGCCACAGAAAAGATGTAAGTCAATTGATCACTGTGGGCGTTGTATCCGACTTTCGCCTCGAGGCGCCGAATCTCCCTCGTTTAAATTATTGAATGACAGGGCTGCCCTTCTTCCATGCCGCTGACGGAATCTGGTTCTTTTGGGGTTTCTAGTAAGGTGCAACGGAGTGTCAGGGCCGTTCAGGGCTTATTCGTCGTGTCCAAAGTTGAAACATTTCCCGTGAGGAGCCACTCAAGACTGTACCAGGCCGCCTGCAAAAAAATCAACAGCAAGGCATGTACATGTGCTGCTATTTGTCTAACGGTCGCGTTGTATTAAATCTGCTTACATTGGGATTTCCTATGGAGCATCGCCGTGTCAGTCAGAAATTTATGGCGGAGATGGCGCATCGAAAATAGGTTGCGTTAGATTGTTGTTCTCTTATTCCGCGTGTTTTTTTAGCGCTACACGTTGCCAAGGAATGGTGAGAGTCACAGCAACGAAAGTCCCGATTCGGACTCCTGGGTGCGAATATAAAGGATCGCTGCTGTGGCGTGGCTATATAAAAGACGCGGTAGAGACACCACAATCCTCATTCCGCTCCCATGTCTTTCACTGGCTCCAAGCATCCTACACTACGCATCGAGATTCCCGCTTCCAGCTCCAGCAACTCCGAACCTAACCCTGAGGCTGCCGTCCTAAAGCGTACCCTGCTCGAGGATGTCAGACAGGTTCGCCCTGCAGTAGAGACGATCAAGTTCCTATACCAACTTCTGCTATACATTGTCAACTGACCTCGGTGTTCGCCAGATACATTCTCAAAGACCTAAAGTCGGCTTTCACAATGGAATCAGTCGCACCTGAGCATGCGGAGGAGGTGCCCGTCCTCATCGTCAACTACAGCGATGACAAATGCCTCGAATATGAGGGGGCCGCACGCATTCTCCTATATCTGATAGAAAACGAGAGATTCGTAGTACCTGCTGATTGGGACGCGATCCAGGGGCAATGTCAAACGGTCGCCAAGGCTTTCCGTGCCTCCGTATACGCAACACAGGAGAGGCGTACCGACCCCGAAATGCAACAGATATGGGACCGTGTTGAAAAGGAGCTGGAGCCTCTTTCCCAAGCCATGGACAAGTCAATACCTGGTGGAGAGGCGAAACCCAATCCTTCTGTGTGGGGATTAATCGCATATATCAGGAGTCAGACACTGCTAGGAAAATGGGCAACGATTAAATCATGGAATCATGGTAGATGTCTTGAAATTTTACACGTTCCTCGACCCTGTACCGAATGCTGAGCCTTCACTGGAAGGCGAAAAATTTCAACTATACTCTTTTCTACCATTTATGCTCTCATTCCTAGACGGCGATCTTCGACTTGGACACAAACATTGACGCCACACCGAATACTTTGCCTGCATCAGAAGGTGAAAATTCCAATTATACTCCTTTCCATCATTCTTTCTCTCATTCCCTGAACTACTAGTCGTGACTAGGTAGTTGGCCATTGGAGCTATACTCCCTGAATATAAAGTTTGTCATTAAATGTCGGTTGTAGGTTGGAGAGGATGTTGAAATGTCCCTTCAAACAAAATTTGACGGAGTTTGGTTCAGTTGATGCCAAGCTGCAGCCAATTTTAGAACGGTAGACTCGTGACCAGTCTGTATACAAAATACCGAAAATATGTGGCAAGCACTTCGGTTGTATACAGACTGGTACATCTCGGGATCTTCTTGCATTGGGCTGACAGTTTAAAATTTGGCTGAGGCCCATGTTCTCTCTTGCACTTTGAAATTTAAGGAAATTCAAATTGCCATGAACCTTTATATGCTAGAAATAAGTACAGTTCCCTCTTCAGATTTTTTTTTCATTGCGGATGGAAGAGCAGGAAAGGCCATCGAGTTTGGGGCAGAATTGATCGATTTTGATGGCTCGTTTATCGGCCGATCGCGGCACCTGCCAATTTTTTCAAGCTCCGTTGGCAGCTCAATCCCCTTTCCCGAGATGTACCAGTCTGTAAAACACCGAAGCGCTCGCCGCATTTTTTCGTTTTACAGACTGGTTACGAGTCTATTATGGCGGAACAGGCGCTTTTCTTGATCTCCCACGACGCCAAATCGCCTCATTCTTCCCCAATTCTTGCTCGATCCACGACGTCTGGGGCTCTTTCTACTCAGGAAATGTTTGTGCTCAATCCAGGGAAAACTCTTGGCCGTTTGAACTTCTCCCTACCCTCTGGTTGGCCGGTTTCTTCTCAAAAATCACACTTTCCCATCACAGGCTTTCAGTTGGCCACCCATATATCAAGATAATATGAGGTGCTAGAGGCACCAAACTTTCTACACACCTTCAGTAGACCTAAAAGCTCATGCTAGAAGGTACCAACTCTCGCTGGAAATTTTCTCCTGTCCTCAAACGCGACCAGCCAACTTCCTAGTTTTTCCCCCTTTTGAACACGCCAGCCGAAAATATTCGCCAAGCAATCCCAACTTAACACAAGCTCAATCCCTATTCAAAATTGACTCTTAGGATCCCAACCTACATCCTCTCAACACAAAAGGCGCAGGTCGGCAATATAGCTTGTTCTGCAGGCGCAATAACCCTTAGGTGGCCAACTTCACAGTCAATAGTAGTATTGTTTCCATCTGAGTCGGCAGCATTCACTCAGGCTCACTAAGTGGTTGGAGCCTTACGTCTTGTTCTCTCGATGGCTTAGTATTTAAGGTACCCGAGTCGGCATCACATCGCCCGTTCCGTTTGTAGCCGAGCTCTGGCACATCTGTGATCTGAAGATCCATGCACCCTTCGGCGATCTCGTTATCCCCGCATATATATATCGTCAAAGTCATCAACTGAGTGCCTTGGAGCGCCATTTTATTAACCCCCTTCTTCGACCATGGCAGATGTGCCGGCGCATACTGCTCGTTTAATTGCGCTCTTCATTAGCTGTGTGCTGTACGGTGCGTGATCTCGTAGCTTCGGAGCCTTAAAACCGCTGACCTCTGAATATTCAGGCATCCTCCTCACCATATTCGTTCCATGTGTCAACTCCCTCATCTTTGCGCCAGGCCATGGCTTCCAGCTGAAGAAATGGCGGGAAATAAAATACGCTATCGTCGTTGCGACTTTCCTCATGTTCTTCGTATCCACGTTCAGTGCGGTGCTGTCGCTGGACGTCGTCATGGATGCTTTTATTCGTTACGAGGGGCCAGGTGGAGCGCTTGAGTTTTACCAGAACCGTAATGTTGGGTGGAAGCACTGGATGTTGGCCGTTGAGGATGGGATCCAAGTGTTAATCGGGGACGCGTTCCTGGTGAGTAACTACAGTCCTATATCACCATTCCTGACTCGGTGTTTAAGATATACCGTTGCTACGTCCTCTACGACCGAAATTGGCGTGCTATCGCACTTCCTGGGGTGACCTGGTTGGGCTTGACTGGTGTGTTCACGAAAATTTTCCTTCTTTTAATTTTCTCACTGCCAGGTAGCGGTATCTATTTCTAGCATATACCACGAGGCGGTGCTCCCCGCAGGAAAACACTTGAACGACCCAAGTGTGCTCCCCTTCCTCACAGCTGGCTTCGTCCTGACATTCGCAACAAGTGTAATAACGACCTGTGAGTGGTCTCCACTCTTCTTTCTCCCTTTAATGTGACTCTGGCTCTGCAGACCTCATCATTCGTCGTCTGGTCGTTATCCAACTTGAGCCGCGGTTGATGGGACGAGTACAACCCCACATTTTATCCCAAGTCGCAATTATATTCTTTGAATCGGGCCTTCTGTACACTCTCTCGCTCATTGTATCCCTTGGTGTATACCTCACCGGCAGCAATATAGAATACACTTCATCGCTGGCCGTGAGTTTCTTGACCCCCATTTTTTGAACTACGTCGTCTGATTCATGTTCTAGATGATCCACATTGTGGTATGTGAATCTTCGAACTTCGTTATGCCAGCTGAATCACTTCCTCAAGCCGATCAGCTGCAACTTGCTTCTGATCCGAGTGGAGGGGATTAATCGCGTGAAAATCCCATTTGATGCGAGGGAGAAGCCTAGTCGGGATCCCTCTGACCAGGTTTAATTGTGTTCTGTAGGATCCGTTTGGATTAAAACGGCAGATTACAGCAACTGGTTGTGCATGCGGCCCTGGAGGGATGGATAAAATGGAAAAGATGGAAGTTGCTTTTCGGGATTATTTATTAGTACGATGACCTGAACACCATAGTATCGAGCCTGCCGAGCACGCACATTGACACTCGCTTGTAATTTTATTTTGCTCGCTCGCCTGACCCGCTCCGCCCTCAACTAACAATGAGCGGAATAGATACTCACTCGCCTAGGGAAATCCGCCCCCAAATTGAACAAGAAGGGTTGCGAAGGATATTTGAGCAGTATTGCCTTGCACTTCACGCAAAAAAAGAGAACAAGTTATGAAATCAAACACACATTAACCTCATGGTGCATCACAGATGACATAAGGCATCAAGGTTTTGCCCGCGAACCAATCGTCACCGTGGCGGTCAAAATGACTGGTGGGATGGCCAGCAAGCGGCGAGGCACAAACCAAAACGAAATTTATTGAATATCGGATGTCCAGAAATAAGTATGAAAGAGCAAAATAAATAATCATATATAGTTCAGAACTCCTCGCCCGTCAGTTCAGTATACCAGCTGAGTGTGTCTCTCGCACGCTGCAGGGTCCGTTTTGCCAAAACCTTCAGTCTCTTCTCCTCAGCTCTCACCTGTTCTGGTGCGTGAGTCGAAATGCGCTTCGGATCAATGTCGCCCAGGATTGCGAGGCCTTTTGGCTCTCCTTCATCGCACTTGATCCTGGACAGCATAACATGCGCTGCGGCAATACTGAGGCAACTTGCCAAATGGACAACTCCGGCCTCGAGCGAGCGGGCTATCGGAGTTAGACGGAGGCAAATCCACGTGGGCCTTACATAAGCCATTAGGCGGACAAAGTTGACCAGGGTAAGACACAAAGCAGATCAAAACAAGTTTTGGTTTGTGAATCTGACCGTTCATGGTGTTTACCCGCAGTGTCACTGCAAGTTTGATATTATTCTTTTTTCTCTCGTATCCCCAGATAATATGTCCGGCGCAATTATACCCCACTGAAGCTCTTTCATCCATCAAGCTCTGTTGCATATCACACAGGTGGGCATTTCACAATATATAATTCCAATCAGCATTTTAATTTTGGGACTAACCGTAGTCTTCACTATGTCATTAGAACCATGCCGGAGCGTAGCGAAGGCACGTCTTGTTGGGTTATAATTATCCATACGTTGCTCAACTTCCACCTCTATAGAACAAACGGGTTTAACCGGATCGGCACCGAATTAAAGCCGAAATCGGTCGCCACGTCACAGTCTGCCCCTGGCCAGTCCCGCGCACGAAATCCATGGTACTTAGATGGTCACTTCAGCAGCGGGCAAGGAACGCTGAGGCCGATTGGGAGAAGAGGACCGAGATTGACTGAGAATAAGCACATCTACAACACTTGAGGGGGTCGTTCATGAACGGGTGAGCCCAAGCTCAAATTCTACCCTCTGTATCCACCTTGTGAAGATCCTTGCTCTCCATCTACATCTACCCGAGTGTATGAGACGAGGGCAGATGTGGCTAGCATCGCACTCAAGGCTTGAAGCCCTTAGACCTGCTGAGATCCTTTGAATAGGAGTATATTCCTCGTCGTTTTGTTGGATGACGATTCCTTAGTCCTAGCTCATATAGTAAAGATCCTCATTCTCTCTCATTTGTACGAAATCTCCCGAGTTTTCCAGCTGGGGGAAGAAGAACAGTACATCGCTTACTGCCCATAGGCTAAAAGCTCAATCTCCTTGTGAGTGTTGACTTGCGGCACCTCCTGCGGTTAACGGTATACTGGCGTCGAGCAGTTTTCTCGAAATTACATGTCTCCCAAACCAGTCTATGTTTTTTGAGGCTTTTTACTGATTGTTTGTTCGTGATTTGTTATCGTCTTTCTCCATCGTGCCACCACGTCTCTCCCCATTATCCCCTCGTCTCGGCCATAATAGGCCTGTGTATCTGTGAAACGGCCTTGTATCATTAATTAGTGCTCATACTCTCCCCTACATGCCCTTTTCTACACTCTCTAACGACATCCTCGATTTTCAGAGCTCGCATCGTCTCAAATGCCCCGTGTGGATACATCAGACGCACGACGAGAACAGAGGGACCTTCGTCGTCGCGCAAGCCACCCAAATCGCTCCTCGCCCATCCGCACCCCGCACACAGTCAAAACAGAGTCCATATCTTCCGTCATCCCCTCCTCCAAAAAAACCCCCAAAACACAAGTCTCCCCACAGCGCTCATGGAGGCATCCCGACGAGCTGGCGTATATTCGGAGTCGTGGGAGCACCTGGGATGACATGGCGATCGTGTCGTTCCTGACGTCGAATGCGTTGAGCATCCCGCCGCGCCGTACGGGTAAGGGGAGTAAAGATCCGTGGGTACACATCATATGTGCATCTCCGGAGGGAGAGGGGTGGCCAGGACGGAAAGGTAGTTGTGCTCCCGCGCGCGTATCGCATACCCCTGCTCTGGGTGGCGAAGTTCCAGTGGACGTCGCTCGCCCTGGTGCTGAGCGCAAACGCGGAGATCCGCAAGCGGGAGTGGGATTCGGTGAAATGGGAGATTCTACACATCGCAAGGCTTTGCGAGGGACTGCTGGCGGCGGCGCGCAGGGAGATGGGTGTTGGAGCAACGGGCGGCGCGGGCGGGATGGCGCGCGATTGGCGGTATCCGCCGTTTGATCGTGCCCTGACGCGGTATTGGTATCACTGGCTCGTCATGCGGGACGAGTTCGTGAGGGATTTTTGGCGGGAATTTGGGGAGGAGGAGTACAAGATCGATGTGCTCGAGCGCGGTGGGTTCCTACTTCTGGCCTTCTCTACAGGACGTCCGGTTAATTGTGAGACTAACCACTACTTAGGATGGGGGCAATGGGTTCTGAAAGGCCATAAAGGCTTTGCACTAACTAAGGCAGAGGTCGTGGACGGGATCACCGCCGCAAAATTTATGCACGGGCTCATCGTCGACAAGGAAAACCGCACGTTTGAGTGGGTGGTATGTCCTTCTCATATTTAGTTGCCTCACTTGCGAATGGATTGGTTGAACACATTTATTTATAGGGAGAAACTGACACTGAAGCGGCTGTAGAGGTAGGCTGCAGTGCTGGTATTGTTGTGGAAGCTGGCGTGCTGATTGATGGTAGCAGGAACAGCAGGAGGCTTCTCCAGGAGCCCCTTCTCAGGTTCCTCCGCCAATCGCAATTCCTGGCGACGATGTGTCGATGCCGCCTGTATTGTCTTTCCAACGCCCGAAATATTTCTTCTAATGCAGGCTTGATTTAGCTGCAGCCTGCACCCCCAGTCGTGGAGACACCGACGCAGCCACCACCTGATGATCTTAATATTAACGTGCGTGCCTATATGTCATCCATGCCCCTTATGTCCCTTATCCACATCCTGCTCCAAGACCTCCACCGTAGAGAACATACGAGAGGTTTGTCTAACTTCTGAATTTGATATACGTACAGTGCTTACGCTTCCCCATTCAATAGGTGCTGCGCCAGAACCCGGTAACCCACCTATCTCAGCACTCAAGAACGCCGCCTACAGAGGCGAAACCTCAGGTACGGCTGTCTGCCTTGATTCCTACCGGCGTATTACTTCATATCTCCCGGCTTCCCCTCCCTCGTACTTGTCTCGCAATATGGACACATGAACTGACCAAATAGTATAGCAGGCGCCCAGGACGAGCGCGACATCTGACAATTCTGTACGTTCATCTATATTATGGGATTCCCCAGGAGCTCATAAAGCGTCCCGCACAGCAACGATCCTCGAGTGCTCCGGACACGGTTGTTGCAGTGCGTTCTTCCCTCTCTGCGCTTGATTCCTCGTTTCGGGTCTCGTGCTCATTGATTCGTGCAGATTTCGCCTAACGCGGATATCGCTCCTCAACAGAAAGGGACAGTGAGCCTCTCTCTCATCTATTATATTATATTTCATGTTCATATTAATCTCCACGAATAGTATTCCTCCTCGCGCACCTCAAGTGGGGATTTACTGATCGACTATCTCATACCGATGCCCGCGCGGTATTTATCTCCTCTGATACCTTCGCGGTATGCATCACCTCTGCGGATTAGTACAGGTGCTGCTGGCGCTGAGACGCGTTCGGATGACGACGACATAGACATGGACTCCGACTGTGACTTGCAGCTGCTTTATCCTGAGGAGGAGCAGGAGCAGCAACAATCGGCGTCCGTGTCAGGTGGGGCGACCACCCCGCCCTCTGCTACGTCCTCCATCGCGCCACTTTCTAGCGCCGTGTTTCCCGTCGCTACCGCCGCGCCTCCGACCGAGGGAGGATCCTCGTCCACCGTGCGCAGCTCGTTCACCCCTTCCACCGCTAACCCACTGGACACGCGATCGCCATTCGTATCGCCACCTCCACCGTCGGACACGTCCTCGGTGCCACCGCCCTCGTTCACCCCCGTCGCGTCTAGTTCTAATTGGCGCAACGAATCGGCATCCTCCTCGTCCTCGCCCTTCTTTGAGCTCGTTCCCGATCCGCGCGCGCAAGGCGTTCAGTTCAGCTCGAATGGCGTCCAATTTGGCTCGAATGGCGTTCAGTTCGGCTCGATGGCCACCCAGCTCCCCGCTGCTGGCGCAGCAGACCAGGGAATATTCTCCCTCTTCACCCAGTCGTGCACGATCCTCGGGGATGAGATGCGTTCACTGAGGAGTGAGGTCGGGAGGCTGCGGGATGAGCTCGGGAGTATTCAGCGAGGTTCCAATTCTGAACAGCACGAGCGAAGGATAAGAGCTTTGGAGCAGCAATCGTCGTTGCCGAGAAAGCAGTCGGGTGGTGGGCATCCGCTGCAGCATTTGATTTCCGGGGATGATGAGGAAGATTTTGGGGGTATGGATGTCGACGGGGTTGGTGGGAATGTTGGTGGGAATAATAGACCTGGAAGCTTGGACGCGCCGTTACCACCTCGCTCGCGGGGGAAGCAGTTTAAAATTACGGGGTGAGGTCGTGGTGAGGCGTGGATACGGGGGGTTAAAAGCTATCGAAGTTATAATTACATTTCTCGAAGGATAATTTTATCGCTACAATTGGCCTCAACATTCGGCGAACAAGTTATGTGAACGGCATCTCGGCAAACTCCCCTCTCGCTTCAGGTACACAGTGCACAATACCAGCATACACGGTTCCATCCACACCACCATCACGCAATGGCGAAGCGGCGCATTAAGGTGAAAGGGCGGAACAAACCTAGGCTGTATATCAGCTTGCTATATCGCCAGAACAAGGACAACTTCCACTGGGCCATCACGCTCGCGCCAAAGGCCGAAATCCCTGGCACAAAAGACTCGATGCGATACGACGCCGCCAACACCATCCATGCGTCCTGGGACGGCGTGCTGCCATGGCGGTATCGCTGTGACCTTGTCGACCCCCTACTGGATATGAAACTCGTAACACGCGTTCTCGTCGCAAAAATCGCGTCCAACAGGTCTTTTGACGCCTGGTGCGCACTGATCGATCAAACGTGCCGCGCTGTCCCTTTGATTCAGAACAATCCTGCGTGGACGTGTCGCATATGGGCGCACAATGCACTCGGCGCCCTGCACGCACTAAATGGGGACTTTTCGACAATTCCGGACGTCCTAGCCGGGAACATGGAGGAGGGCGAGATTGTCGCGTTTGCGCAGATTGCGAAAGCGCGTCTGTTGGGAGGCAATCTGCCGCTGGGGGATATTTACGCTATCCCGTTGCTTGATATGAGGTTCGTCTTATTTTATATATCGGGAATTGTGGATGATTTCACATCCTGCTGCGTAAGGCGGCAATAACTTCGCGGCTTCGACTCGGATGGCAATGACCTTGTAATATCTGCACTAAAGACTTGACAGTTTCCGATTGTAACCCACAGCTCCGCATGTACTTCGCAAGGACTCCGATCAAGAAGGATTCTTGCGGTCGGATCTCCTGCTTAAATATAGAGGTACTTATGTGTTTCAGACGAACAACAAACTTCCCATACTCTTCACGTCGATCAGCACAGCCGAGCAGAATTAATTTTCGCGAGATCTCCTCAGAGACCTGTGCTCTGAAGTCTGAATCGACCGCTCTGTTCTACCAAGCCGCATTCGGAATTTCCCCGTGAGATTATATGGCTTGTTCGTGGTACTACAATTTGGTCAGTGGCACTTTCCGACGACCGCGGGCTGTGGAGGACCGCTCCACCCTTTGAGCCGGATTACGAAAATTAGGCAATCCCATCCCGGCTAGAATTCACGGCAAGTGGCTGAAGCGATGCTGCCATCTCGGGACCTGACAGGCTGAGGTGGTACTATTCATATTCGGCACAGGTAAGGTTCATCACCGAACGACACCCACGGCTTCTTCTCCCTCCATCTCGCCCCGCAGACAGCTCATGATCGTCCACCGATAATGCTCACCCTCCCACTCTCGATATTGCTACCCTCCCTTCCCCTGTGGTCTTTCCTTCCATCCAAAGTCGATGCCCAACAAACCTTCTTCCCTTCAACTGTCCCGCTCGCCGTACGGTCGCCCACATTTAATTGTTGGGTCGATTCGCGTAATACCACGACTCCCGCTACTGCATGGCCCTTTGCTTGGAACACCCAACGTGTATGTATTATCTCGAGCTGTGCTGGACCTCTGTGCTCATTGCGCCGATATACATACAGACTCTTGGATGGGCTGGATACATCAAGGTCGACGGCGTAGCCTGGCATTGGCTGGGGGCCCCGGTGCCTGGTAATGCGAGTACTTGGCTCCAAACCGAGGTCACGCCTACCCGCACAATAATTAGTGTGAAGGCTAGGCCGATGCTTCTGAACATAACATTTTTGAGTCCTGTCGAGGTGCGAGGAAAGCTGATTCTTCTTTAGACTCTTATTCATTTATATCTCTTTCAGCCAGACGAATGGGTCCGGCAATCCTTCCCTTTCAGTTACATGTACGTCGATGGCGCTTCCACCGACGGCAAAACACATTCCATACAGCTCTATGCTGATATAAGCGCCGGTAAATGGCTACTTTCTCGTCCATATTGCAGATCCTAACCCTCAACAGAGTGGGTCACCAACAAGGATGATACTATTGTCAAATGGAGCAAACGAACCACGCGTAACACCGTCTATCACCAATTCAGCCCTCAGGGCCCCATCTCGACGTTTGGTGATATTGCGGAGGATTCGACAGTATATTTTGGGATGCCACAGGTGTGTTTCATCCCTTACCATTGTCTTTTTATCGCTAAATTTCGAGCTTCTCAGCAACCGCTCGGGCAACTGACGGTCATCGGAACTGATCAGGCTCTTCGTGGGCAGTTTGCCGACCCAAACAATAAATTCACATTGACCTCTGATTTAACCACTCAAACGGGGCCTGTATCGAACGGAAAGTTCCCTGTCCTGGCGCTTGCGGTCGATCTGGGTCAGACCGACCACATATACGGCGTAATGTGGGCGATAGGGCTCGTCAGGGACCCTGTTGTTACCTGCGTTCGGAGTAGCACGAAAATCCTACTTTTGGTCCCAGTATTCCACTATGGACGATGCGGTGCGTGCTGTGTGCGCTATAACTCATGGGTGAGGTCATTGACTTGACCTACAGATCGACGCGTTCATTGTCGACTTTGCTTCGGCTCGAACGCGTGCTGATACGCTGGATTCGCGTGTCCTGAAAGACGCCAACGCTGTATCGCAGGAGTACAGCGACCTGGTGTCCATTGCGACCCGGCAGGCTATGGCAGGTGTGGAGATTACTATGGGGAAGACCGCCGACGGCGAATGGAACCACTCGGACGTTCAAGGATTCATGAAGGATCTTGGAAACAGCCAGTACGTTTATTCGAAATCTGACGTCAGGTCTTATTAATCGACTACCAGACGCGTCAATCCCGTGGAGACGATATATGCAGCCTTTCCGGCCTTTCTTTATTTCAACGCGAGCATAGGGCGGACGCTTCTGGAGCCCCTATTGATGTTCCAAAATACATCATCGTATAGCCAACCATACGCTGCGTCAGATCTAGGTATTGAGTACGAAAGATGTTCAATTTCTTGATAACACATCTTCAGGCAGTACCTATCCAGACGCCCCCGGTAACTCTGTGGCCAATACAGTCTCCGGCATCGAAAGTACGTTGTCATTTGCTTTGTTGCTCACCGTTAAATATATATCACTCAGACACTGGGGACATGCTAATTGTTGTCCTGGCGCATGCGCGAATATCCGGGGACGGTTCCTTGCTCAGTCGCTATGTGGGTCGATCATCCTTAGCATGCGGAGAAGATCTGATCTATCCTATTCACCCATAGTACCCACTCCTCACAACGTGGGCAAATTATCCCGTCACCAATGCCTTGGATACCTCGCAGCAGTACGCCATTCCATTTCATACTCGTTCCAAAACCAAGTACTGCATATAGGACACCAGCCGACGCGCGATTCGACTCGCTCAATCAGAACCACGGGAATCTCACCAACCTGGCTATTAAAGGAATCATCGGCATCCGCGCAATGGCTGAGATTAGCCAAATCATGGGGCAATCGATGGATGCGGAGAAGTACGAGGTTTTGCTGATTTTTCTTCCCATATTTATGCTTTGTTGACTACTGTGATTTGCCAGTCCACCGCAAACAATCTTACAGAGCAATGGATTAGTCGTACTTCGTCGTCCGACCATCTTCGGTGGACGTACCAAACCTCGACCTCTACTGGCCTCATGTATAATCTCATCGGTGATCGGCTCCTTCATCAAAATGGGATTCCGGATTCAGTACATCCGCTACCGCTGGGTTGGACTACAGGCTGACTCGAGTCATAGGTGTACGCGCTCCAGTCGACCTTCATTTCCACCCAGGCGAACACCAGTAAGGCTCAAATCACGGACAAACCGGATTCTTCAATCGACTCTGATCTTAATTAGTCTTCCCGTTCGGTATTCCACTGAGCAGTGACAGTAACTCCAATACTAGATCCGGCAAGTGTTTCCCTTTATGTTCAGGAGATATTGACCAATTCTCGTAGACTGGACGTTATTTGCTGCGGCGTCTACCGCCGACTCGATGTCCCGCGATATCCTTATATCTATGGTGCACAAAAGGGCTTCATCGAACACCTCCGAGGGAGCATTCCCGACTCTTTACAGTGTTGAGAATGGGAAGGGACCTGGGGCGGGAACGTATCCCAACGGATTCGCGAGGTGCTTTAGACCCAGGACTTGCGGCTCAATTCTGACTCGTTCACTGCAGTCCGGTGCAAGGCGCAATGTTTTCGATTTTGGCTCTCAAGTACGCTGTCTCTTCACATACTTCCCCCCTCATTTGCGCTCAACGTCCCCATTCTCAAGCCTTCCCAACCAAACTGTCACCATCCCCTCAAATGATTCACCCCACCTCAGGTCCCACCCAGGGACGGCCCAGATTGCTGGCGCCGTCGTTGGAAGCGTTGTCGGCGTTGGTCTGCTCGTTGGTCTTGGCATATTTCTGCAACGCCGACGCCGTTCTATTCACAAGGAAGACGATATATCGGCACCTAGTGCCATATGAGGAACGTCTTGATGCATATCCCGTCTCAGCACTTCCACCGAGTGCCACCTCCCCAGAACAGCCCGTACCGGGGGTGCTGGCACCTCTGCGCTACCGCGGTGGAAAAATGCAAGATGTACCGCTTGCGAGTGAAGGAAGTAACGTCACTTCCCTTGTCTCGCCTTCGGTCTCAGGAGCTACGTTCACCTCCGCGAATACGGACTTGCGAGCGGACGTCGAGAATCTGCGGCGCGAGGTGGCGAATCTGCGATCGCACACGGATGCTCCACCTGTGTATGACTAGCAACTGTCTAATACTTACAACGGATGGCTGTTTTTTTGTGCGGCACTGCGTTCACCAGGATTTCTTTATCTTGAATGGATTTGGAATTACTGAGCGCACAGATCATAGATGTGCATAGTGGTGAAGAGAGCCTTCGCATAATTGTACGGGCGAGAGTTTCATGGCTTTGCCAAACGACTCCAGACCAAATGAAAGATAGGCGATAATCTAATCTTATCGCGCTGAGAGACGCCAACTGTCAACTGATCGTGATTATGTATCCCAATGGCCAAACTCGCCAAGAAGTCGCTATCTTTAGAGTGCTTGGAAGTCTTCCCGATATATATTTTTCATCGACATAAAATGCTCAACGACTGTATCTCAGAAGATCTCAGACAAGCCAGGCTCATATCGTCAAGACACCTTCCGCATCCGTCGTACCTCATAGTTCTGACCCAGTGAGCCTTCCTGTGTCTCCGGCTCGAAATAAAAACTTACTGTTTATCAGGTGGTCGCCGAGAAGCTTTGGGCACTGTCAGAGAAGATCATCGGCGAGAAATTTGAGAAAGTGATGTATGATACGGCTCACTTGATGTATAGATACTTATGGACGGTGCTCCTTATAATAATTTCTGGTTCATTTGGAACTTGAGGCTTCAGAGAGCCAGGGCGAGTAGACATGATAAGGTTCTCGGAGCCTCTGAGGTTCCGAATGAACTGCCTGTATTCCCGTTGAAGAGCATGATGAACTGATTTAATAAAAACATTATTTCCTTCAATGAGCCTCACATATTCTTACCATTGTTTTCGACGCCAGAAACGTTTGAAATTGCAGCCCAGATGGCGCATCCTAGTGAATAAATTGTTGTTCAACACTAATGAACGCAGTCAGCGCAGGGTGTCCCCGACAGACCAAGTACTAGAAATGTGCAGGTGAAGAAGTTCAATTTTGTGTAAGAGTTCAATATACGACGAAGGATCGAGAGATAAGCGGTGCCGAACTTGAAGACCGGATTCTGCTGCAATTATTCCGTATGCTTTCTATCAGAGGCTCTCGAGGAGCGGATCCTTCAGTGGGCGTTCATTATACTCAGCTTCTTCATGGTATCGGTCGTACTGACATCCAACAAGCTCCCCCTCGCCAGGAAACACCTTCAAATCCTCCTCGCTTCGGAAAATGAGGCGAGCAAACTCAAAATCTTCATCGGCTCCCAGGAACTTGAGGTTATATCCAAATGGCTGCTGGGTGGCCTTCAATTTCGAGTCCTTGTCTGTCCCAATAACTTGTTCGTCCTGTTGAGTTTATCTATACTAAAAAAATCAACGAGAATTACGACGTCTATTCTTGGTCACCTCTATTCAACACATCTAGATTCTACAGAACTGACTTGGGAAGTCCATCATTTCGCGCCGCGCCCAACAGAACCTCACGTACTACAGCCAGAAACCTCGCTTGAGCAGCCGGCATGTACCCAATCGTATCATGATGGGTGCCATCGAGGATCTCGTACCGCTCCCACCCCAGCCCAGCCGGAATCCCGGGGAATAAAAGGTTCGCTCCGTCTGTTGCCTGTAAATGTAATACCACACGCGCCTCCATGTCACGCCGATCAGCCTCGGAGAATTTAGTAGTGTAGAGTCCAAGTATCAAGTCATGATTGTCAGCAAGTGGGTGCAAGTGGCGGTGCAAATCCGCATCTGCGACCCAGGGCGGTAGATCTCCATGCTTTCGAGCAATTGCGACGAGTGCCTCGATGTCGTGCCAGTCTGGATTGAGCTCGACGATCACCTGAATTATCCTTTCCGTATCCTCCGGGGTAAGACGTGGTCCAAACCAGATCTTACTGAGGTACATCGCAAAAGACTTGGCATAATCCGCCTCCTCCATTTTGAAATTGAAAACCTCGCCTGGATGAGGAACATCAATGAGCATAACGTGTGTCGTCTCCTGGTGTAATCGTTGAGAGACCCGCGCTGCGATCATACCGCCGAAGCACCAGCCGATGAGGAAGCAGGGGAGCGAGCCAGCGAGCGTAGAGATCGATTCGGCGTACGCGTCTGCCATTTTATCATACGAATCCAGGTTTTGATCTGACTCCCACCCAAACCCATATGTCACGATACCCAGTTTCTCGTTATCCAGCTGGTTAACGACACGCGGCAGCCAGTCGAGGTCCCCGCCAATAAAAGGAAAGGCAAACATGATAGCTCTAGGCTCGCGAATGAACCCGCTCAGTTGCAGTGGAATGATGTAGGGTGGGAGCCGAATGCGCCGCGCTGATTCCTCTTTCAGGGAATCTACGAACCGGGCCAACTCGCTCGCAGTAGGGTTCGCGATGATGGCCGTAAATGGAAGCGCTACGTGGAGCTCGCGGCGGATCAGATTTGTGACCCGGGTCGCCAGTAGAGAATGCCCTCCATGCTCATAGAAGTTATCCCCCGGAAAGAGCTGTTTATCGATGGAAAGCGCGGTGCCGAAGATCCTGAGGATGGTCTCCACGGTTGGCCGCCGAACCTCGTCCTCGGCACTCCATTCAACGGAAGTTCTGTCGACATTGGTACCGAACCTCTGTGCAGAACTAGCGACAGGAAGTTTGGATTTATCTATCTTCGTCGAGGCGGTCAATGGAAGTACGTCAATTGGGACAACGTAGTCTGGGACCATCTAAATACATACTTCAGTCCCGTTCCAAAGTCTGGAGGATGCAGAACACTCACGTATGCTGGTACGCGGCTAGAAATGTGTCGGTAAAGACTTCCCAGTGTCTCTTGCGGTACGACAAGGCTGGACGAATCGGTAATTTCGGCGGATGGTTGTCTGAACACAATATGAGCCACAATGTGGGCTTCATTACCTGAACCGCTGACAGATGAGACATGACAGTTGTGGACTTCAGGATGTGTCCTAATATTGGTCTCGATTTCACCCAGCTCGACTCGGAACCCCCCCTTGACTTTGCACATCGTGTCCATGCGTCCGAATATCTCGAATTTGCCGCAGGGTAAATGACGCCCAAGGTCTCCTGTCCGAAAACCGCGTATCCCGTCCTTAAACAAAAACTTTTGTTGGTTGAGCTCTGGCCGGTTTCTATATTCGAGTAGCAAACACGGCCCCTATGAGTTCCAGTAATAAGCTTTAGAAAATTTAAATTTAGGGCTTCTTACCCAAATGACAATCTCGCCTACAAAGCCTCGAGGAAGCTCGTTTCCAGCAGGATTGATGACCGACATGGCGACATGGGGTAGAAACTTGTCGATTGGTGTCCGTCGTCGCCGTAAAAGAGTATTCGAGTCCTGGTGGGTTAAAACACCATAGCAGCTGAACACAGTGCCTTCAGACGGGCCATAGCAGTGTATAACTCGAGCCGCAGGAGAGCCAGCGAGATTGTCAAAGAGACGATGTAAAAAGGAAGGCGCAATTTCATCTCCTCCCAAGCCAATACTGTGCATGCCGTCGGGAAAGAAGGACCCAGCTTGGTCGGCTGTTTGATCCAGCCACATTCGGATGGCCGTGGAAGTTCCATGAAAGGTATTGGCTGGGGGAGCAGTCTTCATGAGAGCACTCAAATATTGCCCGTCTTTCTCGCCGTTGACCTAATTATTATGATTAGAATAACGTATAGCCTCTTGAATAAAAGCTAGACCTTTGGTAGCTTAATACACCCTCCCGTCGCGAGACAGGCATAGAAATGCGCAAGCGATACATCCCAAGCGACATTGCACGTAGCAACGCAATTAAACGCCATCCTCCCTTCGGTCCAATCTATCATCTCGCGTATCGTCCCGATTATACTCAAGTGTCCAATAGTAATTCCCTTGGGTTTGCCTGTACTGCCGCTTGTGTAGATTGTACTAATGGCCAGATCAGCGGCGACCCTACGGAAGGCGTTGAAAGGCTCACTATGCCACTTCGGTTGGCTCATCAGCTACAATATCCTTGAGACAGATAGCCGAGTCCAGCTGGTCAAAAAGCTCGTCGACAAATATCAGGGGCACCGAGAAATCGAGAGCAGAGGCGTCCAACCGCTTCAGAACCTGTCGGTGCACCATAATGCACACCGGACTCAGGTCTTCGAGTACGTCCTGGATGCGAAGCAGCGGCTGGAAGACATCGCAAGGGACCCAGGATAGTCCTGAAAGACTAACACCGAGCTCGACAGCGACGACGTCCACATTCCGCTCAAGCAAGAGCAACACCGTGCCTTGGGGACGCATGAACGGCTTCACACACGTCTGCACTCGGTTGGCCATTGAATATAGCTCTCGATATGTGTAGCTGGTTCCTGTGGTGTCGTCATAAACGGCCTGCCGGTCCGACAATCCGACAGCGCGAGACAGGAGGAATGCGCCGAGCGAGTGGTGGTCTAAATCGAGAGCAGGTACCTCTGGAATATGCGTTGAGCTGCCTCCAAATGTCAAACCATCAATTGTCTGCATTGGCTCCATACTCCAAGCAATTAAAATACGATTGAAGGCGACCACCAGTGACTCCATGGTGTTCGGCGCAAAGATTCCGGAGTTGTATTCAAGGTCGCCGATCATCGTGCCATCCTTGTCCACTTCAACGAAGCAAACCAGGTCCGTGTGTGCAGTGCCGTTGCTCACGGAAAATCGCGAAAATGTGGTCTCCGCACCTAGTTGCCCGTCAGGCGCATCTGTATAATTGAGCACGGCCTGCATCAAGGAGTCTCGAGACACTAGGCGACTCGAGCCCAGGCTACTGAGGACCGAGTCGATAGGCACATCCTGCAGGCCAGAAAAGAACAGCAGATCTTCTTGAATTACGGTGTGAATGTCATCCAAAGCTTGTAAGTCCACAAACTTGACACGTAACGGCAACATATTAACGACTACGACTCGTCAGTGTCACGAACAAAGACATGTGGTGTGTCTTACAGAATCCGATGGCATTAGCCGCTTCGCTCGACCGATTCGCAAAAGGCACACCGACCGTCAAGTCCACCTGGCGTGCTGCGCACAGATGTAATGTTACAGCAAAAGCTGTCATTAGACACGAGTACGGTGTGCCGCCCAGACGATAGGTCAAAGCAGACACGGCGTGATGGTCAACATGGAAGTGCACATTGCCCCCGCGGCTGAATGTCTGAGCGTTCGGACGCACAAAATCGATTGGAAGCTCAAGCAACTGCGGGACTGAGTCCAGATATGAAACCACAGCTGCCACGCGGTCAGCGTCGGGCTTGGTTTTAAACACAGAAGAGCAGTTGAAGTAGCTGGCTGGGGGAAGGAGGTCCTTGCCTAGGTACAATGCTGAAAGTTCGTCGGTAAAAATCTGCGATCATGATGAGTGACATGAGTCGAATCTTCCCAGTTATCACTCACCCGATCCGAAAACCCGTCCCAGATGATGTGATGAGCGCATACAACCAGCACATGCTCGAATTCGCCCGATGAAAGCAATGCAATCCTGATCAAAGGCGACTCGAACAGGTTGAATGGCTTCAGGTAAATTTCGGACGCGCGCCGGACAACCTCCGACTGGTCGAGGGTTTGGTGCTCAAAAATACCCTCGAACATTGCCTCGTCAAACAGTAAGACTTGTTGGTACACGTGAGCTTCGTCATCAAGTGCTAGTTTGATGCGCAGGATATCGTGGCGACGAATCATCATTTGGATTGCGATCCGCATATTTTCGCGCGAAATTGGGCCATGGATTTTGAGAGCCAAGCCGTCGTTGAAGACTGGACTGCTCGGCGAGTTTTGTTGCACCACGTACAGACGAGCCTGGGCAGAGGAGAGGGGATGTGTGTCTCCGCTCATCAGAAGGGGGTTCGCATCGGACTCCTCCGTTTCAGAGGATGTGGGCAGCGGAAATTGTTCGCACTCGTCCAAGAGCTTAGACATCTGCGAAAACCTGGGGTTCCTCAGAAGATCAATCGCAGAAACAGATACGCCCATCTTGGAACGAATTTTCGCCGCAAGCGTGATCAAAGTCAGCGAGTGGCCCCCGAGCTGAATAAAGTGGCTCTGTGTGTGCAAAGATGCGACCGGGACGTCAAGGCAATGCTGCCAAAGCCCTGCCAGTGCACTGATCTTTCCGTTGTCGAGAACCATCGTCGTTGTCGGCGCATTGACAAAGGGATAACGCTCGGCCGGTAGTGAGACCAGCGCCTTTCGGTCGACTTTTCTGGTCGAGTTGTACGGGATTCTTTCAACCTTAAAAAACTCGGCGGGAACCTCGTAGTCGGCTAGAGTTATCCGGCAGTGTTCGACCAGATCATTGGTACAAACCGAACCAGCTTTTCCAGGTGCCTCAACAATGAACGCCTTGAGACTATGCGTCTGTTGCCGAATCACAGAGATCACAATGACCTCCGCAACGCTTGAGTGCCCCAACAAACAGGCCTCGATGGCCTCAGGCTCAATACGAAACCCGCGAATCTAGATGCACAAGAAAACGGTCACAACTTTTAAACAGCTACCAACTGTGATGCTCACCTTGACTTGGAGGTCTGCTCTACCACGGAAATGATACAACCCGGCATGATCCATACAAACTAGATCTCCCGTATTATACATTCGTCCGTACTCTGCAGACTTAGCCCACGGGTTGGGCACGAATTGTTGTTTAGTGAGGGCTGGGTTATTGAGATACCCTATCGCCAGCCCAGGGCCGGATACAAACATCACCCCCTCTTCTCCGCGCTCCACAAGACGGTGGGCAGGATCCAGAACGTAACATTCGTAGCCGGCAAGTGGACGGCCAATAGGCATGACGGATGTCTCCACCCCATCGCCGGCTTCCCAGAACGTTGCGCACACCTGAATCGCATGATCGCGGTCAGTGTAGATGATCCATGACGCGTTGTACTGCTTACGGTCGCCTCGGTGGGGCCATAGCCATTCAGGATCTTGGGATGCTCACCGAACATGGCACGCCACGCTTTCAAAACGCTCATAAACCCGGCTTCGCCTCCAATGGATATAACTCGTATACTGGGTGGGAGAGGCTGTTTTTCTTGCAGCAAGTAGCCAGCGAAGGTGTGCCAGAGCGCGGTTGTCATCGTCAAGACAGTGACACCAACGTCTTCGAGAAACTGCAGGTAGGACGGGAAGTTGGCCAGCGCGTCGCTGGGCTGAATCACCATTTCTGCTCCAATAGTAAGCTATTCGGTGCTGTCAGTGATACTTTTATTTTTATTTTTGATTGAAACCTCTTACAGGGCAGAACATCTCCTCGATGGACGAGTCGAATGTGTACACGGAAGCTCGTACCCATTTATCTTCCTTTGTTGCCTGAGAAAAAGCATTCACGCCATTGCAGAACGTGTAGACAGCGGAGTGCGATGTAACGATCCCTTTGGGAGTGCCTGTGAACACTGTTCAAAATCTACGTTGTGGCAGAAAAGGAGAACGACGAACCGGTTGTTCCCGATGAGAAGAGTATGTAAGCCGGATCACTGGCTGAAAGGGGCTGTTTGCGAACTGTTTTCATTGTTTTGTGCTCCTGCCCATCAGCTACATCGCCAACCAAGACTCCCTCGCACCCCGACTGACTGATGAGGTTATCCAAAAGAGCGCGCTGAGAGGACTCGGTGAGGATGATTTGCATCTTGGTGTGCTCCAAGACAGTACGAAAATTCGGGACCGTTATGTCAAGAGCAATGGGCACATAGGCCGCTCCTGCGACCAAGGTTGCCAAAATGGCCACGACTTGTTCGACATTGCGAGGAATGAAAACCCCCACAAATGGGGCCTCGTCGGACAGATATGAGCCTAGGCGGGCTTCGAGGCACGCTGCAAGAGACCGAGTTTTGGCGTCCAGCTGTGCGTATGACAGTTGTTGGTACCTTCCATCACGGAAGTATGTAACGGCTGTTCTAGTCGGATCTTCGCGGGCACCCCGCTGAAGAGATTCCTCAAGACGCATGGTAGCTGGGAGAATGCTGGGTCCAGCGTCCTCCGAATCCAGTATTTATAGGGAGAAACCAAACGGCTCCTTGAATCTTTCTCGCTTGTTGAACAATCTCACTACCCACTCGGCTCCACTAGCACTTGCTTGGTCGCAGACAGTGACAGTGGTGGGCCTGACGCACCTCAACTGCGGTCGTCGGCGCAAACCTCACGCGAATAACACTGACACTCAGTATTTAGCCCGGTTGAGGCGGAATGCACCATTGGAATCTCCATTCCATCGGTTCAGGGTGTGTACTCATTTTTTGGGGGCACTTAAGTAACTTAGACACACATCAGTGGCAGGCACCGTTACCGTCCCCTTTTATTCATCCATTCATGTACTCACGCTGACTGCGTATGCCACAGGGTTTCCAGCCATTGACGGTGATTTATCCTGTTCTGAGTCCGAACTGGTTACTCGGGCCTCTCCTCGGGCCTCCCCACATGTTCCATTTTCTACTCTCTGATGCGACGGGATACTTCTTAATCAATAAATCTGGGCCCTTTGGTATGCCGAGTTACAGTCGACACGGCGTTCTTTGGCAGTTTTAACTTTCAAGCACATAGTAGTAAAACGATGGCCACTAGTGCTACTTGCGACGTTCTGTGCAGTACAACTTCAACGCACATCGAAGCTTCTTCCAAGCGTCCGTTCGTTTGGAACTGTCTAGCGGTCTCAAGACCATCTTCTCAAGCACATCTGGTGTACCAATGACTTCTCCGCGCGCGGCGGTGGCCTTCTCGGCGGTTTGGAACTGTCTAGCGGTCTCAAGATCATCTTCTCAAGCACATCTAGTGTACCAATGACTTCTCTGCGCGCGGCGGTGGCCTTCTCGGCAGGCCCCTGTTACGTTCTCCGCGGTACAGCACAACTCTGCACAGGAGAAGACGTGTACCCGATTTTATTTGACGCAAGATTCCTGTGGAACATTCTGGGACTAACCTCATAAAAGATCGATGCAACTACCCCGTTCCAACCACTTCCTACTCAAGTATCGATGACGGTTACATTGGCCACTCACCCTGATTTCGTTGTGGAATCCGCTGGATCAGGCGAATTTGCCTCGTTCCTCCGGACGCTTAAAGTAATGCAGATCTCCAACCACTAGGATGTTAACATCTGACAAAGTCCGTTAGGATTTTTCTAAAGGCGATATTCTGGGGTACTTGAACAAAGCAACTCCGAACAAAAAGACCTACACCTCGGTCCAGCGTGGAAAGGGCCCGGGGGACAACATTGAGTTCAACTCAACTTTCGTATTTGGCAAGTTTATTTCTTCCTTAACATTGCCTCTCATCAATGATGTCCAGCCAATCACTCGTGTGAGCCTAACATCGTGGTGGATCTAACCTCGAAGGATTCCGCGAACTGGCACATCCGCGCCCTCGTCGACATAGAGGCTGGGAGTATTAGTGAGTTTATTAGTCCTACCGAATGGCTACTGCGCCTAACATTAATGTGATCTAGTCACTTTCTTCTATCCCAGTACTGAGTGGGAGATGACTCAGCCGTTTGAATGCAATTGCGGTGCCAAAGTACGTTGTGGCGAACGTCGATGAAGCTCTGCACTGACCTCATTCAAAGAGCTGCTTGAGACGTATCCAGGGTGCTAAAATTCTCACTCACGACGAGGTGGCCATCAGAGGGTGGCTAAGCCCTTGGATCGAAGAATTGATGAACGAGAGGGAGCAGACGGCGCAGACGTAGAATTACTAGTAATCTGCATTCAAAATTCTGGCAAATGGCTGAGAACATTTGCTTTGCTCGGAGCAATGTATTCCGAATTCCGCCGCAGTGTTGCCATTTATGAATCTATAATAACTTCTGGTTGATTTTATTCCTACACAGCGGCTTTGAAACTAATTATAAAGAATTAATAACTAATCGAGGTATATCAATGCGATGGTTCAACCGTTTTTCTGCAGAATCCATTCAAGAGAACTCAACACTACCATCACCCGATAACGTCATGACCTTTCTTTCCGATGAGGGTGGAATCACCTATAACGAATGCCACTGTACTTTATTGCCTCAGTTTCTAGTACATGTGGTTGAGCCGAAGTTGCTTCGAGGGCGACTCTATCTTGACAAGGTGGCTTCATATTTGGCGAGTCGCTGTGTCTTAATTATATTGGTTGGCCTCGAATTTCGGTGGGTGGATGGCGATCCTTGATCTTGGAACATCTGCACTGAAGACTCAACAGTTCCCGATTGTACCCCCACTTACCCACAGCGCCTATATACTTTCGCAAGGACTTCGATCAAGAAGGATTCTTAGAGGTACTTCCGCTGATGAACGACGCCCTGAATAGAGACAAATTGCTCACGAATCGAGCTCGCTTCGGCTCTCTTGCAATTAAGAAGCAACTGGTGCTAAACACCTGGAGTAGCACACTCCTTGATGAAGACTCCTTGCCGGATGACTGGACAAGATCAAAGGTGGTATACGGCCCGTTACTCGAAAAAATGGAGTAGGTTAGCTTAACGGCCAGAGTGCCAGGGACCTGTGCGTAACGGCATTTCCTCCTGGACATTTCCCCGGCTATATTGGCAAAATCCCAACGAAACCAGCGGATACGCCTGGAACGCCTCGCAGACTAAGCTGTATTGCTTTAAACGCTCCCCCCCCCACCAAAAAAAAAGACATATTTCACCAAAATTCTGCCTCGGATCTTTCTGCCCGCCCGGTCTGGAGGACCACTAAAGCTCGAATCCTCAAGCCTACTGCTACTGCCGCGTACTCTTGAGACCTGGCGCTCTTCTGCTCGCTTGTTGGCTTCCCATCTGCGGTCTTCATTATCTTCCATTCTCTTCCCTCCCATGCATTGTTTCTGCACCCAGCGCCGCATGTGGCAAATCTCAGTCTGTTACTGATCGCAGATCCGACTTTTTATGATCGAGACGTGTTTGGAGGATGGCATTGGGATGCAGGTGTGTAAACTAAGGATTATCCGCTTTCTCTTCTCACAACCTCGCTTCAGTTGCCAATTGTCTTCCGCCGTCGCCCCGACATTGTTTTCTCCATCTCAGAAATGGGTTGGGGGTAAAGTTCGTATATTAGTACCCATGTATTATGCGCCAACAATCCAATATGTGCTGCATTGACGGGTTGTCGGCATTATGAGGCCCAGCATATATATATATATATATGCAAGCACCAGAGCTGCGGGCTTGGTGTCAGATTGCAACATCTGTGCCAGAACGTATTCTGAGGTGCCGCAAGTTATTATGTTGCCAGATCGGATTCTGGCAGTCTGGCGCGTTTGGTTGGTCTGGTGCCAGATCAACCAGACACGAAACATTTTCCTGATGGAGGGCAGACCCGCGCTTAACATGTCGCCCACGCACTCGAGATCTGTCAGCCTCAGTGACCGTTGGGAAGACTCTCTTGAGGTGTGAACGCAGGTCTGGTCAAGTTTGGGATATTCCCACCCATCGACACCGAACGCGATGGGGCTCTCGTTTTACTGCCGTCATTCATGCGTGTGCGCATTAAAATAAGAATGAGTTTCACAAAACAAATAAAAGAATGATAAACTTGGCAGTTGCATACGGTACATTCCGCGCAGCCACGATATCGTGAGGGTATGTAGTCCGCTCAATATGAGGTCATCCACACGGTAACAAGCGCAGCCGCGAAAGCGAAAACCGCGGCAGAGGAGGCTCTTACGCCACGTGTGGCCGCGCTGGGCTCGGGCGTCGTCGAGTTTCCAATGAATAACCCCCCGCACGGCGGCGCGGATGCGATGTAGAATTCGTCCGACCAAGCACTGTGTTCGGACACGGGCCCCGCACCAGCGACATTGGGGAGGGTGTAGTTGGCGCGGACCTAGATCGCACACAATACATGTAGGTATCGTGTTTGTTTCAGTGTTAGTATTTAGATTAATACCTTCCACGCCCCGACGGCCAGATTTCGGACGTCTTCGAAATAGAGGACGACGTTATAGACCTACGAAGTGTGTAAGTAGCGGTCTGCAGGAGATGGCTTGTATACCCACACCGAGGTCTGCGCCTGTACGCTTGCGCCGGTCGCAGTCTTCATAATCTCCAGTGTCACGGGACATCTCCAGACTATCTCGGAACACGGTTAGTTCAATTCGCACGTAATCAACTACACCGAAAGAACGTACATCGATGAACTCATTCAGAAATACGAAGGTCGCGTCGAGGCTCCTGCGGTCCTTCAACGTCTTGAGAAAATACGCTTCGCCGCCGAGCCGCCTGTCAATGAGCAGGGCGCTGAATCGTGGGTCGTCGACGCTCGGGATGGGTGTCCATTTCGGCGTGGTGCACGCGAAGGCCCGGTGGTCCCGCACGACGGGAAACGTCTGCGAGCGCACGGTGTAGTTTCCCAGCGGCGGTCCAAGGGGGACTTCAGGGTTGTCCGGAAGCCCCGAAATGTTGTGCATAGTGCCGGTACCGCGGATGTGGTAGTCGCCCGTCGGAATCTGCGTTCCAGAGAGTCTCAGTTCCTCTGCTTGAAGAATCGATATCGGACTTGATGAGGAGTGACTTGACTGGCTGCGGCAGGTACACTGTATCCCCACACAATTCCGCGCGAAGAAAAAGACATGTTGACGCCCAGTGTAAGGAGGGGATTAATCCGCGGTCCGTATAACGCGTTCGCCGCGTGAATAGTCGCTTATTGCATTCATACCTACGATGTCAGCCACGTCGTTCCCAATATCTGTGCCGTCGAACTTTATTAGCCCGGTTCTAAGCACGATGGATCTTTCTCGTATGCCGCCCACCTTCCGCTTTCCCGACCATGAGCTCAAGCAGGACGTTCCGAAACTGGGGAATGCAGACAAATCAGCAAGACATAGAAAAAACAAGAGCTGGGCCGCAACTCGTATGTCCGGGTTCGTCGCGTCGAGATGGAATGTCGCATATTGGGTGGTCCTGAACGGGTGGGCCAAATCGAAGCGGAATGTCACAGACTCGTTGACCCCAGTCGCCGCCTCCCCAAGAACAGACCCAGCAGAGTCACGGTATAGACATGGACCGATGTCATTGTGGAATTGGGGGCAAACCGAATGGGAGGGGGGGAGAGAAGCCTGTGAAGCCCTTTGCATAAATATGCAGTGCCTCGGCGCCAAAAATGTCTGATGAAAAACTGCGATGGGCTGTTCAGATCATCCGAATGGCAAATACAATACAATCGAATCTATGAATCAACAGTGGCCTGCAGTATTCAATTGAGACCTTGACGCGGACGCTTGAAGCTGCTTGAAATTCGGAGTTGGCAGTGCAGGTCTGTGTTATTCAAACCTCTGCCTGATGATCCTCCCGCTTTTACCATATCCCTCGTCGACAGTACTGTTGTCGTTGAGTCGAATTGCAAGCTAAAACAAATACACTGTTGAAGTGATTGACGAGTTGGACAGCAGTAGGCTGTACCAAGTTAGAAAATAAAATAAGAGAAGGGAGGGATAATACAAGAGGAAGAAGACGAGTAGAGCACAGCCAAAAGAAAGAAAGTCCCAAGAAATCCGGTCTACGCATTATATTCCATATACCTGCCAATGTGTTTCGATTCGGTTTCTAGTAACCACAGTCCGTCCACCCGTGAGGTAATTCAAGCGGCGGGGAATTTAATCTCGGGGACAGGATATGCGTTGGTATACTGTACTGACAACGCAACTACACCAGTGCTCTAGATATTTATTCTCCGACCCCCCGCCACGCGTGAAGAGCCAACAGAGCCTTTGCGGATGTAAGCTTGAAAACTTATCCCACAACCAGGCAGCAGTAATAATGTTGTCCAATTAATATAATATCGAATAATATGATATTGGTATATTAATAACACGGGTACGATACGTCCTAAGGCCTGAGGACCCACTTCATAATATTACTACTGCGGGTTGATTGGTGGATGACATGAGGCTGTTTGCACCAGATCAGGAACAAATGTCAAAGCAGAAAATTCCCTGACAATCAAAACCTGTGGGTACTACGGCACACAGTAATGGTATATGCAGCACCCTTTTAGGCTGCGCCTCTATCTATCTCTATCTATCACACTTCTTTAGGCCAGGCCATCTTTTTCAGCGTCGCAAATTCCTCCTCGCCGGTGGCTTTGCACAAGGCGAAAAACTTCGAACTCGGACTCTTGAGTAAAACGTCGGGTCTGGCAGCGATCAGATTTGCGTTCAATGTCTTGTGCTTCACGCACCGGTCAAACTCGACGACACGCCCTTGATCTAGTAGCATGACTCTGTCGTAATCAATTACCGTTCTCAGACGGTGGGCAATGGTGAGAACGGTGCTGTCCGCAAATTCCCTGAGGGTAGATAAGATGTATGCCCCAAGTCAGATGGTGTGCATACTGCCGTATCGTTCTTCCAATGAGCTCATCAGATGCGTAGTCGATGCTTGAGCATTATGTGTCAGCTATAGTCGCGGTTCTGATGTGGGTGTACCTTGCGGTTGCCTAAATAAGGATCAGATTTAATGAAAGTTGAAAGAAAAACCTCCACCTCATCCATGAGGAGGATTTTTGATCTCTTGAGAATAGCACGCGCCATGCAGAGGAGCTGCCTTTCTCTGGAACTGTGTCAGGATAATACTCCGTCGAAGGAACGAAACGCACCCGGTTGAGAAGTTTTCGCCTCCTTCGGAAACTAAGGAGTCCAGATTGCGGAACATGTTGGTGTTGACTGCATCTGTATTTTTTGAGAGAGTGACATCCCGTGGAATCAACTGCACGCGCTGCAATGACTCGTACTTGGGGAATCGGTGAACGGAGGCAGCATTACTAGAGGATGGTACCGCACTATTTCGCTGTCCGCATACTCTTCGAATACGTCTAGGGTGGACCTCAAACTTCCACTGAGAATCATTGGATCCTCTAAGAGACGCATTGAAACTCCGGATTTAATGACACATGAAGAACTTACGCGGGATGATGGTGATTCTACTCCGCAGATCTGTGAGACCAATCTCGGAAATATCCAGTCCGTCGATGATTATCCTGCCTTTGGTCGGCTCCAAAAAGCGCAAGAGGCAGAGCGCCAGAGTGCTTTTGCCACTCCCCGTGCGTCCTAGAATACCGACCTGCTACGATTAGCCGGGCGCATGGAAGAGACAGAGCTATACTGGTACCTTCTCTCCCGGTTTTATGTCAAAGGTAAGCTTGTGCAGCACGGCAGGAAGCTCCGGCTGACGAGAATTTGATACTCGGAAGGACAACGACACACGGCCTTTCACTTACCGCATATCGGACAACAAGGTCTTCACATCGGATAGCTCCTGTCGATGGCCAGGACACCGGGGGTCTCGGATCCGTGAATTCCAGGCCTTCCTTCGGCAGCTCAGAGTATTCTTTCACGCGCTCAAGGGCGACCATTGATTGTTCCAACCCAACAAAGCGATTGACGAGCAATAACAAGTCGTCGGTAATGGTACTTGCAAAGGCCAGTGCAAAGCCTGCCGATGAGGCAGATATGTTGCGATTGACGACAGCCATGAGTCCCATTGCTCCCATAATAACACTGGACAGGATGTTGAACCGGACCTGGCGTGTGTCAGATCGTGAATAAAGTAAGCCCGGAAATAGTGTGTACCGCAAGCCACTGGTTTATGGCCCAGAGCCAGTAGAGTGGATTAGAGTTCTGAAGCGTCAGTCAATAAAGTATCAGACAGGAAATGAGATGGCGAACAGTATCGACGCAACGCAGCATGTCTCTGAGAATTTTGGATGATGCCCCAAACGCACGAAGAACCGAGATTCCGGATACAGTTTCGGAGTACATAGAATATAATGGAGACATGGTCTTTGTCACTTAGTGTCGTCGAAAACAAACGGAATCAACGGAGGGCGCTTACCACCGAATCTAAGGAGTATAAGCAGCGTTCTGAACAAATTGTAAAGTGAGACATACCTAAACGTCGCATGTCTCGCGCAGTTCGGCTGTAAACCTTGGCCACTTGATAGTAAAATAGGCCATTACCGAAAGCAGCTATGATGAAGGGCCAACCACCCACAAAACTCATAGTAACCAAGGTGGCCTATACGGATAGTTAGAACTAGACGCAGACACCACTTAAAGGACGCGCGAAAGTGCTAATGAGGCCCATTGCGGTTCGGCCGAAGTGATCCGATAGGTTGCTGTCAATTGCTGCAAGTTCAGTGAGCGTCAGCCAATGTCTGGGTGAAGGGAAGTACTCACATTGGAAGTCTTTCCCACACCTATTGAGTACACGTCCTCTGGATACTGCGCCGGCTTAACACGAGTACGGGAAGATATCTACTTATTTGCATACCTGTGTCGTGGAAGCGGATATTTGCAAACAGGATGGCCTCCAACAACCCTAACAAGAATTAGACCGGAAGAGAGTGCGTCGAAAGACGGTGTAGTTACGTTTATACAGAACTGTCGACGCACGGATGGAGCCAGTGTCTAACACTTGGATCAGTATCCGAACGAAGCCGCTGCAGGATGAGACTCACATAGAAAAAACCATCTCAGAGTCGAAAGTACCAATCCTACGGCATGGTTAGCGAGATAAAATAGGTTTTGCTGGAAACGAACCAACGGTCTTGAGCTAGTAAATGGCCAAGCCTCAGTTTGGTTTCACAATATGAGCATGGCTGACACTCACTATCGCGTAAACGGTTATATAATAAACCGCGCTCTTAGATTCATCGCCTTGCGACCAATAGGAAACCCAGCCATTTTCGAGCACAGGCGAGAGGGCGGCCACGACGAAGATGAGCATGAATAGGAGCCAGTACCCCAAACCGCCGGTAGCCTTGATGTATGTGGCCCAGACATCCCGCGCGACGTGGCCGACGGCACGCGCCTCCTCCTCTGTGAGCTTGCGTGTGGGATTTTTTTTCTCTGGGGTAGGAGAAGGGACGGGAGTTGAGTGGGAGTCCTGGTCGGCATGTTTCGCCCGGGGTAATGTCTCAGCGGCGACCTCCGTTTCCTCCTCGTTCGCTATGGTCGACTGGACGAGGCCGATCATGACGACGGAGGCTTGAAATTCGTTGCGGGGGCCCTGGAACAACACACGCCCATTGTCTAACGCAACAACGTAACTGGCTCCAGGGACACAGAGCTGAACGTGGTGGGAAACTAGGATGACGGTGCGCCCCTTCATCAGCTCGCCTCGCAAGCAGCTATGATACAGGTGATGAGCAGTATGGGCGTCGACTACAGCGAGGTAAGCCTTTTCGGTTGGGGTGGGAGGGAACAGATGAAGTGTACCTGCTGAAAGGACATCATCGAGGAGAAGAATAGACGCTCTGGAATCTGTATCATATGTCAGCACAATGCTGGTCAGATAAATGAGTGCACTGACAAACAGCTCGAGCAAGGGATACTGAGAAATGTCAGTCGAGAGTTAGCCAGCTCAGCGTAGACCGCACCTCGCGCCTTCTGTCCGCCCGAAAGATTCACCTAGCTTAGGGTCAGCGAGAAGACCGTAGCGGCTAAGGCATCGCCACTCACACCACGTTCGCCGATTTCGGCTTCATCTCCGTCCTCGATGATCTCGAGATCACTGACTAACGCACAGACCTCGAGGGTGAGCCTGTACCGGTCCTCGTCGTAAGGCAAGCTAAAAAGAATGTTCTCTGCGCACAACCCCATCAGCACCGACTAGTTTTGCCAGAGGAATGATCCCACCCTTGATGGTCGCATTTCGAAGCCATGCAGCCTGCGATTCGAAATGAGAACAAGACGCGAGTGAGGTGCGAAAGGCGGATCCACCTGTGGAACATATGCACATATCCCAGTCACCACCCAGTCTTCCTTACTTGGGTGCACGTCTGCGAACGCGGCCAAAGAGTTAGGAGGGGAACGAGGACACAGCATTTGTCCGCTGAGCACGTCAGCCTCGCCGAGGAGAGCTGCGAGCGTATGAGCGACTTCAAGCTCGCGAGTGACAGATTGTACATGTCACACCAAGCAATAACAGAGTTTTTCCAGACCCGAACCTTCCACAGATGAGGGAAAGTTCCCCCGGCGGAAATTGGAGCGACAAGTCGACGAGAACGAACTTTTCTTTTGGAGCGGAGGATGGAGTAACATCGGAAGAGCGGTCCGGTGGCCATGAAACGGTGCATGACCGGAATGCGATCGTCCGGGATTGTTGCTCCACGGGGAGGACAAGGGAAACATCTACGGTACCAAGATACTATGCACAAGGTCTCCAATTAGGATTGTCCACACGACAAGAAAGTCAGATAACCTGCCTTCTCAATACGTTGCAAGGAAACAAACGACTAGATAGACGTGGTCAAAAACAAAGATAATTTCAAGTGGGGATAGCAACGGACCTGCAAAAGCCCGATAATTGTCTCAGGAAGGATGTTGAGAGCAAATTTCAGCTTGTTGAAGACTGTACCCCAGAGTAAGCAGCAACAATGAAGCATGAACGTCAGAGAAACTACTTACCAATGATCTGAATGATTAAATCCTCGGTCAATACACATGGCCATTCGGGAGGGGATTCGGCTTACTGAAGTGAAGGCAGTTGATGCCGTCAGTGTCTGCTCGCGAACGACGGCATAGTGCCAAAAAGCGACCAAAGTCATTAGAATGGGGCACCCGTTCCAGACAGCGTTCCACAGGGCCTATTAGCACGCATGTACCCATTAATTTACGATGAGGTGCCAGGAAGTCGTAGCATACCTCAATAGTGTAACTTAGTTTTTGATACTTGAGTTCCTTGGCGCGGACTTGGTTGACTCTAGCTTCGAAGCTGCGCTCCCAGGCCATGAACTTTTCGTTATCAGACGTGGTCCGGATCTCATAATGGGAGAACATTTTTCTACCTTGAGCATACGAATTCCGCCAAGAATCTGCAGTGTTTCAGTACCCAAAAAAAACTGAGCGAGCCAACGGATGACATACCTCATTCATTAACGCAAGCCTTTCGTCCCGGGCTTTCATGAGGTTCTTCTGTGCGCCTACAGAATGATCAGAGAGCATTCAGATGAGCCGTGTCAAACGCACGAATAACGATCCTGCCAGCACAATGATTCAGAGGGAGGAAGAGGCACACAGCAGCCAGTCCGAATAGGCTCGAGACACCCAATAACTTGTACAGGAAGATTGATCCAACAAGTATCTCGATGGGAGACCCTGCACCGTAAAGTATAAATATATATTTTTACAAAAGTGGCGAAGTACTAACCGAGCAGCGCGGCGAGATACCATGGAAAATCGCTCACGCGGTCAACGTCCGTGGTCCTACGATAGGTTTCAAATTTTATCCAACAAAAATATTAATGCGAAACTCACATGAGCGTCATTATCTGCGCCTTGGAGGAGAAGTCATTGGTTGTCTTGTCCAGTTCTTTGGAACTGATGTGACCAGCTGATGCGACATCTTTACGCATCAAAGTCTTGGCAAACAGGACGGTGTTAAGTTGGTTTCGCAGCCTGACATACAGGGTGGGCAGAGCCAAGAACCGAAGTTGCTCGGTGACTATGAGTGGGGTCAGTTTACCCTCTTATAAAACGGCGCAAAGCTCACCCAAGCACGCGACGACATTGGCTGTAAAAAGGGAGAAAACCCAGATCCAGCCCCAACTGTTGTCCTCTCTGTCGGGATCGGCCTCAAGATGCGTCAACAACATACGCAAAAAGAATGGCGGGGCGTAGAATAGCGCTGGGGATGATGCTGCAAGTAGGATCTGCGCAGTCAAGGCCTTGCCATTGACGCGCAGCAAGCGGTACGTAAGGATTGCGCCTGAACCGGGAGTAGGCTTCCAAAAGCGGAACTTGAAGAGCGTGGTGGTGGTGGTACGAGCTGCAGTTTGCATAGAAGCGTAGCTGAAAGTAGACCGCAGAGAGGCGGGGAGAATGGGAAGATCGCCGATTTCCAGTCTGCCCGTCGTCCGCTTAAGCATCAACACCCGAGTGGTATGAGAGAAGAAGGCAAGGTCCCAAAGAGAAGCACCTGGGAAGTAAATTGAGTCCACTGCAGTCACGGCTGTCCTGAAACCCGTGCTTACCAACGATATTCGATACATGCCCCTGGTCAGTATTGGCGAACGCCGCGAGGGCTTCAGGAGAGTAAATCATGGACGGAGGGTAACGCAGTGGAGGACCAAGAGGGGTGGTCCAAATTATTACAAGAGCCAGTATATAGATGGCCAGAACGGCATACCGCAGCCAGAAGGAAACTTCCTGAATCCGAATCGATGGCGCGGGTAGAAAGGCGGCCAAGCTCTTGGTTACGACGGCGAATGTCGATAGCGTTGCCAAGTGTCTTATGGACTCGGAGTGTCGTCGTACATCACTACGGTGTACAGCAAAAGCAGCGATCACAAGTAGATATAAAGTGAAGGCCAGATGCAACGCAGAAGTAGCAGTCTCCATGCGTGCTACAGACGAAACAAGCTCGCCCGTCTGTACAGGAACAAGAGCAGCAAGCAAAAGGCAGAGGAAGAGCTTCCTTTGCTTTAGCTATCATTAATATCAACAAAAGGTCATGCAACCTGGGCATATGGCGTACCCTGGCCCAAAATTCCTCTGGGTCAATCGGGGACCCGTCGAGTAGGTCGTTCGGCGTTGTAACATCGAGAGAATCTTCAGCGTGGGTTGCCGAGGACGACGCAGGCAGTCGGATTGTCCCTGCCTTGGGTCGATTTAGGAAAAATAATCCGCCGCTACACAATGCGCTAGCAGCGAGGACGAGAGCGATTTGGAATTCGTGAAGTGGCATTTGTCGGGTTCAATTCGACCTCAGGCAGACAGATTCATTTATGGGAATGTCCAGCATTATAAACGGGAAGCTGAAAGTCGGCTCCCCGACTAGCAGCGCTGCCATGCTGCCTATTCGGTGGTATTTGAGTGAGCTGGCATCGCTGGGTCCGAGGTGGAAAAGGGTACCTCGCATCCTCGGCCGGGTTTCCCTGGGCGCCGAACAGATATCAGGTTTAGAATCAGCTTAGTATTGCCTTAGTCTCTCCTAGACAGACGCTACAACCGTTGAAGCTCGTACCTCGCATAGTATTGCCTTAGATCGGAGTGGGCTTTTCGGGTAAGACCCGCACCTAAAATCGCCTCCGAATCAAGAAGAGGTATCATACATTCTCAGCGCGTGCACGACTGGTTGTTGCGCAAGTAAGCCGGGCAGAGGGTGGTGCACCGCGCTTTAATTTGTGCTGTCGTGGTGGTGGGGGAAAGAAATGGCGGTCTTCTGTCGGTGGTGACGGTTATGGACAAGCTGGCTCGCGGAGTTTGAAAGTTTGCCGCGCAGCGCCATCAAAATTACCAGATCAGGATAGTATTGATTTGAGGCGGTAGGTAGGTCGGTAGCATTACATGGCACGGTCCCGCATAGGAACGCCGAGGCGGGAAAGTATCCCTGGTATACAACAGGCAAAAATATGTACACTATCGTCCCCCACCTCTAATAATCTCCCGAACCGAGCTCACGCACTAGTCTCCTGTCACGCTGTAGAACCCAGAGAAGCAAAAATTCAGAAATAAAAGGTCTATATAGCACACGGATGTGTATAACTAGCATACCTACAACAGATGGCTGTTCTTTGTGCGTGCACCGGAACTCAAGAGGCATGCGAGATATTTGACAAGTTTCTGAGTTATATGTAGTTGCTTGGCGCACAGGATATGGTAGCGGTTCTTTGCTTCATTGCACGGAAGAGAGTTTCATGGCTTTGCAAAACGACTTCAGACCAAATGAAAGATAGGCGATAATCTAATCTTATCGCGCTGGGAACAACTGTCAACCGATTGTGACATGTGTCCCCGATGGCCGAACAGGGCTTAGAATTCTTCCCCTTATCTTTCATCAACATGTTGGTCATGACCGTTAATATTCAGCGGCTGGCGTCGGGCTGATCAAGGCTTTGAACCCCGAAGAAGTCTCTGTCAGTCGATACAGTTGCTCTCTATAAAAGCAAAAGTATAGTCCAACGACTTCCAACACTCCTCTCCTCACAACACTACATGTCTCCTCATTCAACTTTCAACTTCCACACGACTGCTGAAGATGCGGCAACCGCCCTCGCCAGCGACATCAAGGGAAAAAATGGTCTGTCGTCAGTCATGTCTAGCCACACTACGTCACTAACGAGCGGCTTCTTCAAAGTTCTGATCACTGGGACATCCCTCAATGGGATAGGCTTCGAAGCTGCCCGCGTCATCGCAAAATATGCCAATCTTGTCATCATCACCGGATACAACGACGAACGGTGAGAGGTATTGTCACTCCTCAATGATATCGTGGCTGAACTGTGTCGATCCAGTCTCAAGCTGTCGGAGGACGCACTTAAGATCGAAACTCCGTCGGCGAACATTCGTCGACTGATTTTGGATCTCTCCTCTTTCGCCGATATCCGTAGGGCGGCGGCTGAGGTCAACGCGTACCCTGAGCCTATCCATGTTCGTGCATTCCTGTTTCGCCAGTCAGTCTCGTGCTCATCTTCCTCCAGGTTCTCGTTCATAATGCAGCAGCGGCGATAGCATCGTTCAAGCTGACTGCAGATAAGTTGGAAAATCAAATCCAGACGGACCACTTCGGCCCATTCCTGTTCACGAAATTACTCGTCCCGAAGGTGCTAGCCGCGAAGACTGCCGACTGCACTCCGCGCGTAGTCTTCGTCGCCAGCGGTGCTCACGCATGGGGGAACGGTGTCGACCTCGAGTACTTTGAGAAGCCGGAACCAACCAAGTACGATAATATGGGTACGTATGTGCAAGCCAAGAGCGCCAACATCCTGTTTGCGCTGGAACTCTCCAAGCGGGCGAAAGGCGCGCTCAACGCGTACAGTCTGCACCCAGGACGTCAGTTTACTTCACTCACACATTATGGGAGGAACATTCTGATATGAATCGACAGTCATCATGACGAACATTAATCTGAAGGACGAGGCAGGCGCTAGCCTCCAAAGTGCAGGTTCGTTGGTTACGATGTTTCATATATCGTCCCTCACCTTGGCATTCTTTTTGTAGGACTCGTTGACGAGAATGGAACACCAAGCAACGAGAAGCTGCAGTGGAAGACCATTCCCGAGGGAGCCGCAACGTGAGTCACCTCAGATTTCATCCAAACGATAAAAATATTGACTACCGTCAGTACCGTGGTTGCGGCTTTCGATCCAAAGCTCAATGGTACGTTGTCGCGAACTACTACTTGCTTTCTGCTGGTATAAAAATGCTCAACTACTGTATCTCAGACAAACCAGGCGCATACCTTGAAGACGCCGTTGAGGCCTCCGCGTCCGTCGTACCTCATAGTTCTGACCCAGTGAGTCTTCCTGCGTCTTCGAGTCGAAATAAATAAATAAATACTGTTTATCAGGTGGTCGCCGAGAAGCTTTGGGCACTGTCGGAGAAGATCATCGGCGAGAAATTTGAGTTGTAGCAGCTGAGGGAATCTACAAGCAGAAACGATGTACAATACAATACGGTTCACTTATGTAATGCATAGATATGGACTGCGATCCTTATAATAATTTCTGGTTCAATTAGGTGAAGTCAAAGCGGTCAGACGGACCGATTCTGGAGCCGATTCTGAACCGATTCTGATGTCGATTCTCGAGCCGATTTTGGACATGAATCGACATCAGAATCGGTCTGATCCAGAATCGGCCCAGAATCGTGTTCCTCGTCCAGAGGAGGAACTCGCTAGAATCGGTTCTGAATCGACTTCAGAATCGGCCTCTGTGATCGCCGTAGCATATATTCGTGTCTGATGTATGTAGTATGAGCCCCGGCCGTTTCCATTTGGGACCGCGTGCCGGAACTCCTCCTCCTCCTCCTCCTCCTCCTCCTCCTCCTCCTCCCCCTCACAACTCCACATCCAGAAATAATAATAATAATTTAATTACTTAATATTAAATTATCACGGTCCCACCGATCTCCTGTGCATCTTTGCTCATGGCCAGAACCAAAACAGACGCGACTACAGCCATTGGAGGGAGGAAAAAGACTCTGTCCATGAAGGCTAAAGCTATCCTAGACGACAAGAAGACGACAAGAAGAAACCCGCCAAAAAGGGGAAGAAAATGAAGGCTGCGGACAGTAGTAGCGAGGATAGTGAGTCGGATGAAGAGGCTAACTTTGGGTCCGTAGAATCACTCACGAATCGAGCTCAGAATCGGGTCGGTCAAAGTTGATGTCGATTCTTGATCGATTCTGGACAGCCACACAAATCAAACTCGGTCATGAATCGGTGTCAGAATCGGCTTCAGAATCGGTCCGTCTGACCGCTTTGACTTCCCCTATTGGATCTTCGGGCTTCTAGGTATCGCTCAAGCACAACTGCTGAACTAGCTTTTTTTGACTGAAAAGTTGCTGCTGCCGCCGCCAATTCTGCTTTCTCGGGGTGGGCTGACCTTGCATCTATAAGTTGCTCACACTGGATATCGACGGCACTACGCCTATGATGTCCAATTGGCCGTTCGCAAAGATTTCCTTGACTTTGTCGGTCACTCTGCCATTCCTCAGCATGTACTGCCGAGCCATTGAAAAAAAGTAACCCATAATGGGGACTGGAAGCGTGTTCAAACTTGAAAAGCTGGCCGTCCAAATGGAATTCAACATAAACTATCCTTCAACACAGATTATCCTTCAACCCGAATCAACCAACAATCCCCGAAATCCAATCTGCCATTCTCAAGTGTTTGCGGTGAACGCTTCTGCAAGTCGGCGATGAACAGCCATTAGACCCAGAACGCGAATGTGCACTTACATACTCCGCGACCCCAAATCAGCTGCAATCTTTGCAGAGTACCCCGTTTATGATCCCGCAGCATGGGATTACTGGCGCCGGCGATGCCTGAGCGCTCAGCGTGAATGCCGCGAGGATGAGGGCAAGTTTGGCGAGAGTAGGGAATTGCATAGTTTGTATTGGATGAAAAAAAAACATTTTCCTAGCAAGCGGGTTATATACCAAAAAGTTTCATCCTACGGCCCAACGACGAGTGTCCGGATAATAGGACGTTGGTTCTTCCTGACACTGTCAGGCAGAACTGACGGTCACTGCGTTCCGGCGCCATTCTGCATAACATTGCGGACATATGCGGATCTGTGTGGATCTGGGGTGTGTTTAAAAAAAACACGATTAGTATCGTGTTTGCGGGCGCGATATGGATTAGTCGCAGATGGAGGTAGCTAAGAAATAGTTAAATGACGGGATGAGGGCTATTTGGGGGCGGGAAGTAGGAGAGCGGGTTCGTGAATTTATTGATGCGAGTTTGTAGGACGGCGTGATTAATATGTTTCGGAATCGCAGCTACATTCGCGCTTCCGAATTGGACTTGACGCCAGCTCCGCGAGTAGCGCGATTTGAGCCGGCTTGGTGGACGTTCGAGACAAGCGCAGTGGCGGTGCGACGAGAGCCCGATGCCTAATACTACCACACAAAGCCTCTTTCTTCTGACTTGGACTCGAATTTTCTAGGATAACTCAAGTTCTGATTGTTGATGGAATCTTCTGTCGTTCCGGTTCTTACTCCACGCCTCAAGCTCGATGGCGTCGTTCACCTTTCATTCGTCGCGTTCTGGGCACTGTAAGATAATCACATCTAAGCCGGAAGCAAGTGATCTACACGCCTAAGCGCCTGAAAGCCAGGAGCCAGTGATCTACTTGACTTGTGGTTTCATCACCAATTTTCAACTCCGACTGAGCAATCGGATTATCGGAAGATAATCCGGCATCATAGAACTGCTCTGGATGCTGATGGCCCTCCGGCACGCAGGCTTTTTTTCAGCGAGAACCAACTGCCAAGTAGATCACTGGCTTCCGGCTTTCAGGTGTTTTGGTGTGTACACGGCTAGCCCGGATGACACAAGAATCCGTGAGGATTGATGGCTGCCAGCGTTTCGGCCATGACTCGGAGTAGTCTCGTAAACACCTTTATATGACGGGATGAAGATAATCGTTCACCCAAGTATATAAAGCCCGTTGGTAGGTAGGTAGGTAGGTAGCATTACACGGCACGGTCCCGCTGAGGAACGCCGGGGCCAGGGAGTATCCCGGTGTACTAGTTACAGGATCTATATACACCTTCGTCCCTGACTTCTATGTACACTCCAGGCCGAGCTCACGAGTACAGTTGCCTGCCTCGCGGTAGAACCTAGCTGATACACAAAAGCAACAAACGTTAGTAACAGAACAGCCGCATTCCCTCATCAAACCCCTATCCTGAAGATTGGCGTCGCGTAGAACACTTGAAGGACTTCATTTGGACTTCATATGCAAATTTACCCACGAGCCCGATTGATGCGCGTTCATAGAGCATAGCCTTGAAGAAATCGACGTTGTCGAGTTCGGCTATGAGACGTCGTAGGTTGGGTGCGTAGCCGAAGAGCTTTTCCAAAAACACAGTCCTGAGCGCCACATTGGATTCCGATGGATTGGCAGCCCGTCGAATTCCAATGGTCTCGCCATCGACTTCAGAACATCCGGCCATCAGGGCCGAAATCTCCTGGGTTTGCACTACTCCATGAACACATACTGAGGACAATTAGCAAGTACTATTGGTACGCAAGTTCCGCAAGCTGACAGAGTCCTAATTCCTCACCTATCCACTGGCTGAAGGCTTTGTTTGGGCCTTAAAAAGCTTAGTTAGTGCTTAGGTGCTGGTCTAGTCACTGCGCGTTCCGTCATAAAATTCTGCTGTAATTTGGCAGATACCAGTGCGGATGTTTACTGTTGTAACAGTCTGAATACTTGAAATTGTAATCTCTCTTATTGTAACTTCAACTGAAAAAGATTCTTACATAGGAGATGTACCGTGCGCACTGCGGAGGGGAGAGATCAGGGAGATTTTAGGCCAAGGGTAGGCTCACTTGTATGTCCTGATGGACGCATCATATCATATCACCTTGAAATCAAGTCTCATTATCTTGTTGTGGCACAGTGGTATGTAGTTGTGCCAGTTGAGCTGTTGCTTGTGGCCATTCGTTCGAGTCTCATTTGTAACTTTTTCCATTTATTTTGAGACAAAATTGCCTCTTTTCTTGGCTTCCAGTTCGCCCTGGCAGCCCTGCGACTTGTCTGTGGACTTGCTGTGGAATGCCCATTGAATTCCGACGAGCTGGTTATTCAAGGGTATCCATTCGACCTCCCGTCGAAATTCGATGGCCATCAATCCCCTTGGATTCCTATGTCATCCGGGCTAGCCGTGTACTTGACTTCATCAGTAAAACTGCAATTCCGTCTTTGGCGTCTTCGATCTTTCAATCTCGTCTTTGGAGGTCTTCGTCTTTGGGAAGTCATCTTGAATCTTTAGCCAGCAGTCCTGTGGGGCTTCAAGCTTTATCAAAACATCCTATGTCTTCAGGAAAGTTCCCGACATAACTGATATGAACCACCGGAGTCAATGAGTCTTGGTGATCTGTTGGTGGTCTTTCGGAACGACAATTGAATCTAGTGAATGTTATTAGGATCTCATACATTAATACATTAGAAAGCTATCTCGTGAGAGTGGTGGTCTGCATATTTATTAACATAGAAAGCGGCGAAAAGGTCCAGAGAACGGTAGTATTTGAAGTGACGGGGAACCGGGTCATCGCCGTAAACGGGAATGAGATGGGCAGCGCGAAGAACAGTATCCAGGTGGATAATGGACATCTCGCGGTTGCCATCGGCGTCCAAGTCCGGTTCCACCATCCACATCCCGACGTCCTGGCACGGCTCATCCCCGATGGCCGAGAACCACGTAACAAGGGCGCACGGATAATGGATGCCAGACTTCTTCAGCGACATGAAGGCTAATACACGGGCTGCATGCAGCCCTCGAAAGCCCCGCTGCTCGGGATCTTGCTCGACAAAGATGCAGTCGTAACGAGGCGCGCCGCCCCGCCAGGCCCGGACCGCCCGGATCCGTTCCCGGTACATCCCACCAATTCCAGATTGGTCGCTGGGAGCGTAGAAGGTAGCAACGGCAGAGGGGAACACCTTGACGTTGCCGTGGTATGACGGGCATTGGTCAATCGGGACCTCTTCGAGAGGAGTTTGAAGATCGGGATGTTGTTGGCCATAAATGAAGCGGCGTATCATGGTGGGAAGGTTGGGGACATTGAGGAACTCAGCGAGGTCGACGGGGCGGCGAGGATACCTGCGGACTAACAGCATGAGTTAGCTTGAAAGTAAATACATAGGAATTGCAAGTTTACGAACTGGGTAGTCTTGCTAACCGAACTTCCCCAAGGATATCCCGGCGTTCACTGGCACCGCCGTCGTCGTCGTCGTCATCTTGGCGAGGAGGCGGCGGATCTCCGTCATTCGTCGGTAAGGGCGGCGGAAGGGGAGGAGGACGTGGTGTCTTCCCCGGGAGCATTCCACGCTCCACGAAGTTGACGCGACTCGCCGCAAGCTTATCGAGGCGCTCGTTAACGGTCAACATTTGGCCGAGGGCCTCGTACTTGCTCGAACGCCGCCATGGCTCCTTTACGGCTTTAATATGCTTGGATTCTGTTATTGAGGAGCATAGGCCATTCGGAGCGCCGAATTGTTGGGTGAGATGTCGATAGTGCACGAGGGAGTGTTGGCGAGGTAATGAGAATCCGTTGGGACAAACCCCGGCCTCCTCGAAGATTGTTCGTTCTTCGTGGTAGCGTACGAGGGCTGCGTCGATCTGATCGAGCGCTGCCTCATCAAGCACGTTCCGCCGGACGAGGTAACAGAACTCGAGGAATGCGCTGAATGCGCGGAGCATCTGTGGAGGAACATAGCCTTCGATGGCCGGGAGGTAAACCTTAGGGACATCAGCGGGTGAATGGAAATATAAAGATGAGTATTACCTTCATGAGCGCCTTGGAATCATCCCCAGTCCACTGCTTGAAGCCTCGCCCTTGGGGGAAGCGGCGGAGACCTGCGAACGGCGGTACGGCAGCTATTCTGCGATGAATACAAGTGAGTGATGGCCGGTACATTTAATTATGCATTTACCGGCGGTCGATGTCGGCCATGATGCTAGCGGCCTTCTTCTTCCCGTGTACAATGTCTAAATACTCCCCCACCCAGGTGACGAGGTGGTCTTTGAAGGTCCCCTTTATAACTTGATGGAGAAGATCCAGGGAAAGGAGTTGGTGGATGTCCGCCCGCGGAAAGCCATACGTGAAAGGCTAACAACATGTTAGGAATGCCGACGAAGGTGGAGTAAACTCACGATAACGTCGGGTATTACTCCGTAGTCATCCCACAGAGTTTTGTGGTCGAACGCGTCAAATAGGGCGTCTGTGTGTTCGTGAGATCGACGCCCGCCCTCGCCGTCGAGGTTTTTATTTGATGCGGTGCAACTAAGATAATGTTAGCGGGCTGCGGAACTGGAAGAAACAGGTGACATACCGTGCACACCAGCCCTGCACGATGCAAGCCAAGAGTACCTGCTCTGGGTAGTCGGCAATATATGGCCCCAGGCCATAAATAGCGCGACGGTGGTGCCCGTCCGCGAACTCCACGACTTCGGGAGTCGTCATGCCAGGCAGTAAGGATTGAAGCATGTGGCGCAAAGATCCGTGGAATAGATTACGTCGGAAGGTGCGAAATTCAGCCGAGTCTTGATTTTCGCGATCAGCTGGAGACGAGAGTAGTCAGCACAATGTAACGAGGACCAGATGAGGCTGTTCACATACTTTTTGGGATGGCAAGAAAGCCGATGAGAGTGACTGCATTGCGATGAGCTCGGCGGACATTATTGTAGACGAGGCCGTTGGACATGTAGATCGGGTAGTACTCGTTCTGTCCGGTGGCGACGGACACGGTAGTCTTATCGCTTCCCAAGATAACAGGGATGAATGTCGCACCATGAGTTGCCGGGTCTTGCATGATGATATCCTGTAGCGCGCGATATGAATATAATGGCGGCTACGTGGAAATTGAAATGTACCGCTTGTTCCCATGCCCAGTTCCCGGACATAAAGTCCATGTATTCGCGTGAATTTCGATCAGGGCCCCCGAAAACTTGCTTTGGAGCGAAATCCATCTCGAATTTAAAGTCGGGGTTGGCGAGTTGGAGCTGCAGAACGGCGCGGGCGTCACGGAAGTACACGGTGTATTCCTGGCGCTTCCACGGAGTCTGGTCATCCGCTGCTAGCGGTCCGTTCCACGAGACGTTGAAGGACTCCCATGGAACACTCCCAATCTCCGTGGCATCAATGGTGTCGTAGAGGTCGTTGTGGTTTGCAAATGGTGGGGGGCCAGCGCCGGGACGAGACGCCCAGTTCTGCATGAGTTCGTCGATATGTCCCGCTGAGACTTGAGCGCGGCGATACAGAAGATCGGCGAGATCAAAATCAGCGCACTCGGCATAAGGAAAAAAATCGTGGGCTGGTGCGTCATTTCGCTGAGGCGGAGGGGCTCCAGGAGGAAGAAAGTTGCCTTCCTTATCACAAGGTCGTCCTGAGGAAAACCGTTAGAGCTGCAGAAAAATCGGGCACAAATTCTTACCATTCAAAACGGGGTGGTACCTGATTCGCAGAGGAGGAAGCTCCGGCGTAGGACTGTGTGGGTGTTCGACGTCTCCGCCACCTTGGTGACTTGGACTCGAGGATCGGCTGCTGCGGCTGCCGCCGCTACTGCTCACAGCCGCCGAGGGAGAACGTTGATGAAATGGGACATGCATGGCGTTTTTGTGCTGCGTAAGGCCAGATTGGTTGGCAAAAAGGCGTGAGCAGCCACGATAGGGACAGGGTATATCCCGTCGTTTGAATGTGGGGCGAGAGCGAGAAGACATGGCGATAGGAAGAAAAATTGCACTTGGCAACAACTTCACGACACAGAATATTGGGGAAGCAAAGAATTTATCATGCGACACGGCGGACGGCTGCGGAAGGCCGTGCAATCCACATGCGCAATTCAATTTCAAAGATGCCAAGTCACGCCATCACCAACCACCTTTTTCGTTCTCCAACCACCACCATGCCGCCCAAAGAAATGCCCTCTGTGGGTCTTCCTGGGCGTACTCGCAAGGGGAACAAGGACCGACACCCAGCACTGGATGTGGGCCATAAGAAGGAGCTATGGGCGCCACGCCCCGCGGAGCCGCCGACACGACGTACCTCGGAGCAGGTCACTGCTGATGCTAAAAAAGCCGACGAAGCTAAGCGGCGCGAGGAGAAGGAGCAGAGAAAACTAACCTCCCGGGTCGCAGACATAGAGGACAATATGCGCAACCGGGATAAGCGCCGCGAGGCCGTAGCGAATCACCCCCCCGATGTCGCACCGCCCAAGACGCCTGGTCCCGTTCCCGTCGCACCTGCACGAGACGAAACGCCAGAGGATCCCGAAGACGACGAACGTGAGAGGCAAGATAAAAGGGATCCAGGGCTTGAGTCTGGTAAGCGATACTTATATATGCAAGCACAATCTGATGATGTGCCAGAAAGCCGCGATGAATCTGAGTACGAGCACCGCTCGGATAGCGGCGAGGAGTCTAGCGACGACGATATGGAGGAGGAAGAGACCACTCGGGGTCGTGGCCGCAAGAAGGTAGTGAAACCGCGCCGCAAGGATGTTGTGGATGAGCGCAAGACCAAGGCGCAGTCGGGTACTCCGGCGGTGCATGGGGCTTCTGCCAAACGGAAGGAGTCACCCACTAAGCTCAAGTACGTGTTGCTAGATTCCAGTTCTCCATTCATTGATTCGGGGTAGGGAAAGTAGGACGGCGAAGAAGTCGAAGAACAGCAAGAAGAGCGGGCTTGCACCAGCACGTAAGGGAGTATCGCCCGAGGCCCTCGATAGCGACGGAGACGACCGAATGGTGAAGCTTGGAGGTCCAGCGATAGATGATGACCCGAACGAGCGTGTCGAGTTGAAGAGCAAGAAGAAACATGGGAAACCAGTGGAAGTAAGTGCCGATCAATCACCGCCGGCTTAGCTAATCTCTTCTTTGCCTTCCACCGTCGCCCAGTCCGACTCTATCAAGATTACTGCCCTCCCCAAGCCGAAAACCAACAAGGAACGCCGCGACGGTCGACCAAAATGGGGTGCAGAAGACCTCCCTGCTGGCATGGCCCCGCAGTTCAAGGACGACGTTACACCGTTGGTCCGAGAACTTATGGGTTTTCAGCACGATCCTTGGGAGCCGTTTGCGGATGAGCAAGTCGCGGGTATCCTGGATATGGTCTATGGCCCGGGTAAGTACGACCTCAAGGATCCAGTCTGGCATAGCCTGGTACGTCGTAGTCTTTACAGATTCTCACATCTGATATTATGCTCGAAGATCTCCTACCGACTCAGCGATTGGCGTGGTTCCTTTGGCCATCAGGCTAACAAAGGCCTGCAGCTTCTCATTGACAGTGCGATGGCTGAGCCCGACGATGATAGCGACGACGAGCCGGATTTGCCGCAGGTGCCCACTATGGCGCCCGCTGCCGCAGTCGATCCCGCCGTACCTGCCGCAGTCGATACCACCGTACCTGCCGCCACTGATACCAATGTAGCCGCCGTCCCTGCCTCCGCTGTCTCCGCCCCCTCTGTCCCCACCGCCGCTGTCCCCACCGGCGCTGCCGCCGCCACTGCTGCCGAGCCGCTCCAAGATCCCAATGTCGAAGGTGCGGCACACATTCAACTACAAGATCTATACTAACTCTGATTTGCCGCCCGAAGACCCAGACGAGGCGTGGAATCTCAAGACTCCGGAGGGCATTGCATCATTCGTCAAGTGGGCGCTCAAGGAACACGGGCGCACCTCGCCTTTCCATTGGAAGAAGTGGGGCGGTGGTGTCTGCAAGGAGGTAAGCATCCTTTCGCTGATACAAGCTATTCTATCAACTGACTTCTTTAATCCGAGGGTCTCTTCGAGGCCGACCTCATTGTTTATACGTTTGCCGCCCACCTCACCGCCATCAGCTCAATCCCTTCGAAATACGTCTCTCCCGAGGACCCGAACCCTCCCATCGGGGCCATGATTCTGTCGATCCAAGCGGTGTGTCGTCAGGCCCACATGCTCCCGTATATATCTGATGTCAGTCAGGTCGAGCGCGCTCTTCGAGCATGGTCCACTGGCAAGCTTGTCCTTGGGAAGAAGACCTCGGACCATTTCTCCAAGGACAACTGGGGCGATACCATCAAGCACGTTAACGGGAATCGCATAAAGGACAAGCGCGCCACCAAGTACGTACCTACCTTGCTCGCATTCAAGAATTCCCAGTGGGCCCGGATTTATGAAGCTGCTTCGGAGTACGTGGAGAAGAAGAAGAAAACGGGCTCCAGTCGCAGCTCCTCCATGGATGCGAGCATGGCCGACATTCAATCTGATGAGGATGACGACTTCGTCCTCATGGCGGACGTCAACGGTGAGCTCGTTTCTCTCACGTACGTCGCGAACCAAGCTCATATCTCAGTAGACGACACTGTGTAGACCGCCTCCGATACACTACCGCTCGCTTACGCCTCCAAATTCGATTATAATTACCTATATGCTGAATATATATGCTCTTTTATTGTGTCTTCAATGATCTGGATGTGTTCTTTGAGTCGTCTTTCCTTCAATATAGCAAGCGCTTGACTAAGACACTGCGTGTCTTTGAGGTCTTCGGCAAGAAGCCAATCTTGTCAAGGAAAAGTGAATCTACCTTGGCAAGACGCGACATCTTGGAGAAAAAACGGTCTTTCACGTCTTTGGAGTCTTCCCAAAGACCTCAAAGACGTCAAAGACGAAAGTGCAGTTTTACTGATAAGTTGTGGTTCCCAGTGGGCCATCAACGATTTTTAACTCCGGCTGACCTATCGGAAAACAATCCGGCATCATAGACCACTCTAGATGCCGATGAACCTAGGCTTTTTTTCAGCGGGTAGGTAGGTAGGTAGCGTTAACCACCGGTCAGGTAGATCCCTGGCTTCTGGCTTTCCTTCATCAAACGAGGTACGAGTTAGAACTGATGAAGCGTCTGTCTAGGAGAGACTACGTCTGGACGTGTAGAAGCGAAAAGTCGGAAATAAAAAGTCAAAAGCGGGCTATATAGCACACGTATGTGTATGACTAGCATACCTACAACAGATGGCTGTTCATTGTGCGGGCACCGGAATTCATGAGGCATGCGAGATATTTGACAAGTTTCCGAGTTGTATGTAGTTACTTGGCGCACAAGATATGGTACATTTGCATAACGCTTCTTCGCTTCATTGCACGGAAGAGAGTTTCATGGCTTTGCCAAACGACTCCAGACCAAATGAAAGATAGGCGATAATCTAATCTTATCGTGCTGGAACAACTGTCAACCGATCGTGATTATCCCCGATAGCCGACCTCGCCAAGAACCGGCTGTCTTGGAATTCTTCCCGATGTCCTTCATCAACATGTTGGTCATGGCCGTTAATATTCGCGGCTGGCGTCGGGCTGATTAAGGCCTTGAACCCCGAAGAAGTCTCTGTCAGTCGATACAGTTGCTTTCTATAAAAGCAGAAGTATAGTCCAAGGATTTCCACAACCAACACTCCTCTCCTCTCGACACTACTACTAATAGCTCATGTCTGCGTTCCCAGCTTTCAACTTCCACACGACTGCTGAAGATGCGGCAACCGCCCTCGCCAGCAACATCAAAGGAAAAAATGGTTTGTCGTCAGGCATGTCTAGTCCACTACGTCACTAACTAGCAGTTTCTCCGAAGTTCTGATCACTGGAACGTCCCTCAATGGGATTGGCTTCGAAGCTGCCCGCGTCATCGTAAAATATGCCAATCTTGTCATAATCACCGGATACAACGACGAACGGTGAGAGGTACTGTCGCTCTTCAACGATATCGTGGCTGAACTGTGCCAATCCAGTCTCAAGCTGTCGGAGGACGCACTTAAGATCGAAACTCCGTCGGCGAACATTCGTCGACTGATTTTGGATCTCTCCTCTTTCGCCGACATCCGTAGGGCGGCGGCTGAAGTCAACGCGTACCCTGAGCCTATCCATGTTCGTGCATTCCTGTTTCGCCAGCCAGTTCTCGTGCTCAAGCTTTCTCCAGGTCCTCGTTCATAATGCAGCAGCGGCGATAGCATCGTTCAAGCTGACTGTAGATAAGCTGGAAAATCAGATCCAGACGGACCACTTCGGCCCATTCCTGTTTACGAAATTACTCGTCCCCAAGGTGCTGGCCGCGAAGACTGCCGACTACACTCCGCGCGTGGTCTTTGTCGCCAGCGATGCTCATGCATTGTGGGGGAATGGTGTCGACCTCGAGTACTTTGAGAAGCCGGAACCAACCAAGTACGATAACATGGGCGTGTATGTGCAAGCCAAGAGCGCCAACATCCTGACTGCGCTGGAACTCTCCAAGCGGGCGAAAGGCGCGCTCAACGCGTACAGTCTGCACCCAGGACGTCCGTCTATTTCACTCAGACATTATTAAAACATTCTGATATGAATCTAAAGTCATCATGACGAACCTCAATCTAAAGGACGAGGCTAGCGCTAGCCTCCAAAGTTTCGGTTCGCTGGTTACCATGTTTCATATGTCGTCCCTCACCTTGGCATTCTTTTTGTAGGAGTCATTGACGAGAATGGAACAGCAAGTAACGAGAAGATTCAGTGGAAGACCATTCCCGAGGGAGCCGCAACGTGAGTCACCGTCAGATTCCATCCAAGCAATAAATATTGACTACCTTCAGTACCGTGGTCGCGGCTTTCGATCCAAAGCTCAATGGTACGTTGTCGAACTACTTCTTGCTTTCTGCTGGTAATAAAATGCTCAACTACTGTATCTCAGACAAGCCAGGCTCATTCATTCAAGACGGCGTTGACGCCTCCGCATCCGTCGCACCTCATAGTTCTGACCCAGTGAGCCTTCCTGCGTCTTCAACTCGAAATAAATATTTACTGTTTGTCAGGTGGTCGCCGAGAAGCTTTGGATACTGTCGGAGAAGATCATCGGCGAGAAATTTGAGTTGTAGCAGCTGAGGAAATCAACAAGCAGAAAACGATGTACAATACAATACGGTTCAGTTAATGCATAGATATGGACTGCGATCCTTATAATTTTTTTTGGTTCAATTAGAACTTCGAGCTTCTGGGAGACAGGGCGAACGGACCGGACAAAGTTCTCGGAGCATCATATTCCGAATGAAGTGCCTGTATATGCTCCTGGCAAGCTCTTGGAAGTGATATACCCGTTGGAGAGCACGATGAAGTGACTCGATAAAAACATTATTTCCTTCAACGAGGAGGTGCAGCACCTAGGAGACAACCGGTGGGGATCCGAGGGACTTCGAGCCCGCGGCTGAAGCAACACAGACAGAAAATAGACGGATCCAGCGACTTGCGCTTCAAGAGCAGTGGTATGCCCTGATTGTGGTGAGGTGAAGGCCTTGAAACCGCGCTCGCCGACATAAATCGCGTCGGACGCCGACCCAAAATACGAGACATGGGAGAAGAAGTGATGACGTCAAGATGACTTGGTGGACGTTCAAGACAAGCGCAGTGCGACAAGTGCCCGATGCCTAACACTACCACACAAAGCCTCTCTCTCGGATTTTCTACATAGTAGGATAACTCAAGTTCTGATTGGATATACTTGCAGGAATCCACTTCACTTGATGGAATCTTCTGTCGTTCCTGCGACGCGTTGAGAGAGGGGCACGCTGAGGTTCTTGCTCTGTCTGCGCGCCTGGTTATAACACATCTAAGGACCGGATGCAGCCTGAATACCACGGCATCCGTCGCCGCTGTACGTGGTGTCCCTTCTGGTCCTTTATGTCCCATTGCGTTTCGTCTCTGCGCAATGTCAGCCTATCCGTACACTTGGCGTCGGCCCTAGTTTCCCTTGGTTTCTGTCCACTCCCAACGTCTCGGCGGTATGGCACCCCTGGCAAGACACACAGGAGCACGCCGCCCCCCGGCTGCTCCTAACCTAATCTTTTCTCTCCTCGCCGCATCCTACACACCATCCCCACCTCGCCTCCGCCTCCGCCTCCGCCTCCGCCTCCTCCCTCGCCGCCCTCCCGCTGATCCCGCACCGCACCACCACCACCACCGGCAACACTACCGGGAGCAGCCGCCTCCGCGCGCGCCTCCTCCTTCGTCTCCCCGGCTTACCCCTCCGTACCGCACGACGCCGACGCCCCCCCCCCCCCCCCCCGCGCCGCCTGCGACCGCCATGCCACTCGCGCACACTCACACATATGCCGCGTCCTTCGCGCACGCGTATGTGCCGCGCGCAGCCACGCAGAGCGCGCCGGTTGGCTAACGGGCTTTGTGCTTTTTTTCTCGCGGACGCCCGGGTCGGGGCAGGGGATGGGCATGATAGGCGCCGGGATGGACATGGATATAGCGCGGGGAGCTGGGTGTGAGTGATGGATCTAGGTGTTGTGGATGACGCGATCTACGACGACGCCCCGCTGCGCACGATCCGCCCCGCTGCGCACGATCCGCCCTTGCGCATGATCCACGTGTTCCGCGCGGGGAACAGCGCGGTGGGCGGGATGCGGGTCCTGCGCAGCTGTACTATCTTCGGGGTGGTCGTCGAAGCGCTCGCGGGCGCCGCGGAATGGGCCGGTCCCCGTGCACGTCTTTGCGGTGAACCCGTGCGACTGGCGCGCGGACATGCGGAAGCACTGGGGGCGCGGGTGCAGGACGCGGAGCGGGGCGGCGGCGACGCGGGGGTGGAGCAGGTGTATCCGCTTATGCGGATGCGCCTACCACTACCACAGCGTGGAGTCACGTATGCGTCGTTCTCAATGTGCGTCGCGGCCGACGTATATATTCTGCGTGCAGCTGGTTTGCGCAGGCGGAGAGCTCTCGACGCTCTCGCGCGCGCCACGCACGATTTACCTTTCGGATTCGCACCAGTTCGCGTTCCGCCCGCTCGGCGTCATCCGGGAGTACAAGCTCGGCATCGGCGGCGCGAATATTGCGGTGCGCAAGGAGGTGGAGATCAGCTCCTCGGCGGGAGCGGCGGGGGGCTACGCCTCGTCTCGTCCCCGCACGCGATCCCCGTCCTCGTCATTCGACGAGCCCCTCGCCTGCGCTCCCATCCTTGTCCAGCTCAATGAAGTAAACCAGGTCCGTGTGTGCAGTGCCGTTGCTCACGCAAAAATGTGGTCTCCGCATCTAGTTGCCCGTCAGGCGCATCTGTATAGTTGAGCACGGCCTGCATCAAGGAGTCTCGACACTAGGCGACTCGAGCCCTGGCTGCTGAGGACAGAGTCGATAGGCACATCCTGCAGGCCAGAAAGAAACAACAGATCTTCTTGAATTACGGTGTGAATGTCATCCAAAGCTTGGAAGTCCGCAAACTTGACACGTAACGGTAACATATTGACAACTACGATTCGTCAGTGTCGCGAACAAAGACATATGGTGTGTCTTACAGAATCCGATGGCATTGGCCAATTCGCTCGACCGAGTCGCAAAAGGCACACTGACCGTCAAGTTCACCTGGCGTGCTGCGCACAGATGTAATGTTGCAGCAAAAGCTGTCAATGACCAGGCTGGTCTAGGTTCGGATCAAGCCAGCGGGCCTGTGCTAAGATGGGGAAATCAGGGGGGATGTTCATCGCGTCCTGCGGCTTTAGTTCGCGCAAGAAACAATGGTATATATGAGAGAAAGTTATTCATAGGAAGCAAACTTAAATTTACAGCTATCCAGAATAATATTCTGAGACGAAATCATCAACTTCTGAAGCGCTCAAGGTGTGCTTTCGGACAATTCTGTAATTGTATAAATCAACTGTTTCTGCACCTATAAGGCCCGGGGAAAATAATCTTAGAGTAGGAATACTTCATATTTATTTCAAAAGGCTGCTTAAGAAGTAATTTTAATATTCTGTGCCGATTTCAGAGCGTAATATGAAAACCTGCTAAAATTGATGGGCGGAATCAGATGAGATCCCAAGTCACGCAGGCGCAGAGTCACATGTGTGACCATACCTCATGAACGAGGAAGAATGAGTTTGGACACCAAAGAAAAAATCAAGTCGAGGGACACCTTTATTAATGCTATATCAAGTAGTGGGTACCACTTTTATAGCAAAAAAGTAACACCTCAACACTAGTCTCTCCTAGACAGACGCTTAGCGCTTAGCCTTCAACAGATCTAACTCGTACCTCGTTTGTTGAAGGTCTTATGACAACTGATGGCACAAAAAGCCCGCAGATCACAAGTGCCAAGGTTCAAAATATTTTTTGGAATTTAGAATAGCTCTTATATTAATGGCTGAAGATACCGAAAAGCATTCGGTTATATGCCAAACTGAGCTCAAAGATCCCTTCTGTTTGTCCCACTTTGTTCCAAGCCTCTCTTCGAGATAGACCGGGTATCCGGTCCGGAGAGAGGGCTGGCCAGCCTTGTAAAAAAATTGGTGCCCGGTAAGCGCAGGTTTGCGATCACCAGGCCGATGGCATCTTCCCGTGGATTATGCCGAATGCGGCGCTTGCAAGGTCTTGCGTGATCTTGCAAGTTTTTTTACGGTTTTGGTGATGAATAGACGATAATCTAATCTTATCGCGCTGGAACAACTGTCAACCGATCGTGATTATGTATCCCCGATGGCCGAACTCGCCAAGAACTCGCTATTTTTAGAGTGCTTTGAATCCTTCCCGACGTCTTTCATCAGCATGTTGGTCATGGACTGGCGTCGGGCTGATGAAGTCCTTGAACCCCGATCAGTCGATACAATTTCCTCCTATAAATGCAGAAGCATAGTCCAACGATCTCCAACACCTCCTCTCCTCCGAGTCTCAACACTACTACTAGCTCATGTCTGCGTTCCCAGCTTTCAACTTCCACACGACTGCCGAAGATGCGGCAACCGCCCTCGCCAGCGACATCAAGGGAAAAAATGGTCTGTCGTCAGTCATGTCTAGTCCACTGCTACGTCACTAACCCGCAGTTTGTCCAAAGTTCTAATCACTGGAACGTCCCTCAATGGGATTGGCTTCGAAGCTGCCCGCGTCATCGCAAAATATGCCAATCTAGTCATTATCACCGGATACAACGACGAACGGTGAGAGGTACTGTCGCTCATCAATGATATCGTGGCTGAATTGTGCCAATCCAGTCTCAAGCTGTCGGAGGACGCACTTAAGATCGAAACTCCGTCGGCGAATATTCGTCGACTCACTTTGGACCTCTCCTCTTTCGCCGATATCCGTAGGGCGGCGGCTGAAGTGAACGCATACCCTGAGCCTATCCATGTTCGTGCATTCCTGTTTCGCCAGCCAGTCTCGTGCTCATCTTCCTCCAGGTTCTCGTTCATAATGCAGCAGCGGCGATAGCATCGTTCAAGCTGACTGCGGATAAGCTGGAAAATCAGATCGAGACGGACCACTTCGGCCCGTTCCTGTTCACGAAATTACTCGTCCCCAAGGTGCTGGCCGCGAAGACTGCCGACTACACTCCGCGCGTGGTCTTTGTTGCCAGTGGCGCTCATGCATGGGGGAACGGTGTCGACCTCGAGTACTTTGAGAAGCCCGAACCAGCCAAGTACGATAACATGGGTACGTATGTGCAAGCCAAGAGCGCCAACATCCTGTTTGCGCTGGAACTCTCCAAGCGGGCGAAAGGCGCGCTCAACGCGTACAGTCTGCACCCAGGACGTCAGTTTACTTCACTCACACATTATTGGAGGAACATTCTGATGTGAATCGACAGTCATCATGACGAACATTAATCTGAAGGACGAGGCAGGCGCTAGCCTTCAGAGTGCAGGTTCGTTGATTACGATGTTTCATATGTCGTTCCTCACGTTGGCATTTTTTTTGTAGGACTCGTTGACGAGAATGGAAAAGAAAGCAACGAGAAGCTGCAGTGGAAGACCATTCCAGAGGGAGCCGCAACGTGAGTCACCTTCAGATTCCATCCAAACAATAAATATTGACGACGTTCAGTACCGTGGTTGCGGCTTTCGATCCAAAACTCAATGGTACGTTGTCGAACTACTACTTGCTTTCTGCTGGTATGAAAATGCTCAACTACTGTGTCTCAGACAAACCAGGCACATACCTTGAAGACGCCGTTGAGGCCTCCGCATCCGTCGTACCTCATAGTTCTGACCCAGTGAGTCTTCCTACGTCTTCGACCCGAAAATAAGTATTTACTGTTTATCAGGTGGTCGCCGAGAAGCTTTGGGCACTGTCAGAAAAGATCATCGGCGAGAAATTTGAGTTGTGACAGCTGAGGGAATCAACAAGCAGAAAACGATGTACAATACAATACGGTTCACCTAATGTATAGATGTAGATTGCGATCCTTATAATAATTTGTGGTTCAATTGGATCTTCGGGCTTCTGCGAGCCAGGCTCCCAGAAGCCAGGGCGAATGGACCGGACACAAGTTCGCGGAGCCTCATATTCCGAATTGCCTGTATATGCTCTTGGGAAGCTCTTGGAAGTGATATACCCGTTGGAAAGCACGATGAACTGACTTGATAAAAAACATTATTTCCTTCAACGAGGAGGTGCAGCACCTAGGAGACAACCGGTGGGAATCCGAGGGACTTCGAGCCCGCGGTTGAAGCAACATAGACAGAAAATAGACGGATCCAGTGACTCGCGCTTCATGGAGCAGTGGTATGCCCTGATTGTGACGAGGTGAAGGCCTTGGAACCACGCTCGCTAACATAAATCGCGTCGGAAGTGAGGAATAAATCGGTCGGAAGTGAGAAAAGCGGTTTCCCAGAGGCGCCGGCCGCCGACCCAACATACGATACATGGGAGAAAAGGTGATGATATGGGTGGGGAAATAAAAATAAGAAAGCAGACACTGTCGCCGATGAGGGGTCGAGTACAGGTGAAACTAGTTTCGGCGTAAAGAAGACAGATTTGGTTCGGCGTCGAGAAAAGATTTGTACCTGGCGCGTTTAGCGTGGGCACGATTCGGCGGCAGGAGAATATTGTGCGTGTGTGGTTTTTAAAAAAAAACACGATTAGTAACATGTTTGCGGGCGCGATTTGGATTAGTCGCAGATGGAGGTAGCTAAGAAATAGTTAAATGATGGGATGAGGGCTATTTGGGGGCGGGAAGTGGGAGAGCGGGTTCGTGAATTTATTGATGCGAGTTTGTAGGACGGTGTGATTAATATGTTTCGGAATCGCAGCCACATTCGCGCTTCCGAATTGGACTTGACGCCAGCTCCGCAAGTAGCACGATTTGAGTCGGCTTGGTGGACGTTCGAGACAAGCGCAGTGGCGGTGCGACGAGAGCCCGATGCCTAACACTACCACACAAAGCCTCTTTCTGACTTCGACTCGGATTTTCTAGGATAACTCAAGTTCTGATTGGAATATACTTGCGGGAATCTGCTTCAGTTGATGGAATATTCTGTCGTCCCTGTGATGCGCTGAGGGAGGGACACGCTGAGGTTCTTGCTCCACACCTCAAGCTCGATGGCGTCGTTTACCTTTCATTCGTCGGGCACTGTAATATAATCACATCTAAGGACCGGATGCAGCCTGAATACCACGGCGTCCGTCGCCGCTGTGCGTGGTGTCCCTTCTGGTCCTTTATGTCCCATTGCGTTCCGTCTGCTCCTGTGTGGATGCGAATGTGCTCATCGCCGCGGACAGCTTGCGCATCTGTACCGCATCTGCGCTCTGCACAATGTCAGCCTACGTCGTCCCTAGTTTCCATTGGTTTCCGTCCACTCCCAATGTCTCGGCGGTATGGCATTCCTGGGTCGAATGGCAAGACACACCAGGAGCACGCCTTGCGGATTCGAGGCGACGGAGCGTCTCATCGTCGTCGCAAGCCTCCTTCTCCCCCGCCCCCGGCTGCTCCTAGCCTAATCTTTTCTCTCCTCACCAGCGCACTTCGTCCTCGCGCGCCCGAACTACGCATCCTACACACCATCCCCGCCTCCGCCCTCGCCGCCGATCCCGCACCGCACCACCACCACCACCGGCAACGCTACCGGGAGCAGCCGCCTCCGCGCCCGCCTCCTCCTTCGTCTCCCCGGCTTATCCCCCCGTACCGCACGACGCCGACGCGCCCCCCCGCGCCCCCTGCGACCGCCATCCCTCCCGCGCACACCCACACATATGCCGCGTCCTCCACGCACACATATGTGCCGCCGCACGTGCACCCCCCGCAGCCACGCAGAGCGCGACGGATGGTTGATGGGCTTTCGGCGCTTTTTCTCGTGGACGCCTGAGTCGGTGCGGTCGGGCAGGGGATGGGCATGATAGGCGCGGCGATGAACATGGATATAGTGGGGGCGGCGGGCGGCGCGGGGAGCTGGGTGCGGGTGACATATCTGGGTGTTGTGGATGACGCGATCTACGACGACGCCCCGCTGCGCACGATCTGCGATGGCGCGCCCTTGTGCATGGTCCACGTGTTCCGCGCGGGGAACAGCGCGGTGGGCAGGATGCGGACGTGACGCAGGTGTGAGTGGTACGGCAGTGGGCGCTGTACTTGTGGGGACGCGGGTCCTGTGCAGCTGTACTATCATCGGGGTGGTCGTCGAAGTGCTCGCGGGCGCGCGTGGGATGGGCGGTCCCCGTGGACGTTTTTGCGGTGAACCCGTACGACTGGCGCGCGGACATGCGGGACGCAGAGCGGGGCGCGGGTGCGGGTGCGGGACGCGGAGCGGGGCGGGGCGGCGGCGACGCGGCGGTGGAGCAGGTGTATCCGCTTATGCGGATGCGCCTACCGCAGCGTGGAGTCACATATGCGTTGTCCTCAATGTGCGTCGCCGCCGACGTATATATTCTGCGTGACAGCTGGTTTGCGCAGGCGGAGCTCTCGACGCTCTCGCGCGCGATCTACCTTTCCGATTCGCACCAGTTCGCGTTCCACAGGACTACGACGCGCTCGTTTGGCAGTACAAGCTCGGCATCGGTGGCGCGACGATTGCGGTGCGCAAGGAGGTGGAGGTTGGCTACTCGGCGGGGGGTTACGCCTCGTCCCCGCGCGCGATCCCCACGTCCTCGAAGCCCTCGCCTGCTGCGCTCCCCACCCCCCGTGCTCCCCAACGGCTCGCCCTCCTCCTTTCGCAGCTCCATGCCCATCCACCGCGAGATGCGGGAGGAGGACGAGGTGCCGCCCAGCGTTGCGGACGAGGAGGACGTGTTCCTCCTCCGGGTGCGCGCGGACCGCGGGGACGACGACGACACGACGGGGAGGATATCAGTCGCGTAAAGTCGATCTCGACGCCTGCGACGAGCGCGCACGGGACGCGGTGGAGGGGGGTGCGGCGTGGAGGACAGGCTTGTGGTGCGGGGAGGAGATATATCGGTGGTGGGGATGTTAGATGAGGCGATGGCGGCGGCACAAGGTGCCCGCGCGCAGTAAGTAGGAAGCGAAGAAACTAATAACTAAACAAAGAGAGGAATGTATTATTCTTTTCATGTACAGGGTGTGTGTAGTGTTTTGTGTATGTACTACTCGCCTGAGCGCAGCACTCCGAAATTAGTGACATATGATCCGGATTGACCAGTGTGCGCGTCTTCTCTTTCTTCACCATCTCGTGCTTAGATTGGATGGGTTCCCGAGGCAACTAAACGTTGTCAAAGCGCTTGAAGAGATTGTGTCAAGTTAAGGACCTCGGACGTTCTACTCCCGCCTTAATCCCTGACGTCGCCCGCCGCAAATCTATTCTTGGTCTGTCTATCTCTAGGTACCATTGTGTTTCTGATTTTGAAGGTGAACTTACAGCTTCTAGGTGCTCGCGGGAAATGCGCCGCCGAAAGGTAGGAGATAAACTGAAAATAGGGCTTGTTCATCCATTCAAATACCGACAGCACGCAGGCAGCTGGACTGCTTTCGAAGACCGGGCTAAGGCTCCAGCCATTTCCGTTTGCAAACGGTTGCGAACGGTTTAAAACCGTTTTTATTTCCGTTTCGTTTGCAGGGCTTGACAAACGGTTCCAGAAACGGTTTGAAAACGGTTTGCGCCGCCTCAATTTAACAGGCACCAATTGAAGCATTACCGACCTCCAACGTCCTCTCATGGTAGGAAGAAATGTTAGTTCTAATAAAAAATAGTGCCGGCTTCTCCTGGTGACAACAGTTCGACGCGTGATGGCTACAAACCTGAATGTCGGCCATGAGGATCTTGCGCGTCAAACCTGGTCAATGTTCCACGGCATCCCAAATGCCTATCAATCACTCTTAATCCTTGGATATGCCTATTGGAAATGTCCCAATAACCTAACTGTGCCGTACAACACCACGTACCCCCAATATAACCAGGATGATGCACTGGCTCAAAACTACCGTTTGCAAACCGTTTCTAACCGTTTGCAACGGTTTCTATACCGTTTCCGTTTGGTTTTCCCAGATTCACAAACGGAAACGGAATGGTTGGAGCCTTAGAAGACCCTGTGTCACACACCCCACAGTAAGGTCATGATTGGCATCATTACTGAAGCAGGGGAGATGAAGTGAATCTTCTCCCGTACGGCAAGTACCAGTGGGTTTCTGATTTGGTGGGTGAAACGGCTTCTAGGTGCTGCGGGGTGTGCAGAATGAATGCGCCGCCGAAAGGTAGGAGATAAAACTGAAAATAGGGCTTGTTCATCTACCCAAATACCGACAGCACATGGCTAGTTGAAAACCCTGCCTTCGATTGCCGTGAATCTCCGCTGAAACCCGACAATTCATAGGATGCATAGTTTTCAAAGGGGATTCACTAGATCCTGAGAAGGAACGAAGAACATCCATCTGCCAAGGTCTCGATTCCGAAGCTCCATGTGGAGAGTGTTGGAATGAGGCTAATAGAAGTGTGCAAGAGATAGGATGAGACGATGTGGATATCCACCCAGATGGAAACATGAGGCAAATTTTGGGGAGAAATGTCTGCACATTCAAGTCAAAAGTGACTGATGAGTTCATCTGGAAATAGTCATGTTGAAGCCATTCGAATTTTGAATCTTGAAGGAATAAGACTACGATGCGGGCGTCGAATGTTCTAAAGACCCTTGAAGTAGCAGAACCCCGAGACCGAGAAAACGGAAAGCAGAACAATCCTTGCTTCAGGAGGAGCCCGAGGAAACCGAGAGGCATCAAATTGATAGGTCTTGTGGATAGAATAGAAGGACATCAGCTCGAGGTATTGCAGGATCTAGATGAGTGCTTCGAAGCCACAGAACTCTAGGTCTTGTGTGAGTGTTGTGTCTCGGGAGTTAAATGAAAAAAGTTCAAACTCTGAGTCAAAGTCAACAGATTTTGAAGCGGCGGTGATTGGCCCTGGGTGTCATTCATGACCTAGGGATCGTCCGGGTCTACTGCAACCAAGGACTGACTGAGAAACGTGGCGGTGAAGACTGATGAGGACCGTGGATGGCGAGATAAAGCAAGGCCCAAGTCGAAGGAGCCAAGTCAGATCAAACGGACTTGCCCTTCGGCTCAGGTACAGCAACAATAGAATTCAGGGTCAGGTTCAGGGGTGATTCTTAAGTGCTTCTGAAAGGCACGGTCAAGGGACAGTCTCTGAGAATTCGTTGGGATACTATGGAGAGAGAGGAGATGATGGGCGTAGCAAAGGAAGATACCAGGGGGCGCCTGCCTTATGAGAGCGTCTTGAGCGTCTCATCGGCGATGTTGGAAAAAACTGTCCCTCAGTTCTCGAAGCTAATCTGTCATAAACCGGGATCAGCCGGCGAAATCCAAAATCAAAGGAAATAGGTCGCCCCGAGCGAGCGAGCCTATTGCCTAGTAGATGCCAGAGAGTGAGTTGAGGAAGCAGAAGAGCGAGGCCATTCGGCTCAGGTACAGCAACAATAGAATTCAGGGTCAGGTTCAGGGATGATTCTTGAGTGCTTCTGAAAGGCACGGTCAAGGGATAGTCTCTGAGATCTGAGAGTTCGTTGGGATACTATGGAGAGAGGAGATGATGGGCGTAGCGAAGGAAGATAACAGGGGGGCGTCTGCCTTATGAGAGGGTCTTGAGCGTCTTATCGGAATAAACTGTCCCTCAGTTCTCGAAGCTAATCTGTCATAAACCGGGATCAGCCGGCGAAATCCAAAATCAAAGGAAATAGGTCGCCCCAAGCACAGTCATAGTTGCAAGTATGGAAGGATACAAGCAGATGCAATCTGATTCGAAGTATCTGCTTAATATATGAGGTATCGGTTCCATTCAAGCAAGGTTTTGTCCCTTGCTGTGATAGGGCATTCAACATGCCGACGGATCTCTACTGGTACCGAGGCCAAGTCCCTGACACTGCCTTCTGGATAGCAGATCCCCAACTCTTTAAATACTCTGCAGGATATTTTGATAGTTTTTCTTCTGTAGTATTTAAGTTGGAGTGAACTCACTGCAATATCATTCACTTCTACCCCCTTGGCGGAACACTCAGGGCGTCTATTTCATCTCCTCCATCATGACTGCCATCACATACAACCAGTAAGCTCAAATTTGTTGAACTCGAAATCTTCCCGCCTAGTACCATTTCACAGGGTCCTGGATCGTTATTTCTACTTGACTGGTGTCGGTGAGTTGGGATCTTGTGGTCCTGATGCGTTTCTGAACTGTAAACAGTGCTGCTCATTTATGATCATCTCTTGACCTTGGAATCGGAAGTGCGGTACATTTGGACAACGGATCATACAAGGGTGTTGGCCTGGTACCTACTTGTTCGTTACTTCGCCCTCTGCACCGACGTGACCATCTTTGCTTTGTCTTTTGTGGATTTTTCTGTGACGGTATGTGCCAATAGTTATGCACTTGAAAAATGGTCCAGAGCCTTGTCAGATGTGCGAGCATATATGCCTCTGAGATTCATGTAACAGTTTAACTGACTATTGGCAGGTGTATCACACTGAACACTGTACAAGATGTCCTGGTGGCGTTACAGGAGTTAATGATTGGCAGTAGGACTCCTCTCCCCGCTACCTTCATTCCTCTCATTTCAAAGCAGCGACTCTCATTCTCAGGGTGCTCGCGATGTATTCGTTTGACAAGCGGGTGATGGCTTCTCTCGCAAGTGCTGCGATCATCGTGATCTGTCTGTTTATTGTGCAGGCAGCTTCCCCTTTCACATTCCTTCATTCACCTGACCTTGCTGTTCAGCGGGCGGCAGTGGGTTCCGAGCGTCCTCATGTGTATAGGACGAATCTCTCTGGCTGCTACTCCGTTTCATCAAATGCTCGGTACGTGCCATGTGGTGAATGAGAGACTTGCTGAATGACCCACAGGAAGTTTTGTCCGTGTCGATTCCTGTGATTATTTCGTTTATTGAAAGATGTCCCTTAGGGATTGCAGGGGCGTGGGAAGGAGTGTAGGCTACACACATCTGCACCTATGCATCCGTCCTGAAAGTCTCGCAGACTTGCCACGGACCTTCTCTGTCTTGGACTTACCTTATACAGAGGCTACGCCCGTAGTCATGATGAGACCGTCCTGCCCAGGGGGTCTCTATGGCGCATTCTAGTTCGTGATGGTGGGTGTCCTGAACGCCTATTTCAGGGTAATTTCAACTTACCAGCATTAAAAGGTGTGATGTACTATGCGTTGAGTTCCAGTCCTGTCCGCGGCATTTCCTTAATCCTCAACGTCCTTCGTCTAGCATCGTTTGTGCTGCAAATGGGGCCAACATTCTTATGTATTATGTATGTTCGAGACCTGTAATAAAATCTCCTGCTAATCCTGAAACATAGTTTGGCAACGTCCGTACACTCGCAACACCTTCATAAAGTCTGATTTTTGGTTGCAGATCAGCGATGGACTAGCTGTGTTCACATTAGCGTATATATTTACCCCGTTATATCTAGTGATGGCTAACAATGCCTTGTCTAGTGTTTCCGTGACCGTTGTTTGCCGACTGATGCTCAACCTGCACAAGGCCGCACGCAAAACGATGAATTTCGATCCCACGGTGTCACGCGGCATTCAGTTCCGCCACACGTCAAGTTCGCAGCACGAATCTGGGCTCTCTTATGCAGCACCTTCAACATCCTCGCACTAGCTTGGGAGGGTTGCGTTTTGGTTCATCTCCACCACGCAGCGGGAGCAGGCATCATATTGTAGCGGTCGCTGGTACATTCATCGCTTGTCCCCATCAATAATTTGTGTACCTCCGCAGAAAGGTGATCCTTTAAGTGTGGCCAGTCCTTGTACCTGTACCTCCAGTCCACGGGCTCCACCTCGCTCGATTTCGGTTCCATCATGAGTCTCCGGCCGAAAAAAATCTAGAAATCTTGCCACAAGCTCCGATGGATGATCCACTGATTGTTCAGAACCTATGCGCGAGTCTTCCGGAAGCGAATGAGGGATCTAAGTAAGGTGGGGCTCCAAACTTGGCTTCGTTACAACCCTCACAATGGTGGCACCGTATCCCCTCATCAACATTGAGGGCTTTAAAAATGGAGTCTACGATGGTATCAAAATCATTGCGAAATTCTTCAACGAGTTCCAGCCAATTTTCGCTGGAGCACCTGATGAGCGTGGGCTGACGGACCAGCTGCTCCTCGCCATAGTCAAGAAAAGCGGGAAAATAATGCTGTTGCCACAACATTTTAGACACCACTCAGTCTTTGGGGAAGTTGAAGACAACGTAAAAAAGAACACCTCAAGCCAATTGGTTGATAGGCAGTCGGCGTGGTGCACGCCGATTGGTGGTGGTGAATGATAATGCATGTTGGCTTGCCTGCCAAGACGATGGCGGACAGAATGGCTTGCTTCTCTGAGGTAACCGCAAGCTCAACCACCTTGGTGGCACTTCGTAGGGAAGAGAACTGGCATGTGGCTTGTGTAGCAAGCCATTGGTGGTGGTGAATGATAATGCATGTTGGCTTTCCTGCCAAGATGATGGCAGACAGTATGGCTTGCTTCTCTGAGGTTACCGCAAGCTCAACCACAACAGAATTCAACTTCTTGGTGGCACTTCGTAGGGAGAGAACTGGCATGTAGACTCGTAACCAGTCTGTAACCAAATAGCCGAAAATGTGGCAAGCACTTTGGTGGTTACACGAAAGTGCTTGTCACATTTTTCGGCAATTGGTTACAGACTGGTTACGAGTCTAACTGGCATGTAGCTTGTGTAGCAAGCCAGTTCCCGATGTCGTCTCAGATACCTCCTACCCTACGTGGGATTCTCCGGGCTACGAACCCCAGTGCATATGTTCTCCAATGCATAACGTGAACGGAGATTGGCACGTCGCGATTGGAACAAATTTTCTGCTCTGGCCGTTTCCAGCTATGATTTTGACAGTTTATCGGGACACACAAGCCAACGCTTTGTGCCACTCTGATCTTGCCCTGGCTAAATGAGTAGAATGGCCGAAGGGACTTGTGACAGTAGTGAATACGCGTATGTGCAATGTTTCCTGCGTCCATTGAGTGCATCATTGAAATTAGTGTCGGCGGGTCAAGCCGTAAAACTAGCGTGAACTTTGATGGGCACGAGAAACCGGCTGCCGCCGCCAAATCCACGCCCACGCCGCGACCAAGTTAATTAACACGGGGGACAAGTGTTGTGGCTGCTGGAAGGAGACGAATTAAGTCTCTAAAGAAATTTATTTCGAGACCCTTTCCCTCAGCGCAGACGGAATATTGATGTCCCATACTACGACTGAGTCCAGAGCATACTAATCCCCCCCCACGCACACAAAACCTGCTCAGACTACGTTGTACAGGAAAATCAACCCAATTAGCATCAGGGTGATGCCATGCGGACAAAACGGCTTGTCCACTTCGGAGTTTGAAACCGCAAGGGCACTACCCAGCTTTTTTTCCCTATGATCTGGATTTTGTTGAGTGGAATTTCAGGCATCGGAGAAAGTTCACAGTATGAAAAAACGATGATATGAGTTTTCTTGAAACTCTGGCTGCTTCAGTTCTAAACAAAGTAATTAATTGGGGGCATTGGAGCCTTCATTACTAGTTATTTATTGAAATCGATGTTGGCGGGCCAAGCCGACAAAGGCTTTGATGGGAATGACCAAATCGACTTGCACCAGAAAACAGTCACGCCCATGCCCAAGAAGCCAATTGACGCGTGCGCACGCAGTTTTTTCAAGTCGAACAGTCAAGTTTCAAAATCAACTCAAAATCATAGTACTAAGCATGATACCAGTCGCCTAATGTGCACGAGCGATATTCATAGAAGCACCCGACATGGTTGCATACATTTGGGCGCATGGTAGCTTTTTATACTCATGAAGCAGTTGAAATTGACTTTGGTGAGCGAAGGTAACAAATTGGCGTGGGCTTTGATGCCATCAGGACAAATAAAATGGCTTGCGCACTTCGGAGTTTGAATTGAGTTTCAAATCCACGCCAAGTGCCTTGAAACCCAAGCTGAGGGCATCCAGCAAGTGAAAGCACTCCAAATGCATGGCCTTGTATTACTTCGGCTGGCAACGGGAGGTATATTCTAATTTTCCACAGCGCCAATTATAGCTTGTACATGGCTATTTTTTAACATAGCACTAACAATTATTGCTTTTTCTCTCTCCCGTTGTATACAGCGCCTTTTGAACATCCCCACTCCTCATATGATGAGACAAGCCAGTTATTCAGTGAATTCTAGGCCAGTGGAATGTCAACTCAGGGACAAATATGCAATATACCACAGAATTAGTGCTTTGAACCCGTGCATCTTCAAGTAACAGGATGCTATGAACCTTTAGAAGTTGCCTCCAGAGGTATAATCCTGGCTACATGCTTTTATTTCACTCTCTCGACCAAATTGATCTTGGCGGGCCATGCCGACAAATTGGCGTGGGCTTTGATGGGCGTGAGCAAATTGGCTTGTCCCACCAAACGCCCACGCCCACGCCAAAAAAGCCAAATGGCGCTGAGCCACGCCGTTTTTGCACGCCGAAAAGTTAACTTTCCGACGATACTCAGTGCAGTCGCTGCGGATGCTGAGATGGTGAATATAAATTAAGAACTAGCATATGGGCAGGTTTCCATCATGATTATTCCTCCGCGTTCTATAGTAAGTTCGGGACCGCACAGTACGAGCTGAATTCTGTTAGTATGTCGACAAATCGGTCGAGTCCCAGCACGACGACATTGGCCACAGTTGCAGCCTTCTCAGCCTTTACTCTGTACTGTTCTTTTCAAATAAACTTGGAGTCATCCTCAAACAAAACATCCAGATAGCACACTTTTTTCACCTGGGTGATTGGCTTCCCTCCAAGATGAAAAGTTGGGTATACTCTTGGTGCTCGGCCAAACACTGGTCCCAGGCATAGCCATTATTATTTGCCCAACACTGTGATCCGTTCCGGTGGCTTTGAAGTCCCGAAGGGGCACCGGACGCGGTCATAATATCATTTGCATGTTCAACATTGATGATTGGGATTCCGTTGAGTGCAACGTCTTCAACTTTAACGACCCGGTTTGTTCCGTGCACCGCCACACCGTCTTTTCTCTTTTGCGCCCGCTTCCAGGGTCTTTGTTGGCTTGCTCGAACCACTTTCCCACCGATTCCCTTTCAAACAAGAATACCCCACTCCAGGAAGCGCTTCACCTTGTTCGCTCTATCCACACCCCGATCGACTTGGTGCAAGAACGCGGACGAGGGACATTACATGCGCCCAGGGTATACGCACACTACGCACGCTACGCTAGCTATATATGACGAACCGGTGCGTCTTTTTGTCGAACTCGTGCATTGCCAGTGCGAGTGCGCTCCGTGTACCGCCCGCCCCAACCGGTTTCCAAAGCACAAGTGACACATACGGCCTCGCTCGTATGTGGCACGAGTCGTCCGCCGCGCTTACCGTCCGTCAATGACAGACGATAATGCTCCCTACTATCCTTCCGAAAATTCTCCCTTGCTAGTCATCCTTCCCTTTGCCTCCCGCTTCAAATTATCCTCTCCTCTAGTACTCACACCAGTGGCAGTGACACACCACCTAGCCCTCGCTATCGCGGCCATCCATTCTCGAATCAACTCACCCGCACCGACCTCCAACCCTCAATTACTGCCCTCGCGCTAGATACGGAACCGTCGCCTCCGCTCCTCTTGGACATGTTCTCTTCTTCATCAGAGCGCGTCTCGGGAGATTCGCATCCGCCGGCGTACCCGCAATCCGAGTCATCTTCGTCGGCTGCACACGCCTCGTGCGTCGGAAGCTGTTGTGGAAAGGAGGAGAGGGGGCGGGGCCGCTCAGTCGTTCCGCTGAAGCCCTACGCGATCGAGTGGTGGCCGGCTCTCGTACCGTCCGGGCGCGCCATGAAACTTGCGTTTTTGCGGATGGGGATAGGGATAGGGAAGGGGTGCGCTGATTGATTAATCAAAGTTAATAGGGTTACTGGAATTGTGAGTGTAGCATCGCCATCAATTATTTGCAAACATAGGCGATCGATAGCACCACCATAAGGATCCGAATCCGAGTCAGAAAAGTCTCTCATCTTTTTTTTTTTTAGAAAAATGATTCTGATCATTTGGTCTGACTAGGTAGACTAGGTTCCTCATTAGAATGATCCTAATTCTCCAGCTGACTGGTGTATACGTACTTGACTGTGACGGAGAGCTGTTGGCTAGAAGTCGGCGGCTAGTTCCGGCACAGAAGGTTTCAGGTTGCTTGGTGGTCGGACAAGCAGGTAAGTGGTGTAATAGTAGTATTGACCAAAGAATTTAACTACGTACATCACCAGCTTATATAGTAGGATAGATAGGGGTGATATATATAAGGGGTCGTAACAATGGAGACAGAAATAGACATACGACGCGTCCGAGTAAATGGGATGGTAAAGAAAAAGGATGGGGGAGGAATGAATAAGAACGCAACCGTGGGAGCGTACCATTCACTGCGTTTCAAGGGCGGATCGGCAGAGTGGGTTGACTTGGGCTGACGTCAGTGGACTTCAGCCGACCCGCCGCGGCAAACCCTGCCGAGTCTTGATCGGCAGATCTGTGCCGACCTGGGTTGACGCCTCTGCCTACCCTCTGCCGACTAGCTCCACACAAAATATTTTCTGCCACTCTCAACCTCCAGATTTCCACCAAAATTGGTCCCCAGACCAAATTGAGCCCTCCGAATGCATTGAGAGGGGTTGAGAGACGTAATTTCTTACGGCAGAGGCTTCCCGGGGTGCCGTAAATCAGGGTCGGCCGAGTTTTGCCGACGGGGCTCGGCAGAGGCTCTGCCGACGAGGCCTTGAAACGCAGTGATTACATTGACAGATCAAACAAATTACAGTGAGAAAGGCATTGCGAACGCTACGCCGTTCCCATCACCTCCTCCCTCATCTTGTGCACTTCAGTCCAGCCGTCGAATCCAAAGTCCTCCGGCAGATCATTCCAAACCTCCTCCCGACCCTTTTCGATATCCTTCTCAAAGTCCTCCAGGCAGACTTCACACACGCTTTCCCTATAGCTTTTCCGCTCCTCCTCTGTCCAGTAGCGCAGCGGATCTATGACCCCGTCGCACCCTATAAAGCCGAGGAGTATCGCGGCGCAGTCGAGCTTGTTGTATGGGCACGACTGCGGCGAATCGCAACCCCACACGTCGGCGAACATGAACTGGTTCATGACGCGGATGCGGTCCAGGCGCTGGGCGTGAGTCCAGAGGATGTCTCGCCGGGTGGTACGAGGGAGGGCATCCCATGCCGCCCCGATGTCGAGGATATCGGAGATTGGGTAGCACGAGATTTCGTAGTATACGCAGGGTAGGATCCAACGAGCGTCGAATTTTTCGGCTGCTGCGAGCACCGACAAATGGCCTGCGAGCAACCCCTTGGGGTATTTCATGTGTGAATGGTGTGGGGCTTCCAAGAGTGCGGACAAAGACGTGCAGTAAACGGCTTCTAAATGAAGCACAGCCCGTTTGAAGAGTTTTTGGGCGTCATATTTATTGCTCATGCGCATGATGTCGAGAACAAGGAGGAGCCCTGTCCGGGCTGGTGGTGGTTGGAAGAATCTAGAGCAGATGCTGCGGTTATGTTTTGAGTGGGGACGACACAAATTATGGCGCACGTTTTATCGAAGAGGGCCTTTAGGAGCAATGCTGCATCGGCATCAGTATCGAACAGACGCACCACGGGCAGTCCATCCACGGTGTCGCCCTCGACAGGTTGCGGCAGGGCGAGCATGGCCGCGAAAACCGTGGAGCTCTCGGCAAGACCCTTTGCGTATATGCGGAATGAGATCTTTTCTACCTGGACGACGAGGTCCCCGTCAGGGAACCACAATTCCTTGCTACGTTGCATATTTGTGGGTGAATTTGATCCAAGCACAGAGGGCGATAAACCGAGTGAGTGTGAATGTGAATGAGATCCTGTAGATGAGGGCGGAAAGGAGAAATCTGAGACACCGATTCCACGTGCATGCAATCTCCTATTGACGCGTGGTTGATAATCGACTAAGATAGAAATTGCGCATTACGGAAGCAATGCTGACAGTAAACTTGTAACTGAGCTTCATGAAAATATGGAGGAACATCCATTGGATGAAGGGGGTTTGGATGTTCGATGGGGTATTTGACCGAGCAGGTATCCGCAAGACAGGAGGACCCGTATGTGAATACATTGTGAATTAGGAAATGAATGTCTTCGAAAGACGTAAGTAGTAGCACCTAGTAGCAGTTGGTGATAATTTGAACCAAGACGAAATCCGCAGTGCGAGGTGCATTGCAGTCCGAGTCACGACGAATCAGGAAGTGCGGAAATGAGAAAGGTAATGGATGAAAAGAGATGCGCTAACTATCCAAAAAGCAGCCTAGTCCTGGACGGAGACCGAGTAGCATTAACAGAGATGCGGCGGCTGGAATGGACTGGCAGGGCTGTGAGAAGAACGGCGGGAGGAGAGAACGAAGGCAATCCCTCGTCGCGAGCGTTGCGCAGTGGCCATCCGGAGGTATGTAGAGAAGCACCACCGGCGATTCAAGCGTGGGGCATGGTTACTTTTTATACTCGTGAAATGTTAAACTTGATGTTGGTCGGCCAAGGCGACAAATTGGCGTGTGCGTGATGATGCCATCAGGACAAAATTGCGCACTTCGGAGTTTGAATTGAGTTTGAAATTCACGCCAAGCGTCTTGAGAGCAAAGCAGAGGAAATTCAGCGGCATACAGCATGCCAATACATAACTCTGGGTTACTTTAAATCGGACCTCAAAGGATATGCTAATTATTCACAGAGTGGACCGGCATTGTGCCAATTACAGCTTGCGCGACGGCACTTTTCACCATAGCACGCCTAATTCTTGTGCTGTGTCTTTCCCCATGTGTGGGAATCTGCTTGAGTATATGTGCTTCACATACCACAAGATAAGCCACGGATTCAGTGCATTCTGAGCTCAGAGCAGTTGGATTGTCAACTACGGGACAAATGTGCGCACTACCATACAAATAATGCGTCCGTGCATCTTCAAGTGGCAGGTTGCTATGAACTTCTAAAGGTGCCCCTGAAGGTATAACCTTTGCTACATACTTTTATTTACGAGTACTTATGTAATAAGTGATCGTTTCTTTAAAATCCGAGGGGAGCCCGATTTCCGGACTTTTCATTTCAAACGCTCGAAACGTTGAGGGACTTCTTTGGGGCTGTGCTAATAAATCTAGTGGCTGTGCCTGGAAACCCTTCATTTTTTTGAAATGTTTCTAGTGGCTGTAATGTTTATTCTTATTGATTGTGGATCAAACCCCGAGTCAGCCAGGAACAACAAACTTTTTCATTCCCTTTTCATGTGAGGCATCGGTCCCGAAGTTATTGATGTCTGTTATGAACCCCTGTCGGCATCTCTCGGCTTATCTTCTCCTTTTCTGATTTGTGTCATCGGCACTTTTTGCTATTTATGCCCATCTCCTGTTTTTCTCTGTAGATTGTCACCTTAATGTTGGGGCCACTGGTTCGTTCTATAATATAGTTAATTCCTGTATTGAACACTTCAACTGTATGATCCCAAAGCGGTGTTTATGTATTAGCGCTGGCTGGCCAAATGTCAGCGCTCTTTGAGTCTTTTAGCCTCTCTAACTAGTTCTCTCAAAACCGTCTTGACACTGTCGATACCATTTTCACTTCAGGTGCCTTAACAATCCAATGTAACGATTTCTTACCTGATTAGGTACGCTGTTATCACCACGAGTATTACCACACATATCCTACATTTTGTCAGTCAGCGTCTTCACTTTCCCGTTCACACTCACTCATTAGCACAATGTAATTGTGTCCGATACCTTCTTCCGCCATCTTTGGCATCTCCTCCTCTTGTTTTCATCCTCGTCCATCTGTGCAACGTGTAGCATCCACTTGCGAAGGTCCTGAATAGCCATTTGCCTGGTATAACGTGGATGTGTGGTATGAACTAACTCATGTTGAATTTATGAGCATGAGGTTGGTGTAGTTATACTTACCTTGATGAAAGTCTCTGGGCATGTACCATTCAACTAGAGCCATATCCTCCACTTGAATTTTAGTCATCTGTGGCTGTGATGTCCGATGTGCACTTTACCATCACAATTTGATGGTAAAGTGCGCACCACACCTTTTTACAGGCCTTACCACCAACTATGGTGTTATTTTGAATGCAAGGATCTGTTGCAGAAGACATTTCAAGGTGTTCTATGAAGCCAAAATTGAGAAAAGACATTTTCTGGGCTTATAAAGCCAACAATGAATTTGCCACCAAAATTCGTTCTGCTGCCCCAAATCTACTTGGTCCTGGACAGTTCCTGCACAGAACATTGCTATTGGCATCAATACAAATAATCCAGATGATTCAGTATTTAAATTCACCGTGGATCTTGCATCCTATGCAAGAATCCAGCAGACACAATCGAGGGGAATTCAGTTGTTGTAAGAGGCTTCAGGTACTGAATCTGAAAGGTTCGTATGGTCGCCGTATCCTGGAAGATTATTTCCATTGTGAATGGCCTCTTGTGTTGGATTCCGCCCTTGAATAAAGGCATGTGAGCCACTCTGGCCACCCGATCATTGTATTGACCGTTATGGTAACAAGCCGCATTCCTGACGACGGGGTCAAGAGCTTTTCCTTTTAACCTGGGTTGCATAAGCCATTGGCCAGGTGCGTATCCCTGCATTTGAGGGTGATCATCTATCTTGTGGAAGAAAACAGGTGGCGCAACATCATCAGGAGGGTTCAAGTCCGTGAATTCTGATAAGGCTGTAGACTGCGGTTTCTTTGAGCAACACCTCTGCTCGTATTGGAGCCTAATCTCGTCTAGAATCACTGCTGGCATACAACTCCACACCTCTAAATGGAGCAAGGTACTGTAAAAGCATCAGCGGCAGGATTGTACATCATCGTGATGCTTACTGTCGCTCAAGAACTTGGTCCTCTTCCACATGGATTAGGCAAGCCTTCGATGCCGGCCGGTGATCGGCATCTAAAAATCGGAAATCACCGAAGTAACCGGGGAAAAAAAAAAAAAAAAAGTTATAAGTACGAGTCCTGCCGGGCAACGCCACGGCCCTACACCCCAAGTTTGCTTATTGGACCCAATTGATTGTGGCGGGCCATGCCGACAAATCGGCGTGGGCTTTGATGGGCGTGAGCAAATCGGCTTGTGCCCACAAACGCCCATGCCCACGCCCACGCCAAAAAAGCCAATTGGCGCGCGCGCACGCCGTTTTTGCAGGGCAAAGATAAAGTGCCGCAGCATGTGCCGCAGCCAGTGGCTGCGGCAACCTGCGGCAATTATGTTACATTGCCGCAGAAATAAAAAATAAAACTGAGTATATCGAAGGCCACAAAAATATTAGAGCTTCAAATTCTTGACAGCATTGGTTGTTACATACTCTTGTACATGGCCCCCGCAATGCTCAATGCCTTGGGGCCTTAATAGATGACTTGGCTGCGGCAACCTGCGGCAACCAAACAAATGCAAAGTGAGAGGCTGCGGCACTCTGCGGCAATACATGCGGCAAACTCATAAATGGCTGCGGCAAACTCGCGCATGGCTGCGGCAGTCTGCGATTTTGCCGCAGCCATTCTGCGTCAGTCTGCGGCAACCAGGCGCGTGACACTACGACAGTGTGACATGTCTGCGGCAGGTCTGCGGCAGTACCCTGTATCCTGCGGCACTACCATCGCAGTACTTACAGAACCACGTTCACGCAATAAAGCCCCTTCCTAATTTGATTCATCACTGCCAGGCAGTCAATATCCCAAGTTCAATTTCTTTTTACTCACTGGTCAACTTTAACCGTGTTCAATGTCGTCGTCACTCGCTAGCGCACTATGTCAGCCAATGGCTCCCCAGCGTTGCTGCATGGCTGAAAATGCCAAAAATCATTAAAGACACTGAGTATCGTAAATACTTGTGATTTGAATCAGAACCCCGGTAACAGTGTGTTGTTCAAAGCGATGCTGTCTACAAACTCTCGTGTGGCCATTTCAAAAAATTTTACCCAATGGTTGAATGACTACGAAAAAAGAATAGACCAAGCCTTGATCCCCACTTATTCCATGGCCCAAACTAGTTCTCGATCAATATAAGCAGCCTGCGGCATTGTACATCTAAGGCGGATTTTTTTTCACGGTCCCTAGACCGATTAAATTCATTCATATATGTCCGGATTTGTTCACGGAATCCAAGCGAAGGTATTTGACCTTCTGGCCTACAACACGTTGTCAAATTCAATTGTGGGACTCACTGCGGCAATCGCTCGAAATGTGGCTGCGGCACTGACACAGCCACTCTGCGGCAGTCTTTTTTGGCGGTAACCGAATTTCATGGATCTTATTTCCAAATTCCGGCAATATCTCCCCGAGATATGTCGCCACTTCTCTGAGTGCGAAATTGGCCTAGAATTCAACCGTGAGAGTCGCCACGGTGGTCGTTCAAAAAAGTGGCTGCGGCAATAACACAGCCACCCTGCGGCAGTCTTGCCTCAACACTGACTTTGACTTAAAAAATAAGTTTTGAGATAACCATTTAGAATGATGGATTCAAGTTAATAATTGATGTTCGCCGAATGAAATTGCCCTCAGAATCAAATTTTCTCTGAGTTATGGTCAAATTGTTAAATTTTCGGCCCACAGAGGATACTAATGAGGAGTGAACTTTAAGAATGATCGTTGGATCCGTTGCTCAGCATACAGTACAGGACTTCGCGATTTGAAAAGGGTCTCGGCCGCTTTTCCGAGGTTCCAGCAAATATATTTGCGGCATTGAAATTCCTAACATTGCCAACATCAGTGTCGAGTCGTAAATATTGTTGGTGACGTTGATTGTGATAGATTGGAGCCTTAGGTGAACTCAATACATTCGTCTGTAGTGTCCTGCGGCAGCCTGCGTGTATCTGCGGCAGTGTGACATACTTGCCGCAGAGGCTGCGGCAACCTGCGGCAGTGCTGCGGCAGCGTGCGGCAACATCGGCACTTTCACCGTGCCCGTTTTTGCACGCCAAAAAGTGAAGTCTCGTAGGTTTCCTCTTCCCAAGATCGGCCAACATATCAGAACTTAGTACTCATTCGTGAACAGATATATTTTGTATTCCGGCACAAACCACAACAACATGTTCGTCCCGCTCGATGATGTACGACAGACATACCGATTATCCTAAACCCCCCCCCACGAACAAAGACGCGGCGAATCGTGCACTGAGCAAACACTTTATTGACGCGAGAGATCAGTATCTAATTCTCGCTATGCCTCCGTATTATGCCAAGTAGTCAGGTGTATCCAAGTATGTGATTGCCACGCAGATGGAGACCCGAGTCTGCAAACCCTGAAATTAGCTTGTGTATATACGAACCAAAATTTCCAACTTCTCGTTCAGAATTATCCAGATAATAATTGCAATTTCTTTTGATTTGTGACACTTCCATGTCAATGATAAGCCGAACAATTTCGGATGGCGATAATATTGGGCCAAAATGAAGAAGTCAGGTCCTGTATCTGGGACAATCGTCCTGAAGATGCGACCGAGACGCGTTGGCCATCTGTGTGAGGCTTTCACTACATCGTGAATATGAACAACGCACGCCCTTCCACTTCCACTCGAACTGGCTCGAGAGATACACCACATGGAAGTTACTTCAGTTACTGTCCAGAACCTGCCTGCGCCCGCTCCTGATAATCTTACTATTGTTTTCGACACCAAGTAACTAGTTTTTTGAAATTACAGCCCAGATGGTGCATCCTAGTGGATAAATTATTGTCCCACCTTCATAAAACAACTACTTACCTCGTCCGTAGCTTCTTCGCCTATGGGGCGAAACACTGATGAACGCAGTCAGCGTAGGGAGTCTCCGACAGACCAAGTACGAGAAATATGCAGGCAAAAGAAATTCAATTGTGCAATGAGTTCAATAAAAGACGAAATCGAGAGATAGACAGCGCCATAATGGAAAAGATGGACCGAATACAGCTGCAGTTGTTTCGTATGCTTTCTATCAGAGGCTCTCGAGGAGCGGATCCTCCAGTGGACGTTCATTGTACTCAGCGTCTTCGTGGTACCGATTGTCTTGATCGTACCAGAATCCAACAAGCTCCTTCTCGCCAGGAAACACCGTCGAATCCTCCTCACCGAAAATGAGGCGCGCAAACTCCCACTCTTGCTGGTCGCCCAGGAACTTCAGGTTGCATCCAAACGGCTGCCGGGCGCTTTCGCTGGCGAAGAAAGACGAGGACTGCTTCTCCTGGAGATTCTCGTCCAGTTTCGCGGGCCTGCGAGGAATAAATTAAATCAGGCTGCGAAAAGCGCCCTTGAAGTTTCAACAAACCTCGCCAAAACCTTCACCAGGCTCGGGGCGTGCGCGGCGTCCACGAGGTAAATATTGTGCCACGCAAACTCACCCAGGCGCTTCCACTTCTTGTCATCCGGGTGCCCCTCGTTTGTTTGAATTTTACCTGCCTCTGCAAGTCGTTTCCTCCGTTCAACGGCCGCACCCCAACCGGCCCCTGGATCCACTTGAGCAAACAAGCGCGCAGGCGCGCAACTCGTTCGACCTGTGCATACCCCAGTCATATCGATTCACCCAGCAGACGCGCGGTGTTTCGAGTCGTGTCTGCCAGATGACAGGGCGGGCGTGGCGTAGCAGCTCGATTGGGGACTGTGAGGAGTGATACACTAGATAAGAGTCGAAGCTCCTATCCGCGTATCCGTACCCGTTGACTTTCACAATCTGGTCGCATCTCAGTACCTATCATTTCGGGAATAGCGCGAAGTTCTGACCTTCCATTCACCGACTTTGGCCGGGACGCGGTAGGTGTAGCCTTGGATCATGACGGTGCCCCCGCCCGGTGGAAGAACGTTGTCAATGCCGGGGGTCGGGGCGTCGTGAGTGGAGGTCATCATCCCTGCCAGAAGCGAAGCCAATTGACCCCAGATCATTTCCCCTGTAATCAAATTCGATTGAGCAAATACGGTCGTGCTTAGGCAAGTGGCTGCCCATACCTGAAGTGATAGTGAATGAATTCCTCAGTTTCTCAACCACAGCGGGCGTCGCATTATTCCAGGCTGGCTGAAAGTGGTCCCCAGTATCGGCCCGTTGTCTATCGATTTCCTCGACATCCGGGTCACGCTCCCCAAAACCAATCCATTTGTTCACTACATTCGCCCGGAAACTGTCCCATGGACGACTGCGTTGCAGATGTACAACTGCCTTGAATATATCGCACTCGCGATCGTGCCCGGCATTTGTTTGACATTCCTAGCGTGAAATCCATTAAATACAAATATGATAAATCATGGGAAACGCATACCTGTCCACAGTAAGACGCGCCGAGGCACTGGGAGCAGCGCTGCAAAGTAATTCTATCTGGAGTATCTTCCTTTCCGCATGTTTTGTATCTCTGAGCGCAATTATCCGGCGTTTCGCTCTCAATATCGTCACTAATACGCAGGAGGGTTTCCAAACCGCAAGGAAATATCTACACAGGGTCAGTGACGACTCCTTTCAAGAGCGCCGAGCCACCCACTTTAACAAACTTTGGGTGTTCCAAGTGCAGGCCCGGGTTCCCGTCCTCAAAAATATGCTGTTCGGCGTATAGAACCACGATCGTCGATCCTACTTTGACGCTCTCATAGTCGAACTCGGCCGTGTCATCGAAGTGAAATTCTACTCTGATACGTTGGCCGCTCTTGTCCTCGGAAGTGACGAGGGTACGGGCTGTATCCGACGAATCTGCGACGACCTCACCCAGATAGCACCAATAATGATGTGGAGTTACAGCGGCATCTTCAGGTACGTATGCTTTGTAGGGGGCGCAATGTTATAGCTAGGGAAGCACTTGATGTTGCGAAGACTATGGACCGGGAACCTATCCAAACTAATGCCGTCAGGACCAAAGCTCACAGGCCAGACGCGATTCATGAGAATGGGTTGAGGGTTGAGGTGGAGGGGAGCAAAGAGAGTCGGCACAGGCACCTGCACTTTAAACTTTTCTTCACGCGTGATAATCATCGCACATCTCACGTTGATGTTTATCCCTGAGTCACAGTGGAAATTTTCGACTCAAATGTCGTAAATAAAAGTTCCGATGTCGTACGTAGTAGACTGACTGTTCCAATTGTGGGACCGTGTCAGTATAATATATCTCCTCCTCCTCCGTACGGCACATTCTTTATCGATAAAATTCGCTCACAATTTTTGTGTGGTGGTCAAATACCGTGTACCAGGAATGATTCTGATATTCATGGCTTAGATAAATACAATGTATACGAGGCTGGGCTAGAGTATCTCGAACAGAGGCGGCTGTACATCGTGGCCCTCGTCCGAATCGCAATCGCTATACGAGTTATCCCGGTCGTACCAAAAGGCGACTAGCTCCTTCTCGCCGGGGAACATTGTCGAATCCTTCTCGCCGTAAATCAGCCACGGCGCGTCCCACTCCTCGCCGAACCCCTGCAGATGGCATCCGAACGATTCCGTCGGAGCATCCCTCGAAAAGAACGAGGATGATATTTCGGAGGCGAGGTGTGTGTCGAGCATGGATGACCTGGCGAAGGACATAATATTAGTTGAAACTGGAAGGCGAGCGAACTAGCTGACCTAGCTAAAAGCTTCGCTACTTCCGAAGCTCTCGCCGCGTCAACTAAAAACGCATTGTCCGAGCCGAAGTACGGGAGGCGCTTCCCACTTCTCGTAGTCCGGATGCCCGAGCTCCGCGAGCTTGTTCGCCGCGTGAAGTCGCTTGCGGCGCTCGACCGCCACAGCCCATCCCGATGTGGGGATCGATATCGGAAAAGAAGCGCGCGATGCGCATTTCGTTGGCATACTCGGGTTCACTAGACGTCGTAGTCCATTCGACGCACGCGCGGATGGCCGCGCTAGTCGTACGGGTCGAAGGACCGCGTGAGGAGGAGTAGCTCAAGCGGTGAGTCGTACGAGGAATGGTAGGCGATCCAAGAGTCTTTGTCCGCGTCGGGGTCGCCTTTTCCGTTCACTTTGGCGAGCTGAGGGACGGGAACGGTTAATCGTGGCTTAATTACACAATGGGATGGACATACCTTCCACACGCCGTTTTTGGCTGCAGCGCGGAAGTGGCAAGGGAGCATGTCGTATGGTTCGTCGGCTGAGATCAGGCGATCGCGGTCCGTGGTCATCATTCCGTCGAGAAAGGATGCCAATTGGCCCCAGATTAATTCTCCTGTAAGACATCGTAACGGCAGAACGTGGAGAATGGTCTGGAATTATACCTGAGGTGATAGTGAAGCATCCCTGAAGCTTCTGTACACCTGCAGGTTCAACGCTCCCCCAAGTCGAGTCGAAACGGTAGATACAGCCAGACTGTTGCTCCTCCTGCTCCTCCTTTTCCCCGAAGGCGATCCACTTCCGGGGAAAAGCATCGCCCCAGCGGCGACTTTGCTTCAACTCGAGCACCGATTTATATATTTTACATTCGTCTTTGTGGCTTGATTTCCAATCTATGAGCTGACAGTCCTGCTATGCCGTGAGTACTGTAGAAACGCGCAGAAAAATTGACGGAGATACCTTGCCACAGTAGGAAGCCGCCAGACAACGCGAGCACCGAAGGAGGCTCATTTTCACTGGATCATCTTCCCTTTGACAAAACGTACAACATTGGGAGGAATCGACGGGCGTTTCCTGCTCAATGTTGACATTGATAATGAGCAGAGCCAGCAATGGACAGGGAAAGATCTTCGGAATCAAATTCAGTACGAGATCCGGAGTCGGTTTAACGCCTACTTTTACGAATTGAGGGTGCTTTAGGCGTAGCCCAACTCTGCCATCAGGGTAATCGTACTGCTCCGCGTACAAGACGGCGATCGTGTTATTTATTTTGAGACTCTCGTAGTCGAAGGACGCGGTAGAATCGAAATGAAAAGTCACAAGAATCGACTCTTCATCTTTGTCCTCGACCTCTATCGCGGCGCGAGCCCCACGGTAGGTCGTTATTTTCGTGATCTGGCCGAGGAAGCACCAGTGGCGAGGTGGGCTGTCCAGCCAGTCCTCAGATTGATAGAGCGAACGCGGCGCGCAGCTTTTGTACGCAGGAAAGGACTTCGGATTCCTGAGATCGTCCGGGTCGGTGGCCAGTGACTCTTCGTCCTCATCGGTGGGGTATTCGTCCGATTCCTCAAATTCGTCGGAGGAGTAACCATTTCCACAGAGCGCGTCAATGAAATCGGCATCAGGTTCGTAGTCAATCGCATCCATGCCGCGAAACGCCGTGTGATACATTTCAACGATTGGAGGGAGGAGAGGGCCACTGAAGCTCAGAGCAAAAGGCAAACGGAAAACGGACACTGCCACTGGCACTGATAGCACGTGAACATTCCCACGGGTAGTGGACAAAGGGCCTGCCACTCACCGCTGAGGGCTTGTGGCAGTCATTCAAAAGACAGAATGCTCCTCAGCCTGCCCGGCCAATACATTTCCGGTTTAAATCGAATTGTCGGTGGCTAAAAATGCGATTTTCAAAATCATGGTTGGGAACCAGCAGCGAAGGAGACAATGTCTCGGTGTATCCAGAGTGGAATTCCTGAGGAAAGTCCCTCATAAAGTTGGTGAAGCAAACAAAATCGTGCCTCACATTGACCCGTCAAGACTCTCAGGTTTGTTTCGTTTCCCAAGATTCACTCACGGTTTGGAAGTTTCTCTTTGGATTCAACCAAGATTCAACTGTACTTTTCCTCTTGAGACGGATGTGAACAATTAAACAGCATGTGTCATGGCTGATACTATTAAATAAAACGCTCAATAAACATGCTGAAGCTGTCCGTTTTACATCGGCTCAAAATTTTTCCAATTATAATCTTCCTGACGGGGTTATCATGATCAAGCCGTCGATCGGCATCTGATCGCCGATCAGGGCTGAAAGGGAACATCTCCTCGCCGCTGTGAGAAACAGCGGCAACAGTGGCGGATTTGAATGGGACGACGATGACGACTGAGTTTCCTCAGCCTGCTGAAATCATCCTGAAGATGTCGGGGTATTTCATGAACCGAGCGTGTTCACTGTCTGAAACGTTGACTTCGAATTCGTGATGCGGCGCCCAGACGACGCGAGGTGATAGGAGATTAATGGTCATCATTTTCTCTTTCTCTTCCCACCATATCATGGCTCACCCGCGCCTCGCCTGCCTGGGCGTCTTCCTCCTCCTTCTCGGAGGCGCCAACTGCGACATTACTGTCTACCATGCAAACAACGCAGCAGCGTTCACCACAGTCCCTGGCGCTAAATATACCGGCCCGGCAGCCTATAATCCAACCTCCCTCGTCGCACCCCCCGTACCAACGCCTGCAATCCAAACCACCCTCGACGTCGCACTTCAGAATTCGGGCACGCCAGGCATTTCCGTCAAGCAAAAGGGCTCCTTCCTCGGCTTTTCCATCGAAATGTCTGTGACGAATCAAGTTTGTCAGTGGCGGCCCCTTTCTTTCTTTTGTATCGTATACTGAATCCTAAACGCTAGTGGGCAAGAATTCGTCGCTCATCCAGGTCCCCTTCCTCAACCTCATGTCCAATATCGTCAAGCGCGCTGGGTCGGTCATGGTCCGTGTGGGAGGTAACACCCAAGAGTCTGCCAAGGTACGCCACGTCAATATCGCGCCAAGTCAGGCTTATGAATGTTTCTACACTGTAGATCGTGGATAGTCTCCCGGACGGGCGAATCCTTGCGAAGGATTACGCAGGCGCCCATGGAACGACGGAGACCCCGCCGCTCGACATCACAGTCGATATGCTGCATCTCATGCGCAAAATCTCAGACCTAGTCCCCGTGCACTGGTTCATGGGTATCCCGTGGTTCGTCACCACCCCCTTCAATACCGCTATCTGCAAGGCGGCCGACGAGATTATCGGCGACTACCTCCTCGGGATGCAAGCATCGAACGAGCCCGATTTCTACGTCGGCCACAAGCACCGGGATGCCCCATATCTCCCGGGTGATTACGTCAAAGAATTCTCCACGTTCATCTCACAGATCGCCACCGACGGCAGCGACGTCAACGGCGTTAGTCCAGCATCGTGCTCAATGAAGGCGCATCACTCACGTTCCGTCCCATAGAGAATCAAGAACATGCTCATTGGCCCCAACATCGCTATTTCGAACGACGACTGGACGTTGGATAAGATGTGGGCCACGGGCTTCATCGACACGTTCGCTGCCAACTTGAAGTATCTTGCCTGTGGAGAAGTGTGTGCCTTGCCTCTTCGCTCATGTAGCTTTCACTAACCTGCACACCAGATACCCACGCGACAACTGCGCCGCCATGTTCGGCGGGGGCGTGGGGGCCGTCGTCCCGCAGGAGATCCTGCCCAGATACCTCACCCACAACGGCCACAAAGAATTGATTGATCAGTATCAAGCAAGCACGCTACTGGCGCAGACCAAGGGCAAGCCGTTCTTGATGTTCGAGACGAACACCGTGCGTCCTTCTTTCTGTCAGCATCGGCGTGTTCGCTGACGCGCGCTACATAGGCATCGTGCGGTGGCTTCATGGGCGTCTCAGATTCAGTTCACGTCCGCACTTTGGGGACTCGACTACGCTCTGTATCTGGCCCACTCCAACTTCACCGGCGCCATGTTCCACTTGGGTGGACAGAACGTGTTTTACTAACGTCAGTGTTCCTCCCAATACCTTCTCTTCATTGTTCTAGCTGACAGCGCGCCCGTTATCCTTCAGCCTTTCACATGTATGCTTCCTCTCCATCAAAATCACATTATCACAGAACTAACGAAGCACTAGCCCCACCCACGAATCAAACGACCTTCCACCAGTGGACCATCGGCCCCATGTACTACGCCGTCCTTGCCATGGCAGAGGTCCTCGGGCCGACGAACAACAGCCAGGTGCTCGACCTGCCCATCCCCGGCTCGACCGAGTTCACGCCCATGTACGGGATCTACGAGAACGGCGTGCCCGTGCGCGTCGCGATCTTCAACTACGTGGACGACCCGAGCGGCGCGACGGACGTGCATGCCTCCATCAGCATCAACGGCGGGACGCTCCCGAGCGCGGTGAAGGTCAAGTACCTCCTCGCGAAGACGGTGGTGCAGAAGGGCAATATTACGTGGGCGGGGCAGGTGCGCGTCTTTCCTCCCTTCGCTTCGCTTCCACCACGACTCATTCCTCTCCCCCCGCAGACCTTCGGTGGGAACTTCGATTCGGACGGGTATGCGAATTGCTTTCGTACTCATTCGACCTTCTGACTTGTGGCCTTCATAGGCGGTTGACGGGCGACGAGGTCATCGAGAGCGTCCCCTGCGACCAAGATAAGAAGGTATGCATAGTGCGCGTCCCCGCGCCCGGGTTCGCGCTCGTGTACCTCACCGATAGCGTGTACTCCGAAAAGCAAGACCCTCCGCAGACCTACGCGACCACCGCACGGACGAAGATACACAACACCGGTTCGTCTGCATAGAAAGATACCTACCGTGCGCCGCTTGAGCTGACGTCCCTTCTTACTTCACCCAGCGACGATCCCGCCGGAGGTGCTCGCGACGTCGAATGGCCAGCGCCAGGGAGTTCTGGAGCTCCTGGGAACCAGCAGGCCGCCGAAGAACGCGGCGCGGCACAATGCCCCGCTATTGGTGAGCGTCGTTGTTGGTGCGGCGGTCATGGGTGCGGCATTGGCGCTGGGTGGCCGAGTATAGAAGCCACGCTTTTGCAAGGACAGTGGTGTCAGACTATTCACGTACTAATTGCAATCTCCATCTGCGAGTCGAGCCGAGACGGTCGTTACTACAAGTTGTACATATTTGGCTTTGAGACAATGGAGTCTTTTCACCTTCTGATAGACGAAGGAGCTGCGAAGGAGATAGGCAAATAGCAAGGAGAGCGAAACGACGTAAGCACCGCACCTTACAGGCCCGCAGAGCCGAATCCGGGCCGCGACTTCCCACGCATAACGTGATCTTTGAACGGCCAATGTCCGAAGCTGTGGGTCCTGGCGTAGGCCCTCAAAACGGCCGTTGAAATAATATTCATATTGTGATATCGGAGATATCAGTCTAACTCTAAAATTTTGACCTTATTTAAATAAGGCGCCCTGCTTCTATTGTTCCCGCAAGTCACCGCCTGTTCAACGCTCCTGCTCATCCACACACAACAAAAAGGTAAATCTGAGGTAAAATTATTCCAAGCCAGGCAAACCAATAACATCCTAAAGCAATATGCTCTAATGATTCGGGGACCTCACATGCATGACATCTCCCCGTTATCTCTAATGTGTCGAGGTGAGTCCAGAAATCACCGACATATGTATGCACTTCCATAGAAATTCCCGGGTCAAGCGTTGCAGGTTTACCGCCCGAATTGACTTCCAAATGGTTTCATTGGTCAAAATGTAGTCCGAAAACTCTTTAACTGAACGACGGATGCGATCCAAATTTACAAATGTAGCTTTCCACTGAGGTCTGGGTTGTAGCATCCGTATTATCTTGTGAAAATATCTTTGTGAGCCCTGTGATAAAGGCACGCCTGGGCACTCAAACATAATATCAATTTATGTGTCCACTTCGACCGCCCATGCGTTAACATTCGTCGCAAATATATCACCTTCTTGAACTTAATTTTGGCTACTCTCTCTTTCAAAGTTGCCAGCACCGCTTTCACTAGACGGCCCCACTTTGAATCTAGCACGTCATTCTCAGTCCTCGATCTGTCCTTAACCAGTGCTCAAGGTAAAAGATCTGAGGCAGAGAAAATCAAGAGTGGAACATTTCTCTCCGTATTCGTAATAGTTCGTAATACAACAAGTCACTGCGTTGAAGCCGTTTGTAGTCACAGGGTGTGGCTACGGGGGTAGACAAGGGGGTAGACACGGATCTATGTGTACATGGGTAAAATCGTGTAGACACAGTATGTCTACACATGGTCTACCCTATCCAAGCTGTGTCTACCTGGGAGTACCTTGGTAGACCCAGGGTAGACCCAGGTACACCAAGTTGGAGAACCATCTTTGAGCTCCCATTTACATTGGTAGGCTTGTACTGGTATTTTCCAAGTATTTGTCCAATGATTCTCATCCTAAATTCTGACGTGGGCCATGATTGTCGAAGTTATGACATGTTTGGTTCCCTGATGCGGCGCGCTAGCCGCACGTGGCGCCATTTCAGACACGCTCTGCAGAGTCTGCCTACAGAGTGTAATCGATATCTGCACATAGATAGATGTCAAATTGTTATATTGTATTCATATATGGTGTGTCGACATGGGTCTACATCAGTGTTGGCCCAAAGGGCAAAGCCTTTAAACCTTAAAGGCCTTTAAAAGGCCTTTATGAAGGCCTTTACATTTTTCAGTCGGCCTTTATGAAGCCTTTAAGTGTCACGTGCCTGTGATACAATGACGAAAAGAAGGCCAGAGAAGCTGAAATATTCAAGGTGTTCATGCAATACCTCTCCGGAATTCTGGAATAGGTGATTTTACATCTCGTGTTCCACATCGGCTTTCGGGGTGGAAGCCACTGACCCTCTGAATTTTGTTCAGCGGATTGGAGCCAGACTCAAAACCCCGTACCCGCAAGCCGTCGGCATGAGTGATGGAGGGGGAGGAGAGGTTAATGGAGGAGCTCGCAGAAGATCTCATCCCCGGTGATGGGGGGATTGAGATACATTCTGACGACGAATACCACAATTAATTATCCAGTGCTTGAAGGTGTGGGAAAAAATCTTAAAGGCCTTTAAACTGCCCTTTAAATAAAGGCTTAGGCCTTTAAGCCTCCGATACCCCGATTTAAAGGCCTTTGGGCCAACACTGGTCTACATGGGTCTACATGGAGTAGCCCTGGTCCGCCCAATGTAGTCACACCTATGACAGCATGTGACTACCGTGTGTAGACCAGGCTAGACAAACGTAGACAAACATATATGTCGATCCCCCTCGTCTACAGGGGTAGACAAGGGGTAGATCAAGGTAGACCAAGGTAGGCGAACGTAGCCTACCCTCTGACTACAAACGGCCTCAACGCAGTGAGTAGGCCTCCTAAGAGTGCATGACCGTTTTTATTTCTGAGATCACTCCGAGGTTTTAGGCGATGTCAGAAATTTGATGAAATCTCAGTGTGACTTCTGAGTGACTTCACACTATCCTCGACTTTGCGACAACTCCCGCACTTAATTTACAGATGAAAACTTCAGGTTCTATTTGAGGATGGTACTGGAATTTAATTAGGGTAAAATGACCCATAGCAGCACCACGGTCGTTCTTTTTCGTGTCACCCATTAGTCTCTCCTAGACAGACGCTTCAACAGATCTCGTACCTCGTTTGTTGAAGTCTGTTATTGATCGCGGGGGTCCGATTGGGCCAGGATCTTATTAGTATAATCGTCGGAGTTTGAAATCTCAATACAAACGCGCGTTGTGCACTCTTTGCGATGATTAAAGCTCTAAAAACTCTTCCAGAGAGTCTAGGGAGTCGCTTCATATGTTCTGTACATGTATGATATTTTATTTGAGCTCTGTGAATACATCTAAAGTTTGGCGACGCGGTTGTGGGAGACATCAGCTGATGCCATCAGCTTCCTGCGGTTTCCGCGGGCTCAATGCTTTCAGCACTGTTGGGTATATTATCAAGAATCTGAGGAGACTAGACGTGCTACACATGTCTAAAGCCCTTAAATCCCAAAAAGAATCACATTTTATGCCCTCTGCGCCGCGGAATTGACGCGACGAAATTTGAAAGTCCGATGATTAGTCATAAGCTTCTGCTCCAATCAGACCCCACTGATGGCAACAGGACTAGTCACCCATTCCCCTTTAGGCTGCCCCAACATTTTTGGAATCATCATTTTAGGATCAAACGAGCGTTTTGGCCTGTGCCGATATGCTCAGTTCCGATTAAATTAAATGTGGAGAACAAGGACACCACTTACGCGTACTGTTTCTTTTTGTTCTTTATCATCACGTTCAAGGTCCTCGATACTGATCAATTGAGAACAAGAAGCAAACTTCCGTATTGCCACGGCCCACAGTCTCAGCCCCCGGGCGAAATATGACGCGTTTGTGTACCTTTTCTACAACTGTGACTCGTCTTTCGCAATTTCACCCTGTCCCACTGTAATCAGGGATCTTCGATTTAATTTATCTCGGGAACAAGAATCAGTTGGCACTGTAATAACTACCAACAGCATTACGCGTCTTCGTAGGTGCGCCTTCTTCAAAAAATGACTGGATACCCTTTCACGGTCGCTACTATTGGCTCCGGGAACATCGAGTCAATCACCGAATGTGTTATATGAGGACAAGTGGTCACTAATCGAATTGGGGGGTGTCAAGGACGCCACAGGCCGGGAAACGTATATAAGGTAAGGATGAGAGAGTCGGTGTACTCAGTCCATTTGCTCCCAATGCAATTGATGGATCCTAGTTTCTCGCAGCACGACTCTGGAAGTCGTTCTAAGGGGCCGCGTCCTCTCCACTTGAGGAAGCTAACAGACCCCAAGTCCCGCGCGCGGGAGTTGTGGGACCCATCACTGACCCATCGGCATCGGAGTTTGTACGTCAAGTGGTCGACGACCAGCGACGAAGGGGAGAAAAACAATGTAGAAGTGGCTCGTGGTCCAGCGGCAATTGATGATGAAGAACATTCCAAAGGCCGTAAAATATATATTCATCGAGACAACGCGTGTGGTGGAGACCCGAATCACATCTGGGTTAATGAACCCAGATTTTAGGTGGGCACGAGCATAAATATGAAGTTTAATCGCAGCTCACTTGTTATTCTTACAAGTGATGAAAGTCGAAGAGACAGACAGCGTAGCTGAGATTGACCTCAACACCCGGTGTATCAAAGACTCAATTAGAACTCCCATCAATACTGTGCCCTATGAAGGGTGGTGGGTGAATGTCGGGACGACAGACAGAATAGCTGGGATTGATCTCAAAACCAAGCGTATCGAGGATGGCGCGATCTTATATACCATCAGTACTGTGACCGAAAGAATGAAAGACGGATGGTGGGAGAGCGACTACGGAGCGACGGTATTCACCCACCTCGTCGTGCTCGCAAATTTGAACGAAGTGCGACATACGAAGGGGCTACGGGCGCAGGAGGCAGAGAGGCCACGATACACGTAGAATAGAATCGTTGTTGCGATGGGTGTCACGATGGTTCTATCTTCAAAAGAAAGCGACGTCCCAAATTTTGGTGAAGATGTGGCGGCTATCGGACAGCCAACATATCGTACGTGAAAGTATTTTGTGCGAAGCACTGCAAGGTTTGCAGCTTATGCCGTCCAAGAGAGCCCAGCGCATGTCAGAGCCTAGGAGTCAGGCCCGTCTGTAGGGCGACGCCGAATAGTAAAACGGAGACACAACACAACCAATAACGCCTCAAAAGGATATAGTTCAATTGTGCAGATACACACTATGAGAGAGACTTCCGCTACAGTCCAATTATTGACGAGCGAATCTAGTGAGCGCGTCTCTAGTGAGCGTTGTTCTTGTGGTGCTCTAAAACTATTATTAGTCAACTGAAATCAAGGCAACTTCAGCAATGTACTCACTCAGGTGCACTGCAAGTCCAAAAAGCGTCAGATACGGGAAACAAAGCTCAGAGCCACCAAACGTACGCTGGTAATCCATCGTATAGCCAATAAGGAAGAGACCACCGATGATTACGAGAACTGGGCCAGCGCTCGCGTTTTTTCCGCTGAAATAGCGGCCCTTGATTCCCTGGAACGCTGGGACAGGTGCGCGACCCTTAGGAAGCTTGGAGTAGAACTCGACCAGCGGTCCAAGTCCGCCATTGCCTTCGCCAGACTGGAGGAATTAGCAGGAGATATTAGCTAGGAAGATGGGACGACACATACGACAAGCTTAGGAGTTGCAATTTTGGGAGGAACTAGCCCGTGCATGGCGCGTCGCGCGATGGAGGCGTGCATCGTGGTGGTGCAAAGGATGGAGTATGTGGCCTTGTTTGGATCGGGGGTCCCGGCCGGCAATCGGCAATTGATGGCTGATTTCCTCGTTTACCTTTATTTTATTTTTTGTTTCTCATTCGTGTTTGGGCTCTTTTCAGGTACTGTCGAGTCGGAGTCTCGATGACAGTATCCAGTTTTTCCTGCAGAGATATTTGGGCTACGAACTTGGACCTCGCCTTGAGTACCCCTGGTTCCGATCAAGTTCCACATAATGACATTCGAGGAAAAATGAAACATCCGCCCATTCTCGAACATATATTCTGGCGGGAACCGGGCACTGCTTTGCGGAGCGAATTTTATCCTTTCAATTGTCATCCGCCGGGCCGAGACTGATGATTTTTTTAGCAAAGCGTGGCCACAGTGACCACGATAACTCCTCTTCAGCGTCGTCTGGCAAACTTGATTTTGATGGCGTTGAAAATATCAAAAGACACTCCCTCTGCTTGCCAGTCTATCAGCCTTAGTCCTACGTTCCAGACTATCCAAGCAACTTGGTACAGCCTCCGAGTCGCCACCGGAGGTTTCACCACACTTCTCCCGCTTTCTGGAACTCATCCGCAGCGGCAGTCCTCAATTTTCCTCTGGTCTCATTCATGCTTCTGACCTGGGCCTAGCCGTATATTTAGTATAAAAGCCAGGCCACAATGCCCAAACACTTCTCACCGCTCCCTGCTCGGTCCACACCTCCCTCCAGTTAACCACTCCCCTTGCATCCTATCATGAAAGCATCCATCGCTGTCCTTGCCTGCCTTCTCACCGCGGTCTCCTACATCTCCGCCACGCCTTTAAACACCACCGCGGTCTCCAACATTTCCGCAACTCCAATAAACGCCACCGGTGCAGCCGACGTTTGTTTCTCAAAGTGATACTCTGTCTCATCGTATGAACTCACCACCCCATTTTCAGCAGCGTATCGTCGTACCTTGTGCCCCCACAGCCGTTAGGATCCCCCTCTTCCGCCTCTACAACCGCCGCTCCGGCGACCACTTTTACACCACCAGTGCCCCGGAGCGGCTCACCGCCCTCCGCGGCGGGTACTCCGACGAGGGTGTCGCCGCCACGGTGTTCAGAAGCGCGCAGTTTGGAGGGCCCGTGATTCCGTTCTACCGGCTCTACAACAAGAGGTCAGGCGACCATTTCTACACGGCGTCCGAACGCGAGGCGCGCAGCGCTTCCGGGTACACCCCCGAGGGTATCGCGGGGTATGTGTATACGACGTCCGTCTGCAACAGCGTGCCGTTGTACCGCTTGTACAATGGGAAGGACCATTTTTACACGAAGGACACCGCGGAAAGGGATTCGGCAAGGAGAGGAGGGTATAGGGTCGAGGGCGCTGCTGCGTTCGTGTTGTAGATCGTCCTGGGATTGTTTCGTTACGGTTGAATGTTCTCCCCTCATTTGTACATATGATCTCCTGTACTATCGCCACGAAATGTATTGTAGCTCTGATTTTTCTCTTTTCTTTCAAAATGAAGTATTTCAGGTTCGCTCTTCACTAGAACTGCTCAAAAATAAAATCTACATGCTCTCCAGGACCCTGGCTCAAAGCTACTAGTTTCCATAGTGTCTGTGCTGCATCGCGCCGCTTAGCACCCATATCATAACGCCACCCCACGATGCTCTAGATCTGACATGCTGGCTATTATTATATGATCAACGCCCACAATCCTGGCCCATAAACTGATTATAACCGTGCGGCTATCACCTTGCCCGTTCATTTTTTTTGCACAAAGATATCTGAGCGTTTACTTCTCCATCGAATATTCTGTGCAACTCCCGGCTGTAAATGCCAGAAATAATTTGATAAATTCGCCATGTGTCGTAACTCAAAATTTCGTGAGCTACACTCGTTCCTCTTGAGACTGCGTTCACGATTCCCTCCCCCTCAGAACAATACATAAATACTTATTGGCTACATACTGGGTGTTTTGCGATTGAATACATGCGTGAACTACTCCGCGAACTTCAACCGCGGCCGAAATTTCCTCGCCACCAAGTGTAGCGGCCTCTTTTTACCCCGCAGCTTCTCGTACGAGCCACATGCATTGCACACCTGCTCTCCATCGGCATTCCGCCGCCACACCGGCGTGGTCTGCGTGTGGCAGTGGCTGCACTCGCGCGCGTTCTTGCCGTTGCTAGTAGGAATGGGCTCGCGCTCGGCGATGTACACCGCGACGATGTCGACCTGTGGAGAGGGGCGCGGCTCCTGCCGGCAGACGAGCCCGCAGGCGTTGCAGAGGTATTTTTGCGTCGTGGGGTGCCGGCGCCAGAGCGGTGTAGATGTCGAGTCGCATTGGGAGCAGCGCCGCTCGGCGTGAGCCTCGGAGGCGGACGTGGGGGGGAAGCCTTGGTGCGGAGTGCCCGGGGGTGTGGGGTCATCGTCCGAGTCCGAAGACGGCGAGGTGGTATCGGCGTGCTCTGGGTAGGGTTGGTGATAATGTGGAATAGTTCCCCAGGAGGGCTCGGGAGGTGAATGGAACGAATTGTGGACATCGTTGAAGACATCAAGTCCAAGAAACTGTGATGTACTGTGCGACGGCAGAGACGGCAAGTATGGAGAGGTTGTTCTGCGAGGGTATTGTTGGGGAAGCTCGATGGACGCAGGTGGATCTATTGGCGCATCCCGCGCGGCCGACACGGAATATTGGAATGGGGGGGCGAAGATCCAAGAGCCATCGTCGGCCGCCTCATACGACAATTGTGACTGCAGGGATGTAGTGGACGGCGCGATCGCATCTGGTGAGTCGTAGGAGTCGAAATAGTGCATCTCCACGTCGTACTTCTCGCACGACGGAACGTTGGGCGGAATGAAGTGAGTGTCACAGAATCGCGCACTACCACTACTATCCGGCAGTTGGGTACCTAGCGAGCGATTAGAAAAGAAAAAAATGTAAATGTCGAACACCTACCGAAATTCATCGGAGAGAACAGGACCCCGTCGCGGCGAGAGGACTTGGAAATCCGCAAAACGGGAGACGGAGGAAGTCCTTCATGAGCGGCTGCATGGACGGAAGTGAACACAAGAGGGAAGAGGGGAAGGCGAAAAGACATTGCGCGCTAAAGTTCCACGGCACGACCTCCCTTCTTATCCTTACTATTTATGTACAAGCCATTCTTCCATAAAAAGCAAGGCGCATCAGACGCGAGTGATGCGCGTCACAGAGGGGCGATAATCTCGGGGCTGAAATATCCCCACCTATAGGAAATCTTTGCCAGCGCACCACGTTTCAACATCTTTCTGCCCCAATTGGCGCACGTTGGGGGTTCGCGGTCAAAAGGTTGTACGGCAGGGCGGTTAGAACCAAGGCAACAAGGGCAGTTGACGCGCCTACGACGCCCCAGCCGTGTCACGTTGATTCGTTCCGTGCTCGTTCCGACGCCCACCCGTGCTGCGCGGAAGATCTCCACGGACCAAGAATCTTTCGACGTCGATTAGCTCAGCCGCTCAGTACATCGAGGCAACTTGAAAGAACATACGCCATCGATGGCTCCGCCCACTCGTGTGACGACGTGGGTGGCAGACTTTCTCTGGACCGGGTAAAACTGCTGAAAAACGTCCAGATCACTCGGACGGATCTCGGTGGCTGAAAAAAATCAACAATATCGAGCAGTATGGCATCCTGGTGTCGCAGAATAATTCTTGGAGGACGCAGGGAAGTCGCAGAGAAGACGTAAAAGGATGTAGCGATGGACAGTTCGGCGCTTCAGCCTGGAATACTCGGCGCTGATCGGAATGCTGGGCCAAAAATGTTACGAGCAAGAGTCACACCTTGGCCGGTGTCGCAGACGAGCCCAAAGATGAAATGTCCATAAAGAGCAAAAAGATGTAGCAATGGAAACTTCCGCAGCTCCAGCCTGGAATGCTCGGCGCTGATCGTAATGCCGGCGACAAAATGTTGCGAGCAAGCGCTAATGAGTATGCCCCCGGCTAGTATCGCAGGGTATCTTGAAGGATACGAGGTAGCTCAGAGATATCATGTGCATAAAGGATAAACAGACAGAAAAAGACGTAGCACTGGACACTTCCGCAGGTCCAGTCTGGAAAGCTCCGAGTCGGCGCTGATGGTAATCCCGGCGTTAAAACGTTGTGAACAAGCCAACAAGAGCGGAGCTAACAGCATCTGAGTTGGGACGGGAAATTTCCAGAACCAGATCTCCGTGCGCCGCCACTGCGAGATCTACCAGAGATCGGTGTCACGAGAGCAGTTTTGGAGTATGCAAAAAGGAAGCGGAGGCGTATCAGAGCCGAATGAGACCAGAAGCGTTGTTCCTGATTGACTGAGATACCATTGCAAGACAATGAACGTGAGAGTCATGAAGAGTCAAAACGCAGATCACCGAGATCAACCAAGATCATCAGCTCGCGTGGCCAACGCATGGCAGTCATCATTCTGTGATTGCCCCGATCGGGGCGTCCGAAAATTAGCGCGAAGTTTGAACCTGGAAATAATCCTCTCAGCTCTGTGATTGCTGCAAGATGTGGCGACCATTCTGGAACAGCACCTGCAACCCCCGTAGTTGCCCTAATAAGCGGAGTTGTAAAAAAGATCAGCGGTAGTTGCGCTCCGGCGGCCATTGTCCCGACTCCCCATTCTGCGAGTACTCGCTCATGGCGAAGTGCGTCGTGGGGACAGGAAAGGAGCAAAATGAGTGCGGTGTGTTGCGGTGCGTTTCAGATCTCGAGGATAGATCGCATATGGCACGGTTTTCTGAGGAACTGGCTCATTGTAACGAGGTGCATTGAAGCGTCCGGTTAGGAGATGCTACCTCCTGTCAAGGAAAAAAATAATATTCATGTGACGTATCATAGAGAACACGCTGAGTAGTTTTGTCGCAGTTGCATGAGCTTGGTCATGATTCATCAGCTTTCCCCACCGGGTAGGTAGGTAGGTAGGTATTACACGGCATGGTCCCGCTTAGGAACGCCGTTGGGGAAGTATCCCGGTATACAAGCAGGTATTTATGTACACCATCGTTCCCCACCTCCATTAGTCTTCCGAGCCGAGCTCACGCACCCAGTTTCCCGTCACGCTGTAGAACCCAGTCGACCAACAGAAGCAAAATAGTGAAACAGAACATTTGTACCTTTAGATCAGTCAGCCCATCCGAAACAAGGGAGTCGCGTAAAAGATTTCAAGAACTTCATGGGCAAATTTAGCCAGGAGAGCGACAGTTGAACGTTCATAAAGCACGAATTTGAAGAAATCAATTGAATTCTCATCATCCGAGCGGCGGCGTAAGCTCGGTGCTGTGGTGAGTAATTTTTCCAAGAATATGGCTCTCAGGGAAACAACCTCCGGCGATGAATCACAAGAAAAAAGCGCATGTTCGGGAGTTTCAACTTCACTACGGCAGAACCGGCAGACCCGTCTGGAACGGTCGTCTTCTCGTGGGTGCTCATGATCCACATATCGTAACACCTCGACGGCGAGTAAATGGGTTGACAGGAGCAGTGAGGTAAGTGCTTCTCGGTGCTTCTGGGTGTTCACCATTGACAAATAATGCCGTAGTCGAAGGGTTTCTGGTGCGGGAGGCTTGTCTTTCTGTGGTTCACGACGTCATTGTATCAAATAAAGCTTTTCTGACGAGTCGACGACACCTTGAATCCATTCTAGCATGAGTTTATCAACCAATTTTGCATAATCCAATATGGATGCAGCCGTAGCATTTGCAAGGTCGGGTCCCACGCATGTAAATGGAAGTTTGGATGCTGCAGTCAAGAGATCCTTAGCCCAGCTTTTTTTGCCCACGGCAGCTAGCTTTATTGAGCTATTTAAAGCAGCGCGCGCAAAGTGAGTTGGCAGGAGTTCTAGCAAGTACTGCAGGTACCCATGAGCAAGGATAAATCGTCGAACACATAAAGGCACGATTCCCGTTTCCGTGTACAGCGGTATGAGCATGGAACGTCCATGGAGGTTGAGTACCTGGCGAATGAAAGAAATTTGAACTTCACAGAGTTGTTTGACATGCACGTCTTCACAGTCCGGGGAAATTTCGCAGCCGTGTGTGAGATGACAGTCAATGCGTGCCATGTAGAGCAGCTTCATTACTCTGGGTGTCAATCTACCAGTTTTATCCTCAACTCCCATAATACGGTGCACGCAATATCGCGCTGTGCCTGCTTTAGACTTATAATGATCTTGGAAGATATTTTGCGTGTCGGTTCGCAGATGTACACCGACGTACTTCTCTTCGTTTGTGAGCTTAAGGACAGCGTCGCCGAGCATGAAAATAGGTAATGGGCTAGGGAGGGAGCCGAGTATCAGGATCACAGTATTCAGCATGTTGATCTGAATGAAATTTTTGGCACACCAATCCCGCAGAGTGTTCAACTTAGCACGCAGTCCTCTTGCGGACAGTGACACGAGCAGCACATCATCTGCTTGAGCCATCATTGCGATGCGAACGCTCTCCATAACCACATCATCCATATCGGGGAGCATTACCAGATCAGCCATGAACAAGTTCCAGAGCACCGGGGAGGCCGGATCACCCGTTAATAACCCAATAAGTGCCTTAAATTCAGTCGAACTTACATCGCCGTGAAAGTCGTCTCGTCGACATCCCTCAAGAATCGGGGTCATCAATCACAAAAACGGAACAATTCGGTCAGCCATTAGTCCAAGACGTCCACGGTATACGTCCGCGCAATAACGACTACGTCCCGCAGTTCTACTCACTCACCAATCGGACGACGTCTTCTTAAAATCCGGTCGCTGACCGCGAGCCTACAGACGGTCAACCAGTTCTGGTAGTAGAACTCTGATGCATCGCGCCGTGCATCCCCGCAGTACATGAAGTTTCGTCGTTGACTTGCCAAGTTTTCACCCTCGGGATGTAGGAGGTATGGTTTTGCTTAAAAACGCATGCCAGAATGCATCCTGTAGGATCGTCAGCGACAGATGTGCGAGAAGCGGAGGATATCCAGGGCCAAACGGTGGCGAGAAACGACGGAGTAGCCGGGTGCGTTCGATAATTCAACACATTAAATATTGGGAATAAATATTGTATCCAGAACAGCGATGCCAGTCATGCTTTTTTGGATTTAGGTGATGAGATCGAGTTTTTTGTAATGCCACTGGACGGAGTATGCCGGACCGTCTTTTGAGCGGGCCGCAAGATCTACGAGTCCATAATCAGTCAAAGGCGCTGCCGCTCGGAGACATGACGCCGACCTGGAAACTACATAGAAGAGACTCGTCCACGGTCATGATTCCTCCTGCGTTGTCGAATTCGCCTCCATAGTTGGGCGCGGAGAAAATTGTAACCAGATGCCGTTTTGCAAAGAACTCGTACTCGTCCTCGACAACCTGCATAATATCCAGTTGAACTCGTAATAGTTCGGATACTGGCTCGATTTCACACACCTGATGGCCCCGGCATATCAAGTCCATGTCGTGTTTCTGCAGGAAGCGCGCGACGACGTCGGGACCGAATGTAAACGACACGCCGCGATCGTTCTCCCCCCAGCCCTGGATGTCCTTATCCGGGTCTGACCACACGAGATCAGACATTAGGCCTAGGTACAAGCGTCAACAGTGTTGACACAGTGTTAAGACACAGGTCACACACCTGTATCAGGGATATCCGTCGGCCGCATGATGCGGCGTATCTGGTCCATGGATTGAAGGTCCGGGCTCAAGCCGCCGTGCATGGCGAAGATCCGGTCGTCGATGATAGCTGCAATCGGGAAGCAGTTGAAACAGTCAATGAAGGCTCTCCAAAGCTTCACGGTGTATCGTCGTTTACCTGCCGCGTTTGTCAATCATATGTATGCTCGAATTTCAGCGAAATCACCACGTACATTCGTCATAGAACCCGTATATCCTGCTGATCGACGCAGTCTCGTGGTTTCCCCGCAGGAGAAAGAAGTTTTCTGGGTATTTGATCTTGTATGCGAGAAGCAGACTAATTGTTTCGATCGACTGTTTCCCTCGATCTACGTAGTCTCCGAGGAACAAATAATTTGCTTCTGGTGGAAATCCGCCATACTCGAATAAGCGTAGGAGGTCGTAATACTGGCCATGGGTATCGCCTACACATGAGACCATTAGAGGGCCAGTGGTGGCAGAATCCTGCTATACATTTGGCACGCACCGCATACTTTTATAGGTGTCTCGACCTCCAGCAGAACAGGCTGACCCAAAACGATTTCGCGGGCGGTAGTGCACAAATACTGGATTTCATATTCATGGAGGTTCACGAACTTTCCGGGTCTGTTGCCTCGCACTAGAGAGAAGGATAGATAAGCTGCAATTCAAAGTACATTCGTATGAAGTCAAGATGTCACCTTCAAGGAGTCGGTCGATGACACTGTCCAGATCAATTTCCACCTTTGGGCTTGCCATCAGATCCAACTTGAATATGTGTGCCAAGATGGGTGGGTTTCTCGGGGCCGGGGTGCAGCGGAGCAGTGGTGGGCAAGGACAAAGTTGGTGACGAGCATGACTCGGTTCTTCATCAAATCACTGTCAGCGCCCAAAAGCGGTTAAGTGCCGCTGATTGGCATTCCACATGCAAAAAACAGTTACATTGGCAGCTGCAAGTTGCAGCTGAGATATTCGGATTACGGTGGCAACAGACAGACAGAGAGGTTCGCAGAATTTTCATTCGAAGTATGTCGGCGGCCACCAAACATGGCGATTTCGCGCGGATGTTCACGACTGTAACCAATCACGAGAAAGTGTGATAATTAATCCAAGGGAGAAATTCATCCCGCCTGAGGCCTGAGGGGTGCATAAAATTATGCCGGAGGACAACGAGAGGCCAGGATGACCAACGAAATATATACATTGTAGTGAGCGACCAAAAGAGAACCGGAAGAATCAGATATATAGAGGAAGTACGTTGCCAGGCAAGATCAATGGGATCTGTGGTCGAAATAGTGGTGAAGGATTAGACAGAGCAACGACGGCTAAATCCCAAGAGGATGCCATGAGGGAAATCCGCAAATTAAATCGGTGCGCTCGACAACGGCCCAAGCTTGGACCAAGCCCGATTTGGGTACTATTGAGTGAGAGGAAACTCAGCGATTGAAAACATCCAAGGCCACGAATGAGATAGTCGCGCGCCTTAGAGATGGTGCACAGAAAGACATGAACGTCTGAAGGAGATTAGCACCCAGATAACGATGCATGGGAAAGTTTTTCTGCGGCTCGGCCCGGCTTGCTTACCCAATCTTCCTTCTTGCGTCTTACCACCGCAGTGGTCCCTCGGAATCTGCCCCCAATTCAGCTTGGGAAACTTGTACACACAAATTGAGCGGGAAACTTTGCAGCGCGAACTGGATGCATACAAATACCCGCTTCCCGACGAGATTATTTCAGAGATCTTCATTTAAGTCCTTCCCGTTTATCCGGAGACTCCCCCAGCAATTGGACCCATGTCGCCCAATGTCTTATTTGCTGGAAGTGGCAAGGCATAGCGCGTTCCGCGCCGCAGCTTTGAGAGCTATACGACTCGGTGTAACGGCAGTTCCATCGCTCCTATCCTGAACACATGGTTGGCGCGGTCAAAGCACTGCTCTCTCTCAATAATCCTCTATCCAAAACCACGGGACGTGAGCGTCGAAGATATGGCGGTGTTACCTGCATTGATGGGCGCCCTCTCAGCCGCCTCCGTGCGGCTGGAATATCTTGATTTATCTGTTCTTCTGCTCGACCATCCATTCATCCAGACCAATATGCCACTACTCCGGAGAGTAACCATCGGATATGTTAGTTCTAGCCAAGATTTAGACTCGAACCCCTCAATCTTTCAAAATGCACCCCGACTCCATCACGTCGTTTTGGTCCGGCATAAAAGCCGCGATTTCATTCTTGCCCGGCGCCAACTTACGACTCTCATCGTAGAAAAAGGGTCTGAATCCCATTGCATGGATCTCTTGCCTCACCTTGAGAACCTTGTGCATTGTGGATTGCGGATTCTTTACAGAGGATCCCAAACCCCCGCGGGCTTCCCGCCGCTTCTTCACCTCGAATACTTGAGCCTATTCACTTACTTCGGTTGGGCTGGCCCAGTCAATGCCATCCTCAACTTCATCCTACCTGCTCTCCGGAAACTCTCAACCGAAGAGTGTTCTTTCGAGTCCAATGACCTACGGCCCACAATCGCTTCCCTTATTTTGCGATCACAATGCACCCTGGATGAACTCCGCATGACGAGGACGGCTTACCGAGAGCGCTTACCGTGCCGCGTTGCCCACCATCTGGGCCTTCTCCTTGGAATATCCGAAAGATTCGGAGTGCGAGTACTTCGAAGACGAGGAGAACGACGATGAATCCCAATTGGATAAGGAAGAATCCACCATCGACTAAGGTGATCTATTCCCTCTCTCTTCTGCCTGATTACTTATTTGTCATTCTTCAGAAGCTGGGAAAACCGCGCTGTACATATTTGGGGGGCTCCGAATCTCTCACAAGCGGGAATCCACCGGTTCGTCCCATTGTGGCATTGCGGACCATTGTGGCATAGTCTCAGTGTTCGCTGTGGAAGGGTGCAAATTTCTGAACCGCCCCAAAAGTCTCAAGTCACGCTGCTTAGTTCCAGTTGGACCGCCGCATATCACCAGCATGCCTACTTCATGCGGGGGCTCTATCGTAAGCGGAGAACGTCAATTACTGTCTTTCGCTTGTCGGAAACTATCGAAGAATTTTTGAGAACCTGATTCTGTGGGCGGTGAGTTCCAACATCCCTCCTTAAATGTTCCCGACGAGTAATAGGTCCATGCATCATTGCTTCATCGGTTGCCTACGACGTGCCTCAGACTCATAGTCAGTCTGTATACAATTGCAAGCACTTCGGTGGCTACTTTCAGTATTGGTTAAGGGCAACGAATCTAGACGTGCCTGATGTGTCGTGATCTGGTCCCTTCCTTCCATGCCTCGATATCTGAGATAGAACTCCTAGTGTTCGCCCTAAGGCTCAACAATTCTTCTGAACTCCCAGGACGTTCAGGCGCAGGTGAGCATCTGGATTTGTGTCATGAACGCAAGAGCACATGTATATATCCAGTGGAATCGTGAGAGATCTGCAGTGCTCCGCAAAGATATAAAATATCACGGTGTTATGGAGAATCAGGAGGCGATTCTCGCCTCATGTAGCACACGAAGAAGACGAAAAGGAGGTTGAATTCAAAACGCAGCTAACAATACAGACGACGAAGAACAATGCAAAACTTCATGGTTCAATTTCAGTAGGCGCACAACATCGATGCTAATGATAGTTGTCAGAAAGAGTTCAATCCCAAATGAAAAAAAACGCACTCAGTTGGACGATTACCAGCCCGGGCATAGCGCGGGGTCCCTCTCGTACTGCGACCTATTCGATAACGACCATCTGCGCCGCTCCGGTGCCACGCACGGTGCGGGACCTTTGGGGAGGGGCAGCGCAATAGGTGACGTGTAGACCGTCACCTCTACGTCGGCCGGCGCGAGGGACTTTGGATCGACCGGAGTGGGCTTGGGGCTGCGCCGGCGCTTTACGCGTAGTTTGTGCATATGCGTACCGCAGGTCTCCCGTAGTGTGATCGGAGGGAGAGCGGGGGGATTTTTCTCTGAAGGGAAGAGAAGGTATGAGATGAGCTATACGTTTGGTGGATGAAAGGAGCGCACCCTGCTCCTCCGTCAATACGACTTCCTTCTTGATGAAGGTGGGGGCCAATTTGGCTGTTGGCACTGGACTAACGGGAATTGGGTGCACATAGATGATATGCGCAGACACCTGTGGCGAGGGCATCAGGGCAAGTCCAACGGAGACATCACGAGGCCGACTCACCCTGGAGTTACTGGCTAACGCAGTCACTATGTGCGCCGCCTTTAGCTTAACTGACTCTGTGGTCACCGTGGTTCTAGACATGGCAACGGGCATTGTGGTTTTTTGGTTGGGTGTGTGAGGTTGAAGGTAGAGTGTTGGGGAGGACTCTGGTGGAGAATCGTGGAAGTCGAGAGCGCTTTTATACCTCAATCCGAGACAGGGGGTGATCGGGCTAGACCATGTCTCAGATGAAGTCCCGCGGATCCAGAGCAGTTTTCATCCACTCAACGAGTCTTGACTCAAAGGGTCGATCTAGACTGAATGTCTCAGATGAGATCCCGCGGGCCCAGAACAAAATGCCATCCGCTCGACGAAGCACAGTGGGTATGAGACAAGGAAAGGGAAACTCTGACCGTCCCAAATGAACAAGAAATGGATATCCTCGAGCATTGTGAGTGTGAAGTTCCAGAAAAAAATGGTGGATAATATATCATAGCCCCTGTTGCGGACAATTTCCGATTGATGGACCGCGTGACGGAAGTAACTAGTACTACTGCGTCCAGGCTCGCCTAGATTCATCTAGATTGATTTTTCGAGCTTCTCGACCATGTCTCAATTTTTGTAGATTCAAATTTGAGTTGCTTCAAGTTCGCAAGGAGCAGTCAGTAAATAATGGGCCAAAATAGCTGAAATAGGCGACGGAGCCGTCCACTGAAATTTGGTATACGATGCATTTAATTTCTTAGATAATTACCAATAAAATGAATTTCTCTTCAGATTCAACTTCAACCACAGCATAAGATAAGATTACGATAGCACATCAAAACGCATCAAACTCAAGCCACACCAAGCACAGCCAACTACAAGTACACAAATCTTGAGCTTTCCGGCTTTCCGGCCACCATCACCGGCAAGATACAACTCACGGGCAGCGCAATACAGAGTCGGTGGAGCCTTGAAAGGTCATCTGCATACTATACGGCACTGTCAAAAGGCGGAACACGGAAAACTTTTAGCCGCCCAAGAGATCCCCAGTCCTGATCTTTCTTCTGACCGCACAAGACCGTTGCCGACTCATCCAACTATCTCGAGGTTTTGGCCCAGTTTTTCCTACTTGTTAGAAGCTTGGAGCTTCCCCGCCGGTCTTTATCAACCTCCAAATAACACTGGAACGCAATTGGAACAGCATTCAGAAACCATATGATGATACACTATTGATATCCGTTGCCACACATTCGCAGACGCAGACTTATCATTGTTGGGCACACGCTGCTCAGGCGCTCTTATCTATGGCTTCTGGTCTCCTTTGTGCCAAAGTACCTCGTCAATTTCGCCCTTACGAAGGAATTCAAAGCTGATGGATCCCGCTATGGCATGCGTATTCTCGACCAGCCAATGGGAAAGGTGGGAAATCCTCAATGCAAAGACGCTGGTTCGCCAAAACTTCCCTAGATAACGAGCCATATGGTATACGTGCTGGGGACTCCCGACTTCTAAAAATACTTCCAATCTTCCGAGGTCTTTAAATAGAAGGAAATATGTTCAATCTCCGCTCAGCTCTCGCCTTCACGATGGTCCTCATCGCCAGCTTCCTCGCGTCTCTCATCCTCCTTGCTGCGGCGAAACCCATGAGCCGGAGGGCTATGGTCGTCCACGAGACTCGGGAAGCCCCGGCTCGCGGCTTCGTCAAGTCTGGTCTTGCGCCGGTGGCGAAGGAGATAAAGCTCCGTATTGCCATGAAGCAGAACGACATGGTGGGCCTCGAGAAGGCGCTCTACGCCGTGTCCGACCCTACCAGCGCTCGTACGCCCACCGATTACGCACCCACACCACAACTAACCTATTCCATTCCTAGTGTACGGCCAGCACCTAACGAAAGAAGAGGTGGCAGAATTCGTCAAGCCGACAGACGCCACCCTGGCTGCAGTGAACGAGTGGCTGGCCGAGAATGACATCGCCTCGAAGCCCGTTACCCCGGCCGGCGACATGCTGGAGATCTCAATCCCAGTCGCAAAGGCAAACGACCTCCTCAACACGGACTTTTCCGTCTTCACGCATGTTGACAGTGGCGTCACCAGCATACGCACGCTCGCGTATTCCATTCCCGCGACGCTCAAGGAGCACATCGACTTTTTCCACCCCACGACCAGCTTCACGCGCCCCCTGCAGTCGCGTGCCATGTTCAAGGCTATTCGTCCGGCTCCAAATGTCACTCCTACGGTTACTCCTGACGCCACCCCCGTCGCAGACGCCGTTCCCGCATCGTGCGCTACTCAAATTACACCTTCTTGCTTGCAGGTGGGTCTTATTATGGATTGCGATCGGCCTGTATGAGCTGACCATCACCCCGCACAGTCAATGTACGGCATCCCTGCTACACCAGCCACTCAAACTTCGAACAAACTCGGTGTTTCCGGATTTATCGAGGTATTTCTTTTCCCTTGTATCATGTGTTTCACTTGGTTTCCTCAACCTTGTCACGCTAGCAATGGGCCAACTCCCTTGATCTCAGGGTACGCGATCTCCCTCGACAGTTCTTCTTTGGCTATTTGCTTACATTCGTGCAGGCGTTCCTGACCAGCTTGCGGACCGACGTCAGCCCCACGACGACGTTTACGCTCCAGACTTTAGATGGTGGCATCAACAGCCAGACCAGATCTCAGGCTGGGATCGAAGCTGTGCGTTTTCGCCGTCTCTCGACTGCATCGTAGTAATCTCACCGTTATCCATAGAACTTGGACATCCAGGTACGTATATCAGTCCTGGCCTCAATGCGTCGCCATTAATTATTCCGGTCCTGTGAAGTACACCATCGGTGTTGCGACCGGAGTTCCCGTGACCTTCATTTCTGTCGGTGAGAATGGATCCGATGGATTGGACGGATTCCAGTGCGTTCAATCCTGAACGTAGAGATACCGATATCATCTAATAAATAAATCTCAGAGACATCATCACCACCCTGATCAACGAGGCGGCTGCAAGCCGTCCCCATGTCCTGACGACTAGCTACGGATTCGATGAGACCGACCTGACTCGTCCTGTTGCCACGTGAGTTTTTTTCCGCCAATGCTCGCGCAAATTCGCATTTAAGCTGTATTTTTAGCACCCTCTGCAACTCGTACATGCAGCTTGGCGCACTCGGTTCGTTGCACCTTCCACTGCCTTCAGTTTCGGTTTTAATTTTCCATCTAAGGCACATCCATCCTGTTCTCCTCGGGTGATGGTAAGCTTATTCCATTACTCTAAAGTCCTCGTGAATAACAATACTCGTAGGTGGAGTCAGTGGCAGTCAATCGCAGGCCTGGTAAACTTACCTCTTCTCTATTTCATTCCGTGACGATTCTAACAAGATATCATTAGCACAAACTTCGTCCCGACCCTTCCTTCCGATTGCCCATTGTACGTCTTGCGCTGTGCCCGAGCCTTTTCAAATATATTTACTCTCGCTTTTTTCACAGCGTCACCTCCGTCGGAGCCACTGGCGGCATCACCGAAGTCGGCTCCTCGTTCTCCTCCGGAGGTATGCCGCGCTCCTCACTGGTAGGCTTAGAACTTACCCAAATCCCAGGATTCTCGAACTACTTCGCAATCCCGAGCTACCAGGTTTGTCTTCTCTCTCACACAACTTCTTACTTACTGTTCGCTTGACGAAATGAAACAAATGCACAGAGTACCGATGTCGCCACCTACCTCGCCGCCATCGGTACGACCAACAGCGGCAAGTTCAATCGCACCGGGCGCGCGTTCCCCGATGTCGCCGCGCAGGGCGAGAACTTCCGGATTGCGTGGGATAACCAGGTTCGTGCACTCCCTTGTCCACCCTTATATCGAGCCTAATCCCTGGATCGCGTATATGCAGTTCGGCCTCGTGGACGGTACGAGCTGCAGCAGCCCCGCGTTTGCGTCCGTTATCGCGCTACTGAACGACGGCCTCGTCGCCGCCGGCAAGTCGCCCCTTGGGTTCCTCAACCCCTTCCTGTATAGTGCTGCCGGGCGCGCGGCGCTCAATGATGTGACTAGCGGTATGTCTTTCCTTCCGCGTCGCGGAGCTTGAGTGCTGATTTATTTGTATTTCTGCCCAGGCACCAACCCCGGATGCAACACCAAGTACGACTATTTTCCTCTTTTTATCATTTAACGCCCCGATTCTGACAAAATTATGACTATTAGTGGATTTTCGGCAAGGGTGGGCTGGGATCCCGTTACTGGTGAGCTCTGGGACGCGATATTATATTCTGCCTATTGCTGATCGTGAAATTTAGGTCTCGGAACCCCCAACTTCGCGCTGCTCAAGACGGCCGTTGGGTTGTAGAATAAGCTGCGTATCGTTACGTTTTTTTTACGACACAATTGAGATGAATTATCTGGGACATGATTGGAACCAATTTTTTGATTTTGATTTTTCAACCAAGATCGCGCGGTGCTCTTTGACTTGAAGAAGTTTGAGATCCGATTTTATAGCGAATATAGCTGTGCGGCACTCCGACATTGTGCCGACGGTTCATCCGCCCCAATGGGACTCGACTTCATGTTCGCGTTCTTCTGATTCGAAGTTGGCCAGTTAAACATAACAGTTGACCCATAACACAACCCACCTCACCATTTGCAGTAGCAATGAGTTTCTTGATCAACTGACAGTTATCCCAATGCTTGTTCCACGGGCCAGGGTAGTAGTCGCTGCGCTTATCCAGCAGGATCACTCTGCGGCATATTCTGCACTGGACGGACGTGGCCGTCACATTCATCGCCCACACGTCCGATTCAAGCTCGGCTTTACGCGCATTCGTGCTTCGCCATCTCTGCTTGAGGCGCTCTAACGCCGGTTGGGCGTCGTCTCGATGGCATTCTGAGAATAGAGGCGACGCCCGATGCATGCGTCCAGAACGCGTCGTTGTTGTGGATGGGGGAACTAAGCGCAACTGAGTGGCATGCGATGGTTTTTAAAAAAAATCGCGTCGGGCATTCAATGACGGGTAATAAATCGCTCACCTCTCTGACATTCGCGCCAATGTTCTACTACGAGGGCACTGATGATCGCGAGCGGATTCTCTCCGGAATATGAGAAAATATGCACGCAGACACTTTCGAATGGTCTGACGGCTGACTTGGGAGGCACGCTATGTTATATTCATGCGCTGGGTGAACCGATTTCCGGTGGACTGTCGAGTGGCAGTGGCAAATTCGACATGGCTGAAGAGAAAAACGAGGCTGCCATGTGATCATTTTCTCGCACAAAATCTAAGGTTGTTCGGTAGGCAGAGTTACACAAATAATTCTGACAGTAATTCTGATGACTCGCCAAATAGGAATATTGTGTGAAATTTAGCTTGCGTCGATATTATCCACTGAGAGTGAGCGGCAAATTTTCAACCAGACTGAGTTGATGTTGATATTGGGTAAATGAACAATACATTGCTGCCCATTAAAGAGGTGATGCTAAAAGAACCAATGAGAACTCAACATGGAATTCCGAGATGTATCCAGTATTATTGCCGCAAATTAAAGTCGGCCTTCGGGAATCAGAATTGCTTCGCGTTGACATTGAATGACCATCCGACTTCCAGATAAATTTGATGCCCGCTGAACGGTTAATACTACTCTACGAGTCGGAGTACGACTGTCTGTGATTAAACGCCACAAGCTGCTTTGCAACGCCCTCCACCACCTTCCGCTTCACCAGCTTATCTCGCCATTCTCTGACCCGTGGCGACCAGAACGCGCCATCTGTCCTCTCATCCGAAGCATACCAACACCCCGCCAGTCCAGCGTACACCGCACCCGTTGTGTCCGCGTCGCTGCCCATGTTCACGATCAGAATTGCCCCATCCTCGAATGTCTGTGTCACCATGAACGCGTACAGCGCGGCCACAAGCGTGTCGAGGACGTATCCAGTGGAGGGCAGCGCCTCCGTCGTTGGTAGTAACACCTTGAGGCTCTCGGGTTTATCCGCAGGCGCATCCGGGTCGCGCTCATCCAGCATCGACTGGCGAAGTCGCAAAAGTCGGTGATGTGCGATATAATGCGCCTCCATCGCCTCGGGACCACCATCCTCCTCGGAAGCACTAAACGGTATATCGGGAGCGAGTGCGCGGCGCAGCGCACCCGTAGCATACGGGAACGTCGCAAAATAGTGGAAGATATCAAGCTTGGATAGCTGAGTCTTCCCCTCTGCATGCGTCGCAGCCTGCAACACCCGCGAAATCGCGCCGATCCACACCTCGCAGCCTTCGACGCACACCGCGTTCGGGTGCGTCGTCTCGCTGCTCCGCCGCGCAAATTTTCGTGCAGCCGCCTCGTCCCGCCAGTAAGCCAAGCCCACAGGCAACACGCGCATGAGGCTCCCGTTCCCCGCGCAGTTCTCCGAGCTCAGATGGTCTGCAATGCGTGGTAGCGCAATATCCGCCGCTTTGCGCGCGTCCCTATTCCGCGCGGCGCGCGTCTGCGGTAGCAGCCGTCGGAGCCCCGCCGTCTTCCCCACGCGATTCCGCGCATCCTCGTAGACAGAAAGTGCGCGAGAGACGGTATTGCCGATGTCGAAGCAGTGCCCCGTCGCGCTGAGCGTGCCCCTTCGCCACCACGCGCGGTAAGCATCCAGCTGGCTGCCCGCGTGGAACCCTTCGGGTGTCGTCGCTAATGAGCACGCAAGACACAGCGCCATGGAGGTGTCGTCCGTCCACACCCCCGGGGGCAGCCCAAAGTTGTCGTTTGGGCGCATGGTGGTGGTAAAGTCGAAGTGGAAGCGGCGCTGGAACTCGCAGGGGCCGCCGAGCGCGTCGACGAGGGCGGTCGCGAGGAGGGCGAGGCGGATTTTCGTTGCTGCGGAGGCGGGGACGACGGACTGGGTGTACAGGGCGGCGGCGAGGCCTGGGGAGCTCATCGTGGGTGTAGAAGGGGTATCGCAAAGCTGACAGGGGCATATTGCGCACAGCCTCGGTGTGACAAGCATCGCGGAAATGTTATTGGCGGTGGCGGCCAAGGTGGTGGGTCAACAAAATTTTGCCTTCAGAATAATGGCAGATTCAACTTGGATGGGAGTACCAAGTTCAACATGAACTGATAGGAATAGAAGCGTCGAAAGAAGCCCGAGCAACGTACACGCACACGGCATGGTAATCCCTCATTAAACAGGAACCGAGGCGACGGCGTTTCGACATAAGGAAGCTTTGGAATTCGTGTGCAGGATAAGTCAGGATAATGCATGGCTTGCCTTGCTGCTGCCGCACTTCGCGGTACCCAGGGTAGCTTCTTCGCATGAGGCGCACGATAAAACATGGGATTCCCGAAAATTGAAGTCCATGAGAGAAATCCTTGCTAAAGCCATGGCTAGGCCTCAAAAATTCAGCGAAAATGCCCCAGGAAAACTGAGGGAAAAACTGGAAAAGACTGGACTCCGTTCAGTCCAGTCTTTTCCTCTTTACTGCCCGGATACTTGCGAGGTCCAGGCCCTGACGAGTGATAGGCTAGACGAAGTAAACCACCTGTTGCGGATTCAGCTACCCGAAAGCCTGACGGCGTGGTGTTCGCGTGCAGGAGCCAATTGCAGGGGATATGGTGGACGGTGAGATACAAGATGCCGATGAAGCCGGATCACTGTGGCCATCACTCGGCATGTCGTGACTTATTTTCTCGCCAACTCATTGAATCACGAGCTTATTGTGCGAATTTTCGTTTGTTAATCTAACGAACTCACCTCCTGAAATTTCTACTAGAGCACACATTTGCCCATACCCCAGGAGCGCAACTCCTCAGAAGTCAAGTCAAGCAACTTGAAATCCCACGTCAAACGTTGAATCAGTGTTCAAGTTGTCCGGAATGCTGACGGAATGCATGGTAATTTCGGGGTCAAGCTTCCTACGCGTCTTCCGAGTCATGCGACATACGCGTCTTCTGAGAAGCTAGCCTCCAAGTCATGTCATCTCCGTCCCTCACGTACAGGCTCCTTAGTCTCGCCAATTCCGCGAACCACTCGATCACAACTTACGGTGTTCATTTCCGTTATCTCCTGGACATGCCTTCTCTTAAATTCCCGCGCATACAGCTTATAGTGAAATACAAATAAAAATCTTTACTTCTATAGGGCAATATGCACGACGGAACCACTGCGCTCCCCGACGCGCAGTGTCAGTATGTTATTATACATGTCCTGATATTACACATACTTACTCCACTGTTTACGTACGCACGGTACTGCCAGGTCGAGGGGACAGTCAACGTTATCTATTCAATACCATTCTGTGGACGCCGCACGCGATCAACGTGGGCTGATTGTTCGTATGTATTTTCTTAACCTACTTCTGCACTAGCAGCTGATTAATTCATGAACACGTAGATTTTTCCTGAGAGTCGGCTTTAACTTCGCTACTTACCTATCTCCACTCGAGTGCGAATACGCGACCTATCCCACTAAATTAATTACTGTGTATGTAACCCACTGCGTCGTACTACATATGTGCCTAGAGCGAATCGCAACGCGAACCTGGGGCAATGGGGCTAAGCTAAACCTTGCCAAATGCAAACCAGATCCCGACGCCAAGCCAACGGGCCCTGAATCTCATTCCGGATCCCCAAAACTCGCTTTGATCCTCGTTCTCCCGCTATCGGATTCCGGAAATGTCAATTCTTCCGCTATCCAAAACGCTCATTCTTTATTCTCCCGCTATCCGAATAACGGGCCCTGCAGGCACAGGATTTAAAGTAACCACATCTCTGATCCACGGACCTATTTGCCCGTATCGTTTGACCGGCCTGGATTACCCGTGGTAGCCCGTAGGCGATAAGCAACGTTCCTCACTCGCAAGCAGCCTGAGGTCAATTCATTTTCAGCCTTGATCGACTTCCGGACCGAACATTCTTTTATTCCGCGTCGCCGGATCTGCGCACCGAGAGAGAAAGAAGGCAACGTAATTCCTACAGACACAAATGGGTATATAATACATGTTGGGGTCAGACGTCTAAAAGCTACCTAGCAGGGGGCGCGGAGTATCATTCATCACACCATAGTCCGCGTGGCGCACGCTGCGTGCGGCGGGGCTGTGGAGAAATCACGGATGCGCAAATGTAATATTGAGCATGATATCGATTATCTGCCCCGCGCGGCGCGCTCCTGCGCTGCGCGGCACGCGAAGCAGAACTCGTCCACGCGATCAACGTCCTTCTGGATTTCGCGCCCATAGTTCTGTATTGCCGCTGATCAGCGCCATGCGGTAGCGGAACGGGAAGGAAAGGGAAGGCACGGAAATGTGCAATGTAAAATGGGGAATGGATGTGTGCGCACCTTGGCGCACGTTGGTAGACGGCAGCCCGGAGGGTGGTACACGGAGCGCTCGCAGCGCGTGGTGTTGCAATCGAGGATTGCGACAACGAGGTGGCGTTGAAAATGCTACATAGTATGTATAGTGCGGGCTCAGTTTCGGGAGGTGGCTCGGCGGAGAAAAAACGAACGCCACAACGCATCCATCGTGTCCCTTCGCTGTGGACGTGTCAGTGCGCGCCGGGACGCGAGGGAGAAAAAAGAACGCCACGCACGCCATTTGTTGGCACATGATAATGAAATGGAGTGAGTGCGGGGACTTGGGATATGAGATAGGTGCAGGAGGGGAAGGGAATTGGATACAGTAGAGCAGACGTGCCGGGTATTTAAAGGGATCGGTGTGGGTCCAGCTAAAAATGAATTCGAAGATTTTATGTAGATTTTTCGATCTCGGCCTGAGTCACCGAATACCCTTTCGGCCTCTGTTTCTTTTAAAAAAATGCCACATGCCGGTGTCGTCATGCCCCAAATTGTTGAGTCCGCTCACTGTTCCGGCGGGCCATGTGACTCAACAGTGATTCCCGAGGTGCACTTTTTATTGGCCGAGCTTTGCCGAGGGGTTTTCTCCATTTGCCCAAGGCACATAAGGAGAGGAACGGCAAAAAAGAAGTGGAAAAAAATGATTCGAGGAATATCATGACGACGATCCATCGATTAACGCACGTAAGGAATAATCGTCTGCAGTAGCGACACGAATTGTTCGTGAATTGTCTTATCAGTGCTATCCAAGCTCCGGGTTTGAGACTCAGCTCGCGCTTGATAGGTCGTGTCGTATCTTCTCATCGCATTCTGTATCTTCCCATCGTGTTTTTATATCGGCTGATGTAGACTTCGCGAACCTCAGTCGATCACGTTCTGAATTCGGATAAGCGCCAAGGAAATTAAAAAATCACGTTGTCCTTGACGATCACATCCCACCCAATCCCACCCGCTGTCAGCGGAGATGCCGGAGCAGAAGGACCTTGAAGAATCCAGTATGTAACTGGACCACCAATATTCGCGGATCTGTTTGGAATCCTGCCCTTTCGGCGAGAATCCCGCAGAATTCGGGCATCTGGGTGGTGTGCGCCTTGTAATTTGCTTGTATATTCCACCCTGCGAGTTGAGAACGATTGCGATGGCTATATGAACAATATAATCGTTCTTTGGGTGTATTCTGCTAAATCCTTCTTCTGGCATAAAACTGAGCGTACCAAATGCTTGATGGGATCAAAAAAGTTCAACATACTTCGGCAAGTTAGCTACACTCCCTCTATGAGCTCAGAAATTCTGGGACCATGTGGACAGATAGGTGGAGATCTAAGGAGTAGTGCCTGCCATTCCAATATTATCTCTGACATGACATCTGCCTCGGATTCAAGCGTCGGAATATAAGGTCTGTGATTCCTAATGTATTGTTCACTTTCCTCCAGTTCATTCCTTACACACAAATTCGTCGAAGCTCAGAGATACATGAGGCATAGGTCGAACTTCATCAAGAGCACTTTCACCCTAGGCTGATATGAGAAATATGGGATTTTTTGGGAGTCGTCACCGGCACCAGACCTTGACCAGACCCCATTCGAAGGGGTTTCTCCAGAAATCGGCACCACCTTCCTCCTCTTCCGGTTTTCCACGTAGACTATCCTTTTATTTGTTACTCCAATATTATTACATGACACAGCGTAATTTTCAATGCCCTATCGGGAAGATGGAAAGATACAGAGAATAAATCGCTCAGTAGTGCGTAGTGCAGAACGGGTCCGTGACCCAGGGAAACACTGCGGACTGCACCTGTTATAGGCCCGAGATAAGAATCATGCGAGGATGTAAGATCTTTATTTTTATTTTTGCTATTCCCCATGTAAAATTCCTAGTATTTGCACAGGCCAAAATGCCGCCGGTTTGATGCTAAAATGCCTGATTCCAGATATGTTGGGGCGACCCAAGGGGAAGGAGTGACTCGGAAAAGAAAAACGATGGTGCCGTTGTCGTTCGCTTTACGCCAATTAATTTACAGTACCGTCGTTACATCCACTTCTCTTCACCCTGAAAATTTCATCAGTAAATTCAGTGCGGGAGATCTCACTAGGTCGACTGCACACTCAGAAGTCACATTGAGATGTCATCAAATTTCTGACGTCGCCTAAAAATCCCAGAAATAAGAACGGTCGTACAAATATGCTCTAGTGAGGCAATTTTTTTGATGTATAGAACCTGCCGGAGAGTATTCATAGTTTCGATGACATACAATTGTGACTCTGGCCCCTAGTGCGCTATGAAGACAGATGAACCGTTTACAACTGAATGGATGATTTTTAGGCCAAATTATCCAACGAATGTACCCGAAATGAGTCTGTTGGAACGGATATGTATCTGCAGGCAACTTCGGTAGATCAGTAGCGGAGATTGCCGAAGGATCAGTGACAACAACATCAAATCGTATCACAGTCCTGCTTTCTCCTTGACCACGATGAGCGCAAGTGCCACTGTCTTGCAAGTGCAAGAGCTTTTCGACCATATCACAGACCTCCTGCATGTGTTCAGGAACTTCAGGCTGCCCGAGGAAGAAGACTATCTGAAGACATGTGCGTTGATTTCACCCACATTTATGCGTTTCCGCACAATGCCATCTTTTTCGTGACATCATACTTAATCCCAGCTGTCCTCGCATGGACGATATGTTAATTTATGGACAAGGCAATGACGAGCAGAGAGTCCAGGATTTTTGTTCCGTTCTGTCTGCGTCGCCGCATCTCCTTCAGTATGTGCGCCGCCTTAGGATCCGGCTGGCAGTCTCCACCGTCGAGAAACTGTCCCAATTCCAGTTCGCAAACTTGCGTGAAATCTTCTTCTATGGAGTATACGATGGACCCATTCCAAAGGAGGTTGTTCCTATGGCGGCACGCCTGGTGGGGCTCCCGCTGGTTCGCAGGGTTTCGCTCCTCGGCGTGGATTTCCACGTGATGGGCGACCTAGGACGTCTATTCTCGGAAGCCACGCCGAAGTCCCGTGGGCCTCCATACGCAAAATTTCCGCTGGCTTCTCCATCCTCAATCCCCCGTTGACTGCTCGCATCTCGTCGACGTGGACATCGGGCATGCCTTCATTTCTCCACTTCTCCGGCATCTCTCTGTAGCTCGGCTCACCGTCCAACGCTTGAGTTTCAGTCTAGGCGCGTACTCCATGTTTCGCAGGCGATTAATCCCTATCTAATCCGGTTTTACTAGAGATGACAAGAAATCCCAGTCAGCTCCTAGACCTCTCCGACTTCCCCGCCCTTACAATCCTCCATATCACCACAGTGGGACATATGCTTGAGGATGTCGCGGCCTTGTTCGAGCCATCCTTGTGCGGTATCGAAGTCCTCGTGCTCAAGATATTCAGGCGCCAGGGACTGTTGGCAGAGGACCTGCTCTGCTCCTTCGATACAACCATTGCCACGAAGTTGCCTGGCCTCCTTCGCCTGGAAATAAACATCCATTGTTCACTTCTGGCGACGAAGCGTGGGAGGAGACGACTGAGGCCATCCACGCTGCGTTTTCTGGCTTGCATATAAAGGGCGTTGAGGGAGACTTTTTATGACGTTAGTGAGTATAAATAATAATGGGATGTTGAACGTACCGCGTCTGCATCCAGACCGGTGACCGTCCGTCTATGAATTCTGTCGATAGACACAAACTGTTTTGATACGACAGGCTGGACTCGAGCCTAGTCTGCATCCTGCTTGTATACATTCCCTACAGAGGCCTAGGCCTGTTCGACTCGGGCTCGAGCCATTTCCGAGCTCAAAGCCGTATTTCTTTTACTCTGAGCAGCGGAAAATATTGAATCTGTTGAAGGTAATGGTAGGCATGGTGCGCATCTATCCAATAGCCAGATCGAGGCAGACCCCGCCTTTCGACGCAGGCCCGAGCCATACACCGATGTTTTTTTCGTTGCTCCCTCATCCATCTCTACAAAATTGAATGTGTTGAACATACGAAGATACGCAGAAGGGCGCAGCTACGTTTAGTACATCCCCACATAAATTTGCTGCAGAGCATACGCCTGATCGACTCAGCGAGAAGTAATCTTCAAGTATTGTTCCTTGGACTCCTTTTATCAATAAACTAATATGTTGAACGTAGGGGAACATTCAGAACGGCTCAGTAGTGTGCGGGGCACATCTGCACACATTATGTGAACGGAGAATTTGCTTGCTCGACTCTTGCCCTATGAAATTTTATTTGGCTAGGCTGTCCTGAAAAATCGACACTTTTGACGAGGACACCCGGTAAGAGGACACCATCGCGAATTTGTCGCGAATTGTGCCGACTCTGCGAAGTGAGCTTTTCCGAAAGGTTTCGGAGAAAGCGAGAAAGCGGCATCGCGGCATCTACGGCATGGCCAGAGCGGCAGTACGGTCACATGAGCGCGGAGTTTGAATTGGCTCTTGTTCCCATCTTTCATGAGTAGATTCTTGTTATCCTTCGACATCTGGTATCGTGCGCTTTTTCTGATTCCTGCTTCTTTTTCGGCGCCCATGGGAGTAAAATATTGCCTCACGTACTGGATCGGAGGCCTAGGACGCCAGCATTCTCTAAGCTTGTGCCACCTTGATTCTCTAGACTCTCCGAGATATCATGGGACTCGCTATTTATCCTGCTTCTTATCCACACACCGAATGGCGATAGGCATTCGGGCCTGACGCCTGGATTCTTATCGACTTCGCCCCCGAACCTACTTATCGTATCGCTCCGCCAAAACCTATTCATTCTAAGCAAGCCCGGATCTCCTTTCACTTTTATTTAACTTTTCCTGCTCACAAGACCAGACTCAAAATCTTACTCGTACTCGAGCCTTTCGATTTCTTTGGTGCAATTCTAGTGATAAGGTAAGGTGTCTGTCTCCGCTTCTAGTCTGCCGACCCTCCAATATTACCGAATTCGCCGATATTACTACCACTTCAGCTTCTCCCAATCACAAATTTCACAATTCACACCTCCGAGTTTATTGCAAGGCATTTCTCGTTCTTACGGATTCGTATCACGCCTGAGTGAAGTTGCCCGCTCCACAATCTATTCTCGTCTGTCTGGTGCCCATACCTGCGCGTGTTCTCCTTCACTCCCGCACCTCAATTTATGGCTCTAGCAGTCTGCGCCTGACCTATCCCACTGTCGATCGATATCGCAGGCATTCGACGGCCCTTCGCACCACTCGCGAATCTCCACGTCGGTCAACATCGACGCGTTCTCCGCATGCACTCTTACCCGCGTATATATGAAATTACGATTCTGCGACCCGCTCAAAAACCGTGCGCCATGCTACGTCCCGCGGCATCACTTGTCACCTCTGGTTACACAGACAGTCATGACATGTGGTTTTCCTTAATCGGTCAGAGTCGCAAACTGAATCTCACCTATCCAAGTTTCAAGGATTCATAATACCGTGGATGTGGTGTATGGGACACGGCCTCTCATCACAGGGAACAAATCTAGGTACAGTGAGTTATTTATCGCTCGAAATCGTAATCAAAGCTTAAAGGATAAAAGATGGTAGTATTTTTTGCTACACTTGAAGCTATTTCTATAGGTATGAGGAAGATATGGAGATTGAAGGATTTTTCCTCGCCGACACGAACGGTGTAAAAATTTATATATTAGCGTATGTTGAGTGCACCAGTATTAAGAGAGAGAAAAGCCTTGGTAGAACGGGGTGCGATTGAAGTCCGCGACACGCATAACGCAGACACTGGGGTTGTCAAACCCCGCGAATTTCACGTACCCGGGTGGTGAATTCAATGATTCACTATCTATGTGCATGAAATGGTTTCGCGTACTTGGGCAATTCATGTACCTATTCACATACCTGTACTTTTGTGGGCATGAAATTCCCGGGTCTTTTTCAGATTCAAGACACCTTCCATGAACTTTGACCATGGACACATTTTTCTGATCAATCATCATGAAAATCTGCTGTGAAAATTGTCAGGGTCGCTGTCCACGCTTGCCCTAAGCCATGACGTCATTACTCCAGCGGTTAATATGGGGACCCACGCAGCTCCACACTCCCACACACTCTCTGACTCGAACCACCACCACGATGATCTCTCCCTGTCTACCACCCGCCGTATAAGCGAGACCGCAGCCGTTGTTGTCTGGCCATAGGCGCCGTCACCGTTGTTTGTGGGTCATGTATTCTGTGGCAGTCCGGGTTGACATCGGCTGTCTTAAGGAGTCTCGCTTGACGATCTTGAGGATTTCGCGGGTTGGGGGAGAGACACTTTGCGGGACACACACTGGTGCGAACCTCGTTCTTTGCTGCTGCATATATCTCACAAGCAGCTCAGAGTGTGGAATAGTTACCGTGTCGAACGGTTGACCAGCCGTTCGTGACTCTGGTGAGCACACTTTTTCCCTCCTGTCTAACTGCCATGAGGAAGGCGGACGGAACGTGCACGATAGCATCCCCTCATTGTTCCCCCGCCGCCTCTGGCTCATGGCCTTAACTGCCGCCGGATTAACGACTCGGACGAGGACGAGTTCATAGTCGCTTCAGATCTTGAAGTGGTACACGATGACGAAGCTAAAGGACGGCGATGGCGGTATGTCAGTGAAGACGGAAGGGTAAACGCAAAGCGCCCACACAGGGTGGTGCGGCGCGACATCGAGTAATGTTTCACTGTACTTTTCAAGAACAATTGTATTACATTTCACTATCTTTTCGTGTGATTCACCATGCAATGGTCAATGAAATAATGTATGAACAACGCTCTTGTCATGTACAATTCACGTCAAAAGATGATACTTTTTTATAGTGAAAGCTTTCATTTTCTACGCGAAGTTCATGTCGTTTTTGTTGCATGAAATTCATGCGAAGTACGGGAAATTCACGAACTTTTATGAGGGAAAGTACTAACAAAGATGGTGATGAACCTACGTGAATTTCGCGGCACTTGACGACCCCAGTGAGACCAAGTATTTCTGGCTCAGGCTTGAGTCCGTCTTACTTTTTGAAAGCCTTGGCGCGAAAATAAATGGCCTCAAGTTCGAAGGTACCAAATTTGGCACAAAGGCTCGGTAGCTAGAACACCTGGTTCGACTCAGGTCCGAGCCATTATTCGGTGCTCGTTCATATTTTTTTCTTACCCAAGACAGTGGCTTAATGAAGATATATGGAACATACCAGATTGGAAGGAAAGGCGCGGTTCAATGCGTATAGTGCGGATCTGCAACCGATTTGATTGATAACATAAGTTGAAGTAGACTCCGCCTGTGCAGGAGGAAGCGGAGGAGATCCGAAGCGTCCATTTATTTAACATAACAGGAGGGAAAAGAAATCAAACTAATCGGAAAGAGGCGGTAATTCCAAGAAATACGTGGATCTCTCTCTCTGCGATGTCCTTTGAGTTGTATTTTTGTTTAGACACAATTGGGATAATAACTACACAGCAAGGACTGAAGCCGTCTTGGAGGACCCTATCCCAGAGTCCGTAATACTCTTTGCGACCAGGAGGGATCCAGCGTCAGCGGGGTCCATAGTATCGTCCTTGTCGCCCGTGCCAACATTCTTATCTTTCCCTTTGGCCTCCTCTTCATCAGGCTTCCACTGTAACTTCCAAGCGGCCTCGAGGGAGCCATCGCGCACGCGCTGAAACTCCTTGTCTAAAGTTGGCCACAGCACGTGTTTCCATTCCTTGTTCGTCGCATCCCAGCCCCGCGAGACCGTTTGGTACAGAGGCAGCTGAAAAGGCTCCTTTTTTTTTTACTCGATCCCCGCCGCAGTTTGCCACCTATTTTCTTAATGAACCCGAATTTGGCCTTCGTTTTCGATCGATCCAATGCAGCTAATGAGACAGACGTTGCGGCATCGTAGGTTGGCCCACTGTCACTTCGAGCAGGTGGATCTAGTTGGCAGTCAGGTCAAACTGAACCTCCGTTGTAAGAGGCCTTACCCGTCGACCAGTCAATATTCATGTCAGCCACTATTGTCTCCCGGATGGAGAGAGAATGTGGGGTTGTGATATCTGGAATGTAAGTCTTCAAGAAATCAGTGTACGTCCCAAACTCGATATTTGACTTACAGAAGTAAGCAGAAGTATCCCCCGGACTTGAGCTTGCAGTTTGGGATCAAAAACCCAAACCATAATCTGGTTCCGAAAAACAGATGAGATCTGTGGTAGCTCGCCTCCATGAGTCTGTATATATTAGTTACAAATCCTTATTTGGATGATGGAGTGAGTACCTCGTCCCGATGCAGATACATTCCCAAGCCAAAGTTCACCTTCATTTCGTATGGGGTACCCTTATGGTTGAGTGCGGGTTTCCACGAGGCATCGTACGATCCATAGCTCTTTTCAGCGTCACCATCCCATTCTTGCTCAAGGTCAGGGGTAACATCGTATCTGGGCATGACCTGAAACGGGGTAAATATCATTGAAGGACAGGCAGAGGCGTTACAAACTCTATCATCGGTGCTCTCGAGAGTGTCAATGGCCCCGCGGGCATACGAACCCGTAATTTGCGCTGCTGGCTGTATACCAGTCAACCCAAAAGTGCCTCCGCCCGTCGTGAGTGACGACTTCTGGTGTGTGCGCTTCTGAGTAACGTGGGGCTCGTCAAAACCGCGATCAAGGCTGCCATTAAGCCCGTAGTTGTCAGACATATTGCAGACCAGAATCTGGAGGATTATGCTCACAAGTCGCACTGTAAAATTGAATTCGCACGATGAACCAAGAATCCGAGATTACTGTATGAGCGATCGAGAAGGGTGTCCTCGTCCCGCATTTTAATCTGGAGATCCACCAAGGAAATAATCTCCGGACGAACCAACCCGAACGGCAGAGTTTCGAGAGATTCGTCGCTTGGGACTTGTGGTTGAGTTCTGAACTAGTGAAGAAATGAAGGAAAGGAGACAAAAGCTTCAAGGAGGCCTACCTTGCGGCGTGTAAATCACGAACATCGATTCCTGAGGGCTGTGCGCTTGAGCCCCAGATTCACTGCGTACTCGAGTTAGGGACACTTCTGACATCGGGCCGGTGGTATCTTTAACAACTCTATCGGCCGTGGCCAATTTCGGTGCGGTGGGCGGCTGGACATCGGATCCTACTTGAGTTTTGGAGGAAACTTCCGTCATCTGGGCTGTGGTATCGTGCTTCACAGCATCTGTAGTGTCGAAGCCCCTTGACGACAACGGAGGCCCACTACCGTATCCCCCCAGTTTATGTCCGGTGGGCGGTTGGACGCTGGATCCTACCCGAGTTTTAGGGGAGACTTCCGTCATCGGGGTTGTGGTATCGTGCTTCACAGTATCTGTAGTGTCGAAGCCCCTTGACGACAACGGAGGCCCACTACCGTATCCCCCCAATTTATGAGCGGTGGACAGCTGGACGTCGGATCCTACTCGAGTTTTAGAGGAAACTTTCGTCATCTGGGCTCTGGTATCGTGCATCATCACAGTGTCGGTAGCGTTGAAGCCCTGTAACGACAACGGAGGCCTACTACCGTATCCTCCCAGCGATGTGGGATCGTCAGAATCAGGTTTGAAGCGAAGGACCGCAAGCAGCAAAGTATCCCATGGCCGCCCTCCCGCGATCGAGATTTTGCAATCGAAATCAGGCGCCTTATGCGCGGGTTGGTAATACGACGGCCCGCCCTGTTCCGCCGCGTCGGTCGTGAAATTGCCCCAGGGCTGCCCATCTTTTTGCGGAGCGTAGACATTAAAATTCACCTGGTGACAGTAAATTACAAGCTGGAGGAGTAGGAAGATGGCCCCACCTGTCCATCAGGATGTCTGTGGCTGATGAAAAGGGCGTAATTGGGAGCGTCGAGGGTGCCGATAACTACGTACGACGCATGTCAGAATAATCGCAAACGGCGACGAATGAGGTAGTTACCTAGACGGAGGTCCTCTTTTAGAATGCTATGTACACCTCTGTATCGCTGCAGGATCGCATCCACATTAGCCTTGAACCACTTCTTCGGCGCTTCTAACGTCTCCACGTATCGATACATCGTCGACTCTGTAACCAAACAGGCCATTTTGTGCCCCGATTGAAGAGGAAATGAGTATCTTCGGCTGACACTCCGGCTGCGTGAGGGGCAAGGGTTAGTATATTGTCGAGGAATGCTTGAAAATATCCTACGAGACTTGCCCATCCCTCGGTTTCTTGAGGGTCAGAAAGCCAGTAATGGCATCGATTCCCCGCTGCGTCGCTGTCCGTTTGTCCTGTCGTAGGTTCCCGGTGCTGACCCTCCCATATCCGTAGACGGACGTCAGGCCGCTGTCCCCGTTGGCAGCCTTGACGGGGTAGAAGCAATTAAAGAGCGTGTGGAACTTCCCGCTCGCCTTGTCGAGGAAGCCGACAGCTCCGACGGCGACGGGTACTGGATTCCACAGAGGAAGTGTCACTGTCGATATACGTCTTTAGCAGTTGGTAGATCAACAGCAGAAGGAGACGACTCACGCGAGGGATGGAAGTCATGCGCCAATAACATACGGTACCGCCGCTCGTTCTGGATCTGCGCAAACCGCTCGTCCGCGGGCATGGGTGACTCGTAGCCCCCGTAGTCTAGCACCAAGTCGTCGAGGTCATCGACGGAGCTCCTCGTGCTGGGGGTGAAGTTGGACGAAGCCTGGCTCAACGACGCGTACACAACGAGCTCCGGGGCGTCCGTCTCCGCGGACGAGACGGTGTCCTCACGGTGAATGTAGCGCGGCGTTCCCGTGGGCGGCCACGACTGGGAGATGGTGTGGGAAGACTTGCTAGACGACGCGACAGGCGAGACGGACGGCTCCGGGAATGGGAACGAGGGCACAGGGATGGCTATGGAGGACGTGAGGGACACAAAGATGAAGTGTACGACAGGAAACATACGGGGGGTGCGTGGCAGTGGCACCGGGTGCATGTCTGGAGAAGGTCGGGTGCGACTCTCGTCGAGCTCATGCCAGTCCGAAATGCGGGGCGACACCGGGGACGAGGGATCGTCGAAACCGCCGAATGGGTGGTCAGCCGCCTGGCGGAGCTGCTTCATCTCCTGGACAATCTTGGCGAACGGTGGACGGATGGTGGGATCGCGGTCCCAGCAGAAACCAAGGAGCTCTTGTAGCGCAGAGCTACTGAAGCGCGTCGAAGGGATCTTGGGACGGGTGTTGTCCTCTGAGTAGAAGGACCGAAGATCAGGAACGGTTGTGACGCAAAAACCGAGGACGTACTGAGTACGAAGTTCCTCACAGCCTCATCGCTCATGAGCGGCCACGGAAGTCGTCCCATAGACAACATCTCGATACAGCAGATGGCGTAGGAGTACACGTCCATCTCCGGCGTGAGCTTGCTGGAGCCGAGCATAAGCTCGGGCGCTTGCCAGCGGAGAGTCCCATCTGCTTCCAGTTAGCAGCGATCGCAGCAACAGACCAACAACGTACGAGGAGCATTCCCGCTAACCCGATACGCCTCCGACTTCATCTCAGTCTGCCCAAAGTCGGAGACCAGGCAGTGGATGCGGTCGTCGACAAGGACATTCGCCGCCTGATGAAGAAGCGAATGGTAAGATCACAAGTATCGCTGGCACGGAGAATGGACGCTGACCTTCAAATCCCCGTGTAATACCCTCTTCTCATGCAGGTACTCCATCCCCTTGGCAACCTCATGCATGAACCTAGGCAGGTCGTCCTCCTTGCCATTCTTCGCCGCCTCCCCCTCCTGCGCCACCCGCCTCAAAAAGGTGCTCAAGCTCCCAAAGCGCTCGTACGGGCACACGAAGAACCACGGCCTCCCCCCGCTCGCGCCGTACAGCTCGAGCACATTGGGGTGCTTGAGCTCCTTCCAGATATCGACCTCTCGCAGGAACAAATCGCGCGGCGTCACCTCCGCAAGCACCTTGATCGCCACCGTCCGCCCCCGCCAGGTGCCCTTGTACACGTCCGAGAATAACCCGATCCCGATCTTGACATCGCGTTCGACTTCGTATCTGCGCTCCGCGTCAGCAACGTCCGAAGGGTAACGAAGGAAACACGCCTCGTAATCGTCCAGCTCGGGAGCATCGTGCGACCCTTGCTCATGCGCCGTAGGGCGTCGATCCCGCCTTCGATGAACTCGCGGTCCAGTGTATCGTGCCCCATGGCCAGCGCCAGCGCACTGCTCGCGCTGCTGCTGTCCGAGCTCGACCCCGTCCCCGAACGCGCGGGCGCAGGGCCACTCCGCGGCGTGTACCCCGGGGGTGGAGGAGGAATATGCTCCACCGACACAGGCGCAAATGAAGGCGGCGGCGTGACGACCCCGACGCGCTCCAAGGCGCGCTGCAGCGTTTTGAGCGCTTCCGGCATCTCCGGCCGCCCAACCTATTCCACGCGTCAGCTAATCCGACTCCGAAAGAACAGCGAGAACAATGGGAAGAACGCACCTGCAACATCCGCAGTATCTCCACGTCGCTGTTCTGCGCCAGCGCCTCGCGCATGAGCGCGCGTAGGTCTGCCAAATCGTGCGCGAAGTCCAGAGTGTTCTGTTTCTCGTAGATCTTGCGCAGCCCCGGGAGCACGTCGTCCTCGTCCTCGTCCTCGTCCTCGCTGGGGAGTCCAATTGGGCCCTGCTTCGGTGTGAGCTGCTCCTAGCCGACCGTGACGCCGAGCGCGCTGGGAGGAACACCGTGCAGGTTCGCCGAGTCGTGCGCGAAGTCGAGCGTGTTCTGCTTCTCGTGGATCATGCGCAGCTGCGGGAGCACGTCGTGTTCGTGCTCGTCCTCGCTGGGAAGTCCGGTTGGGCCCTGCCGAGGTGTGAGCTGCCCCTGGTCGACCGTGACGCCGAGCGCGCTGGGAGGAACGCCGTGCAGGTCCGCCGAATCGTGCGCGAAGTCGAGCGTGTTCTGCTTCACGTGGATCATGCGCAGCTGCAGGAGCACGGTGTACTCGTCCTCGTCCTCGCTGGAAAGTCCGGTTGGGCCCTGCCGAGGCGTGAGCTGCCCCTGGTCGAGCGTGACGCCGCCCGCGTTGGGAGGGACACTGTGCGCCTGGACGCGCTGAGGAACCTCAGGCATCGCGGCCGTCTCCCTCTTTTGGCGGTCCTCGGACTCCTTGACTTGCTTGAGGATTCGCATTTGGACGCAGAGCTGCGGGTGCACATGGTGTCAGTCTACAAGATGAGAAGAAGGGGACGGTGCTCACAGAAAACATGCTAATAGTATCGCTCAGCGAGGTATCGCAGCTGGTGATGTCTCGAAGGATGTCCCCCCGTTTGATGTAGCGCTTGAGGAATGGACGGTGCACTAGCTTGATGAGGAAGTCACGCACTTGCGTGAAGGTTCTGCCAGGGACATGTATCAGCGAGAGATGGGTGTGAATCGACAGCAAAATACTCTATGAGCTTTTGAAGGGGCTGCTTCATCTCCTCCTCTACCCTGTCGCCCGCTTCGTGGGCCTCTTCCAGCGTCGCCAGGAGGAGATTGGCGCAGTGCTCCGCAATACGAAGGCATGCCATTCGATTCAGCTGTAGGACGAACTGAGAAAGGGACCTTTGAGATCAAGAATATACGCACGTCGACCGCCTGGACGTTGTCCCAGATAGCGAGCAGCAGCTGTGCGGCAGTCTCGATGTCCGGATAGGCGCATACTTGGGAGCATCCGTCCCGATCTCGAGCAGATTGTGTGTGATCACCAAGGCTACTGGAAGTATCTTCCCCACGGCTTGAGAGACGGACTGGGGAGAGAAAGCAAGGTGAGCACGTTGACGACCAGAACAAAGAGTAGCTGGCAAGAGGGACGGACAGGGAGGCCATCAGAAGACAACGACTCACCTCGCGGGTACGTTCCCACCCCTCCGTGTGCTCCTTCGGAACTGTGTCGGTAGTGGACCGCCTGCGCAGAGGTGTTTTATACTCGTCGCCATCACCATCACCGACCGACTTTCCTTTGCCGGAACTTGACTTCGAGACTTCATGGGGTGAGCGCATCAGCTTTTGAGGACCGAGGAGTGGTGGTTGCGGCGGCGACAGTTCGGGAGATTCTGGAGCCTGCCATGGTCTGTCCCGACGGATATTGCGGCCCCACCACGTTGGCGGGGGCCCGTTCGGTGGTGTCTTGGGTGGCTCAAGGACTGCGCTGTCGTAGGTAGAGGAACCTGGCAAATCAAGCGCCAGTTCGTGTGGAGAGGTGATGGAAGCGGTCCCCGGTGCGGCGGGTTGCAACGAGCCGAAGGGTGAGACGGAGGGGGATGTTGAATGAGGCTCATGGGGGCCAAGCTTGGAAAGCGAGGGGCGCAGACTCCGAGCGACTGGGAGCGCCGGGGCACTCCCGGGAGGAGGCCTTTGTGGCGGCGAATTGGAAACGGTCGTCTTTTTATTTCCCATTCAAGGCTGAGGACCAGGTCTGGAGAGCGAGCGTCCGCAAGATGGAGATTGCTCGCGGTCTTGATTGCTTCCGCTTTGGACTCGAAAGTCATTCTCAAAAGCGTCCGTCTTCTAATATGAAAGACTTTGATAGTGTTCGCGCATAGGAGCAAGCCACAAGCAAGCCAGCGAAGACAGATACGAGATGGATCCTTTGAATATATAAGGCGAGAAGCACAAAATGAGGTCGAGCTTTAGCGCTTCAGCATCGCGTCGGCTTTCTAAACTTCAAGCTTAGGGTGTGACGTGCTGTTACGGTCACATGAGCGCGGAGTTTGAAATGTGTCTTGCTCTCGACAGCCCTCTCAACGCCCAACCTCATGAACGCCGGGTCCTAGGAATCATAGCGATGTACGCCACCCTCGGACTTGGCGAACTCCCAGTCGTCAGCAGGTTCAGTGGTCAAGTTTCTTGGCCTCGCGCCCCTCCGATATATCTGGGTGGCCAGCCACTAGCATTGAACGCTCTCTCGGCCATGCCCCCCGCCGCTGTTGAAATCAGGACTCGGCGGGCTTGGATCTTTGGCTTGTTTTTCTTGGCTGACAACCGCGACGCATGCCAAGCAACAACTGGCGCTTAAAATTATTTATATAAACACCGATGGTCCCGCAAGTTGTTCAAGTCTTCAATGGATCCCATATTGTCGGATGTCTCAAATGAAGCAACAGTTTTGTCCTCGCTCGATTCCCTGTTTCCGCGCGCGGTGCTCCGGGTGTGCATCATCTCCATATTCGTTGTTGCAACAACCGTCTTTGCACTGCGCGCTACGTCACTCGCCAAGGTCACGGCAGACCTTCACAGACTTAGATGCCGGGTTGAATGTATATATTATCACTCCGTAGAGGCTGGCTTGTTGACGCCATCATGCAACGAGGCAATCCATGGCGACCTGCAGCGGTATGTCCCCGAGTTTATTCCAACGAACTTAGACTCAGTCCCTGTGTGTAGATTGCAACTGAAAGCGTCATCCCTACGGGAGGAGAGCCTCCGTGCATCACTGACATATTGGGGAGGAATTTGCGCCTACTGCCGAGGATTGTCTTTTGAGCTGATGCGCTGCACGGAAGAAGTGAGGATCCTCAAAATTAGAATAGAGGTGAGGCAGTTTCGATTTCAGGAGGTATATTCGGAGCATGAGTTTGACGCGCCACTAGATATCGCGTGAGAAGGCCATGCGGGATATTTCCAAGAATTTTTCACAGAATGAAATGACGCACTTCTGCACCAATTTACATATCCCGAGACTGCACTGTGCTTTTGGCTCCGAAATAAATTAATCGCCATGGAGCGTTCTGGCGAATCCTTGGATTTCCAGCAAGAAACTTCAACTGTGCACAAACTGGGTATAATTTTATTCTCCCACTCGGGACTCAATGACGAGAAGTGGCGCTCTCATCAATTTATTCCTCCAGCATGCGCAAGTATACACTAATTCCAACGATCACGGCAGTATTTTCCAGCAGAACGTTGTCCAGAGTCAACCTGTTCGAGATCAAAAGACACTTGAGACGAATATTATGCATGTGGATTCAGGCTCATGGGAAAGCCATAAGAATAAAATCAACCAGTAGATTCTGAATCAAGAAGTGGGAATTTTCTTTTCTGTTATTTGCCCAGTGTATATGACGGTTGGCAGGATTGAAAAAAGGACCACTGCGCATGCCCGGTATGGTGACTATCCCCGCATCTTTGGGTTACTCATATTTTCGCCAGTGTCCCTCAATACTGGCCTAAAAAAGACCGCCATCGTCAGATTGATCTCGAAGGATGCGTCGCGCCTAATTGACCACATCGTGCATGCGCGTCGATGTTGCCCAGTGATAACAGAAGTTGACACAAAACCTCTGAAATTTGACACACGCGCCATTGGCATAAACACATTGCGCATATTACATTTCGTGAGCACATGTCATGTACAGACATAGAACACCATACATTTCGGTAGGGACAGGGTATGCTAAGAGTACAATCAACGAGCATGAGAAGTTCAGAGCAGAGCAGAGCAAAGAGTCCATGATCGAGGGGTCGGGTTTGAGAGCGAGTGGGTTACTGCGTTGGGCAGTAAGCCTGGTCCATTCGATTGCCGAGATTCATTATACCGGGGGGCCAACTTTGTTCACCGATAATATGTCGGCATGAAGAGGGTCCGACCCAGCTTGTGTATCGCTGCGATCCCGCATAGGATGATGATCGCGGCTAACTGCGAATCCCCCCAGCGTTCTGAGGCCACGGCCTCGTCGAAGAACCAGTGCTCGTTGCCCGGGTTCTTCCACGCGACGACCACGTAGAAGCCACTGGGATCGAAGGATCTCCAGTTGTATACCTGTGGGATGTGGATAAATATAAGACAATCGTGGAATGGATATGAGCTGGGAGGACGGAGGCAAGGAATGAAGACATACCCGGATAGCGCCGTTGTCGTACTGATACCAGCCGAAGGAGCCCGCGTCGCCGTGGCCCCAGGTCGCCTCCATGAGGTGCACGCTGTGAGCAAATAATATGAGATTCTGTAGTTGCAAGGAAGAAAAAAAACATCACGCACACAGTATACCCTGGCCTATGCATGGTCATATCGCGCATGGTCATGCTCATCCTCCTAGGTTGGTCCGTACTCGTGATGAGCGTGTGCCCGAAGTTCGGCGGGTGTATTATTGCCACCGGGGTTTGGGCGCGGAACAGCCAGGTCGACATATCGTCCTTCATGTCCGAATACTGGAACGTGTATTCGGTCGCCTCGACACGGCCTTGTAAGTCGCGCGGAAGCGCGTCCGCGCGGCGATACGCGCCGTAGCGCGCGCAGACGTTGGTGACGAGGTGCTCGATGGTCTTGCCCGGCTCAGACCCGACGGTGTAGCCGGGATTGTAGCCGCAGTGGCGCTGGCAGGCGCGGTGCTCACAGTGGGGGTGTCCGGACGTCGTGATATGCATGGGCACGCCGATGAGGCCGCCCAGGTCGGGGTCGGGGGCATCCGGCGGGAGCACCGGGATTGGTCGTTGGGCAGGATGGGCTTGCATTGGATTGTGAAGTGAGAAGGGGCTGGTGGGCGACAGCTGTACTTATAATGGGAGGACAAGGGTTGGTTGGTTGTCAGGATACGGCGGCGGGCGAGACAAAAGCGAAGACTGGAACAGTCGCCAGCCAAAGTAAGGAACAAGAGGCGCATCGATGTGGGAAGCAGCTATACAAGGACCCAAGGTTGCTGTCGAAAGACCTGTTGCCAACCAGTAGGAGAGCCGAAGTACAAGAGAGGCTGCTCGAATCACAAAGACAAGCCATAGGCGCCTAGGCGCGTTGACGATGAAGTACAAAAGCAAGAATCGGCAATCTCCGGGTGGCAGTGCAACTCTTTGTCTTCCAAATAAGAACAAGAAAAAGAGTACCGCCCGAGACCGCCCGTTGGCGTCGTTGTAAGAGCCACAGACTAGTAAGTCTATGAGTCGGGCGCTTAAAGGGACGAAGGCAAAAATACTTACCATGCCGAAGCCTTGTGTTTCTTGCTGGCTTGACCCATTATGATTCAATCAGGTCAAGCGGGGCGACTGGGAGTACGAGTCGCCTGCGCGGATATTTTACAGGTGTAAAAAACCAGCCTCACGATTCAATTACCGAATCTGAGTGATTTATCAGATATATTTGGTATACATCTGGATACTCTCCCCGAAACTCACGATGGGCCAAGCATGTCGTACGGCGACGACGTGATCCAAAGCAATGCCGCATCGCTTGCCTAGAGGAAATAGGGTTGTGCTTGGCTTGGCTGGAGATTTTTCAGGCCAAGCAAGGTCAGCCAAGCCATGGCCTGGGTTGAGAGCACTGAAGAGGACTTCTGGCAACCGGTTGAAAATTATTCATATACTTCAAATATAATTCTCCGCAGATGTCTTGAGTCGAAAAACTCACGGAGTATATTTTTGGTACCATACGGAGCCATTATTGGAAGTATCTGTCGATAGGATGAAAGCGAGAGTTAATCAAACACCTTGAAAACTCACCTAGAGGGTGCAATAAAATAGTTTCACGATTCCAATAGGCATATAATCTGTTTGTGAGGTGGAATGAGTTGTCTTTTGCCTACAAAGAGTATATTGAAATAGTTGTTCCCAAGCCATGGCTCAAGCCAAAAATCTGGCTTCTGGCTTGAGAAATCCTAGGCCAGGGCTAGCCAAAGCCACATGGTTCCCAGGCCAAGCCACGCCAGGGACAACACGGAGGAAAGACCTACCACTCGTCAAAATTAACCGGACATTTACATCCATTGGACCGAAACTCACAGAATCAAGGATCGAAGAAATTACTGGAATTACATTGTAATTCCTCCAACGCTTCGTGCTGCGAGACCAGTTTGGCAAATAAAGTAGTGTTCATCGAGTCAACCTGATACTTGGGAATGCTCTGGGCTCGGGACCGAGTGCTTCTTGGGCAGCATCTGAGTTGAAAGAAAAAAAAGCAAAAGCAACGATAAAACACTTAATCAGAGTTCCTTTTTTTTTCAAACCAGGATTGACCCAGGCTTAGGAACAGTTACATTGGATACTCCTTACGAGCGAGAGGCCTGGGTAAGTCTGACATTCACCGCGATTTGCGTTGCACAGCCAGACGTATTGTGGATAGCAATTCCGTTTCCAGGACAAATCAACGCAGAAATCTCGTCCCGACGGGACACTCCGAGTCGCCAATCATTCTGTCGGAGCTCACCACGATACTCTGCGATATCTCTATCAATCTCGTTGAGCCCTGAATGCCAACGCAGAACATGCACATCGGTCATCTGGACTCAACAAAAAATAACCTGAGTGTGGATACCGTCGAACAAATGGACGTGGTATCTGTGCCGCACTACACCACCAGCAGCTGCGCATTGGCTACACAACAGGCGTTTACAGAGTTCCACAAGTGTTCCATCAATAATTGAAACTTACGACAGATGATGTGGCGGGGGGTACGTAACCGTCGAGTAGCTTTACTGGTCTATACCAGTAGGGTAGGTGCATGTAGGCAAATTTTGCTTGGTTAAGAAACATATTTACAGCCACCGAGGGTCGCCACAGCGCGCAATCGTCAATACATCAGCCTTTTGACAAATCTGTTGTGAGCTTTTGGGCTTTTTTGGGGTTCCCAAGTTTTTTCAAAATAAAATAAAAGCTCTGAAACGATGAGTCATTGAAGGGGTAATCACTGCGTTCCGGTAACTCCTAGAGTTAGTCTGGCTTGCTGTGGGGGGTCTAGCCTAGCTGAGTGTAGGTGCCCAAAATGCCTCTGTCTAGGCGCCTACACTCATTCTGAGTTCTTCTGATGGCGGATCAGCCTAGCTGTGTTCAGATCAGCCTAGGTCATCGATCCCGCCTCTGTGTAGGTGAGTGTAGTTCTGCCTCGGCGTCCAGAAATATCCCTGTCTTGTGTTCTCTAGACAGACATCTTGTGTGCTCTAGACAGATTTGGATAAACCTATACTTACCCAGCCAAATCTCCACTGACCTGCGCTGACTAGACAGAATCGGGGAGACCTAAAAATGCTCTGTTTAGCTGAGTAAACAGAGTGCTCTGCCGAGGTCTGCCTAGATGGCTTGAGTCAGGCTCAGTCTAGGAGGTCCCGGAACGCAGTGGATGATAGAAAAAAGAAAAAAAAACAGAAGTTTTTCTAAATTGACTACATGTTCAGCCGTTCGGACCGATAATTTCCTCCCTTCACTGCATTCAGCGGCCCCCTAGTATTGGATCGCGCCGAGGCAGTTAGACGGGAAGATGTGCCTAGCTGACTAGACACACTGTTTCTAGGTGGCTAGGCAGCTGTAGACACCAGCTAAGCCACCTCTCGACTGGCGGCACATAGACCCGTCTCAGACGGTCTCGGCAGATGCCGGGTCTAGACCACCTAGACCTGACAGGTCTACTAAAAGGGCCTGTCCGGCAAACAATCTGGATAGAATCTCAACAGAATCTCGGGGTTTATTTTGGGGTAGGTGTTCTTTAAAGGGCATATAATCAAAGGAATACTTTCTTAGTTGGAGTTACAGTGTTCAAAAGGCACATTTCTACGTGTCCAGACACAATTTTGGTCATTCCAAAGTTCGAAAATTTCTTTGAATTACCTAATAAGGAAATAAAATCTCCCAAGAATCTGTTGCTGGACAGGCTCTAAGAAGGCTAGACCCGTCTCAGATGCTCTGTGATTTCCACAATCTCTGAACGCAGTGCTTCTCCGGTAATTTTGGTCTGGTAGGTAGGTAGGTAGGTAGTATTACTGGCGCGGTCCCATTAAGGAACAACCGGGTCCCGTACCACATACATCGCGTCAATATGTATGCTACGGGTACTATCAATAAGCCGTCCTTCGATTACCTGAACTACCCCCTCTGCTACGACTCTAGACTCCTCTTGAACAGAGAATGGAGGAATAGAATCCAGAGAGTCCCCAGGGTGCCCAGACATCAGCCAATATCAAGTAGAAAGAGCGGGAATTTCTTCCAATGAATTGACCTAATAGATACTTGGCGGGCTTTAACGCATCGCGAGTCGCAAAGACAGCAACGGGGACTGGTATAGATCTGAGGACCTGGGCCAAATGCGTGGGAGCAAGATCTAAGAGGTAGATCAAGCACCCCAAAGCCAGGAAGGGCCATCGGTAAGACAATGGAAGAATGCCAATCTCTATAAACAGAGGTGCAAGGATTGAGTGGTCGTGGACGCCCAAAGGGTTTTGAATGAACAATTGCTGTGCATCCGCCGGTTCGCGGAGATTGTCTGCATCCGTGTTGAGGCAGACTTCACACCCAAATGTCAAGTGGGGATCGACACGCGCCATAAACAGACGCGAGCAGAAATATGATGCTGCTTGGTCTAGCTCCACTCCTCGCTTTAAACACATTTTTTCGATACTGTTTGTCGATGAATATTAAATGTCGTGGATCAATCATCACAGGACAGGCAGACGCCGTGAACACCAAAAGTCTCCCGTAGTAGCCGTGCTTGACATGGCGTAGCATCGCAGGTAAATTCCAGGCTCTATCGGGTGTTGCATTCGACGCGTGCAGTATTCTATCTGCGATATTCGCCGCAGCGCAGGAGTCCATTACTGGTGATGGGGAACCAGATTGATCTGGAATCACTGGCTAAAGCGAAGGACGTGCCCAACGCAGCCGCAAAGACCGGTCTGTCTCGACAGGGTAGGTAGGTAGGTAGGTAAGGTAGGGAATGCAGACAAACTCCGAGGACTTCATTAAAGGTGATGGTGAACCAGATTACTCTGGAATGGCTGAGGATGACAAAACACCAGAGTGGTGGTGACTACTAGGCAAGCCTATTGCAAACCTAGCTCCGTAGACACAGATAGGGGCGTGAGACACCTCGGACCTAGACTCATAACCAGTCTGTATACAATGGCCGAAAAATGTGGCAAGCACTTCGGGGTAACCACCGAAGTGCTCGCCACATATTTTCGGTACAGTATCTGGTTACAGACAGGTAACGAGTCTACCTCGGACCGCTATTCCGCCTGGATCGGAAAGGCCCGGAGCAATTGCTCGCTGTCCGATACCACCCGCGCGGCCTAACTCCTTAAGCTCCTTGAACAGGTCTAATTCGCCTGGCCTATACCGCGAAAGAGGGTGCTCTGCGAGTCTTATCCCATGGATGGCGTCAGGGGAAGAGGGGTCCAGTCTACTGGCAGCGATGCGCTCGCTGTCAGATACCACCCACGCGCACAGTGGGTTAAGCTCCTTATACTGGTAGCGTTAGCCTTGCCTATGCCGTGGGAGAGGGTGCTCTGAGAGTCTTATCCCATGGACAGCAGGGGAAGGTGGGAGCACGGTTCTTTGATGGTTCTCCAGTTTCCTAGCGCATCGGCGGCGGCCACTTGGCCCAGAGAATCATAGAGTATGAGAACCCTTGCCTGCAACCAGAAGGGAAGCCTCAGAGAAGCTGGCAGCGTCGCAGCGGCAGAGTGGTCCGACTGTGGTCGCCATGGAATAGGGGTTAGCCGACGGGGTCGACGAAAGAACGTAAATGGAGTAATTGGGGGGCCAAGCCAAGCTAAAGTTATCCTCCGGGGTGAAGTTGCAAAGCGTTTGAGAAAGATGTCCATGAGCCAGGAAGACTTTCCAGAATCGATGGTGGTTGGCAGTTGGATGACTTTGGACCGAGCTCAGGCTCCGAATTTCGGGGATTTGAGGTAATGATCATGCCAGTATTAGCTAGCTGCTTTACGAATGGTGGTGCTTGAAGATACATACACCCCTGTAGTCCTCGTTTAAGTGTACAAATTCGTCCTCACAATATCTTCAAACTAGTGTCGTTATAAATTTGGCCGCTATGCTTGTGATGGTATACCTCTGTCAATTGGTGCAGGGCTAACTTGGAGCCAACTCAATATCTAGTGAGGATTTACGGCCCAAGATGCCCCAAAATAGCTTTTATCTAATCTTCGACCGATCATTTCGTAACCGAAGCCCGAAGTGATTTGCAAGCTGATCAATGGGGATTCTGAATATCCGACCGTTATAATCTGTCTCCGTTCGTGACGGCATGCAAAATCCTTCACTCCGTCTATAATGTCCAGCCCAACGCGACTTTTTAGCCTCCTCCGCTACACCGAATTCGCGGCTTCCGCCGCCAAGAGCATCGCGGACGTTAGTGCCGTGCCTTTTCTCGCCGCCGCTGCATCCATCAGCCTTGCAATATTGAAAACGATTGAAGTAAAAAAGCCCTTACTACATGCGCGACGCCGGATACTGACGGAACAGAGGGCCAAAACGACCAAGGAACAGCATGTCCGGATCTTGGAAAACATCCACCATCTTCTGTGCAGCATTATCCAGGTACATTCAGCCTCTGGGACGCTGGCGCTGCATTCGCCCGCGCTATCATACGAGATTGGAAAGATTACAAAGTAGGTTCTTCGTATCATTTTCTTTCGATGAAATTGGATCAACTATCTGCAGTACACTCCAAAAGATTTATACTCTACTCGACACCCCAAAAATGGGAAAGATCAAGCAGATTTTGAAGCTGGGTGCCACTTCAGTCCGCCTGGCAGCGTGTGATGAGGAGCTTCAACATTCTGTTCAAGTCCTAAAGGTAAAATTACCCTACGTATTCGAATTGAGGGACCAACAAAACTCCAGATCCAAACAAATATCTCTTCAGCTGCCGAAATGGGCGTAAGAGGAATTCGGAGCAGCACCACGAACGCCTGGTTGCGGTACTTTCTGCCACAGATTCAAGTAACTCCGTAGTTTTATCCTCCAGCGTGAGTCGCAGGCAACGAACATGTGGACATACAAAATCTTGACTGTCTGGCTAGGACCAGACCCAAACGCTTTCAAGCTTCTCCAACAGGTTTGACACTCACTCGTATTGTAAACCAGCCAGGTCATTAACGTTTATTTTTTCAGTTCTGCGTCACTTTCCCTGATACCAGGCTCCCCCAAAGTATTCTATGGACGCGAAGGAGAAGTAAAGCATGTGACAGATATGCTTCTTAACGAATCCGCCCCGCGTATCGCCATCTTGGGCACCGGCGGAATGGGCAAGACCAGTTTATCCCTTGCGGTACTTCATGGCAGTGAGATCGCAGCGAAATATCCCCAGCGAATATTTGTTTCATGCCATTCCTCGACCTCTTATCCCTCCCTCGTCTCCAATATCGCGTCGTATGTTGGGCTAGAGACGGGCCCAAACCTGGCGAAGAAACTTGTGCGCCATTTCACAGAAGGAGGGAGTGCACTCTTAGTTCTGGACAACTTCGAAACGCCATGGGAACTACCGTCATCCCGCTCGGCTGTGGAGGATTTTCTGTCCGTACTTGCAGGCATCACTCACTTGGCAATCGTGGTCCGCTGTTTTCCTCATTCTCTTTGATCACAATAAATAAATAAATTTCAGGTCACCATGCGGGGCGCTGAGCGTCCGAGTAAGATTAAGTGGACGCGCCCCTTCCTCCCCGCCCTTGAACCCCTTTCCGACGACGCCGCGTTTCAAATCTTCACTGATGTTGCCGACGACGACCACGATGAGGCCAGCGTCAAGAAACTCATGGCGTTGACGGGGAATCTACCACTCACGGTCCAGCTGGTTGCGAATGTTGCCTCGTATGAAGGGTGCGCCTCCACATTATTGCGCTGGTCAAGGGAGAATACGGGTACAATTTCTGAGGGACATTGCAAGACCTCCAACCTGGACATCTCGATTATGCTGTCCCTTTCGAGTTCTCGAATGACACCCGACGCGCTCGCCTTGCTATCCGTTCTCTCAATGCTTCCGAATGGGCTTTCTGACTCAGAGTTGTCGAACATGGAACTCCCGATTCCCAATTTGCATGCCTCAAAAGCGACGCTCATCCGCGTCTCTTTAGCGTATAAAGGGGGCGATGGGCGGTTGAGGGTTCTCGTTCCTATTCGAGAGTATTTGCGGAGCGCCCAGCCTCCGACTTCCGTACTCAAGGTCGCGTTGCGAAAACACTTCCACGGGCTGATGGACCTCTGGGACAACTTTTATCAGCTCCCCGTGCGCGAAGTCGTATCACAAATTGTTTTCAACCTCGGGAATCTCGAGAGTGTGCTTTCCGATGGACTCAATGTGGAATGCCCGGATGCCCTCACAACCATCCACAGTATTCTCTGCATCCAGCGGTTCTACGTACAAACCGGTCGTGGCACCTCCCCTCTTATCCTGCGCCTCAGCGAAAAAATCAACAACTGGCGGGATCATTTTATTTATGGCGATTATCTGATGCAGATGGTCTCCCTTCATGCATCAGAGCCAGGGGAAACAGAAGGAATCATCGGACTTGGTCGGTCACACTTCGAACATGCAGATGATTTGCGAAAGGGTGAGTCAAATTATTGCTTCATGGCACCCCCGACTTACAATGCTACCTAGCGCAATGGAACAAGCACCTAGCGCAGTATTATTGGAAGCAGGAAAACGATATCGGCAAAGCCCTTGAGTACAGCAAATTAGGGCTTTCGCTCGCCACCAGCACAGGGGACTGGGACAACACGAGCACTCTCGGGCTTTTGAACCAGACTTCAAGTCTGATGTCTGTCGTGGGCAACTATACGGGCGCCAGAGAATATGCGCAAAAAGCACAACTGGCGGCCGAATTGTCGGGTAACCTTCCTGCACAAGCGACGGCACTCTGTACCCAAGCCAATTGCAGTGTGGCTTTGGCCGATTTCACAGAGGCGGCGACGCTTTGCAGAATGACGCGCGAAATATTCTCCGCGTGTGGTCCCGAAGGATGTTCCACAGATTTAACGGTCCAAATGCACGAGGCAGAAGTGCATCTCCTGAAAACCGAATATGAGGAGGCGCGTGTTATCAATGATTCCGTTTCATCCGCCGCCGCGCGTGGGCTTCCCATCTCATTCCGGGACACTCTGGCGAAATTAAACCTAGCGGCCATCGGCATCGCGAGCGCCGCCGCTCCCGAATACGTTCTCGAGCTGTTATCCACCTGCAGGCTCCAATTTCAGTCGCTTGGATACCCCGGGGCCTCTGGTACTGCGACATGACTCTGGGGGATCTAAACCTAGCGCAAGGCGATTCACAGGCTGCGCGAGCAATACTCGTGTCCTGCTATACGTCCACGCGCGGAAAGGCAGACGGAGGGGCAATGTTCTGTTTGGAGCGTCTCGCCGATTATCGCCACCGTTTGTACGATCCACAAACGACACTCGGGTGGACATGTGTATACATCGGAGCGGCGCGCAAGACTGGGAACAAGCTTGCACTAATGAAAGGTCTGGCGTGCATTGCGGAGATCTTCATCGCGTGGGGAGATGACAGCACTGCGCTCAGCATTCTAGAAGTCACATTGAGCAGGTTCACGTACATGGGTGTACATCGGTGGAGAGCGGATTGCTTTGAACGGATGGGAGAGATCTACGAACGCAGAGGGCAACTGGTGAAAGCTTGCGAGTTGTGGACTAGCGCGCGACCGCTTTTTGAGCGGTCCTCGCAGGCGCAGGCTGTTGCCCGCTTGGATTCACGCCTCGCATCTGTGCGTTCGTCGTCTCAGAGTGTCGTGATTCCGACTTCAGCGATTACATTTCCCATTCTTACACAAAGCGGGTAGCAACCCCAGCGTTTAATTATCCAAGTTCAGCGTGCTCTATACATTATATCATCCGTATAACTAATATATATTATCCTTTGCGAATAATAGCTTGGCTATTTATAAAAACGCTCTTTATGAGGATTACAGCTCGGAAATGAAATCCAGAAGGCGAAATAACGCAGGCCGGGATCTCTTTCAAACCGCTATGGGTCGAATCTCTGACTCCCAGACTATCCCCGCCGCACATGCACACGAGGCATCTCCACCGCCGACGCCACTGGAATTGCGAAAAGAAGAGATGACGGAATAAGTCTCCAATTGCTTGTAATATCGCGAGGTGCCCTGAGGGTGGCGTTTACATAAGTCGCTTAGGACGCGCATGGTAATAAGGCGGTCGTATACCAGCCGCAGTGTGTAAAGTGATACGAGATGGTGGCCGCTCACAGCGGCGGAGTTTATCTGATTTGTGAAGATCAGGTAGGGTTCCAAATTGGCTCAGATAGCATATTGCACCAGGAAGGACTGGCGAATAATGGAGATGTCGCGGTGAACATGAGGCGCCAAGAAGTTACCGTGGATAACCGTGGAACGACGCGATTAATTCTAATACCCTGAATCCATTGAGTTGCGAGTTTGAGGTCCACCATGTGGTACATTCCTGAGCGCCAGGGCAAAGAAGACAATTACCACGGATACAAAAGCCCGTGATCAAGAACCCAAAGTTTTCTAGCTCCCTCTACGTTATTGCTACGTTAGTCTCGGAACCAGCCGTTGGGGTGACGGGCCTGACGGCCCGCCGGACCGGCGGAGTTTGAAAAAGAGAGTGCAGAAGAGTCACCCCCCCTGATCTCCGCGCTTCATTTTTTAAACTCCGACGGTCCAGCGGACCGCAGGGCCCGCAGGGCCAATCAGGCAGAACGGCTGGTTACGAGACTACCTCCACGTCAGAGCTGCGACAGTGTGGCTATAAAAGGCACAAAAAAAAAGAATGTCGTGACACCTGAGAAGAGATCCGTCGATGTAGTTAGGTAGGACGTCGATGCGCTTCAGTGAGAACCAAAGTGAAGCAAACAAAGCTGAGGTCCCGGCGTTCAACGTTTATAAACGGGATGGAGACAGGAACGAAGGCGGTGTTTGTGTGGCTGTATGTGCGCGAGCTTGCCAACCAAATAGAAGCCCTTGTTCCTCGCTACCGAAAGGCAGCATTTTTATTTGCTGCGGGCTTCTTTTTCCTCATTTCTGGCTCAGAATGAGCTCCCCGTACTTGACAGATCGGCTGATCTTTGGTTACCTGCTGTTTCGATTCATCATAATATAAGCTTTTGCTATCTAGATTCTATCTTGGGCCCTGGTTGGGCCCTGGCGGCGCGGGCTCGGATCCAGTCTTCCCCAATGCTCCCGATTCAATTCATTCCGTTCACCCAATTCGCTCCGGCAATTCAGAAAGCCGTACTTGCTACACTTATTTCACCTGCTTGCTATTTGCTTCCCCCCCCATAATCTTCAGGCGCTTCCGCCCAAGGTGGTTGGACACGGAATGTCAATGGTCATGCCCTTCTGCTTCCTTGTTCTCGGCTCGGTCTTGGCACGCGGGCCCGATGCGCCGGCAATCTGCTTCCGGCTCTCAGCAATATATGAGTTCTCATTGGATGCCTCCAACCACTCTATCGGCGCGAACTAGACCAGGTGTATTGTGTGGTTTAAATTGAATATTACAGAGGGGAAACGGCATCGTTTGTGCTGACTTCTCACGATGCGCCTATTCCCAAGTTCAACGTGAACTCTTTATCCTTGGATCATAGCAGAATCCGCTTGGACCTCCTCAAGTTCTCGGGTGAAAGCTCTACCTCAATGTTCAATATATCTGTACGAATTGCTGACTTTTGTCATTTCTTTCTCACTGTTTCTACGGGCCAGATATATCCGACCGCTCAGCTGCATGCAAGCTGCCATTTTTAATCATCATCGCGCATCTAGCGCCTGCCCGGAGCATTGCAACCGCATGCTAGTTATCCACATTAGACTTATGGGCCACGCTCCGCGACTCCAGGTTCGGTTCACGATGAGGACGGATGCAGATTGTGGCGAGGAGCAGCTTCATATCATTGAACTCTCCTTCCCTCTGGCTCACTATCGCACGAAGGTACGCGCTCGGCATCTCATTCGATGTATGCATGCTCCCTAATGGCATCTGTCTGCCCGGACATTACCGGTCCAAATTGTTTCCAGGGCAGAAACACTGTTTCGGGGCTTCAGGGAGTATAACAGGGCTTCGGAATTTCAAAGGTATTCGAGCAATCCCCCAGCAATATGCAGCTGAGTTTTACCGCCATATTGATCGCTTTCGTCCTTTCTGCTATCGCCAGTCCTACCAAACGCGCGACATGCAGCAACGGCAGGACTGCCGCCCATGCATCTTGTTGCGTCTGGTTCGATGTGATGGACGACATCCAGGAGAACTTGTGCGTACTGTGCACTTGCACATATTGACTGACTGAAAATACATATATCATATAGGTTCGATGGAGGAGAATGTGGTCAGTACCATTCGACGATACAAGTGACTATTATCTAATTAATTTCATTAGGCGAGGAGGTCCACGAGGTGCGTTGGACCGTGCCCTGTAATGCTACCTACCTACCTACCATCACCCGTTCATTTTGTAATAGTTGCTGACATTTCATTTAGTCGCTCCGTGTAAATGTTCAAGTATGCTCCGCCGGTGGCCGCTGATTGTTCGGATAGCTCACCTTCCACGACGCAATTGGCTTTTCTCCTAGGTATGATATTTTTGATGATAGTCGCTATTTTCAACCTCGTGTCTCTCTAATTGCATGATCCGCAGGCTCTTTCTCCGGGGACAATTCGGGTGAGTCAGATTACCTGTGTGTTCCGTTCTGATCTCATATGGGACCAGAGGACAAGGCGCTGGTCAGCTTCCACGTTCCCTCCTTGTCTCACCGGCTCAAGTTTTTTTTTTTTTGGCAGACGGATCCATCATGGCCCATTCGGATATTGAGACCTTGTTCCGTACGCGAATTTCTTGCCCGCTGAATTAAATTTACTCAACGACCCGGTAGCGGCTAATAATGGAATCGGTGTGTTCACGTGGTCCTGGAACCCAAGGTGGCTAACGATCCTGCTAGATGAAATCGTCGAAGCGCAGCGTCCTTTCGCGATAAAACATCAGGTTTCTTTTGGAGACTTGTGAGTATTCCAGAAGCATAGGCACTGTAAGTCCCCTTACTAATAATACACTCCACCCAGCATTCAGTTCGCTGGCGCAGTGGGCATAACCAACTGTGCCGGTGCGCCGAGACTGGAGTTCCTTGCTGGCCGGCTGAATACTTCACTTCCCTCTCCCCCAGATCTGGTCCCGGAACCATTCAATACGGTTAACGAGATCATTGTTCGCATGGGCGACGCCGGATTTTCCCCGAGCGAAATTGTCGATCTCCTCGTCAGCCACACCATTGCCGCTCAGGATACGGTCGACAAAACGATTCCCGTACGCCCATTCGCACCCACCTCCTTTCAACATATCACATAATTGAACGAATCTCAGGGAGCCCCTTTTGATTCCACGCCATCCCTGTTTGATTCTCAATTCTTCGTCGAGGTTCTTATATATTATCTTTTATTCGCGAAATATTATGTTGCTGAAATGCGTGGTAGACCCTCCTCATAGGGACCGGTTTCCCGGGGAACGGGAGCAACCAAGGAGAGGTTGCCTCTCCTCTCGGTGGCGAATTCCGTCTCCAGTCAGACTTTGCAATCGCTCGGGATCCAAGGTGGTACCTACAATAATATGTTCAGTTCCAGGGGTTACTCATATATATTGCGCAGAACTGCCTGTGAATGGCAATCTTTTATCGGTGAGCCTTTCTCTGCAAGGTTTCTAACCATCAACCCATGGGTCGCCAGTCAGTCACGACTTGATGACGAGCAAATTCCGCGCCGCCATGTCGAAGATGGCGACTCTCGGTCAACCCAGCTCTTTGTTCACCGACTGCTCTGGAAAATATATTCAAATGCGCATACATGGCGATAACCCTGACGAATATGTCTTCAGACGTGATCCCTGTTCCGCAGCCGCTCACGACTAGGCCTTTTTTGCCGGCCGGAAAGACGCTCCGGGATATCGAGGTTTCTGTGAGTTCAGGGAGGCTCTGCGTTCAGTTAGGGTGCTGATCGGTTATCCCTTTCAGTGCAGGGTGTTACCCTTCCCAATTCTTACTGCCCAATCAGGTAATTCAATTGTTCACATCTTGAGTAATCTTCTCTCAAGGCACATCTGTCTCCAGGCCCCCCGACGATCGTCCCGCCTGTGTAGGTCTTTCTCATAGTTCCCATCCCTGATAATTCATATTTCTCTCCTCCGTCTAGTGCCTAATTCGGAGGCAACATCTGAGATGAATGGGATAGGACATAGGACGGCACCCATGTTCCAGATTCTATTTTCCACTTGGTTTTTGTGTGGTATTGGGTAAATCTTGTGTACTGAATTACAATGTATCATTTATGGAATCCCGACGCGACATTTGAGGTACAGAGACCCACTGCGTCTGGTTCCAGATGCATAAATATAATGTTCTTTTACTTGGCCTCAGAACCCATAAATCCCTCCGACTCGGAGACTGCTTGTAAAGATCACGAAAAACATGATATCTTGCTAAGTCTCCATGTAATTTATGTCCACATAACCAATCCACCGCCGTGCAATAATCTCCGCAAATGTATGTATGCAATCTCACCACCCACTCGTCCCCACAGAAACCGCCGTATTCTAATATAACCATGAGCAACTTTTCTAGACAAAATGGCACAAAATATGGAAACCCACCGTCCTCTCTTGCCTCTTGACCTCGAGATATATCAACAGTAAAATCAAGAACACCTCGTCCTCCGCCAGCGCCGCGGGCTTCAGATGTATTACCGGGCGCCCGGTCTTACTGAAGAGATGCGGGCGGAAGGGGATGCAGAATCGAGCGGCGGGTGTCGATTCTTCTCCGTCTGCGGCTTCGTCATGAAGTAAAGCCTTATTGATACATTACAGTGGTCAGGCTGATTTGACGGCACAGCGGGATGATGAAGAAGGAAGAGATTGAGTAACCAACCTTCCATTCTTCGTGCGTATAAACGGTCTCGTACTCCTTCCGGTCTTCGCCCCAGCGCCAAAATTTCTTCCTAAGAGGAGGGAGACACAAAATGGAAAGTTAGTTCCAGTCCAGAAGAAGTTGTAGCCCACGAGTCCGCGAATCGGAACGAGAGCAAATGAATGTACTTGTTGAACAAAGTTCCCTCGCTCCTCTTCAGATCGGCGATATTCCTGCGGTGCCCGTGCACCTCGAAGAACTTTTGCCTCCAGTTGATCCCGCCCACGACCGCGCCTCCTCCCGCTTCTCCTGCACTGCCGCCTCCATGAGACGCGAAAGGCAGATTCGCCGCCGCCGCAAGAGGGTTCTCGTCGCGCAGGAGAGTGCGCGCCCGCCCCGCGAACTGAAATTCGGTCTCGACGGTGTACATCACGGATTCATCGAGCGCTGCACAGATACGTGCGTTGAGGATGTTGATTTTGTTGTCAAAGAAGGCTTCCATGGGCGGGGTGTAGTGGGCGGAGGGAGAGAGAGAGATAGAAGCCCGCCTGATACCTGATGCCACGTGGATAGATGCGCTGATGAACAACAAATAAAATAAAACCAAGTTAAGATGTTCATAGCCTATTAGCGGTGAATGCAGACCGTCGGCCAGCTAGTTGAACCAGAAATAATTTTTGACACCGCCTCAAGCACATACCTCCGCTCTGCGCGGCGTAAAGGTAAATGGAACAAGAATGACGTCACGGTTTATTATTATTGCAAACTCTGTATGAACTCAGTCCATCCCTTGGGTGATATCGTCCCTGGATAATCCTCCGCACCGGGCATCTCAACATTCATATCACTACCCAGACTCTCCGGAACCGCTGCGAACTGCATCGTCAGGTCTTCGCTCAGATTCTTGAGCGCAGCCCAATCGAACTCCTCGTTGGTGTTGAATGGCGATGGAGAGGTGGAAGCGCTGTCTAAATCGGGAGGGTACAAGGGCGGGATACGCGCCTGCCACAAGTCGATATTCGGTGGGATGATCTCGGGCATGCGCATCTGAATTGAGGGGGAGATAGGACCTTTGGCGGTGGTGCTGTCGGTGAAAGGCCGCGAGCCGCCGAGCATCTCGAGGTCCGTCTCGATCGAGAGCTCCGCTGAAGATGAGGGACTCAGAGATACATTTCGTCCGGACGAGGAGTACTCGGAGTAGACTGCCGTTGCTCTGTTTCGCAGACGACGGAGAACGGACTGAGGAGAAGTGAAGTGAGTGACGGGAAGGAGGATTACAGATAGTCGAATAGAACTCACGACACTCCCTTCTGCCAGGACGGAATGTGCCGCCCCGCGTTCAACAAGATCAACCGCCGCGAACAGCTCTAGCAGCGCATTAGAAGCTAGTGGGCACCCCGGGCACTTGATGACAATGGAGCCAACAACAAACTGCATACTCAATATAAGCACTCCGATGGGGAGCTCGTATGGTTGAACAGACTCACGGCGGCATTCACCACTGGATTGAGGACGGGTTAAATTTTTTGTTTAATAATATTGAGGAGGAAAGATAGATATAGACGTACGGCTCTTCCAGATGGGCCACCACCGCAAGAACTCTTCCGGGTACTGCGAGAAGCTACGGCGGTCCGCAGCGATGATATGCAGTGCGCCGCGATACGCCGCCAGCAGCGACGTGGCGTATCGGCTCTCGAGCGGATTGTTCGGCGCGTCTTTCAGTGCTTGGACGAAGGATCCGCGGTGTATGTAGACCATTACTATACTCGCACATGTCAGCAATAATAATAGGCCACAGGACAGTGAGGAAAAAGTGCTCACGATTTCCACAGAAGCGCGGAATCAGGGTCGTGTGGATGTAAGAGAGGAAGGTGGGCCCGCGGTAGTGCTCGAAAGGGGTGGTCTCCATGTAGTGCCGCAGTTGACTGTCGAGGTGCAGCACGTCCTGGTACGTGGGCGATTTTACGCGAGTATATAGTTCGCACATTGGTGCAGTGACCTGCAATTGATTTGAGGGAACTATACCAGTCAAATACACGACCACGCACCTCTTTCGTAAATCGGTATTTGGCGCGGAAAACTAATTATTAAAATGTGAGTCGCGATTAATTAATTTAAGAGGGATTATAGAGGGGAGTACGTACAGCCAATCACTACGCGGCCGTCGTTGTCCATTGTCTGATCATTATCTGCGGGGTATTCGCAGGTCACGTCGGAAACGGCGATGGGCATCGGGCGCCCCAGAGCCAGGGTCTACCACACGTGGTTAGACGAGGGAGAAGTCATAATTGGCACGTCGTAGGCTTACCGAATATGTTCCAAGGGAGTACACTTCCCAGAATAAGGCCTATTGAACGTGAGCCTGGAACCACTTTTGTGAGAAAAGTCATTACCCGCAGCCGCTGTGCTCTCTTGTTCTCCATCCGCGCGTATGTACGTTCATGATCTGAAACGTCGAGTAGACATTAATTAATGGCGCGCAGAATCATTCGGAAATGAACCGAGGACTTACGCAGACGCAGCTGTGCGGGAAGAAAAGAGTCAGAAAGGCTTATCCCTTTAAGAAGAATTAAGAGACGCGCACCCCATGGCATAGGGTACAAGCCATGGACGTCATCGACCACGAGCTCTCGAAGCTGTACCGCGGCCCGCCCGTGCAATAATACAGCCCCATGAGAACCAACGCCTGGATCGAATGTACGTCCCTGGACCCGAATATGCAGCGTATCGCGAGTGCCGCGCGCCCCAGGTCGAAGTACATGTCGGCCTGCCAGTTGTACGCGGGGAGCGACAGGTCTGCGAGTGACGCAAGTGCGAAAACCGTGAATAGCACCGCAAGGGCATGTGGAGTGGGCCCGGGGTCGCATGAAGATTTGGGCGTGTAGACATCCTCGATAAGCTCGCGCAACTCGTCTTGCAAGATGGGCGTGCCGTACCACACGGCCGACGTGTAGTAGATCTCGTAGAGCGCCCATGCCTGTAGTTCGTCGGGGAGGTGCGCCAGGAGCTGCTCGACGGAGAGGACGGGGTCCCAGGCATTTTGGCGGTCAGCAGCGAATGGGAGGGCGGTGATCAGATGTGCGAAGGGCGAGGCGAAGGGTTCCTCTTCGCCCCCGCTGCTTCCCTTGGCCTAGATGGGTTCATTAGGTCGTTTCAATTGGTCGCAAGAATTCAGGATCTCACTGCGAGTAATGCCTATGCGGGGTATCAGTGTCGGAGCCGTCGATGAAAAAAATGTATACTTACGGCCGGTCCAGCGGTGGGTCCAAAATATCGTAAGCTGCCGGAATCACCTGCGGCTAGTGCACCGGATGCATCTGCTTGCTGGGATGGGATGGAGTCGCCAGAGGAGTCGGGAAGCTCGCTCATGAACTTGATCTTTAAAAGATCATCTCGTAAAAGAGGATGCGGGGCATCCGATTCCTCTGCTTGCGCATCAGCTACCGCAGTCTCGAGCTGGCGGATCCTATCGCCCATATCGTGGACCGTCGAACTCAAGTCATGCGATTCCGAACGGACAACCCTGAGGATAGTCAGTAGTGCGTTCGATTACGCTGGTATGGAGTAATAAACCTTCTTCCGCGCCCGATAGGGCCCATATCGCCTGAGGGAGATCTGAGGCTCGAGATGTAGTACAAATCACGAAACTAACCTGTTGGACAGATATCTGCCCGGCCGCGGCGCACTATCCACTCGATCAGTTTCTGATCGAAAGATTCCCGCTTTACTTGCCGCAAGATGAACACGGAAATTTTTTGTCGCATTTGAGCTTGCGCCTGAAAAAATATGAGTAAAAGCTCATGTAAAGCGCAGAAAAGGGGTACCTTTGGCATTCTGCGCAGGCCATCTGAGTTTCGCTTCGTCAACGCGTCATCCTATCCGTTAGAGAAAAAAACATACGATGCCGCGCGTTCGCTTCAAGTCGATGACCTCCTGGTCGGTCAGGAGCTGAAAACAGTGGGAGGTCATGGTGATGTGGGGGGTAACGAGAGTTTCGACGACGCTTCATACGAGAATTTATAGCATAGCCTGTTGGTTCATGCGCAGCGGTCCGCAGGTATCGGACTCGGAACTAATGGCGGAAGCCTGAGATCAGGGGGCACAGCACAACATGCATCAACAATGCCCTCGCCACGCGTCGTCTTGCCGATTTCTATCTTTGTCAAACTGAGGGCCCATGTTGCTGCGGGTTCCTTCGCTAAGGTTGCAATGTTTCGACCTTCTACGCGAAATTCCAAGCCATACGAGGTCTCAGAGTCTTTTCTTTGCAAAGCCTGTGAGTCAAAAAGACCCATTTAGGCCTTTGGAGTGAGGCTTCTGGCCGCATTCGAGCACAGTGAACGAGGTGAATTCTTGAAACAGGGCCCGTGGGATGCTTTGCTGTCACCACTTTCTGATATCAATATTGGAGCCTCCGTTCTTGTCGTCACTTCGGACGTGAAATAATTGTGCGCCTACGGCGTACTTTCTGTGTACTAATAACTGGTGCCCTGCGGCTTGCGAACGACATCTCTCCCATTTTTCTTCCGCTCCTTCTTGCCCAAAATTGCCGAGCAGTCTCAGGAGTGTCATCTCGATTCTGGCTTCGTCATCACACAACAAAAATGCCGATGCTTTCCCATCATTTGAGTACGACATCGGATAAACTTCTTTCTGCCAAGGATCGTCTCTTCACAGCTCAATTTGTCATGGGGCGGGCGAGGCGTCGTTCGACCTATGCCATTATGTTTTCACCCGGAATATAACACAGGCCCAGACAGCGTCAAACTGAGGTCAACTGACTATGCACAGGTTTGCGCCCTGCCTCAAAGAAGCCACTACATCAAAAGGCTAATATTATAACGCCGGCATTAGAGTGGCATAATTGTAAACGCCAAGAGCCAACGTTGGATCCCGTTGGATCAGGCTGAGTAAACACTCTGCTTTGGCGAAATGATATTTTTAGAATAGTTACTGTCAGTGCTCGGCACTGCCTTTAAACGCCGCGCTGGCACAATGCTGGCAAGGATATCAGTGGCGGAGCAGTCGCTTGGCCCTCGAGTCAATAATCATTTCAGCGGCTATGAGTTATAATCCCTCCCTACGCATAAGCTTCCTTGCTTACTCCAATGCATTGTTTCAGGCGCGATGCTATTTACAAAACAACCTGCATTAGCCATTTTGAGCGAGGCTGCACTTATTCACATCGCATCCCTTTTCCAGCAGCACTCAATCTTCCGTCATTGCCAACAGCACAGTACTCAATCTTCCGTTTTCAGCCCTGACGATTAGAATCCTCGGCTGGCTGATTGGAGTCTGTGGGCTCTAGAATGTCTTGCGTTACCAGTAGTTGCTGGCATAACTCGCCGGTTAAACGGGTTACTACTGACGTTTGGGCGAATTTTACGGCAGAAAACGAAGAAGGATTCATTAAATTTGTTGTCTCAGTCTAGTGGCTAGAGGTGGCTAGGCGGCATCATTATTTTAAAATAATATTTGTTGTCCGCATGGAGACTTCTCGGCGTGTCTGGTGCGAATCGCATTTCCCACCTCTTGCAGGACAATAAACATCTCGTAACTCACATGGGATGCATAACTTTCATCGGAGGAGATCGCTTCCGATGTTGCTGGTGAACAAGATAGGCGGCCCGGTTGAGCCGTTGATGGTTTCTGTTTCAAGAATGCCCCGATCACTGTATTCGTTCCAGTCTGAGTGATTGGCATTGGTTAGATCCACGCTTTTGTGACCCTGGCTCCCTGTGGCAATGCGGCGGGAGGTGGCGGGCCCGGTTTGGCACCAACAGTGCCCCATTAGTCTACACGGTACACTAGCCTTTCAACCGTTTTTTCTTACAGGCATCCTTCGCAAGACACTGAATTTCTAAAAACCAAAATGCGACGCCCCGCTTGCGCCGACGTTTCAAGAATGCCCCGTTGTAATTTCTGAATCGTGGCCTTCAGCTGGACACCTTTGATCGGCATCTAAACCTCCATGCTGATGATTGCCGGTTTTCGGAAGGGTCTCGGAACGGGGAGGTAGGTACTGGTAGGTAGGTAGGTAGGTGTTATTACACGGGAGTTGTGTCACCGGTACGATACAATGCGGCGCCTCCTGGTCCACTATGCGAGCTGAGTGCGTGTGCGGTTCGACGGTATCTATCTGAGTCGACTTATTCTCGTGAGTCATTGGCATCAACTGACTATTTCGCGGGCCCGCGCAAGGCCCGCGACGTGTTTTTCACTTCAAATGAGAAATTCCACTCCATTGACATATATACTCAGAAATCGGCTGAGTACGACTTTCACATCATCCTGGCTGAACCTCGCCTCTTAGATCATTCGTGCCCCCACCAATGTCTGAGACCGTGGAGTGGGGGTAAGTCTCTAGTTCTGGAAGTCTCTTGGTCCAGCCGGACTCTTTTGTAAATACCGGTGGTAATAGAATGCACGCGACGCGTCAGTTTGTTCATGTTGTGATAATCGCACGTGTCAGTCGCAATTGTGACACATGCCCAAAATCGGGCATCACTTTGTGTCTCCTTTTGGCATCGATGCACAGCCATTGCTCCGACAGCTCACTTCACTTGCCGCGTCGCTTCGTTCCTGTACTCTGTCTCTTCTGGCCAACTGGCATCTCACTTGAATTGGACTCTGGGGCTCTGAGGCTGCTAGCTTCAATCTCCTGCCTGTCAAACACTCAGGAATCTTGCGACTTGTTCTGGGAGCGCGCCGCGGCGCCAGTATTGTCCTTGCCAAAGCCAAAGGCCCTCACAGTAGAGGGTCAGTTGACACCTGATGACGAGTCCGGTGGTCGCCTCACCCACGCATCTAAGGGCCTCAAGCAGCTCACCAGCCCGTCACCTCCACGACGCGCTACACCATGCGCACCGCGCAGATCGATCGCTGTGCAGGTTACCATCCGCGGGCCCAAGGCGCAGAGATCCTCAAGCACAGGCTCAAGGTCAAGGAGTACAAGCTGCACCGCCCGAGATGGGGCAACCTCCGCTTCAGCACCCGGGCTCACATCGACCTCGCGCGGCACGAGCTCGGCATCACCATCTTTGGTATGAACTTCTACGTCGTCATCGGGCGATGTGGCACGCAGGTCGTACGGAGGCGGCAGCAGAAGTCGCACATCGGCTTTGCGCACGAAGGACGATGCGATGGCGTGGTTTAATCAGCGCTTCAATGGCATTATTCTGGTGAGCTTCCCCCCATGAGCTGGTTTATTTCGCCCAATGCTCAAGCTGACGTTGTCCCCTCAGAAATAGTGTCGTATGCTTATATTGAGCCCTCCTACATGTCCGTCGTTGTTTTCGACGCTCCGGTGTATCTCACACGTCTCAGGATATCCTGTTGCATAGTGCAATGTACTGCTGCTGCACATAAGCACCCGGCGACTTGTTCTCCGCATCGCAGATCCTCGCCGGCCCTTCTAATTACCGCTACAAGACCCCTCGCCTCCGAGCTCGCATGTAAACCTGGGTGTGGCCGCCGGGATCAGCGCCAAGAGCGCCGGGTGTGCAAGAGCGCCGGGTGTGCAAGATGGGTTGCTTGAGCACAATCTCGAGCACGAGCATGCACCCATGGCACTGTGTTCCTCGTGCGCTATTTTAGGCCATGTCTCCGCGAGAGAAAGAGCGTCCTGTCATACTGCCACACACGCCTCCACGTCTGCATATTCGCCTCATGTCTATTGTGGGCGGCTTGTGTGGCGTGCCGCGCCTTCTGCTTCGCATGGACACGCCGGCATCTCACGTACGCAGCGCGCACCCGAATGATGCTCGCGGAGGCTGCGTGGCATGCCGCCAACAGAAGCCCTTGCGAACAGCGCTGCTCGGGGGAGAAGCGTGAAGCGCCTTGTGTATCCGGCTTCGCAAAGGGGCGAGCCCGCATTTCTCGTGCCCCAGCGCACACGTGGTCGCGGCACGTAGACTAACCGGTACATGCCGTCCCCGAACCACCTTCCACGCTCGTCGCCGACTGGGCAGAATTATTTGTTTTCGCTCTGTTACAATTTAGTACACATATTACTATACTTAACTCTTTTTTTTTTGCTGCCGGGTTCCTCCTGTATTTGACAACCCCAAAGATGCAGAGAAGCCGGACCGACCGTGAGTGGGAGTTTTTTGTAGCTACTGTAATTACTGCCAATAAAGGATTCGGTGGAGTAGAGAAGAGTAAAAAACACTGTCGTTAATTTCAATTCAATTCATTTCATATTCCATTAGAGTGCGCGCGCGCCCCTGGGGGCCCATGTAGCACTATACGTATTTACAGTGAGAGTAACTAGCGGGAAGGTGCGGGAGGGACGACAAAGTAGGGTAGAGTAAGACGCAGGAGGGTGCTGTGAGTGTAGAGTAAGAATTTTGGGGTCTGAGCGGGATGTAAAAGCTGATGCGAGATGTGATGTATGTATGAGAGAGAGAGAGAGAGAAAATAAGGAAAGAAAAAGAAAGGAAAAGGGGGAGGCGCGAGCCCAGAGGGAGTAGCGAGGGAACCGCCCGGTGTCGCGCACGAAGCCCAAGACCGGACCGGGATCAGACTTCACCGAGAGGAGGCGGCGGAGCGAGAGGCGGGCAGTGCCGAGGCGACGGAGTAGAGCGAGGCGTTGGCGGTGGTAGATGGAGGTAGTGGGCCACGGTCTCGGGGACGAAGCAGAGGACGCAGTCGGGGGACGGGGCGAGATGAAATCGGTACAAGTACGCGTTGAGAGCGAAATGGGTCGTCCGCAGCTGCGTCAGCACGCTGCACTGCGGGCGGCTCAAGTCATCGTACAATCGCGCGACTGCGCTCGACGGTTTGGCGTTGTCGAAGAGGGAGAGGCGGCGGAAGCGCGGATGATTCCGCGAGCCAACGTTCCCGGAACCACCTCGCGCCTGCAGCCAGTGCCGCCGCTTTGCTCGCCGGGAGGGGGGAATCGAACGCAACGATGCGAGAGGCAAGGGCAGAGGAAGCGCCCTGGGCCGCCTCCTTCTCTCGAGCGTCGGCAGCCTCGTTGCCGGCGATACCCACGTGAGCTGGAACCCAGTGAATGCGGACCTTGAGGGTCGGGCGGGCGCGAAGAAGGCGGCGATGGAGGGTGTGGAAGAGCGTGAGGAGGTGTTGTCCGGGCTGGGGGCGGAGCGTGGCGGGGGCGAGGATGGCGGGTTGGCAGTCGGCGAACATGTCGACATCCATGAGGCGCGGTGTGCCTTTGATGACATCCAGCGCAAGGATGGCGCCGACGACCTCCGATTCGAAGACAGTGTGTTCGTGTTCGGTGCCGAGATGCTTCACGCGTCCTCCCTGTTTCCGCTCCACGCAACCGCCGCCACCCCTACTCCTCCCTCAAACCCCGATCCGTCCGTGTACACGCAGACACCTCCTCGGCGCACCACCTCATCCATCTCCGCCCTCGCAATGTCCTTGTCGGGCGCGATGCGTGTCATAAGCGATCCCGGCGGCGTGAGCTCGATCGGTAGGTTGGGGTCAACGACCTCGAACTCCCTGTTGAGGAGCGGGAAGGCGACGAGTAGGTGGTGGATGGAGGAACGGTGGAAGCGGGGGACTCGGCGGGATCGCCTGACAACGCGGTGGAGGGGGTGCGAGGGGGGAAGGGTGAAGATGCGGATCGCTGTGTTGAATAACGAGCGATTGAGGCGGATGTGTGTTGGGAGCGTTAAAAAAAGCGAGCCGCACTCAAGGTACGAACTTACAACAGTTCCTAAAACAAGAATCACGCACCATAGCCCACTCCACCAAAGCTACCACTGGCAGTGAAGTGAGCTCAGCCCTCACTACCCTGGGACAGTTCTATTTGAAAAAAATTGTTTTTAAATAGTTGCGAGGACATAACACCAGAGTCCGCACTGCCGCGTCCTGTTAACAGTCACGCTCCTGCTGATCCTCGGGACCTACACAACTGCTGCAGCATCTACAGTCTTGACCGGTCCCCTTGTGCCAAACTTTGTGCTCAGAATACGTACTACTTAGTAAATTTTGAGTAAATCGCGTAATCCCTTAGACTCCTCCCGACGCGAAATGATTTCTTTCGAATTCAGATCACGAAAACCAAGTAGGTAGGTAAGTATATTCCGACGCGGTCCCATCAGGAAACAGCCGGTGTCCGTACTACATACATTGCATCAGAATATATATGCTACACGAGGGAAAAGGCAGGTTTCATGTTGTACACGTCTTCGTTCGTATGCTTCGCCGAGACGGTAACGGCCAGAGGCTGTGTGGCGGGGTGAAGGCGTCTGGGCCCTGCTTTTCCCGTCGCCTCACCCCTAAACGGATATAAAGTTCAGCAACGGCTCGCTACGCACCGCGGTACGTACAGCGCAATCTTTGGGACCAGCTCACTAATTGATACGAATTGCAGGTACTTGATGGACTCAAACTTCGCCGGTGTCTCAACGCAAGGGGCACATCACAATAGACAATTCATACAGATATATTGCGCGACTCGAACAGGAGGACCGACGAAACATACTGCATCACTATTCATCCTGGTACCAGTACGTGCGAATGAAGCATAGGGACATCAAAACAACGGTGTGTAGAGGGTAGAACTGGAGAGAACCACGCATCAGTTTCCACGCAGTCAGAATTATTTCTCGTATGATATGCTCACATTTCAGCAGCCGAAAACAGACGTGCAGAATCAATCATCACGCAGTCCAGACGGTTCTGCTTTATGGACCGTTTTTCTCCTGATTCTGCCTCCTGGAACTGCAGCTGCGTGACGCAACTGCTGAATATTTTTAAACGCGGCAAAAGATCGACTGCTAGCGGCGCCACACTGCACACTGGATCAAACGACGTAAGATGCTCGATTTCGTCCTGCTCCTCCAGAAACGCGATTAAATCGGCGTGCAGCATTCCGAATCCACTGCGGAATGTGCGCAGGCGGAAATTGCATTGGCGCAACACGCGCGCAGCATCGCGGTGTGCCCAGGGGACCCCGATGGTGCTCCGTGGGAAAAACATTGCTGGGACCCACGCCAGAGGCTGGGGGCAGGTGACCTCGAGGTCGCGCAGTCTTGGAAGAGCGCGTAACGTATGCCCGAGCTGGTCCATGCAGGAAAACGTGCTCGATAGTTGGACAGAAAGTCTCCGGACTCGAGGTCCAAATGCAGGGGACTCTGAGATGGTGCGGCAGAGGAGCACAACCGATGCGTCGCGCACTGCAATATCGGTGTAGAGGCAGGCCTGCGCATCTGCGAGAAATGTTCTCGATACGAGACAGACATTGAGCAGTGATTCAACACTGTGAATGTGCAGCAAGATTGGGCGAAGGAGATCCAGTGGGAGTGGGGGGAAGCAAGCCATGGACACGATAGGAGATTGCTTTGTCTTAGTCACGTTCTCATTGCGATCATGGAGGAGTTTCCGATATCTGAGACTATTTAATAAAGGGGAGTGAAGTCTAAGATAAGTGTCAAATAGACTTGTAACCAGTCTGTATACAATGGCCGAAAAATGTGGCAAGCACTTCGGTGTATATAGACTGGTACAACTCGGGTTGTTGCATTGGGCTGTCCGCGGAGTTTGAAAATTTAGTGAGGGCCCTGTTCTGGGATGCAGCTTGAGTATGAATCAATTTGGAGCACACATGAACGATTTTACTTTAAAAATGGCTCAATCTGTCTCCTCACTTATTTTTTAATCTAGCTTGGAAGAGTGGAAAGAGCTATCAACTTTCGACCAGAATTGATGGGGTCTGATGGCTCTTGTGCCGGCCGATCACGGCACCTGCTAAAATTTGAAACTCCGGGAACAGCTCGTCTGTAACCACCGAAGTGCTCGCCACATATTTTCGGTATCTGGTTACAGACTGGTAACGAGTCTAAGTGTCGAAGGCGCTAATGGAATCAATACACTTAGGGGCGGCTAGTGCAGACTATTTGCGTTGATGCGGATCTGAAGCTGCGCGCCCCAAGGATTGCATAGAGATTCCATAAACGATACATTGAATTGACAACAACAAAATTTAACCAATAGTACAAATCTCCACGAAAAACCTAAGTAAAAAGTGAATATCGACCGAGGCTCTGACCCAAGTCCCAGCCCAAGCGTACATCTCGGACATTTCTTCAGGTTTTTTAGGCACTGGAGGGACAAGTAAAACATTAGTCATCAGTTTTGGAACTATACGCAAGACTTACACGGGAGGGACGATCGTCGGGGGACCTTGAGGATATATTGAGAAAAGACCCAACAAAGATATGGTCAGTTGACTTACCAGGTTGAGCCGTGAGAACGGGGAAGGGGGTGGCCTTGCACTGAAAGGGAAGGCTAATCAGTACCCCAGCTGAGTGCAGTGCCCCGCTAAACTCACAGCAGCTTCGATATCCTTGAGCGTCTTTCCGGCCGGCAAAAAAGGCTTGGTGGTGAGCGGTTTCGGGACAGGGATGACGTCTGGGGAAGAATAATCAGGATTCGCGGGTTTCAAGCGGGGGTTAAATCTACTTGCCGGAGCAATCGGTCAGCAAAAAGGTGAGTTGACCGAGAGTCGCCATCTTCGACATGGCGGCGCGGAATTTGCTCGTCATCAAGTTGTGATTGGCTGGCAGCCAATAAGCCGACAGGTACGATAATTTGTGCAGAAGTTGGTCTCACAGATGAAAGATTGCCATTCGCAGGCCGTTCTGAAACACAAGTAAGCCATCGGAGCACATGTTGGTTCGTAGATATCACCTTGGATCACGAGCGATCGCAAAATCTGATTCGAGACGGAATTCTCCGCCGAGCGGAGAGGCAACCTCTCCCTGGTTGCTCCCGTTCCCGGGGAAGCCAGTTCCTTTTAGGAGTGTCTACGATGTACATTAGTAACACAATTGCGCGCGAAAAACGCAATATAAAAACCTCGACGAAGAATTGAGAATCAAACTGAGACGGCGTGGAATCGAAAGGTGCACCCTGGCTCCTTTTATCAGACTGGTTGAAATGGGTCAGATTTGAATGGGCCTACCGGGATCGTTCCGTCAACATGGTCTTGAGCGGCAATGGTATGGCTCGCGAGGAGATCAACGATTTCATTCGGGGAAAATCCGGCGTCGCCCATGCGATCAATGATTTCATCGACCGTGTTGAACGGCTCCGGAACCAGACCCGGGGGAGAGGGTAATGAAATATTCAGCCGGCCAGCTAGGAATTCCAGTCTCGGCGCACCGGCACAGTTAGTGATTCCCGCTGCGCCAGCGAATTGAATGCTGGATGTAATGTAGTGTTAACGAGTATATGCCGATGCTTCCGAGATACCCACAAGTCGCCAAAAGAAACCTTGTGTTTGATCGCGAATTGGCGTTGCTCTTCGATAATCTCATCTGGACACGATCTTCAGCCAGTTTTTGGTAGAGAACCTTGTGAACACACCAATTCCATTATTAGCCGCTGCAAGGTGGTTGAGTAATTGAATCATGTAGCATATAAATGCGCCTACGGAATAACGTTTCAATGTTGGAGTGGGCCATGATGGATCCGTCTACGAAAACAAACGCGAATATACTTGAGCAGGTGAGCAAAGGAGGTGAAACCCGGACTGACCAGCGCCTAGTCCTCTGTTGGGTGTCATATGAGATCAGAGCGAAAAGTACTGGTAATACAACTGACCCGAATTTGCCCTGGAAGAAAAGACTTCGGAACATGCAATTAGAGAGACATGTGGTGAAAAATAAGGACATCATACCTGGGAGAGAATCCAATGGCGTCGTGGAATGTGAGCTATCCGATCAATCAGCGGCCATTGGCGAAGCATTCATAGATATTTACCCGTAGCGACTAAATGAAATGTCAGCGATCATTAAATGACCGAGGGATGGAATGCACCTCGTGGACCTCCTCGCCTATGAAATTAATTGAATATTAGTCGCTGGCATCGGCTAATGGTTGGCACTGACCGCATTCTTCATCGAACCTGCGATAATGCATGTATTTTCAGTCAGACAATATGTGCAAGTTCACAGTACGCACAAGTTCTCCTGGATGTCGTCGAGCACATCGAACCAGACGCAGCAAGATGCATGGGCAGCAGTCCTGCCGTTGCTGCATGCCGCGCGTTTGGTAGGACTGGCGATAGCAGAAAGGACAAGAGCAAGAAATACGGCGCCAAAAGTCAGCTGCATAATGCCAGGGGATTGCTCAAATACCTTTGAATATCCGAAGCCCTGTTATACGTCCTGACGCCCCGAAACAGTGTTTCTGCCGTGGAAACTGCTTGGACCGGTAATGGCCGGGTGGACAGATGCCATTGGGGAGCCCACATGCGTAGCATGAAATACTGTACATATTTGCCGTGCCCTCGTGCGATGCAGAGCCAGAGGTAGGGAGAGTTTAATCACCTAAAGCTGACCCTCGCCACAATCAGCATCGTTATCTTCGTGAAGAACCCAGCCTGGAGTCGCAAAGATTGGCCCATAAGTCTAGGGTGGATAAGTACCACGCGGTTGGAATGCTCCGGTCAGGAAAAAGATGGACCGATGGTAAGTCGAAATGGAAGACAGCTGTCGGATATATCTGGCCCGTAGAAAGAGTGAGAAATAAATGACAAATGTCTAAAATTCGTTCAGATATGTTGAACATCGAGGATAGGTTCCACGCGAATGATGATAAGTACAATACACACGTGGGTCAGTCATCCATTTATGGCTGGCAGAACTTGGTGATACCCAAACGGATCCTGGCATCACCCATGAGGGGCGGCAGGGGCAGATAGTCGGATAACAAACTTGGGAAGAACTCGTACAGCTTTAAAGAGGGTGAAACTTACTAAATCTTCGCGAACCGGAGATTAGGGCTAGAAGCGCATCGTGAGAAGGGAGCAAAAAATAGAGATGATAGACTAGCTGTAGTTATCCACTAAGAATTCAGATATTGCTGAGGGAGCATGAGAGTAGATTGTCGACGCGTCGGCCCCGTCTAGGAAAGACGCCTAAAGACGCTGAGCCAAGGCCGAGCTGAGAACAAAGAAGCAGCACGCCACTCCACAGAACTATTTCGTGTGAAATCACTTCGGGTTGCTCGGTAAGACAGAAGGGAAGGTACGAGGATGATGGGAAAAAAAGCGGGGAGGTAAAACCTGGTAAAACACTTGTCGAGAGTGGGGGTATATTGAGCAGTACTTCCAGTTTTCAGAGACATTTGGGTGGAATGCCTTACAGCCAGGAGATCCGGAAAGACAAGAGCAGCCTGAGATAGATAGCAGGGTTTGATGGATACGAACTTGATACGTGCAGAGAAGTCTAACTTGTGAGATCATTCAAGTATCTCACTGCGTGGGCCAGTAATGCCCGTTGACAGCCAGTGGGAACAGGAACAAGGCTTCTATTTGGTTCGGAAACTCGCGCACACACAACCACATCAACGCCCCCTCCTCTTGCCTCCATGAGTACCAGGAACTCGACTTCGGCTGCCTCACTTTGATTCTCGCCCAACGTATGGATGTACTACATCAAATACCTGAAACACCCCGCCTAATCACATCGACCGATCTTCTTTGGTTGTTATGAAAGATGTTTTTTTTTGGTGGTAGCCACATTGCAGCTCTTACGTAGCGAAGCCAGAAAAAACTTTGGGCCTCGGGCTTTTAATAGGTAGGTAGGTAGGTAGGTATTATTACACGGCACGGTCTTGGAATTTTACGTTATTTGTTTCCTTCTTTCCCTGGCGCTCAGTGAACCGCATGGTCATCCTCAAACGCAGATCACTGGATTTAGGGCTCAAGGTAATATTTGAATACAATCCAATAATTGTGTCGTGCCACGGTCATCTCTTGGCGCCTCATGTTCGCAGCGATATCTCCTGCTTCATTTCCCAGCTCGCCTTCAACAGGCGTGTCGGCGTCAGATCTCTGGATCGGACAACCCGATCAGCTCGCATGGCAGATCACGTGGAATGACGCTTTGTTAGGCTGAGAAAACACTCAGCGCAGTCAATTCAAGTAGATAACACACGAGCTCTTGCACAACTTGGGATAAAAGCATTAGAGTGTGTTCCCCATGGTGTGTTTTCTAAATTTTGTGAGGAGGACGAGCAAAAAAGTCGTTGAGCGGCAGTACCCGGCTTGTCACGTTGTCTTTCCCGATTTGGGGGGGCTCGGATCAGGTTGTCCGATCTGTTCCGCCGTGGTGCAGGGAGGGTTACATAATGATAGCTTTAAAATCGACCACAACCAGCTGTTATTATGCGCGAGCTCTTCCTCTTGTAATATACTATTCCAACGCTAACTGGTCTTCACTATTCAGATGAACCCCGCCAGTCGTGGTATCCTGCCATGAAACGCCCTCATATCACACCACTTCACCGAGTTCACACATGCGGCAGGAGCACGACCGACTTGATCCACTTACTGCCATGCGCGTACCAGGCGACTTCAATCCTTTAAAGAGCTTGTACAGTTCCAGTTCGTCCTCATCTCCCTCCTTCCTCCCAATCTTCTCCCTCTTTGCCCAACGAATCAATGTCTTCAGTCCTCGGTGTGATCGTCATCGCCCGCAACGGTGACCGACAGGAATTCTACCAGGATCCCAAAACATACAAACCCTCGCTCACCGACTCGACTGCTCTGGGTGTAGTCAGTTTCTCTCCACTGGACATTTTTCTGGGCCCCGCTAATGTATATATCAGGCCGACCTGCACCTCCTCGGAACCCAACTGCGCTCCACCTACCTCACTCCCGGATCCGCTTCCTTCATTTCCTCCATCTCCGCCGATGTTGCCGACAACCAGCAAATCAAAGTCCGCGCCAAGGCTGGCGGCGAGGGCTCCGTCGTCTTCGACAGCGCCATCGCGCTCCTGCAAGGCCTCTACCCTCCGACGCCTCGGAACAAGATCACGCTCGCCAACGAGACGGTAGTGCTTGCTCCTCTCGGCGGGTATCAATACGTACCCTGTACGTTTTTTCACCTTCATTTAATGCAATATGGACCAAATGGCGATTTTACGCACAGTGGAGACTGTGGAACCTGGGAACGACCGCTCGCTGGAGAGCTGGACAGACTGCCCGGTGTGTCGAGGCGTCGCTGGCTTTTGGTGTGGCCTCATCGTGGAGAACAGGCCTTCCAAAAACACGTTGCGGCATTCCATGGGTCGGACGCATTCAAGGCCAAGGCGCAGGAATCGTCGCGGTTCTTCCAGGACATCAAGGACTATGTCTTTGGACGGCCGGCTAACCTCGAGAATATTGTACGTACGAAACTCTTGGTTGACCTCCTCTGATTTAGTTCATTTGTTCCTCATATCCAGTGGAATGTGCGTGAAATAATTAGTCTTTACGCCACTGACGATATTAAATAATTTGACTGACAGATTTACGACTACATGAACACAGAGCTGACCTACAACCAGACATACGCCTACCGCCTCCCGCCATCCTTTGTCGAGCAGGCGCGCGCTCTCGCAGACTTCCACGAAGATGGTGTGTTCTCTGACACGCAGGCTAGTGGCGTTGGAAATAGTACGTTCTATCATATAAAATTTAGGCACTGACACAATGCGCCGTAGTCGCGGGCCGCACGCTCCTCCACACCATCCTTACCTCCCTCGAGCGCATCGCATTCAACGGCGACCCGCTGCAGCTCATGGTCGTACAGACCTCATACCAGCCCTTCATTTCACTCTTCCACCAGACGGACATCGTGAAGGAGCACCCCGAGCTCAAGGCCATCCGTACGTGCTTTGTCTTGCTCTTATCATCATTCCCGCCCCTCCTTACTTTTCCGTCCCTTTAATTATTTTTTTCATCCCAGCCAACTACGGCGCTGCGCTGGCAATCGAGCTGCGCCGTGGCTCCCCGCCAGACTTGCGCGACTTCGTGCGCTTCAAGTTCCGGAATGGGACGGCGGACCCCAAGGACTGGCAGACCCTCCATGCGTTCGGGCAGCATGCGGACATCCCTCTCACGGAGTTCATTTACCGCACGGAGGTATGTCGATCTTGTTCTCCGTTAAAACATTTCCTTTTTTTTTAAAAACACTCTCTCTTTCCTCCAGGGCTCTGTGATCACGAGCAACAAGCAGTGGGCCCAGGTGTGCGGCGCGAGCCCGAGCCTGGCTACCGCCGCTCGCGACGCGGCGGCGAAAACCGCCGTTCCCTTCGCCTTTGGCGCTCTGGTCCTCTTGTCTGTTTTCCTCTTTGCGAAACTGTTCCAGCGTGCTCGGGCTCGCGCGCGGTACATCCGCCTCCCGCTGGAGGATGAAGCAGATGCGGTAATTCTTTTCCCCTCCCTCGCCTTTCCTTTGCTCCGGGAAATCGACTGATGGATGGCTGCACAGCCCGAAATTACCCAAGTGCACGGCGCTAAACTCGGAATGGAGAAGGGAACTCGTCTTGTTTGAGCAGATATATGATTGCCTCTCAACGCAACGGCAATTTCCTCATTGATGGGGCGGGAACTTTCATTTCCTTTTACTATTCTCTATCTCACAAACGCTGTTTTGCTACATATCATTTCCGGATCATCCTCACTCACGGACCTGCCTGCCAATGTCATTTCTCTAGCATTTTATTTCGTTGATACACGCTGTTTGTTTTCTCCGAACTCGGAGGGTGTGGGACATCTTAGCCCTGCGATCGGAACGCGGCGCGGAGGCCATTTGGGGCTGGTTTCATTAAGGCTGATCCGTGCCCGCATAATACTTGAAGAGGACTCCGACTAATACGTTTCATTTAGTTCATTTCACTTTCTCCATAAGTATAAAAGCGGACTCCGATATATAGGTCCCTCGTACTACTTAGCGATGAAGCTCACCCGCCCCCTCATCTTCACATTCCTCTCCCTGGTCGCCAGCGTGTATGCCGCGCCAGACCCAAGCAGTAGTCTTACCAAACGATGTCCGTTTTCCTCTCTACCTTCAATATATATATTTTACGAACAAATTAATTCCTCAAATCGTAGGGTGCGATTTCGAACGAAGCTGCCATTGTCGACGGGACTACAGGACCGGCTGTATCCTGAAATATGACAAGTGCGGCCGGGTGTGGTTCTGGCCGCCCGAATGTTCTCATTGTGGGCATTGCTCCGAAATTTGTGTGGACTGTGAGTATTGATATTGTGTTTTTTTTTTGATGCGCATCGCTTCTGCCAGTCCGGAAGTGTGTCGATAGGTCTCCTAGATCCTGAGGTGCTGCAGAAGAAAGAGAGCCTCTTTCCGGGGCAGGCGGAATATTGGGGATTATTAATATTGTATTCACTCTAATATGCTGATTGAGTCGATGAAGGGAGTTATGACCCGACGTTTCAACAGTTCTATGTAATTCTTGCTTCGTTGGCTGTCTGATCCGTGTACGTTCAATATTCTGAGGAGAAGGACGTGAGGGTGGCACTCTGTATTAAACATAAATTTGTACGTCTGTCGTCAATAGGAATTCATTTATTTAATTTCACCTTCGCTGGACAGTCAAATATAAAGGGCAGCCTCCGAAACATAGCTTGCACCGACTAATTGACGATGTATCTGACCCCGCCCCTCATCATCGCCCTTCTCTCCCTTGTCGCCAGCGTACATGCCGCGCCCAGCCCGAACACCAGTCTCACCAAACGATGTCTGTATTGCCTCTCAGCTCAGTTGACAATGATATATTAACGGATGAGCCTCCCCACCGACAGGGTGCGGATTCGAAAGAAGCTGTCACTGCCGTCGCGACTACAAGGCTGGGTGCTTCCTGAAATTGGACAAGTGCAGCCAGCAGTGGTTCTGGCCGCCCGAGTGCACGCATTGCGGACATTGTTCGGAGATTTGTGTGGATTGTGAGTACTACATGCTGCGTGGTCATTGTTTTTTTTTGTGCTAACGCGGGGCGGATCTTCCAGTCAAGAGATGTGTTGACAAGGATGCGGCACCTAGATATTGAGGTGCTGTTGGACGAGGGTAATCATGAACCTGACACTTTCGACTCGTCATGAGAGGCGGAATTTGGGAAATATTGAATATTGTACTTTATTTTCAATGTAATTGCGGTCTTAATCGTCGGGTAAAACGAAGCCAAGTCTCCGCACGCGCTTGAAATATTCAAATGCAATCAACTCTACTTGATGTCAATCCGTGTCGCGAAGTAACTGAACGAGGACGGCGAGGCGGTATTAAGCGTATATTTCTGGACATTAATTTATTTCATCTCACCTTCGTTCGACCTCATTCGACCTCCCACAATATAAAGCGCAGACGCTCGACTGTGTCGCGTACTTTGCCTCACCTCACCAACCATGCACTTTACCCGGCCCTTCATTTTCGCTTTCCTCTCCCTCGTCGCCAGTGTACATGCTGCGCCCGGGCCTTCGAGCAGCCTCACGAAGCGATGTCCGTGCCCCCTCCCGGTCCAATATTCACGAATTAAATCCTCCGAATAACAGGGTGCGGTTTCGAAATAAGCTGCCACTGCCGGCGCAACTACAAGGCCGGCTGCGTCCCGAAGTTCGACAAGTGTGGCCAGCAGTGGTTCTGGCCGCCTGAGTGCACGCATTGCGGGCACTGCTCGCAGCTTTGTGTGGATTGTGCGTACATAGGGCTTTTTCGTGGATTTTTTGTACTGACGCGGGCGGCCCAGTTTTCCGTTGTGTCGATACGTCTTGAAGGCCTGGGGACGTGGGATGAGAACCTGCGATTAGCTGAGGCGTGAGGAGAATACAAGTTCTGGCAAATAATGTACTGTAATAATATCGGGAGTAATGAAATCGAATTTTCATTCTCACATATTGGGAAAGATTATAGAGGAGAAAAATAGATTCGCGTTATGGTGATGGGCGGCTTGCTGGCTTTATATTCCCAAGTAACAGATGTGCAATCAGCCCTAAAACGCATGGAACATATGTAGATTAAGTTTAGTACGTATTGTATCATAGTGTATCATAGTATGAGCATATCACCACGCCCGACTCTGGACTCCCTATCGCTCCACTCCTGCCTCTCAAACGATCGGCCAACGCCCCTCCCCCACCCCCACGCCGAAACTAGAAGATTAACACCGCGCCGCAGCCCGAGTCTGCCACCGCCACGCCACGCTAATATTGGGTGAAATATGGGAACATCTCGCTGCGCTGGCCATGTGCTGCACTACCAGTGCAGCCGATGCGTCGGGCATTGATACCCACCCGGCTTCTTGAAGAGGTACAGTTGGTGATACGTCTCGGCGTCCCACCAGGGGCCGGCGGCCGTTACTTCTGTGGCAATCTTCTTCTTCTGGGGGAAAGGCCAGGTGGATCAGGTTCGAGGGGGGGGAGGACGGGATGGAACAGAGGAGAATACAATCCGCGAAAAGATATGGAACGGCCACGATATAGAAAGCGACAGCGCAGGACATGAGGAGCCATAAATAAATGTGGAGCGCGCACCTTTGGCGTAAAGTGTTTCGCCTGGACCTCCATCGTTACACGCTCGGCGATTTCTGCTTGCTCAGGCGAGTTGGTGAATATTGCAGAGCGATATTCTACATTGTGGCAAACATAACTGAGTCGACCTGGGAGGAAAATAAATACTTACGCGTCCCACTATCTGAGCCCTGTCGGTTGAGCGTCGTGGGGTCGTGCGAGCGGTAGAAGAATTCTAGAGTACACATGAAGAGATGGGGGTCAGTAATGAAAAGGGGAGCATAGAAAATCAGTGGTGCCAACAACGCCAGACTTTTGTCGCCACCTACCAACTAGCTCTGCGTATGAAATGACCCGCGGATCGAACTCGATGCGGACTGCCTCGGCATGGTCTGTGGCACCCTTGCACACGTCCTCGTACCGCGGATTCGTCACCAGGGCATTTCCACCCGTGTACCCGACTGTAGTGCTGATGATACCCTTCCCGGGGGCCGGTGTGGGAGGGAAATGCTTCAGAAACATATGTTGAGTGCCCCAGAAGCAGCCTGCACGAGAAATAAATCCAAACATCCGTTATTTCAAACAGATTGAGGGGGAAAAACCTGAGCCAAATGTGGCGATTTCGGTAGTGGGTGGCTCTATAAGCCCGCGTGAGATAAGAGCGAGACAGCGGCCGGACCAGGGTGTACCTGAAGACTTAGGTGCCGAGTATGCCTGAGGATCGAAGGGTGCATTGAAGAACATAGACTTGATACGCGCTAGCATGGTTCAAGCGCGTCGGCGGCGACGGGTGGCGGTCAGAACGAAAAAGCGTGTGGCATTTGTTTGTTTATCACAAGCCGGTCACATCGGAGATGGCCGGGCTGATGCGTTATGTTGACGGTAGTGATCCGCTTTCTTCCGCTTTGACCAGGATTCCTCCCAGTGTTGTCCCTTGGGGTCCACTATCGATGGCCCACCTTTGCAAAAGTGCCTACCTTTGCAAAAAAAACTTTTTGAGCGACCTAAATTCTTGCTCTATCCCTTAGATAAAATAGATATGAGCTCTTCCATACTCTATAGGTATACAACTGAAGTCTCTAGTTGGTTAGTGTCCAGACGACCTCGGAAAAAAATCAAAACCTGTCAATATTGAGCCTTAAACAGGTGTAAACACGCTCGGCCTTTTATACCTCTTGCTACACTCAATGCCTAGACTCCCAAAAAATTGGAGGTGAATCTTAGAGGTCTCCTCTACACGACCATATTTTTTGTTGAATAATAACCTGTTTCTATTTTGTGTCCAGCTATCGTTTTCAACGCGTGACAACCCCGAAGCGAAATTCAAACTCCGCTCGGCACTGCGACTTGCTTAAATTCCGCCTCAGATCACAGTCCCGATCTGGTAATTTGATGGCGGCACCACAAGCTTGCCGTGGATCTTTGCCGCCGATGCCGATGACCAAGCACCGCCCACATTGCTAACAAGGCATGCAGCAAGAAAATGTAGCTAGGCTGAGTATTGCAATACAGCAGAAAGGGAGCAATAATTGAATTAAGAGTTATTGAAGTAATACATGCATCTATTCACATCCTTCATTTGCTGCTGGTGCGGGTACGCGGCCGCCCCGCCGACGTCGGCTATGAACGGCGTGACGACACCCCCGCCCACGCTCGTCCCCGCAAGCCGCCCGTTCTATTCGCGCTCCGCCGCCGCATCCCCATCCCGCCTGCCTCGCTCATCGGCGTCAGCCCGCCCCCATCATGGGCAGCGTCACGCCCCCCACGATCCGCCCTGGGTCGAAGTTCCCGTCAAACTCCGCCTCGCGCGCGCGCTTGGTGAAGAACAACGACGCCGCCTGCGATCGCGCCCGTCTTTCTGTTTTTGGTTATGGATGTGGTGGAGGGCGGGGGCTGGGACACGGTTTGGCTGGCGTGGAACGTAGTTACGACGATGATGCGGGAGTGGACAGACCTGCCACGACGGGAACACGGCTTATAATACTCCTCAAAAGCGGGTCGTAGGCGTCAGGGACATCGGCGTTGAACGACAATGGCGGGCAAATGCGCGTTGGCGACGTGCGGCGGGTGCGGCGAGCGACGAGATTGGTGGCAGAATGCTGGCTCATTGTTTGTGGCTGACATTGTTTGACGTGAGCGGAGCTTGAAATTGCCGCAAATCTTGCCGCCATCAAATTACCAGATCGGGACTGTGATCTGAGGCGGAAAGTCAAGAGTGGGCACTGCGTTCAGTACGTAACGTACCAAAAGCTTTGCTGAAACGTCGGCCTGATCGGCAGAGGAGTGACAGGCGTGATGTTTTTTTGCAAAGGTGGGTCAAAAAGCATAAAAAATGGACCCCTTATCGGCATGCTTATACCTCCACCCCCAGGTGCCAGTAAATGCTAGAAATTTTCGAGGACAGCATTGAGACCCATAGCTTGAACTCTGTCTAAATTTTAGAGGAATCCAACTCCAAATGCTTGAGTAGCACTCCCATCAATTTTCTTTTGCAAAGGTGGGTGATCGATAGCATGGGCAATGGGAAAATCCAAGTTTTGAAATATGGTGTCTTTAGCTCCTCATGAGAATATCCGTCCATCAGAGAGTATATGGTAATCCAATGGGAAGGGTTCCGGCGAATGTATGGTGCCCATTGGGTCAAGCCGGAAAGCATTTCAGTAAGTTGAATATATCTGTTCATAGAATACGGGATCTGCGATGATTTTTTCATGACGATAACATCCATCTGAGACCACGCATCATGCTGTTGCATAATGCATTGGAACTCGGTGTCTATGAACCAGCTTTTGCCTCGCAGAGATGCCTGCGAGCCAAAAATGAACAAAAGCCTTCTCTGAAAAGTGCTGTGAGAATGACCTGGAGCACCTCCTTAGATGGAGCTGGGAACATCCTCCAGAGCCCCTAGAAGGTGACAAACATGTTCCTCTGTGGCTGCATCCCAGTCATTTTCTGCATTGTCATTGGATTGGTGAACATCTTCGAGTGCTGCATAGACCCACGACACATCCTCAAGCAATGCGCTTGTCTTTGCTTATGTATGGGGTCGGAATTTCATAAATGGGTTTCAACACTCGGTACACTCCGAATCATCGGTGATTGCATTTGCCTGTCAGAGCCTTTGGCCTTAAAAGCTTAAGCCATACATTCTGATGGAGAGTGCTTACAATTATGTTCTAAACCAGCGCGGTCAACATGGGATTTTTTGGATACTAGTAACTTCGTTGGCTGCATATTACATTCTGGCCGCATATTCTGGACTTCTTCCCCGCCCTTGCCTACCACATCGAAATTACAGCCGTTTTCAAAAGTTTATAGGAGTTTTACGAAATCCTGCTCCTCGGTTTTTGCTTGCTGGTGCGTCTTGCCCACCTACATCATTGACTCCAGAATAAGTCCCGCATGAATCCTTACTTATTTTGCCTCTCACTAAGTACTTCCGCACACTTCCAGTGGAATACACCTTCCTTGGACTCTCTGAGAAAAGGCCATGGGAAGCAGTAGAAAGTTGAAGGAGAGTGGATTGCTATGGACAAGTTGTGGAGCGTTGGAGCCAAGTTGGAGCTGATTTGCTTATAGCCGAGGCTCTACTAGCCTCGGCTATAAGCGCTCCCAGTGAAAACCCCGGTGAAGCAGATTGAGGCAGATCGAGAAATTGTAGTCCAAGTATTCAGATGGATTCTCAGCGAGGCATATCGAGAAATATCGTCCATTTATCTGCACGTTGTTTACGTCACGGCGTCATGCCGTTTCTTGATGTGCCTCGCAAATCTGGACATATCTCAAATTTATCTTCCCATGGGTGGCATTTCTCAATTTGCCTCGATTTGCTTCACCGGGGTTTTCACTGGGATATATAAGCGTCGATGACGCAGCAGCAAACAGCGATAAGAGGAGCAGGATTTCGTAAAAACTTATGAAAACGGCTGTAACTCCGAGAGCAGCGGGCTCATTTCATGAACGGACACAAGCCTCGCCAGTAAATATGGTGATAGCGGGCCTTTCCGTGCAACGGGCTACACGAATTATTCCCTTGGGGAACAGTAATTTCCGCCATCATTTTCTCGGTCGGCATTTCGGTCACGCCGTGAGGATCTCGTTGCTCTGCTCTTTCTCACTACAATCATCTGCTCCGTATTGTCGATGCTCAACCATCAGGTCCCCCCAGAAATTTTACTCCAAATTTTTGCGAATATTACTCCTCACACGGAACTCGCGCCCCTTCACCTGGTCTCTCATCGCTTTCACCGACTATGCGTCCCACTGACATACAGCTCCTTCACATTGCATCCTTTTGGGAAGGTTATCTTTCCAGTTCGCCGTGAACGGCTTGATATTCTCCTCCCAGAGACACAACGCGTTGAAGAAGCTCTCGATCGCCTGCAGTTCTGGGCATCCGCGACTGTGGCACCTCTGGTCCGAGAGTGCCACGTCACACCCTGGGACCTCTCCGATTCTCCCACCCTTACTTTCTCTGTTGCCGATGCGAGCATCATTTTGGATACATTCTTCCAGCTCCTCCCGCGCTTTGAAGGTCTCACACTCCTTCATTGTTTTCACGTCGACTTCACCGACGCGATGCTACGCCAGCTCCGCGCCCTCCCTACCTTACGGGATTTAGATATCCACGAGTGCTCCTTGACCGGATCCAGCAACATTAATCTCCCCATCGCCAGTCTATACTTCAGCTCCCTCCGCAGCACTGTTGTTGAAGGGATCGAGCACTGGCTCCCGGCACTGAGCCCTTTGCATCTCCAGACATTGGACATCAGCCCCACCCACGTTACAAATATTTTCCTGCGCGACATTCTTGCGTCCCCATCCACCTTCCCCATCCTCCACACGCTCCACCTCCAAGTGGATTCGACCCTGCTCCCAGATATGTTCTCCATAATTTCCAATTTTCCGGCCGTCGAGAATCTACTTATCGGCTCATTCGGAAGCAGTTCGAAGAGTGAAAATGGAATAGATTTACCGGAATTCCCTTCGGTCGATTCGTCCCCCATCCCTCTCCTGCGGAGGTACTCTGGTCCGACAAAATTACTGCCTCAGCTACTGCCCAGCACCTCACTTGTGCGCCTCAAAACTTTCGGCCTCAAGACTTTCGGCAACCTTGGGGCCCGCAGCGTTGAGCCCGCACCACTCATCCGTATCTTATCAGAAGGGATGTGGAATAGGGACGCTCTACGGTGGATCGATGTAGATCTGGTCCAAATTGAGCACCGCACGTTGGTCACCCTCGGAGCTCTCTTTCCGAATGCCCGTACCATTCTTGTATATAGCTTGCGGGGCTCCGACGAGGCTATTCTGGTGAGCCATGGATACATCCAATTCGGATACTTGGACATTGACTGCGCTTAGGATCTCGTCCAGGCGATCATCGCCAACTCGCCCTTTCCCACTCATGTCGAGTGCATTTTCCTGATGTGGCGAGAAGGTGGGACACTGCGAGACCTGGAACAGAACTTCGCTGCTCTCAAAACGACTCTCCTTGACGCGCACCCCCGACTACGGTGCTTCTGGGTGCACGCAGCCCAGTTCGATTTATTTTGGGACGAACTTGAGGATAAAGTGGTAGATCGAACCAGTCCCACGCCCATGGGCGAGATGGAAGTTATGGTGCAAACCATGGGTGTCGTGCGGTCCGCCGAATATATACATTATTTCACATAATAACAAATATTTCCCTTTCCCTAAATGTTGACCATTTGCACTGCACTTTACTTCTTGTCGCCGCCCTTCTTTTTGGGAAGTTTCCCCCCAAAGGTGCGAATACCACGCTTCTCCTTTAGATGCGAACGGCAAACTACAGATGTTAAGGTCAGGTGGATCTCGGGTTTGCCAAAAGTGCCGTACGCTGTTTGTGAGACGGCCAGTCGGCCCTTTGACACTCGGAGTTGCAATAAGAAACCTGGACGTGAATCAGTATACGTAGATTGTAACAGAGTATTGTTGGCCCCACCAAATGACAGTCCGCACAGCGCTTGAACGTAGCCACGCTCGGCTCCACGGTCTCGCACCCCCTGCATATTCTCAGAGCGGTTCCTTTAACGTTCGGATTGTTGTCCACCCAATTCCAGACATCTGGTTCCATCCAGAGATCTTGCATGCGCCAGAGATAGCTCTTCAATACGAATGAAGTCACACTCAAATATTTAAATGCTATACGCCGACCGACCTTTGCATCCTCCGCGCCGTTGTTGATGCGTACGTCCGAGCTCGGGCGTTCTGGAGAATTTGTACGTGAATATGTTCAATGCAGCATTGAATCACCAGACGCACTGGGGATGGCAATGCGCCCCAAGATCTTGAACAGGATCAGGGGGTTAATTCTAGAACCCAGCTCGAGATATTGACGGGACTCCGTGCAGTCTCCCCAGAGTTTGAACGCGGAATATGCGGCAGTATGGACAACTGCGCCTTGGATCCCGTATTCTTCATGCCTACTGGCAAATATCGCATCTTTATCCATGATAGGCAAGAGTTCGCTTCGCGGAGGCGTAAATGATATTCCGCCGTCATCGGGAGGGACATCTGGATTGAGCCACTTCTGGCAGAAAGAGAGCGAGTCTGCGTGTCTCCCCATACGCGCTAAAAGCGACCCGAGCGTGACGTGCTGGCCGAATCCATCCTCGGGAGAGATACGGAGGAGGTCAGTTCCAATACGTCTACAGGTGCTACGCGGTGAGCGAATATATGAGTTTGTGATATTTGACGTACAGTGTCACGTCGTATTGCTTATTCTCATAGGTAAATCCGGCCAGGATGCGAGCAGTGCGTATGTACGGCCTTGTCGCGAGCTGCCCCCATAACACGTTACCACCGCCAGCCGCAAACGCTTCGTTCCCGAACTTTTCAAGGAGGAACTTTCGGCCTCGAGAATACGAGGAATAAGTTATCGCGTGGAGATTTAGGTTGTGAGTTACCTGTGGCTTCCCACGCTCAAGTATCTTGATAGCAGCGGGCAAAGTCGGCATCAGACGAGCGATTATAATCATGGCGTCGAGGTTGTTAGGGTCTTGTTATAGCGTCGTAGGCGTATCTCAATGCCGAACTCGTCTTCTGTTCTCGGAGCGCCTGCTCGGCGCGATGGAGACTGGTCGACCAAATGGGATCAGCGATTTCGATCCAGGATCGAGCCAAGATACCTATTCTGAGATTCCTGGCTGATCATATTGCCTCCACCGATTCCCATAGTGCCTTCCAGCGTGAAATGTCGAGCCATCATTCCGTGAGTCATGGTTGGCCGGGTGGATGAGAGTTAGATGAGAGAAATAATCTGTCACAACCAATGCCGTGACTGGAGTCACGAACCATGCTCGGGAATTTAAATGTTTTACTTATGTGCGGCGTTTGGGCGGAGTGACAAAGGACTGCTCAGTGATAATCGCAATGCATCGAATGAGCGTCGGATGTTGCCACTTGTCGAATAAAACGCCTTATCCTGAGGCTCATGGATTAAGTATCTACAGGACTGACATTGTTACAAACCACTAGACTCGTAACCAGTCTGTAACCAATTGCCGAAAATATGTGGCAAGTACTTCATGTAAACACCGAAAGCACTTGCCGCATTTTTTGGGATTTTTTTTGCAGACTGGTTACGAGTCTAACAAACCACGCCATAATCAAGAGCTTGTGCCTGGGAGAGCTCTAGTAGACGCAGGCAAAACGCCGCCTAGCACCATTCGGAAAAGATTTGATCGTATCAGCGCATCCTAGGGGCCTCTACCACCGCGCTTGATTCAACGCCTGCGGAAGGGCAAGGGCGTTGTAGACCTTGACGACTACGCCTCGCCTCTGCCGCTAGCGAAAACTTCATTGACACTCAAACCACCCAGCCGCAAGATGGATAACACTATGATTGCCCGCTTTTTTCATTTAAAATCCATCTTCTGGCGGATCTGCACGATCACACACATACCTGAAAACTCAGCCTCTCATGCTTGAATATTCTCGCTCTCAGTTTCGTGGATGCACGGATTGTGTAGGATTTATTGAAATCACAGCAATGAGTTCCTTCGAGCCTGTTTTTAAAATTAGGTTGAGTAGAGATCTCAACGGCAAGACCGCCAAGGAGCCTGTATATTGCTGCCACCTCTAGGCTCAAAAGGCCCTTTGGGCAAGTGAAGAGCTCCCTTGCCTGGATTTGTGAGAACGGCGCACCGTCCTGGCCGAGGAAATACAGCAAACCGAAGCTGCTCTGCTCACCCGTAGTCACGGCGGCTCTCTGCTGCTGGCTCACCTTGAAGATATTTTGTTAACTGATGTACTTACTCATTTTTTTTGCAACGCGCCGCTGGAGAGCGAGACGAGGAGAAAGACGTCTGCGCGAGGTGCTTCTATTCACAGCCTCACTGCGATTCCAGAAATCTCCCCTGGGCTCGGCGAGCCACGCAGACCGCTTCCGTCGGCCTCACTTGATCAAGAAGATGCGCTGGCTTTGTGCCATGGATGTTCGTTTCTGTCAGCCTCGAAACCACGACTCACAATTCTGCAGCTCCTCACTCAGGGCTCATAAATTATATTTGCCACTGTTCATGGTCTAAATGTCCTGATTATTTGGTCATAATCTCACTCAAAACTTTTGTTTGTCCACCGTCACCCCTGGAGAATCTTTCATTGAAATCTCCCAAGGAAATCTCCAAGATGTGTTGATTAGAACGTACACTTTGAACATATTATGGTATAATTGTTGACTGTATGTTATGTGCAACAGCCTGAGTGTGCAAGAAGCCAAAAGTATTGTCGTTATTTTCTGTCGACGCGGTTTCTGCGGTTCATGATATAAATCATGAGTGATTCATCGCATTTGCTGATAGTGTTGAACTATATTTAGTGAACAAGGTACATGTTAGGTCCACTAAAGTGTTTGTCCCCTGAGAGACTATTGATTATAAATAGACAAGTTTTCATCCAGGCACCAGGAATGCCCAGAGGGCCTTAAGTACAAAGAATGGCCGAGGATTTGCTTAAAGAACGGTGATTCTGGTAGTAATAGATTTATTCGGACCGTGCCGTACGAATGAGAATTGACAAAATTTTGAGCTGAGCCGCGAGCGCATGAACATTTTTGGACGTCAAAGTATGTGCTACCGGCTCTCCTGTGGGCTGACTGTGAGAAAATAATTAAATTCCTTTGTTATAATTCCACGAAAACAAGTACACACCAATTGCTGAATGGAATCCCATGCGGGGAAATACATTCGATAACGATTAACGCTGGTACAGGAGTAAAATTTCGACATGGGGTGCAGCTGCATGCAGGCTGTGGATAGCCTCCTCAATGCGTGCGGCAGATCTGCGCGACAGTTGCACCTCGAGGTATCGCAGAGCCGGAAGAGGCGGGAGGGTGAACGTATACCGCTGCATCGCGTTCAGCACCAGATGCAGCCGCTGGAGAGTGGGAGAAACAGCCGTAAGGAAATTCATGCAGAATTCCGCGCTGTGACCGTCGCGGAAGACGAGTTTAGTGAGAGAGCGGAGGTGATGGATGGTCGTTGGATCTAGGAGGAACTCGTACAGAGCATAATGCTCGGCTCTGGCATAGGAAAGAGTGAGCTCCTGGAGTGCTGGAGGAGGAGGAGTGTCGTGGGGGAGTGGACGACTTTCGGAAACTTCGGATTTCATGACGCGGACGTTGGAGAGTAGTAACGTCTGAGTCAACTGCATCGCGGCGGTGAGGAACGACGGCGCTACCTCTCCGGAGTATAAGCGAAGGGATTCAAACCGGGAGTGGGACAGAACATCGATGAGGGAGTCCTCCAAGGGTGTCCCGCGTAGATAGCAAAAGTGGTCAATGTCCAACCTCTCCAGGTTCACGAGCTGCTCCAAGACTGTCAACCGCTGAGCAGGGTCAGTCCGATAGCGCTGAAGATTGACTCCTAGAACTCTGACGAAGAGCGCGATGTGCGGCGAGAGTAAGAGTAGATCAGAGAAGCTCTGCAATGCAGTAAGTGGACGAAGAGATACAACGCGGAAGAGCTGGCGTCGGGTGGGGATAGTGAAAGTGGTCGCTACCAGCGAACACGCCTTGAGAGATCTCTCGTCCTCCGCAAGTTCGTCGACGATGAGGTCGATGATATCTTGGGGAAGAGCGGCAGACATGAGGTCACAGATGCGACAAGTTGGTTGCCACTGAGTCACTTAGGTCGGATCAGTGACGAGTGACACCGTCCTCGGGATTAGCCGCCGGTCCTAGACTAGTTATCCTTCTAGAATTCTGCAAGATGTCAACTGAGCACGACACCATTCCAGGGGATCGATCACACAAGACGCTGGCCAAACTGCGACTGGCCGGCCATTCAGCGGGACCTCCGGTTGTAACCTCGTGGGGCCTGACCACAAGCCGAAGGCGCAAGTGTGCGGGAGGAGGGTCCCTCCTCCCAGGCAAAATTCCCTGGTATCCACCAGTCAACAGAAAGCTATCGCATGTCTTCCCTTTGCAGAGTGCATGCGAGACCACACGTCAGCATGTTCAACTTCCAAAGAAGGTTCACAGCCGACAATAAAACCAGTCTCGTGGCCTGAGAAAGGAGTGTCCGGAGCAGGCGACGTAGCAAATAAAATGTGCAAAACGCAACGGAGTTTCAAGGACTGTCCTTGAAGGACACGTCGACGATTTACCGTCAACCGCAAATAGGCTTGACAAAACGGTCCAAATGGGCCATGCGCGGGGGAAGTTCGAAGAACGCGTCGCAGCGCGTCGCACCAGGTCGCGATGACCGAGTTTGATGACTGCGTGTGAAATATTTGTGTTAAGCGGTCCAGATGGGCCAACGTCCAAATGCGGGTAAGAGCGGGCGTTACTTGATCTGCCAATATGGTCTGTGCGTGGGCGCAAATCATTATGGGGAACGGTGTCAGTGGTCGCAACGTGCGCGCAAGGGGGTGTCGGAATTCGAATCGCGGACATTATCTTCGGCTTTGACATGAATTTCGATGCTGAATCCGAAAATGCACTCACCTAAGCTCTGGGATGAGTATTCATGGCACCAGAAGGCAATACTTTATTACTCGATTGAGTGAAATGATGGGTGTTTGACATGTACAGCCACTCCGAAGACGGTAATTTAGCACGTGAGTGATTCTCGGACCTAGCCGCTGAGTTTTGGACAATGTCGAGAACGGCCCGGAAAAATTGGAGATGCTGTAGGAAGGAGCGAGCACATTGTTGTAGGTGCCCTGCGAAAAAAAACAGGGATTTGGGTCGTTTTTGAAGGCATGGGAGCCATTTTGATGGGGGGAAGGGGGGGGGGGGTCCAGACAAGGTCAAAAAAAACTTTCCGACCCTATATGCTAATCTCGAATGCCGACACCCCCTTGCATGCGCGCCACCCACATGAAGTGTTGGCAATAAAATCTTGAAGAGCTTGAATAAATACTCATGGCAGCGCCGCCTTGATGGCGGTCGACATGCCCACGCTTCTCGTACAAGTCTCCCGTGTCATGGAGCCCGGTCCCCGGAGGCTTGCGCTGACGACCGCTTGAGGGGTGACTCGAGAGGGAAAAAAATTGAATATTCTGGCAGGCTTGGACCGCAAAATCTTCGGCACCCATGGGCGGTGCGATAAAGGGGCAGGCTTGGACCGCAAAAGTCTTCGGCACCCATGGGCAGTGCGATAGCATCCGTGCGACACGAAGTGGGCGGCAAAAATTTGATCCAAAAACATCTTGCTGGGCTCGACTGGGGGTCCACGCATGTACATTTTGATGCTTTACTATTTGGGGCGGTACAGCGGCTTGCAAGGCAGGAGCGGGGCAGCAAAGGCCAAATCTTGAAATCGACATGGTGGTTCTGGTACGGTGTCACAGACCGAAAACTCGAGGAGAGTTGAGCGTCGGGCTGAGGTTAAAATCAGTTTTCTATACGAGGCGAAGAACGGCGTTAAGGAGGTCTAGACACCTCAGAATTCAGGAGACAGGGCTTTGGCATCCGCAGCCGCGGCTATTGGTTTGCAAGAAAATAACAGAAGGTAATCCGGGTAAAACGTAGCAGGAAGAACTTGGCGCAGCACACATAGCATCAACCCATTGTCCACCCAATAAGAGTGCTAGCGCCTGAGACTCTGAGAAGGTCTGGAGCCTGAGCAGTCAGCCGGATGCCCGGTGACGCGACCAATTTCCTGTGAGACTCGAAACAGAGAGAGAGGAACAAGTTTTCAGACGGAAATATCAAGTGGCAGAGTTTTTGGGGAAGCGCAGGCGGCGGGTGCGAGTCAGAAGAAGTGCGAGTTGTGGTGAGAAGCAAGGAGTGATCAAAAAACAAGATTGTTACACGATACCTCATTCTTGTATTTGATCCATAATAGTAAGGCCCTCCGGGTATCCCTGGTACCTTAGAAGCCGACGCTTTGAAACTTACACATCGCTTCCAAATGGGATACACAGTCATTCACCTTCTAAAATATTACCGTGTTCAGAAATAATTCGGATCAAAACGGGAATAGACAGCGGATCATACCGCGATCATAAGTGTACAAAAATGCACCATCTCGAATTATTGATTTCAGACCTGGAACCTAGATCGGTACCAGGAATTATAACCACGCCGCGCGCTCATATGAGCCATATCCTTGGGCATTTAAGGGAGTCCTCATCTCGTACTCCAGTAGCTCTGGAAGAGTAATTCCAGAACTGAACGGTTGGAAAATTGAATGGAACAGGCTGACGACAGAGTCCGATTGATAAATTTGGACGAGATTCATATTCATATTCGAATAGAATAAAAATGGTGATGTTGAACAACAGATATTCGCGTCGGGGAGGTTCATCGACTTCATACAAATCTACCATTTAAATGGACTTTCAGCACTGTATCGTTCAGATCAGAGAGAGAGTCGACGAACGTGTACGGCTCCGTGTGTAGGAACATATCCCGGGACAGACCAAATCCGTCGAGATTCACCAGCTCGCATTGGGCAACGGCGTTGCGCACGTCGTAGAGAAAAGAGTCAGGGCCGCACGCTAGGTATCTCGAGTCAGGAAGAGGCACACGAGTGACAGTAATTAATTAGAGAGTGGACCGACGATCGCAACGCGGCGCGAGCTGTCATGGGCCTCCCGGACGAGCTCAGCCAGTCGGGGACGCCCACGCTCGAAGTGCCGCTCATCGGTGGCGGTATCTGGATCGTTTTTCTCGTTGGAATCCGTACCGGTGAAATGCACGCGCACTGAAAGATGCACTGGGTCTGGGATGACCGCGGAGGCGGCGGCTACGGTGGGCTCTATCCAGCCGTACGTGTCTACGACGAGAATTGATGATTTCCCCGCATATTTAATAGAAAATGATAACGCACCACGATTGCGAACGGCAACGACGAACTCGATATGCCGACATCCTGGCCCGCCGGCGTTGAAATTTCTGACTAGATCCAACAGCAACGGCAGCGTAAATGTGGCACCTACATGTATGCGTTAGAAAACATGCAAGGAAGAGACAGGAATTCGCACCACTTCCTCCCGCAAACAATAAGACGCGGTCGTACGTCTGCAGTGGAACGTGCAACCCGCTATGCGGGCCGTCGACGACCACCCGCGTCGCCCACAAAGGCCTTCCCGATACCTTCCGTGCCAGCACGCGCGTAATCCCACCATGCACGCGCAGCACCAGCTCGACGGTGTTCTCCTCTCCGCCGGTGTGCAGAGAGCTCACACTGAAGGGGTGCGAGGACAGCGCGTGGATGCCGAGCCCGAGGAAGCGCATGAAGACGTGTTGGCCGGGCGTCCACTTGAAGCGACTGGGGACGCGGATGGATACGTTGAGCGTTGAGTCGCCGAGGTCGTCTACGGAGGCGGGGAGGCCGACGCCGGTGTTGTACGGTGTACGGAGGACACGAGAAAGCCACGCGAGGCCGTATATGGCAACAGTTGCCCAGAAATAGTCCCCAGAATGGAGGTTAGAGCCGAGAGAGAATGTGGTATTTTTGCGGAGCGCACCAGGAAGTTAGGCGGAAGTTGACATGGATAAATAGAGCGGCCATAAAGATTCCGGAGGCACTATGCAGGATTAATACGGCGAGGTCGAACAGGGAGGCAAACATACACACATGAAATGCAGCCTGATAAGAACGATTAGGATGAATTGAGCATGCACTTGAAGGTTTCGTAGTACGGGCCGTGAAAGATTCCCCAGGACAGCGACACCAGATATGTCTGCGATACGGTTACTACGTCGTCAGTGAATGAGCACACGACAAACCTGAGGAATCAACGCTGCGACGCCAGTCCAATACCAGGGACTAGTCGCATACGATGCCTCCATACTGCCCATCCGAATATCGTTGATGATAAAGGGGAAGGTATGCACCAACGACATGATATCTGGTCCACGCATCGGTAAGCAACCCAGCAACTCGAAAGAGGAAGGTGTACACATGAGGACGGCCGACCAGCGATGAAAGACTTGCAGCTTTTTGTGGGAGGTGCCAGTAAACATGCCGACAAAGTTGACTTTCGTACCGGATGCACTTGGGAAGATGGCTGTAAGATCAAATTGTGAGTCGCCGGCGGAAGAACGCACATCATGAGTGGCATAATGGCTATGGTTATCCATCCAGCGCGTGTGGCGATGGGCGGACTATGGCCCATTGCGTCGTTCGGCCAATAGAATCGCCGCACGGCGAGCATCAATGCTAGGAAGGGACAGTAAGCACCCGCAAGGCATACGACTATACACCAGAACGGACCTATGGTGAAGAAAAACATCCCGCCGACTCCGATGAGTGCGGAGAGCGGTGGCTCATACCAGTGGACTTGAGGCAGATGGAATTGGCGGGAAGTCGTGTAACGGTGAATCTGAAGGTCGCGGCGGTTCTATCGAGGAAACGCGGTGTCGCCGGAGCCTTTTCGACGGAGGTAGCACTGCCAGGACGCTTAGAAGGCGACGAATATGAAGGTGGCACATACGACGACCCAGCCCGAATCCAGGCAACCCTGTTCACAATCACAGCGAAAGCGATAGCCGTGCAGAAGAAAATGAGCGTCGTTTGCCCATAATCCCAGTCCGCAGAGTACCACTAAACTCCGCGAGATCAGCGGGAGGTGGGCAGTTTAACAAGCGAGGTTCGAGCTTCATTGTTAAAGCGTCTGTCTACGAGAGACTAGGTGGGCAGATGCGTCGAGGAGAAATACGTTGTTCCACGGGTGATGATAAGTTGCTTCTGTTCCACAGGACAGGGTGCTTCAGCCAGATCAAACCCGTGAGTGAATCGGAGATGGGAAGGAGGTTCAGGTTCACGAATAAAATTATATTCTAAGATAAAGGCACATGCAACCAGCCAACACAACGGATACCACCCGAATTCGCAATAGATGAGCGTAGGGGCGGTGATAGAACATTTTGACTCGGGGAATGACTCGGGGATGAGTGATACCTGTCGGTTTACCTTGAGGAAAAAAGGTGAGATGAAAAGAAAAAGATGGGTTCAGTGATTGAGAATTCTGACTCGGGGATTGACTCGGGACCCGTCTCCATGGGGATAGTCTAACCTCCCAGAGCCAGGTCAGACGACGAGCGACCATCAGGGACAAGGGCACCCCGGCCATAGATGAGACGAGCGACGATGGAGGTTCGGTTCGTTTTGAGAACGGGTGAGGCGCAAAGAGGATACAGGAGACAGGATAGAACCACGGAGGAGTAAGTCCGAGTGTTGGAGGATGAGCGATGAGGGCGAAGAATGTTCGCAAGCAAAACTCCTAGCCCGATACCGAGAACTGAAAATGAACAGGTGGTGGGCGAGGATAGAGATTCTGTTGAACACAGATGAGACCAAGGTAGATGAAGAAATAAGGGGACGAAGAAGGGGCAAGATGCGGACGTTGGTCAATTCATGGTGGTGGAACGAAAGAGGAGGAAAACAGAAACTGACGGCGCTTGGAGACCGCCTTTTATATGTTTGATCCAGGAGGCCGAAGAGGGAATAACGCCACGCGCGATAATGCTATTGGCTGCTGATGTGGATCAACTCGATTGTTCAGCACTCGCGAGCCCGGTCCGGTAGCCGCTCCCAACTGGTTCAGTTCAAGTTCTGATTCAAACAATTTGATCATGACCTGTACTTAAACAGGAGAGAAAAAAAGGACAGCCATCATTCCCCTTCCGAATCTGCTTATAATTCGGTCACATTTAGGGCTGTTTGCGATTAGATATCATTCCAACTTCCCTCCCACAAAATGGACTCTATGAACATGAACATGACTGATAGCGGCACATCCAACTCCACCACGGAGTCTATGGGCCCCATGCCAGGCATGGCAATGAAGACCTACCTCCACTTCACTCCCGGCGACACCCTCATCTTTCATACCATTGTTCCCGCATTGCCTGGAGGCATTGTCGGCGCTTGTATTATTCTCTTCCTCCTCTCCGTCGCCGACCACTATCTGCGTTCAGTGTGCCGTGGCATCGAGGCCCGCTTCGTGCAGAGGTCCGATTATTACCAGAGCCGTACCAACACTCTGCTCACTGTTCTTGACAGGGCCAAGAAACTCGCCACGTCATATCATTTCGTCGACCACACAGAGAGTGGAAAGTCGGCCCAAGTATCGGAAGGAGGGAGCAGCACCGAACTCGTCGTAGGATCTCCTAAGTTCATCCTCTCGCACGAAGTGACCCGGGGTGCCCTCGCTGGAATCCTTTCCACTGTCCACTACTTCTTGATGTTGATCGTCATGTCCGTTCCCTTCACACACAGTTGCTTTCGGGTGCTAACAATTATCCCGTAGGACCTTCAACGCCGCCTTCATTATTAGCGTCATTCTCGGGGTGGCGGTGGGTGAACTCGCCTTCGGTCGACTCAATCGACATTGAATATACGATTTCCCGAGAAGAATGCGTTGCATTGATGAGTTTAATGTACGACTGTGATTTCGTTATTGTTTTGCAAATAAAGCGTTGGAAGTAGAATGTGCTCAGAGACCCATGGTCGAAAGATAAAGAAGGATAAGCAATCGCCGTCCGATTCCCAACGAATGTCCGACTCTGCAAAATGAGGAAGAGAGATCGACTTCATGCACTTTAAATTCAATAAGTCATGCCAAGCTCGAGTGAGTACAGAACAAAGTATTCTCTGCTCGAACGTCATAATGTACAGTAATCATACGACACCACTTTCGATGAAATTGTTGAAGCCCGACAAACTTTTGGTCTATAATTGTTTCAGTTCCGAGTCAGTCGCGTACGTACATTAATACGTAACTCGGAATATTCGCCCATGGGGGGAAAAGACCGAGTCATACCGAGTCAATGACTTACCCTGCATATTTGACGCGGCTTTCCCCTCCTTCTGCTACATTCGCCATGGCTCGCCCACCTCATTTTTTGACGCTCGCGGACCTGTCCGTTGCGCAAATAAAAAGACTCCTTAGCCACTCCGCGGCCCTGAAGCACGCCTCCAGAGGATGGCTACCTCCCCAGAAACAACCAAATAACCTCCCCCTCCCGTCCCAGTCTCTCGCCACCAAAACGATCGCGATGCTCTTCTCAAAGCGCAGCACTCGCACCCGGGTCGCAGCAGAGACGAGCGCCGTCCTGCTCGGCGGCCACGCATTTTTTCTCGGCCGCGAGGACATCCAACTAGGCGTGAATGAGAGCTTGCGGGATACGGCACGCATAATTGGCGGTATGTCGCAGGGAATCTTCGCTCGTGTGGGCGAGCACTCCGAGATCGAGGTACGCGCTGTTCTGCCTGACGGAAACGAAGGAAGCAGGGCTCATCGATGTCGCAGGAACTGGCGAAGTACTCACCGGTCCCGGTTATCAACGCTCTCTCCTCCCTTTGGCATCCGACCCAGGTATTAGCGCACGTCCTGACCCTGCACGAACACACCCATCTCTTCGGGCCTGCCACACACGAGACCAGCACACCCAAAATCGGCGCCGTGCAGCAGGAACCAGATCCCGAGCTCCACGAGCTCCCCAAGCTGCGCCCTCTCACGATCGCCTACGTCGGGGACTCCGCCAACGTACTGCACGACATGCTCGTCACCCTCCCGCGCCTGGGGCACAAAATGCGCGTCGCAACCCCCGCGAACCGCAAGTACCGTGCGCCGCAGGCTGTCTGGGATCGCGTCGTCGCGCTCGGGTGCCATGAGAATGACGGTATCTGGTGGGGCGAGGACCCGAAGGAGGCTGTGCGCGGCGCGGACGTCGTGGTTACCGACACCTGGATCTCGATGGGGCAGGAAGCTGAGGCCGCGCAGCGGAAGCGCGATTTCCAAAGATACCAGGTCACGGAGGAGCTTTGCCGTGCCGGTGGCGCGAATCCGGACTGGAAGTTTATGCACTGCTTGCCCCGGAAGAAAGACGAGGTTGATGACGAAGTACGTGTGCCGTTCGCATATTTTGCGAGCTAAGACGGGCGATGCTTATGTATGCCTAGGTGTTTTATGGTCCGCGATCTCTCGTCTTCCAGGAAGCGGATAACCGTAAGTGGACGACGATGGCGGTGTTTGAGTGAGTGATTCCTTTATTACGCACCGTGTGCACTGACTGAGAGCTCATTATCAGTCTAATAATCGGCAAGTGGGATCTTGACGGGGAGGCGAGACCTTAGGGAGTCGATACTGTAAAAGAAGTGAGTGCAGATAAAACACTATGTGTGATCCAGGGCGGGGGATCATCTCACATGGCCAGCGAAGAGGTGGGTGGGGTAGAGCAAAATGGTACTTCAGACGGGATCCTCGTGTATGGAGATAAATACGAGGGTTGCCCAATATATATCGTGCCACAGTTGAATATATTTACCTCTAGACATCCTGTTTTCAGAAAGCTTGCGAGCGTTGGAAGCATCATATGGGGATTTTGTAGGCGCAAATCAGCGCAATCTGCTATCAAGATTCCAGACACCCCCAGGATTGCGCAGAGGCACCTTCCAAGAGGGAGACATTTGAGTTGAGACGCCCGGTGAGACGTCTCTGGGAATGAACGAGCGCGAGTCACGATGTGCAGAGATCCACTCGATTTTGCTTTGCGACTTGCGAGGCTTTGCGTCATGACGGTAGAGATCAAAACGCTTCAAACTCCGCTCAAACTCCGCCCAGAATGCCGTTGTGCGAACGCGATCACGGGGTCAGCGGAGTTCGAAATTGCAGGGCTGCCATTTGAATCGGCTTCACTAGCTTCACTTTCAGCAGTATCGTCCGCCTTCATTCTCAAGCGGGTGTCAGACTCTTTCCAGTTAAATTCTCAGGATCCAGCGGATCCAGTACATGTACCTAAGTTCAAGACAGAAGTGTTTGTATCTGTGACTACGATACTCTGGTTCTAATCCGTATCGCAAATGATCCGACTTCGCTATGACTGGTATAATCCACCGATCGGTTAAATAGTTGGCCACAAGTTCTCCTGAGTCCTCAGGAGTTTGCGACATAGCCCGCCGATCGATTTGATTCCCGCCCCTCCTGCATTCTATTTAAGCGATGCAGCCTATCCAAGACGCCATTGCTTCCTTCCTTGTCCAACCAACCATGTCGCAACCCACTATCAGACAACTCCTCTGCGACTTCGCCATCTGCGCCTCACTCTCCTTCTTCATCATCCTCGGCGTCATCCGTGCGCTGCTACACCTGCTTCATATCTACTTTCTCTCGGACCTCGCCCACATTTCACCCTCTTTTTCCATCTGGTTATCCCCTGTCGTGCGAATTGCGGAGGCCAACGCGTGCTTCCTCACCGTATTCAAGCTCACTATCGCCTGCACGGTTTTGGTGTTCGCTGCACGGGAAATAATATTCTCGCAAATGGACTTCTGGAGAAAGGAGGAGGATATTGAAGCGGGCCAGGGCGACTTCTGCGATACTACAGTGCTGTCTTGGACACCCGATGAAAAGAAAATTTTGCCCGAGTTGGTGTGAGTCTTCTGCGTTTTCTGGGACTGCCAAATCTAATTGCAAATTGCAGCGTCCCCAACTCCAATCCCACTCCTTTAAGTATAGTCTCACTTGTGGACGCACCGTGAGCGACGGTGCACATCCTATTTGTGTCTTATCTTTATTCATGTCTCATATCTTCCTCAGCTCGCCGCGCTTATACTCCTATCGCTGATCAATGGCCTCTATTGCTATCGTGATGTCTTAATAACTCCTGAATTTTACTGGCGGGCGAGTTCCCCCAATTGTTTATTCATTCATGCTCGTTATCTAGTTATTTGTGATGGAGTGCTCGCGAGTCTCTCTGTTTGGCGTTCAATGTGCATGCGATGGCAAAATATTAGCGGAACGTGGGATGATACACGGGCGCCGGACGGCGGACGGCTCAGCCTTCGTCGCCAAACAAAAAATCTCCTCCGTTATTCAAAATACATAAAATACAAAGGTAGCAACGGAGAAGTCGTGAAACGAAAGCATAGAGCAACATAAACACACATCGAAATTTCGTGATACCTCGTATTTTCCAACTAGGCTGACTCCGTCTTTTCCGTCGAGCCTTTTGCCTCGGCCTCGAGCCCTTTGTTTTGCTGTTGTACCTCTCCGAGAGTTTTCTTCCCGACTTCGCGGCCAATTTTCCAGGGCGAGAACACGTGCCCCTGTTGGAAAATCTCCTCCACCTCTTCTAGCGTGCGTCCCACGGTCTCCGCTAGAAATAAAATCAATATTCGGCGAGCTGAATATACTTCGAGGAAAACATACGATACATGAAGAAGACGTGAAGGAAGGCAGCCAAATTGAAGGTTCCCTGCGCCGGGTATCAATCCTGGGACATGTACCAGGAATGCGAAAACATACGAAAATGAAATAGGTCTTGTAGGCGATATTCGAGAGACCCGGGGGAACAGCCCATGCGAGGGCGAAGTTGCTGGAATGAGCTATAAAAAATGGCAGTACGTGAATATATTTGGCTTGACTCACAATGCCCAATTCTGTACGAAGATTGTCAGCGGGAAAAAGCGCCATGGCAAAAAGTCAACCTACAGCCGAGGTAGCTAACGAAACTGCCTTTCCCCGAACCTTCGTTGGGAACTATGAGTGTACAAATCAGCCTCTTGCAGAATCTCAATTCTAGACCGAAAGCTCACTAGCTCGGCAGGGTATGTCCACGAAACCGGTCCCATCGTGACGGCGAAGCTGCAGACGAAAAGGTAGGAAGAGACAATGATGGCCTTGGTGGCCCGGTCATTGTCAGTGATTACCCAGACGCGAGAGCCATCGACGTCCCCCCAATGTCCAAAGTGGCCTTGCAAACCCCCGACCAGGAACAGCCAAAAGGCCATTGCAAGCGTTCCCGCAAGCAACATTGGCCGACGCCCCCACTTATCGATATAAATAATCGCCGGGATCGTAGCCACAACGTTGAGGACATATTGGACTGACTAGATGAGGGACAGCCTCAAAAAAAAAGTTGCCGTTCGGAATAGGCTACGCACGGAAGCAATGAGATTGCCGCGGCGTCCAGTGAGACCCGCGCCCTGGAAGACGTAGATAATGTAGTACCTGTATTGATTTTCCGAAATCAATGACTCCAAAAAAAAGACGATGAGAGTAATGTACATCATGACATTCATGCCGGTAAGCTGACTCCACATTTGCAGTGAACATCCAAGGAAGACGCGGCGGGGGATACCGGGTTTCAGAAGGTCCATGTACGACTTGGCGCCCTCCGTTCGCTCGAATAGAACTTGAGCCTTGATTTCCTCGTACTCGAGCAGCACGAGCTCAGCAGTCTTGTCCCCACCGCCGTGAAGATCGGCCAAGACCTCGAGCGCCTCCGCCTCCCGTTTGTGATCGAACAACCAACGGGGAGTCTCAGGGAAAAATTCCATGCCTAGTGACAGTATAATGGCAGGAATCATCTGGAGACCCCAGGGAATGCGGAAAGATGCCGTGCCATTGATATAGGAGCAGCCAAACTGGATGAAATATTGAATCAAGATGCCCCAGGTGATCGACCATTGTTGAAGAGAGACAAGGCGGCCTCGAATGTGCGGTGCTGTGATCTCCGATTGGTAAATTGGGACCACAGTGCTCGCAAGTCCGACCGCAATTCCCGAAATAATACGCCCTACAACGAGCATGCCGCGGTTCTACGGCGTTTTCAGCGAAAAATCGCTATCGCGGACGGGTAGGGAACATACGATGGAGGCGCATTGCAAGATGGAACCAATGACCCAGATGAGGCCAGAAAGCTGCACCGTGCGTTTGCGGCCAATTTTATCTGCGAGTTGGGTAACCATCAGTGCTCCAACAAAAGATCCCGCGGGCATCGAGGCGACTATCGCTCCTTGAGGATTTGACGAGGGCTTCAAATATCGAGGTTAGCAAGTGTAGAATCTTAAATAGGAAGACTGAGGACGCACATTGTGGAACGTGGATAGGTAGGCCGGGTTCTGTCGGAAGCATGATAAGAATCAAGAGTGTCTGAGAACCAAAAAACATACCGAGAGTACCCCGGACATGGACGAGATGTCCAGACCGAATAAGCCTCCGCCGATACATGCGAAACTCCCCACAATATACTGGAAAGTAACCTGAGCAAACGGGCGTTTTCATGAATATGAGGGGATACCGACGGGGTTCGAAGCAATTCGAGGGTTGTACTGGAGATTGATGGTGTCAGTGAGGTGGTCAATCGATGGAGAACGTCCGACTCACTCCCTTGCTCATCGTACCAATTGTCGTGAGGAAGAATGAGGGAGAGGACAAGCTGTGGGGATGCGCCTCTGCCCTTTTATAGTTTTATCCACAGCACGACAGGTCATGAGAGTTGACCATGACGAGATTTTGGAATAGAGCGGTCTCATGCCACAACGGATTAGGAAACGAAGCTTCCAACGGGAGGTCACGTGATTAACGGCAATGTCCGGCACCACACGACCAAGTTCAAAAATGGAGCCACGCAATATGCAAGAAGCAGGGCTATTCAGAAACTGTCAGAACACGAATCGGAAGAGTGGCTAAGAAAAAAAACTTCATTTTATTTTGGGAGGCTCGGATAATTGTCGCGGCGTGATTCTGCATATCAGCGCATCAGAAGTCAGTTACTAGCTTTGCCAGACGAATGTTTCGTGTACCTTGTACACAAAAATCCGGCGGTTGAGTAGGTGTCCTAGCAACTCGATCATTTCCATTCATGGCACTCGAACAGTTACGCTTACATTAATAACTACAAAATAGCTCGAACTACCACCATCATTCATCTTTGCACGTTCCAGAGTTCAGCGATAATGCCTTTCACTATGTCTCGGGAACCGATACATCTTTTTCGAAGGCATCCAATGATCTCAATGTCGAGACGATCTCCTCTATCTTTTGTGAAAGCGGAAGATGCTTGATCGAAGCGCCATACGATGAAAGAGCTTCTGCGATTGTATTTCTGGCCTCGGAATCCTCGAGGCTCTTGAATCCTCGCGGCTCAGCCTGGGCAGTGTACGACATGAAGATCTGCGAGTTGATGAGTATTTCCATCATCGGTGCGCGGATGGGTATCGGGCTCGCATCCACCAGCGCCCTCAAGCTGGCGGCGAATCGACGCTGATGCAATTTCTGGAGACGGTGCGATGGCGAAAAGCCTATGAGGAAAGGGAGCGTTTCGGCCGCCTTGTGCGGCGTGAGGGAGCCACAGGCCTTCAGGAACTCGGTGAGAATAACCCAACACGCTTCCGCGTATCGCATAGCGAATTTTGCGCTGAGGTCCGTGAACTGAGACAGGAAGGTGTCGTCCTCCGTAAATTCGGGATCATGGGAGGGGAGTAATGGTTGTTGCAGCGCGGTCATGGACTGCGCTGTTTCCTCGGGCGCTGCGTTCCCCGCGGGCCAAGCATAGCTCATCAGCATGTCCAGGCGGATGAGTGCAATGGCGGAAGCAGACCACCCGCATAGCGGGACTCGCCGAGCAGCCGCGAGCGTCTGCTCGTCGAATCGCGTCCCAAGATCAGCTAAATGGCCCCCGGGAAGGGGTAGGCGGGGGCGGAGCAGACAAAATCGATGGATTCCTTCTAGAGCTGCCTCTGTTGGATTCTCGATCAGATACTCCGACAGGGAGGAGGTCAATGCACTGGGGTTGCATTCCGTCAGTGCGGTGAGGACAGACTGATCGTCGGATCTGGTAGCAAGATATCGAACGATTCTGCCTCCCATGAGAGAACAGAGACGCGGCGTCTCTTTTGACATAGTCGGCGCCCAAAGGCTGAGTAGGTACCCCGTGATAATATCAACATGATGGGTCGCAGGAGTGTTCTGCATGGCGAGGCGGTCCATGGCTAGAGATATGTGGTAGATGACGGAATCAGATGGTTGTCGATCGGCCAACATAATCGCCCTGCGGGTCGCCTCAAACTCGTAAGGGAGATCTTCCAGTTTGCCGGCCGCACTGAGGAAGTGAATCAGAATAACGTGGGGAACCTCCTCGCATTTCGTTAACATATCGGAAACGACTGGGATCCACGACGTAATTTCGCTTTCCGAGGGAAGCCGTGCCTGCAATGAATGGAAAATCCGCTGCCGCAGTGTGCTCATTCCCATGCCATCGAGACGGCGCTGGATCCGCATGAGGACCTGCACAATATCTCGCACTGCTTGTTCCCCAACGGTTGCTGAACGAAGATTTTCCAGTGTAGCGGACGTCTGATGCATGAGGTATACAAGGGAGCGGAACATGCTCCACTGAATCATGGCTCGAGTAGGGATCACATGGTGCTGCAAATGTGTATTTCCTGAGGCCCAGAGAGTGTCCAGCAGATCCAGATCGAGCGCCTGCAGTGGCTGGGGAGATCCAGGCTCCTGAGGAGCCAGGTGCGACGTCGCCCATAAAGCCTTCAGACACGTTATTTGGCGCCGAATCCGCTGTTGTGGTGGGAGCAGATTTGAGTTGCTAGAGTGGCGGAGCATATCCGCAATTCGCGCTCCAAGTTGAACGTCGGGGTAGATGTGTAATGTGATTATCTGGTCGTCGTACAGTCTGCGCCTTTTGCCATCACCCCATACAACTTCGGGAAGCGCCTCCACGAACGGCTCCAGCTCTTCGTCACCGACGAGGGACTTGACAGTCCACACCAAAGCGCGGCCGTCGCGTTGATCTCGGTGGATCGATTTTCGAGTGGCGTGATGGGCCATTACTTCGCTCATCGTCGGGAACCGGAAATAGTCGGAGTTTCGACGTCTCAAAGGATATGAACGCGCCCATTGGACTAGAGTCCAGACGCTGGTGGAGAGTGGGGTGCGGTAAGGACAGTCGGAGTAGAATATGGGGAGGACTGTAATGTAGACATAGATGACGGACAGGATGCCCAACAAGCCGGTTGCGCAGGCGGAAACCACGAAGTTGACGGGATGCAGGAATGCGACGAGGCCTGCAAAGAAAAGGAAGAGCGAAATGTGCAAGAGCAGAGGGATGAGTTCTACGACTGTGTGCATGTTGAAATGCTGGAGTCCATAGTAGAGGTACGAGAATATGCGTGCCCGAATTACGGGGGAGGGGCGCATATCGGTTTTTTGAATGAAGTCTCTGGCCCACTGCTCGACCAGAGTTGCGATGAGAGCACATGAGAGGCTAAACCCGAGACTGATGAACCACAGAATGTTACAGGCCAACGATGTCGTTGTCGGCGTAAATCCTGGAGCTTCGAATGAGTCAACAGGAGAACCAGTTGCGCCGGCAGCCAATTGTCGTGATATTTGGATCAAAATTTGGACGGCGACGTCCCCTTGGTCGGGACTCAACGTTTTGTAACTCTCAATAATGAAAGCGGTCAAACTTGCGGAAAAGAGACCAGCCTAGGACGTAGTGAGAAAGATACAAAATCAGCCGGAAATATATATTTATTACGAAAATCAATATCCCCTCCATGTCTCCCCTCCAATTCTGGACCAGAGCCTTGTCGTATTTCTCTGCTTCGGCAATATAGATCGCCCAGAGCTTTGCCGCGGCGGATTCATCGCGATCTGGGCTTGAATCAGGAGGCTGACTGGAATATTTGCGAAAATTTACTTTGCTGTTCCCCCAAGTCCGTCGTCCTGGCTCTCCCTCTCTCTGAGTCTTCCATCGACGTGGCGCGGTGGTGGGAATGTAAAAGTTACGTCATGATGTCATTGATCAATTCAAACAGTGGCAAAGCAAGGCAAATAATTGTCTCACGCCTTCCCGCACAATTCCCGCTAGGCTCGTGAATCAGCCGGCCCGGTGATGACTGTTCTGCGATGACACAGACTCGTGGAACTCGCAACAACCGGGACCGGCTGGGCCCCCCCGTCGCTACCTTGGGTGATGGTCCATCTCCCCGCCATTCAAGAGGCTCGGACTTCGCGAAAAAATGTCGAAAAAGTGCTGGAACTCGTCCCGAAGTGTATTAGTGAAAGATGGATATTTTTTAATTCTCTATTGATCCCTTCCGAGTCAATTTTCGGGCGAAAAACAGTATATTCATTTTTTCACCTGAAAAACAAGTTGGTCTCGTTCGATAGAGAATGAAAAGTTATCCCACTTTGACCCAGTAACTTTGAGCACTTTTTTTGAAGAATTCAACGCTTTTTCACAAAGTCCGACCCTCTTAAATGGCAGGGAGATCGCCCATCACCAAAACAGGCGACGAGCCGGCCCAGTCCGTCCACAAGGTTACCTGTTGTTTGACGTCCCATCATTATTTGCTCTGATGTTGTGTGTGTTTGTTCTTCTCCCAATTTGGCTTGACCTCCGCTCAGTGATTGTAACCGCTGTGGACGTCGACTGGCCTGCGAGTCTAAATTCCCGCATCTTCAAGTTCACCTTCGTCAGCTGGTCCGGGCCACTTCACGATCCGGCCCGGTGACCCGCAACAGCTGTCCAGCGTCTGGTTGTTGGAATTCGCCTATCTAACGGCTCAAACGAAGGAGCCTCCTCGGACCAGGGCCAGCCTTGATCTCTGGCGTCCATGCTGTGAATGTAATTTCTCGGAGGATTCGGATCCCCCGCGCGCTATTTACTAGCCCGTGGTTTTGACATGGATAGGTAAGGATCTCTTTGGGAATATTTTTCACACAGGATGACTTCAGATAGCTTTCGACGCAATTAGTCCAGGGCACAAAATATAGGCTCTATCCGCCAAGGTAGCGGACAGGCAAATACGGTTACCCCACGTGATGTGACAGTAACATGCCCTTTTTGGGACACAATACATTTTGACCATCCTTTTCATTACTTTTCATTTACTTATGAGAAATCGGACAAACTTAAATGCTAATCGAATAAGTGACTTTTAAGTACGTATGTGGTTGATTCTGATGTTGAAATAGCTGTATAACTTCCATCAGGATCTCCAACTTTTTCAAGTTCACAATCTTCAAATAACTTTTTATTCAACGGTAGGTGTTGCAGCTCGCCCTGTATACTGCAGTATAATCTCCAGATAATTCTGGGTGGGAGCGCATAGTGTGAAGTTAATACAAAGAAACGAAGACAACGAATTCATGAAGAATATATCAACTATCCTTGGACTATCCATTTGCGGGGGCATTGACTATGCTTGATATGTCGAAGCTGGAATGTCCCCTTGTCCTCGCATACCTAAATGAGAAGAATATTTCATTATTATTTCTGTAGGTCACAGAAATGAAACGGCAACAACTTTGCTGCATCCCTCCTTGCTGAAAAGTAATGCACTTTCATACAGAGGCCGATGCAAAGCTCGCGCCACGTGGCCCGTGTTACCTCTCACTCCCACATAGCGACGAAGGTCAAGCTAGCAGAGCATCCACCGACACCCAACCTTCACCCGCAGAGATTTGCACATGACCACGAAAGCACTACACATCCCCTTCGAAATTATCTCGAAAATATTCATCGAATGCCTGCCTGCTGATGGACGGGTGGAAAGTCCTCCCCTCCTCCCCCAAGTTAGACTCGTAACCACCGAAAGTGCTTGCCACAATTTTCGGCATTTGGTTACAGACTGGTTACGAGTCTACCCCCAAGTGTGCCAGCAATGAAGATCTGTGGCTCTCATGACGGATAACCTATGCGCATCAATTTCCCTCGAATTCAATCTGGACGATGCCTACAACAGTGGTGTTACACTGGCAGGGGGCGACGTCTTGTGGTTTGGGCGGGCTGCGAATGAGTCCGCTTTCGATCACAGTAAATTGTGCAGACAAGGAGGCGGACGTTCCTGCTTACATTCTAACTGTTTTGTGCAAATACTTTCCTCACTGCTGGCGCCTAGAATTACATATCCCTGCGAGGCATGTTTCTCCGATTAGCGGCCCATTTCCCTTCTTGCGCCAACTCTTCATTCGCGCCAGGGATTTAGTCTCTCCTAGACAGACGCTTCAACAAGATATAAACCCGTGCCTCGTTTTGTTGAACCAGGGATTGGCGCCCATGCCATTTTATACCATCCCCTAATGCTTCCACCCTGCGCCATCTCCGCCTCCTGAGCCCCAGCCTTTGGCTATCTCCACTCATCATCGGCGCCGAATCCGTCTGTCTCACGTACCTGGAAATCGGCTCCGTCATTTCCCATGACGAGTGCTTCAATATCCTACGCGACTTCCCCCGGCTTCTTCATCTCTCACTGGCTCGGTTTTGTTCGGACTGGCCCAGCATACAGCCCAGCCGTCCATTACCGATAATGCCCCTTCAAACTGAATCGCTGTCTGAAACCTGTAAACCTCCTTGTGGCGTTCATAACCCTTCCCAGGCTGCATCGATTGACAATTGACATCTTGAATGCCGCCGCTGCGGACAATTTTCTGCGCTTCCATTCAGCGTCGTCGCCCGAGATAACCTACTTCGACATCACTTTTTGTAGGGATTATGCAGAGGGAAATCCGCTTCGCCTCTGCACTGCGGCCGGACCTAGGGTCTCTACACTTTAAAATCCGAATGCGTGGATGGTTGGTGACAACCATCCCGATTGACTATGAACTTCTCCACCAAGCCCATCTCTTCCCGGCGCTCGATACACTGCATGTACACTAGTATTCTGCTCTTGACTGGTCGTATGAGCGACTATTAACCATGCTGGACCGTAGATTGGGCAGTAAATTGTCCGCGTTCAAACTCGTTCTCGGGAACGATTCCCTCGGTCCTGCTCCAGATTCCGCGATACTCGAGCGTTTCCGGGACCTGTCCAGCCAGGGGCTCAGGGTTGAGCCGTAACAGTAGGAATTATACTAATGACACACGGACCTAGCCAGGCGAATTACACCGTAACGCCACGACAGGACCCCTGATTATCCTGCCGAAGGCCTGTTCCCCATGGAGGTCATTTTGTCGGGACCCAAAATGTCGGTTTTGGAGTAAATTTGTCGGGATTTACACAGGCCTAAAGCCTAAAATGGCCCCAAACCGGCTTGCGTCTTCAAAAACGGCCAAAAATAAACTCTCCACGTGACCCATTTGTAAAATTTTTCCTCCACTGGCACAATTTTGTCGGGATTTGGAACAGGCCTTTCGCCGATTTTGGCTCAAAATGTCGGGATTTGACACAGGCCAAACGCAAAATTTCTCCAAAATTTGTCGGGATTGGGATCAGGGATTTGGCGGGATAATCCGGGGTCCTGCCACGACACTAGCCAGCTGGCTCGCTAACGCAGCGTACCGTAACTATTGATTTTTTACTGTATATTTTATTGATGTAGAAATGGTATGGCGGCGGCTGATGGGGATAGCGGGCCGTCCCGTCATGCCGCCGTCCACCATCAATTTGTCGTGCCTGCTGCCGGCGCCGCGCATGCGCTGGGTTCCTCCCTGCGTTGGAGCACTGGCCCGCAGCCCGGTGTACACGCCCACGCTTACGCAGCATGCGCTATGCTGGATTGAAGTACTGATTGGCTCGCCGCGCGTGAGAGCGGGGTCGGGGCTGGAAGGGGAAAGGTAGCCGCCACAGATCCTGCCGTCAGGCGCGCTTGGTAAATGCACGACTCCAGCCATCTGCCGGCTAGGACAACCCCGCTTGGCCTGGCACTTTTGATGTTGATGGTAGGGATCCTTTTCGTTGATGCGGCCAATTATTTCAATTTTAGGGAATACCCGAGCCGCGGCGGGAGCTTGCGCGATGTTCTGCACGCTTGCCGGTTTCCCGCGCTGATTTGATTGCATATATCATCTTCCCATCATTGCTGATCTGCGTCCCGCCCACACCGCCTGTCGTGCTGCCCAGCCCTCGCAGACTTCTCGCACCTCAACACATATTACTACCGTTGTGCTTTTCCGTCGTATATACATACTTTACTCCCTAAGCCTCCCTTTTACCTTTGTGCACCAGAGTCGTATGTTATTTCTTGAAATCAATTCATTTTGATCCCTATTTTGGCCTAAACATGACCGAAGGAGCCAATATATTGTAGAAGAAGTAATGTATCATTTCGTCGGTTATCGTTCTTCGGGAGGTAGTGTAATTGCGAATTCTTGTCGCGAACTGACTCTCGGACCTACGGGCCGGTCAGCGCTTCACGGGCGCTTAAAACACAATCTGAGCAATAGCGCAAGGACTAGGGCTAGAGAAAATCCAGGAATAACCCAGAGAGCTTCCATAGGATGTACCTTCATGAACTTAAAAACATTTACACTAAAAACTCAAGCCATTAAGAATATATGGACATTGGTTAAACTTGTATGACATGCTCATTACGGTTTACAGCATTCAACTACCTGACCTTTCGAGCGAATTCGGTCAACGATCCTCCTAGAAGGTTAAATACCCCGGCTCTTTCCATCATATCTGGTTCATATGATCTTATTATTCACTCCAGGCACTACTAGTATGATATCTGAGCCTTCCATGCCCCGAAAATCATCAAAAGAGGTGTTTTTGAGTGAAAGATAAACCTCTTCTAATTGTCCCAAAATTTGGATGGGTGTGTAGGAGTAGTTATACTGTCTATGAATCTGAACTGACATGCCATAAATGCATCTCATTGCAATGAAATAAGCCTGGTGATCAGACCCCAGAGAGGTCTGAATCATTGTGCAGGACTTTGTTCCACCCCCAATTCATTTTTTTTAGGGTTCCTGTGAATAGAATACACTCTTACCTCAAGAAATCTCAATGATATATGACTACGATGGAAAGGAAATCATTATTTCTGCTGCAGGCAGCAATTGAGTGAAATCTCGACCAGAAAAAACGATCAAGTTCTAATTTCTCCTCCTAAAAATACATGTCTACACAAGGTTTGCGATCTGGAAGATTTAGGCAGAGTTAGCTCCCCTACGCGTCCGCAATTCGCAAAATCATCGAATTTTCAGGGGGATCATTCCAAATTGGGGACGTCGATCACGTCAATCAGTGGCTGTACCGCTCATTTCTACCATCTCACACGCAGGAGGCTCATCAAGCCCAGTCCTCGAACATAGTTTAGCACGCCGCTCGTAGTGCAATATTCAAGCTCGAACCTTTCCTGTCCCATTCCTATTGCATAGTGCAGAGGTCATGAGCTCGAGCTGCACCGGGATCAAAATAGATGCAGCCCAGAATTGAATGAAAAGGTGTGCTATGTCTCTGTTTGCCCGTATTTCGCTTCCTTCCCCTGTAAAATGTATCCTACATACGCACTGCATATCCTGAAATATTTTTGCGGTTTTTGAAGCAAATTTCGGCATCGTGGTTGGCATCGTCGCCAACGACGTCGAGGACATCTGATCGTTATTGATGGCGGCGTCAAGTAAGTGTCAAGATGTTTAGATCGCTAACCGTCGGATCCATCAAATGGGCCCACGGCAGCACCTCGGCCGAGCCATCAACCAGAGAAGGGCGAGGACATGTGCCGCCTGCTCCCCAAAAAGGGAAGAGGAGAAGGCTATTGGGAATGGCGCTAGCGGTGGATGGCTAGAGCCGTGGATTTACGGTGCAATTTCCCTCGCTAGTGCCGTAATATGAGACAAATGGTTAGTGACACAGGTGCAGGGTTCACATCGAAACTCCCACTCTGGGATTCTCCTACCCTGACCCAGATGCAGAAACTGGTCACTACGCTCCATTTAATTTCAGGTTCATAAGATTCTGACAAATGCAATAGACGACGATCCGGGAAATCCTTTCGCTCCTTTAGATTTTCGCGCCAAAATCTGATCTTGCACATTTTGGCGGATATATAGTGTGGTGTTAATACAAAGGAATGAAGACGACCAAAAGACGACGGATATATTTTATTCTCTTGCCTATAATCCCAACGCCAACCCAGTTCTTAGATAGAGGTCCTTCACTGGTGCATTACCAAATTCATCTGTTGTGCGGGTGGAGACGTATTGCACTGGTGTGAAACGATGTTCGGTGTTGGATGAACAATGAACCCAGGATAATGCCACTATATAGGAGATATGTACTGTCCAGTGGATGCGCAGAGACGTAGATATCATATCCTGTTCGATATCCTGACCTCTACATTTTCGAGATCCGCACCTCTACATTTGGTGCCGCAAGACGCAGGTGGCGGACGACTCCGTCGATGCGCGACACCGGGGGGAGGTTGGGGAGTGGGTCGCTGAGCGATTGGATTACGAGGGTCAGTGTCTCGAGGGAATCTCGTGAGAAATTCTAGACCGAAGCTCTCAGAGAGGCGTAGGTGTTTCAGGGACCGAAGATGAAGGGCAGTGGTAGGATGCAGGAGGAAGGCATATACCGACATGTCCGAGTCTAGCATCAGAATAAGAGACTCGAGTGCCGGCGGAGGGGACAATATCGCGGGAGAGGGTATGATGGAAGGCTTTGGTCGAATGAGACACATGTGTGGTACAGGTCTAATGTGGGTGACGCCGCCATTACGGAGACGAGAAAGCGTGGGCGTGTCCAGCAGTGATACAACTGGAAGCTCTTGAAACGGGAATTCGAGAGAAGGCGCAGGATCGCCGTATCAAGAGTCACCTCCAAGTCAGACTTATACTGAATGAGGGATAATGGCTCGACGCCGTTCAGCATATCCATGATCAAGGGTACCCGCTCAACCTGGCGGCAATTGGGAAGATTGAGATGGACAGCAAGCTTGCGGAAGAACCGCAGGAGGTGGGGCGAATATGTAAGAGAGATTTCTGAACTTTATTGCCCGATGTTGGCGCCATGCAAGGGGGTGTCGGCATTCGAGATTAGCATATAGGGTCGGAAAGTTTTTTTCGTCCTTGTCTGGACCCCCTCCCCTTCCCCCCATCAAAATGGCTCCCATGCCTTAAAAACGACCCAAATCCCCTTTTTTTTTGCAGGGCACCTCTAATGATGTGCCCGCTCCCTCCTACAGCATCTCCAAATTTTCCGGGCCGTTCTCGACGTCGTTCAAAACTCGGCGGCTAGGTCCGAGAATCACTCACGTGATAAATTACCGTCTTCGGAGTGGCTGTACATGTCAAACGCCCATCAGTTCACTTAATCGAGTAATAAAGTATTGCCTTCTGGTGCCATGAATACTCATCCCAGAGCTTAGGTGAGTGCATTTTCGGATTCAGCATCGAAATTCACGTCAAAGCCGAAGATAATGTCCGCGATTCGAATTCCGACACCCCCTTGGCGCCATGGACGCAAAAATTTGGCGGCGGGTGGGGGCAACGAAGGCCGTGGCAGCCAGCGAGCAGGCTTTCAAAGATACGGTGTCGCCGTCGAGTTTGTCGATTATGGCGTCGATGATCTCTTGTCCTAGGAGATGAAGCCAAGATGAACGCAGCAAAGCACTGCCACATACTGATCAATCATCAGCGGTGATTTCCGGTACAACGTGATTGGGGGAGCTTGCGACCCCATCTATCCAAGTAAGACCGGAATTGCTACACGCCTAGACGCCTGAAAGCCGGATGCCAGCGGGTTTGATGGATCACTGGTTTCTACTTTTAGATCACTGGCTTCCAGTGAAAATTCGAGTGCATACCAACTGTCAAGTAAATCAGTGAACGCAGTCGCACAGTCTGTGATTGCCAGTGATTCCGCCAGCTGAATACGGCAAGCTGCCACGTGCAGCTGATTTGCCATCATCACCTCCTGATTTCGCATCAACTCACATCAAGCTGTTGCAAAGGCATCCGAAATGCTTCAAAAAACGCGATACCAAGGACCAATTTCACATCTTTGGATAAAAGCAAATAACCAATGATGCCAATAACGCCTCAGGCCTCAGGCCTCATCCAGACTCCCGGTTGAAACCCGGTTCCGACAACGATGTCTTGAGCTCTTAGATTTTGTGCCCTATGGCTACCGATGATATCTGATTTAAATCCTTGTCTTTCATTGAATCTCTTGCTCAGTTGGTTATGACGCTCAATCTTTACAAGTGTTTTAGCGTTCGAACCTCCTTCTTGCCTCTTTTTTCACAATTATTTATTTATTTTGTGATATAAATAGTGCAAAATCTGTCCTCCTCATTGGCTCTTGATCCAATCAGTTGCCAACCAGTGCTCACAGTGATTTACTTGGTGGTCGAAAACCAGCGGTCGGCGCCGAAAAGCCAGTGATCGATCAAACCCGCTGGCATCCGGCTTTCAGGCGTCTAGGCGTGTAGTGGTAGTGCAGAGTACTTGTTTTGCTGTATTTGTTTGATCGTCGCCCCGTGGGAAACCTGTCCGATGGCTGTCAGATGAGCGTACAGCTAGCGAAGCTGGAGCGAGAGCAGGCTCCTACCCACCGCACGTTACGGGGTTGGGGAGACAGAGTAGAAGTGAAATCCGTGCCTTAGCACTTGTAGTCATACAAAATGTCAAATCATTGTTAGCCGACACAATAGCTTCCGAACTTCCAAGGCCCCAACCCCTCCACGGCGGCTGGCATTTAACAACCGTAAACAACATAGCCACCCGCTTAGTGGGGCCACCATCACCGGTCAACTCTCCCGTGCTCTCTCATCAACAAACCTCGTCGTGTCGATCCCTCCCCGCCTGACGCATTGTTCTCGCGTAAATTCCGCACATGGCTCAGTATAACCCCGACAACCTCCTCCTCAGCGAAATCCACGACAAAATTGAAGCAGTTTTTAGCTATAGGCCTTGCCTATGGCGGATCAAGGTCGTGCGGGATGCAGAACCAGAATTTTTGGAGAAGGCTTCAATGATGCGCTCCGTGTTATCCAGCAAGCTTTGGGTACAGGGATTAGCTTGGAGGGAGTCTTGCTCGAGGAGGGCGAGAACAAAGTCAGAGGCAGTGACATTCTCGGCGCCGAAGACATTGGTGACGACCTGGGATTGCGAGGTGTACATCGACATCAAAGACGCCGGCGGGGCGCGACCAAAAGTGGGAGTGATGGTGGCACCAGTAAGCGGGTGGCTATGTTGTTTACGGTTGTTAAATGCCAGCCGCCGTGGAGGGGTTGGGGCCTTGGAAGTTCGGAAGCTATTATGTCGGCTAACAGTGATTTGACATTTCGTATGACTACAAGTTGACTACAAGTACCAAGGCACGGATTTCACTTGCAACTACACCTACTTACTCTGTCTCCCCAACCCCGTAACGTGCGCTGGGTAGGAGCCTGGAGCGAGAGACTTGTGAAACATCACTGTTCCCCCACTTTCTTTCTCATTAATAAGAGTTTAAATCTTTGCAAGCTTGGCCTCCTCCTGTGCCGCAAAATCCGGGCGGAGTTTGAATTCAATGAAACACCGCATATCCATCATCCTGGCTGGGCAATAACTATTTACAAAAGCCAAGACCTTACTTTGGACAAGGTCACTATTGACATTGATGCTTCTGATTTCTCAGCTGGACTTGGCAATTTCGAGGGTTAAAAGACTCAAAGACATTGCATTCCGTGCTCCTTTTGTATTGAGTCAGCTTCTGAGACCAAAAGTCCCCGAGTCAATGACTATGCTTGAGCACGATACAGAGCGGAGGGCTGGCCTCAGATTTACATTGGACACTTATAGCCCGGGCATGGATCTTAGCAAATATGTATTCAATAATAATTAGACTACATAACTTTGACATGTAAAACTTCAACTCGGATTAGGCAAGCTCCCCCCAGCTGTAGCCGGGTACCGGCATACAAAATTCCATATTTTAAGGAATCTTGCGTTGGGGAGGCGAGACCTTTGCGCGGGTAATCACTGTAAAAGAAGTGGGTGCATATAAAACACTATGTGTGAGCCAGGGCGGGGTATCGCCTCACATGGCTGCGAAGAGTGGGGTGGGGTAGAGCAAAATGGTACTTCAGACGGGATCCTCGTCGATGGAGATAAACACGAGGGTTGCCTAATATATATCGTGCCAGAGTGAATATATTTACCTCCGTTGCAGAAAGTTTGCAAGAACTGTGGCGAGCGTTGGAGCCATCATTAGATGGCTTCAAGCTCCGCTCAAACTCCGCCCAGAACTCCGCCACGCGAACGCGATCACGGGGTCAGCGGAGTTCGAAATTGCAATTCTGTCTAATGCCATTTTGAATCAGTCCGGGGCTTCAGTTTCGGCAGTATTGTCCGCCATTAATTCTGTTTCGTTCTCACAAAAGGCTGCGTAGCCAACTCTTTCTAGTTAAAGCAGAAGCGTTTGTATCTGTTAATACGATCAAGCGGTACATTCTCTTGTTCTAATCCGTATTGTAAATAATTCGACTGCGCAATGACTGTTGTAAACCCGATGTTGTATTCGTATGGTTACCGATCGGTTAAAGAGTTGGCCACACCAGCCTTGTCTCGGACCCACACGACAGAGCGTATAAAGGAAGCGCTTTCTAGATCAATAATTCGCAAATCTGTCTTAACAACAAACCCGCACTTCTCCATACTCCTGAATCTCGTCGAACCTCGTATTCTCATGCACTTCCCATGTACTCAACGGAACTTTACGAGGAGGGCATCTTCCGACTCATCTCAGCGCACAATGAGGGCTGACACGACGTCAACGTTCGTCGAAGAAGATTCTCCGCCAAGTGAAAAGAGAGGCGACAGGGGAAAACCCCTCAAGTCATCAATAAAGTCGTTTTTTGGCCTGGAACGGAGGGATACAGAGGAGGGCGCCAATACAAACACATTGTTTGAAAAAGAACTCAAACGCGGACCACCTTTAAGTGAGTATATTATCCGAATTTTGATTTAATGCAATGAACGTATCGTCCTCGCAGCTTCGGATGGACATGCGTTGGGTGAGAATATTTCCAGCAATAACGCATTCAAGTATTTATTTAATTTCAGCATCGCTGCTATCATCATCGCTGTTTGCTCTGTGGCCTTCGGGATCATTGACTTTGTACAGGTAGAATATTGGGATGTTGTGTGGAACTGTGCGTCACTTTTCACTCCGCCTTTGCATAAACACGAGCCTGATATTAATTTCAGTGTTTGCGGGATACTGGTATGTCCTGTGAAACTGTCGGTCATTTTTTTTAATTCGCCCCACTTAAACACGAGCCTGATCTCATTCTCAGGATTTTGGGGTTATGCTGTGTGGCCGCCGAGTGCTTGTGTTAGTCGACTGGGCTTTTATTGCTAATATAGATATATAACTCGCCTCGTGTATCTTGCTTGAAATTGTGTTGGGATCAAATAAGCTTCGGAGAATCTCGGAGGATAGGACCACTACGATTTCACAAGTCGGCCCAGGGCGGAAGCCATGCGGGGAGCGTTTAGAATTGGTTTGGAATACGAAACTCAGTATCTACATCAACCAGGCCATAAATATCTTCCTACGCGATGAAATCACTATTCGGGCGTAATTGGAAGAAAGATTGCTTGCTGTCCAGTTAACCAAGTTTGCACAAGATGTCCGTTCCTTCGCTATGCCACTTCGATTCGCACCTGCGCCGTTGCCGTGATAATCATCAAGTACAACTTCATCTTGGAAAGAAGAAGTCCATAGTATATCCGAGCCGGGCCCGCTCAGATCTGCTGACTGGAGGATGAACAGTCATATGCATGTTTGTAGTCGGGGACTGACATGGGGAAGACAAGTAAGACATACAATCTTCTCGCGCAGAAGAATTCTAAAAAAGAGAAGGAGATCCGCCGAGCCCAGCTCGGATTTGCCGGAGTCACCAGGGTATAGACAGTCACCGGGGCCTGAAATGGCGGAAAGTCGCAAAGTTAAATATCTCCAGGTTCAACGAACTACACACTACAAATATACATTGGCAGCTGCGCCGAGTCCGGCATATATACAGGTACAGGGTTCGGAAACTAACGCAAACGAAGGCGTCCCACAGAACAGCCAGAGCCAATTCATCCACTCCCTCCGAAATTTGCGTACGTGAATCATATGAAAAGCCCACTAGTTTCGAGTCGATGCCATATGGTCTCCAGCCCCTCGACCCCATACACGAAGCGCACAGTCTGCAGAGCAGGGTACGTCTGCAATAGCGTCGCCTGCACCTTCTTGAGGCACGATACGGCGGCTGCGTCCGCCTCGTCCGGCGGGACCCAGAGGTTGTGCTTATCGCGGCCCGCGATGCGGAGCATCAGATGCTGCACCGAATACGAGGAAGAGACGGCGCCCATTACAGCTTTGATATCAGCGGAAGAGAGCGCGGGCTCGGAGATGGCGAGGGCGGAGAGGGAGGAAAATCGTGTGTGCACGGTCTCGAGGAGCTGCGGCGGCAGCTCTGTGCTGTCGACAAGGAAGGAGAGTGATTTGAGCTTGCGATCGAGCTCGACGAGGGTGGTCTCTAGCCTGTGCGGTTTGCCCGGGATTGTTATGCTGACGCGACGCGCGTCGCGGCCGCGTAGGAGGATGGGGGCGAAGTGGTGAGGGCCGCCGTACGAGTTCAGGCGGGGGAGAACGCCGTCGGGGAGGGATTCAAAGAGGGAGTGGGGGATGCGAGTGGTGGTGGTCAGCTTCAGCTGCTCGACGGCAGGGCAGCGAGATAGCGCAGGGATGAGGTCGTGAGAGGCGAGGCTTTCGACGGGGAGAGTCAAATAGCGCAGCTTGGAGAAGGACTGCGACCTGGCCATGATGGAGAGGACCTGCGTCGTGGTGGCCAACAGCTGCTCCAGATGGGTGGGAGAAAGAAAGAGGAGGCAGGGACTGGCCTTGTCCGGCCTCGGAGTCGAGTCAGGATATTTAAAGCTGACGGTCTGGAGGGACACGGAATATGAGGAGGTAAAATCGGAAATGTCGCCGAAACACATCTCCAAGCTTATGGTGGTCAATTGCAGATTCTGCAAGACGGCCAGGCGCTTGGGAGTGAGACGAACGTAGCGGCACTCCAGAATGCGTAGATTCGGGAGGTCAGGAAGAGTGGCGAAGATGTAGTCGAGGATGTCATCCGACCCGTCGTCTTCAGCGGATGGAGGGGCGACCCTGCACTCGCGGATGGCGGGGCCAATCCGTTGGGAGAACAAAAATTCCAAACGTTCGATGAGACGCTTGCGATATTTGCCCGTCTGCGCACCGCGCACAGCGAGTGCAGGCAATGCGTCCGGGTGCGTAGAGATCGTCGAGAAAAGGATGGGCTGGGCCAAGGAGCGGAACACGCGGCATACGGTCGCAATGGACTTCATTTGATACCGGGGGAGGAGAAGGAAAACCTTGTCCCAAAGCTCTGGCGGCAGCATGAATGCGACACGGTGAGCATTCGAGCCACGACGCGATCTGGGGCTGACAATGCTATCGAAGGTGAGGGAGCGCGCGCGGCGTATAATACCGGAAAAGGGGCTCCGGGGGCTCAGGGGGCTCTTCATGGCAAGAAGGAGGGGGAGGGAGTGGGAGGGACAGGGTAAGCTTCTCGAGCCTGAGCCCTATATACTTCTGGGCGCTGTTCAAATGGCTTCTATTCATACCCGACTCACACGGATGCAATCATGATCCCGTGGGACGGATCAGCGGAGATTTTTCAATTGCCAGGCTTTATGCTGCTTTATGGTAAATGTTGGAGCGTTGCGACTGAACAGCGATGATGCGGCGGATCACGACCCTGCACGTCGACATGCGCCGCCAACTCAAGTCGAGCGCGACTACAATACACTACAATCTCCCACAACTGTCCTGCGCAGATGGTCTGTTGCGTGACACCAGTGTTGGCATGGCCACCAAAAAAAAAGGAAGAGAGTGCAACTCGGAAAAGTATGCTGCGAGTGCAGACCACGCGGATCGGACCGAGCGTCCTGCGCATTAAACTCCAATTGTTGTAGAAGGCGATTGAACGAACTTGACTGAAATACACCCAAGCCAATAAAAAATTGACATTGATAGGATCAAAATGGATCGCCCGGTCAGGTTACCGGACGGACTATTATGGTTGATGGATGATCCGTGGGTACAAATGGATCGTTGTTTGTTCCTCTTAATTTTACCGTATTGTCCTCGGAACACAACGTCTGCGACCGAAAAATATTTTTGGAGAAAGTAGAAATACATCTTACAGCCGATCCGGAAACTAATGAGAAATCACGGCCATTTCGGTCCACTTGCCCGTTATATCACGTCACCGATTTTGGCCGTGATTTCTCTTTTCGGAACCGAAAAAAAGAAACATCGATTCTCATTAGTTTCCGGATCGGCTGTAACGTTAGATGAGGTTAGATGTCTCCCCATTATTACTTTCAGGGGGATCAGAGTCGTATTCAATATGAAGTTCCTGAAAGCAGCCAAAGCAGCCGGTGAGTACCAAGGCGCCGGCCGCCCAGTGAGAAACGCATCTGCTCAGGTATGCGCCTTTGCATTTTCATACGACAGCCTACGGCAAGCTACAAGAGCGGCCATTTTCATAGGAGGCGTGCAATTTTGGGAGTTTTTTTTCAAAAACTTGACAACCGTTCAATAATTACATAGGAGAGCCTACGTTTTTGGCCACCTTCTAGATCTGGGCCGATATGCCCATATCTCTGCATGTGGACTGGACTTTTCACTGGCGGATCATGCTGAGGGTGTGAAAACTTGCAAGCGGGATTACTGTAATTAGGCAATAAAATCATTTTTGTCTCATTAAACCACTCTAAACCACCATTATGTCGTACGAGTGCCAATCGTGGGACCGCGACGGATAGCTTTCCGGAATCGTAGATTAATGATCGGACGGTGTGGCGGAGGCCGGATGAGTCAATCCATCTTAGTCCCGACAATCACTTTGATTGGGCAGCCGCACAATATACTTTCTGTTTCATCACGATGATCGTCCGAACTTCGCGAGATCGGCTAAAATCGCCATTTACGGCGAGATGCTGCGAGGTGGGCAACGGGCGAGCTGCATGGACGACGTGACGTGGGAGTGGAACCTTTGAATCTTGCAAAGGGCCAAAGTGTCAGACGTATAATCAGAACCGTCTATCATTGAATAGAGCACGATTCAAGCTCCAAGCGCTTATGATGCTGGGAGTTGAGTTGTCTTGGCGTTGTGGGGAGAGAAGAGTCGAAGCGGATCAAATGCCAATCGGCCAGATCGAACCATTTACAACCCACACGGTGGAATATGGGAGCGGGATGTAAGTGATTTATTTGTAGAATAATCCGTCAGTATCGAGCCCAGAGTCCCAGATAAAAGTATTTGGCAACCCGATGATTTGTATAGGTGGCGGGAACGGGTAGGCAAGCACAAATGGCCACAACAGCCCAAAATGAATGAGCTCGAGGAGGATGTAAAGAATCAACATTCCTTTTGCGGTGTGTTCGCGTGTGCTGGCTTAAACTTTGATGTCGGGTGGGCGAGATGAGAGAGGCTTGTTCCGAACTAATCCGTCCACGCCACCATCCGCTCATCAATCCATGGATGATCGAACCGTCGCTATCCGCCGTTCGTCGTTTGGGCGTTTGTGTAGCTGTGATGGTGGCTTAATGAGACTGAAATGATCTATTGTTTAAGGAGTCCTGCTTGCAAGTTTCAAACCATCAGCGTGATCCCTTGGTACTCACCAGCTACTCTAGCTGATTTCAACGAGCTTCATACTGAGTACTACCCTGATGTCCAGAAAAAAATAATAGGGAGACATTTACCCTCAAGATGTGTTTTTCACTTCCTCAACACATATTTCTGGATTGCAGACGCCGTGTTCGGAGGACAATACAGCAGCCATTATCCGTCCGATAATTAACGGGCTCATCCATTTTAATCCCTACTGGAGAGAACATTTATCACTTTTGTATATGCGTTAGGACTAAGATCAATTTCATACTCTTTTTTTTGTCCACCCAACTTACAACTGGCGAGGTATGAGTTATTGTAGCGTGTTTAGGAGAGACCACACTCAACTCAAAAATTGCACATACACAAGCAGCGGTTTTGGGTTGGTTTTGGGCCTGTAAAGGCACAGCCCCAAAAAATTGAATATCCAGAAGGCAATGTGCCTCATATCCCAATCTAATATTTCGTGACCTTTCTGTGCTTATCGGCGCTGCCGCACCATATCTGAGATCTCACCGTTCACGTGGAGTTTACCAAATAAATGATTCAACCCCTATGCTACTGGCCAAATAGTTTTATCCCGCAGTTCCCAAAGAGTTCCGCATAAAAATTGAGGCCGTGTGAAGTCACTCATGTGGCCCATCAGATTCAGTGGCAGTGATTCCGTTTTCTTCTTTTCTCTCAGCTGCGTCCAGCGTGTTTCGTGGCGTGTGGACACGAGCCTCCCGCCGATCTGATAAATGGACAAGCTGCGGTTACAATTCCGACGATGGAGGCACCGTCTCTGGCAACACTGACTCCTCAGACTTGCTTCAGAAGCTCAGACTACTCAAACAAAGAACACGATGTGGAGTTTGAGGGTGGCTTCCGGGGCCTAGCACATTCTGCGAAGACCTTACCATTTTGGCGTTGCTCTGAGTTCTTTTTTTTTTGCCGGTTTCGATGGCAGCGCGTGTTTATCACCCCCACTTGGACCCCCGCTGCAATCAACACGTCCCAATGAAGAGGATTTATCCGATATCGCGCGTTTGAATTCTGGCTCTTTCATGTGCTCAATGACACTTCTCATGGATACCTCAGTCATATTCTGCAGCTAGGTATGCAGGCGAATAAAGCCTCAGTACACGGCCCCAAGATTTAATTCACTCTCGTGTCGGCGGAAGATCGGCAGAAACGCCGCCTGGGAACATACAGCGAGCATGCCTACGAAGAAGAAGTGGTCGAGGGACGCGATGACTTGCCTCCAAAATGTACCACACCCTGCTTCAAGTTGCGTTATAGTCTCGATCCGAGTCCAGACTTTTATGACATCCCAATTTGGGAACCCTGTCATAAAAATCTGCCGAGCCGTACGGACCAGTTACGTTAGCTTTGCCGCTGTCCCCGTTGCGCGCCAGATCGGCACCTGGGCGTCCTCTCAAAAGCCGGCCGTAGGCGAAGATGCGAGCGCCTTTGAACGCATACCCTTTGGTTACCTGATAGTCGGTGAATGCCAATTGCAACGCCCGCATTATTTACCCTTCCACTGCCCTAACGACGGATGCATCTTCTCAGGGGGCGGAACTGTCAGACTTACGCTGGCGTCGAGGTTTGTGCTCACCTTCGAGGATTGATGATCCTAATGTCGTCTCCTGCGCCTCTTCATTCATATGATCAGGCTCACTGAAGACAAGTCGATCAAAGTTGGCGTCATCGAGGCGGAAATTTACCACTCGCATGATGCGATAATTGACGTTCTAGGTGATTTTTATTGAAGATTCAAATGGCGTATGTTCATCCTGTATTAATAAATTTGTTGCCTGGCGGCCAAAGGAATGCATCTTACGATTGGTAAGCAGACCAATTGTATACATGGGCTAGCTGGCATCAACGCAGCATAGGCTACCTTCCGCGACTCTGCAAGCGGGTGCAAATGTGAGGGTAGTGAACGCACCGAGGTGATCCTCACAAGACAAGTTTTTTGTCTCAACGGCGACTATGGTGGATCTAGTGGCTTGAATCTAATGGCGTGGAACCGGGTAGACTCGTAACCAGTCTGTAACCAAATGCCGAAAAAATGTGTTAAATTGAAGTGCTTGCCACATATTTTCGGCATTTGGTTACAGACTGGCTACGAGTCTAGGAACTGGGCCAGCCAGGTGGAATGTGATGGTGGACCACGTTCTCTGAAAGTGCCTCGTGGTCCTGGACGGGTTTGATCAAATATTTTTCAAAGTCGCAAACAGTGAAGATGGGACAGTCGAATTGGTTTCACGGAGTGAATCCAGCGCAAGAGATTTCTCAATAAGGTCGTAATGGCCCCATCCAGGTATATCTCGAATACCTTGCCAACAATTACAACGATGTCCATAGTGACGTGGTTCCTAGCTACGGAATAGCTTGGGGGTGAGTCTCCCCTTCCCATAAAGCGTCAATGGTTGATTCTATAAACGGCCTTTTACTTTCTGTTCTCCCATTTGCCCAAAATTTTCCTGATTACAACCAACAGAGATCCGGTAGGTATCTTTGAGCACTGGCGTGGGCACTATCTCCGTACCCAATATTTTTGATTGGAAACGGCTCAGATACAGATAGTTCTAATGGATTATTCCCCTATATGATTCAGGCGTCATGACTTCGTAATGATTTTGGTACAACAAACCGCTCAATAGTGAGCTCAACGATGCACATATGAGCGTTTTTCTCTGATCCTTAATGTCATTACCCAGTAATACACCGCCATTTGGTAGAAACATTTTAGAAATGTTTGAATGACAACATATATTTATGACAGTCCGGATGTTTTTTCAACATCGGCGGAAGGTCTCCAAAACAAAAAACATCAAATCCCTCAAGCCTCTTTTGAGGTGGTATCTCACGGACGTTTCCCACAACATTTCTGAGAGGTTTTTGAGCTATTGGAGAGATGACTGGCTAATCAATTACTATTGTTCACACCGGAAATAATGAATAAAATTGTAGGTACGTAAAAAGTGTACAAAAAATCGCGGCCACTCGTCGAGGGATGAAATGAAATATGAAATCACTCTGAAGAAAGCTTCGGTTGATTGTAAAAATTGGGAAGTTGTGGCTTGCGCTTGTGCCTTGAGTTTGAAAGTGCGAACGGGAACCTTGAGATGGACTCGGCCACTTGAACTTTGAACTTGGGCAGTTGGTGGTCGAGGGACAGTAGAGACTTCAGGAGCTTGAAATCTTGATTAAGACCTGAGATTTCGAATATCTTGACTGAGGCTTGAGACGTTAAGGCGCGTAACCTTGAGGCGGGAAGCTTCTACACATGCTAGACTCGTCATCAAGAATGCGCGAGCAGAAAAAGTCGGGGAAGTAGTGTGGGGAGACAAGTTGAAGCGCCGGGAGATACCATTGCAGAGCGTCTGGAAGGGATTTGGCAATGAAGTCTTGTGCATGTTTCTTGATGAAGTGCTTGGGTGGTCAGTGTCGGCCAGCTGTCGTTTTAGACTCTGTGTCCGTTGGTTTTGATGGGAGGGACAGCACGTAGTCATGGTTCGTGGAGGAGTGGCCGGAGGAGTGGCGAACCAATATCTCGCGTCAGTTGCGGCATTGATAAATTTTGAATGCCCTTGAACCTTGGCGCCAGCTTGTCATCGTGCTGGAAGACCGTCGACGAAACATCCGTATTTGAGCCGCAGGCGCGGGCAGGTGCTGGTTGGCAAAGAGGTGGGAGAGCGAAAGAGAATGATTTGTGGGCGACCAACATTGACAGTTGTTTGGCCTGATGCGCACGGGCCATCTGAGATGATCTGACTTCAACGACTTCCCAAGACATTGCCACTTCCACCGGTATCAATTGAAATCCAATATGTACTTAAAGTTGATATGGTTCAAGATTTTCTCAATAGCTTCAACTCACACTGCGGCACAACTGCGGCATTGCTATGAGCTGTCGCGCGATTCGCGAAGTGCAAATAATGGCAATTTCACATACGCGGAAAATATTGCTATACCAACCGCCGACCAGTATTAATCAAACCACACTGGATGTCTTTTCCTAGCGCCGCTGGAATGGTATACCGGCAACAGCAATGTTCTTTGAATAATGGTCGGTATGTATCCCGTCGGTTTCCCTAACGTTGTTATAACATTGGGACAATGTTTCACAGATGTTTTACTTCCAACATTTCTGGAGCATTGCACTAATGTATTATGACATCTTAAGAAATGTTGTTCAATTATTATTCTTGAATGTTTTAAAAACGTGTTGCTCAAATGGTGGTGTAGAACCCACAACGGCCTATTAGCCGCTACCGACGCTGTGCTGGTATTTCTGCCGTTCCTGCTGGGCACTAGCAAAGTCGAGCAGACGGCGCTTCTTACTACATTTGATACTTCCGCTGCACCGCGAAAAGCGACAGCAATAGAGAAATTGCAGCATAAGATTCACCGGGACTGGATTGTAAAAGGCAAGGTGCCCATGACTGAGGCGATCTTGTTGAGCCGAGGGCTCATTGCGCCGCAAGTGAACCAAAGCTACATCACGGTACTGTCGGAGCCCGGGTGCTTCAGCTTTTTGCTTCATTGATGTCCCTCCAATTCATATTAACAAGTGGCTCTGATAGCACCTATGTCCCGAGGATCCATTGTTCGTATCTTGTCATTGATCCACCGGTAATTAACGGGAACTATCTGGACAATGATTTCGGTGGGGATTTTGTGCCTTGAAGAAGCCGATGAACTTACACTTCAGCCATCTTTTAGACCTTTAGACTATGGTTCTGGGCATAAAATTAATACCGAAACTCAGCAAGACTGCCCCACTGTCGAGCTCCATACTCTCCGTCGCTGAACCAAGCGACCACACAGATGCGGGACTGGAAGCGTGAGCTTGCATCGTCCTTTCACAAAATCCTACACTGCCAACTGGTAGTACTCTTTTATTTTTAACTCACAGCTGGGTTCGCAATATCGTCACTGCAATATTCGCCTTCCCCAGTCTAGTTGAAGTCCACTAATTTCTAGACTGGCTCTCACCTTATTGGGACTGCTGCTCTTGCAACCCAGGAACAAGGAAGTCAAATCTACCGCTAACGTCCACTTCCATAGATGTCGTGGATCCAAGACTAACGGCGTATGGCAAATCAAATTTGCGCATCGTGGATGCCAGCGTCATTCCATTGACTATCGCGTGCCGTCTACAGTCCACTATGTACGCTATTACGGAAAAGGTAGTCTCCCGTAGCCAGACTCCACAAAGTTTATGATAGTCAATAAGCTTCAATATAGACGGAAAAGGTACACAGATCATCCTCTGTCGTTGTTCAGATCGAATTACACGCTGTCCCTACCCTCGCAGGCTGCCGCTATTATACAAGGCTAGGAAACGCCGCTCGTCAGTATGGGCTCAAATTAACATTTACACCCTTCATCCTCGAAACATCTCTTCTCGAGTTTTTTCAGTCCCAACCTGCTCCCCAGAGTATTGGTCACCTGCCAATTTAAGTCGAATATTACCGTTGTTTTGTTGTTACAAGTATCCGTGAGGTATCCCCGACACGGTGAAAAATGGCGCACGATCACTTTGAACCATATTTGCACATGTTGATTGATCCATCATGCCCGGTAAAGCGGCCCTTGTTCCGTACTTTCTTTGTTCGTTGTTTCTCACTATCACCCGCGCAGAGTCTGTGCGCGCAACTGGGAGTAAACGCCTCGGCCATCTAAACCTGCTCTTACTGAATTTTTCTACTCCCCTCCTCTTCGGCTTTAGAAGCTATTAGAGCTCTCGTCTCACACTTTCTTTGTTCCTTGTTTCTCACTATCACCCGCGCAGCGCAACTGGTGTTATGATTGACTCGTCTCGACATACTTACATCCTCACAATCACTCGCTTGGACACTGATGGTCACATACATTACCATATATATCTTCTTGTAGTTTGTGACGCTTCCTCAGTCATTTCCCTGATACGACTGAGGTGAGCTTTACCTATATTCATAGCTACCTGTTACTTACATTCTTCCCCAGCTAACTTCAATACTTAACAGGTTATGGGCCCTGCCCTTGCTTAAATCAAAGACCAATTAACAATACAACCGATCTACGAGCTTTCGACTCACCCAGGACCCCTTGAGCTATCGCCTCAGACAATCTACGAGCTTTCGCCTTGCCACTATCCTGATCGTCGTGTTATCGCCACGCCATCATGTCCGGAATCCCCAGCCCGTTGTCCATGCCCGAAGCAGATCGCTTCAAGGGCAATAACTTCCCTCGTTTCAAATCCCTGCTCATCGCCGGTGCGAAAGCTCGTGGTGTTCTAGGATACCTCGATGGATCAATCTCAAAGCCGATTGGACCAGTCCCGTACCAGCCGACAGCAGCGACAGTCTGGTACTCGCGCAACCCCAGTGAGGAGGAGTGGGAAATGCGGGATGCGTACACCCAGGCTATGATCATCACCAACATCGATAATCCTGTCGGATACGGCATTACCGACTCCATGACCGCCGCAGGAGCGTATAACGCGCTCACTGACGTATACGACAAGAAATCCGATCTAGGCCTCGTCACTGCCGAATGCGCCTTGCGCGACACGCTGTACGTCGATGGAGCTAACTTCGACGAGTTCATCTCCGACGCGCGGATGAAATGGACAGCGGTCAATGATCAGGGCGGTAGCTAGACTCGTAACCAGTCTGTAAAACAATTGCCGAAAATATGTGGCAAGCACTTCGGTGTTTTACAGACTGGTACATCTCGGGAAAGGGGATCGAGCTGCCAACGGAGTTTGAAATTTTGGCAGGTGCCGTGGTCGGCCCAGAAGCGAGCGATCAAAAACGATCAATTCTGCCCCAAAGTTGATGCCCTTTCCATCTCTTCCACATACAATTAAAAATATTCTGAGGAGGCAAATGTGTTTATTTCTAGCATATAAAAGTTCTTGATAATTCAAATTTGGTTCATGGGCAAAGTGCAAGAGAGAACAAGGGCCTCAGCAAAATTTCAAACTCCGCTGTCAGCCCAATGCAGGGTCCCGAGATGTACCAGTCTGTAAACAACCGAAGTGCTTGCCACATTTTTTCGGTATTTTGTTTACAGACTGGTCACGAGTCTAGGCGGTAGCATTACCGACACGCAGTTCCGCGGAATCCTACTCAATGCGCTCCCGCATTCGTGGGACCCAGTCATCGCTGGCATGGATAGCCACAAGACGTCTGCGGAGGTCATTAATCGCCTCCGCTTGTGGGATGCCCGCATCAACGCGCCGCCTGCATTCGCCAGCACTGGAGCCGCGAATACCCAGGCGCTGGCTGCGCAGGGCCATGGACATCATGGTGGAGGCCAAAACTCGGCACTGAAATGTGCTAACACTCAGTGTGGTCGCACCGGCCACCTCACTAAAGATTGCTTCCGTCCTGGAGGAGGGAAGGAGGGGCAGTGGCCGGATTGGTGGAAAGGAAAGCGCACAGGAGCACCTCCTAAGACCGCCACCAACGTCATCACCCCCGTCGCCGCAGCTGCGCAAGTCCCCGTCGCCTCCGATGCGCATGTTCACGCCATGTCGGATCAATGCGATTTCATGGCGCTCATGGCAGTCGCGCAAGAGGACAAGCTCCGACTATGTCGGATAGCGAGTATACTGCTCTCTGCAAGCTCGCCGCGACGGCGGAAGTCCGCACCTTCGTCGACTCCGGTGCTACTCACCATTGCTTCGTATTACGGTCCGATTTTGCGACTTACACTCCCGCCGTGTCTTCTGGCCAAACAGCCAATGCAGGAGCTTCCTTCCGTATCCTAGGACGAGGCAAAGTATACAAGAGTGTCAGCATGAATGGACTGAATACGGTCCTGGAGCTCGATGCGATACATACCCCGGACTTTGCTTCCAACCTCCTGTCTGTTAGCCGTCTCGTTGCCAACGGCTGCTCCGTCAATTTCTCCGATGGCATTGCATCCTTCACTGGCCCTGCCCTCGTCAACGGCAATAGCGGCACTGAATTCATGACCGCTCACATTCACGACAGCATGTATGTCGCCAAACTTCTCCCCGTTACCCACGCTGTTATCTCACGCGCCCGCTCCCAGTCTCGCCCAGTTGACTTCGAGACCTGGCACAGGCGATTCGGGCATGTGGGAGACGCGCGACTGAGAGAATTGATCAGGCGGGGATTGGTGGACGGGCTAGATGTTACCTCATTGCTTGCGAACGGCGCTTGCGCAGACTGTATTTATGGAAAACAAACGCGACGTCCGTTTGACGCCATTGTGACGCATGAGACTGAGCTGCTTGAGTGCATCCACATCGACCTTTGGGGGAAGGCACGCACCGTATCGGCCGGAGGTGCTGTCTATATGATGCATCTCATGGATGGTGCATCCTCGAAGCGCGATGTTTTCTTCCTGAAAGACAAGAAATCAGCCGCGACATTGGCAGCTTTCAAAGAATATGTCGCCCGCGTAGAGCGCCAAACTGGCAAGAAGGTCCGCCGTGTTCGTATCGACGGTGGGGGTGAATGGGAAGGCGAGTGGATACAGTGGTGTGCTGAGAAAGGCATAATCAGGGAGGTCACTCCAGCATACACGTCACAGAACAACGGAGCAGCAGAACGGGGAATACGCACCATCATCGAATGGACTCGTTGCGGTCTGAGCGATACCGGTTTACCGCACAAATACTGGGCCGAGATCGCGGCGACGATGGTCTATTTGATGAACTTCATCCCCAGTGCGCGAAACCCCAAGAAATCCCCGTTCGAGCACTTCAGCGGTGTTAGACCGAACGTTGAGCATCTCCGCGCATTTGGTTGTGATGCGTACATGAAGATCCCCATCATCCATACTGGCGGCAAACTTTCCTTGCAGTCAACGAAACTTTGCTTAGTGGGCTATCGGGGAGCGGGTTTATACCGCTTGCTGAACCGAGAGACTGGGAAGTTTCATGAGTCCCGCGACGTCTTCTTTGAGGAAGGCACAGCTCACCGTACTGGATCCGCAGAGGCCGCAGAACCCGACTATGACGGTGAATTCTTTGATGCCGACACTGCCCCGCAAGCGTTACCTCCCGCTGCCGCTCCTATACCGGCTCCTGCACCTGCACCAGCTGTTGCGCATCCTACCGCTCCGATAGTCATACCAGAACAGGCTCCGCCTGCACCACCACCTGCAGCCCCGATAGCAATCCCACAGCCAGCACCGCCGCCTCCAGCTCCAATCGTACCCCAGGCTCCTGCAGCTCTACGTCGTTCTACACGAGCTAAGAAGCCATCAGCAGCGCAGAAGAACGCAGATGCTACGGAGGCGTTGATTCAGGCGGGTGAGACGGAAGGGAGGGCGTGGGCGGACGACAATATTGGTGCGGGTTTTGACACCGCTGGAGCAACTGCGTCGCTCGCGTCCGGAAATGGAGCTAGAGCTTTCTTCGCGTCAGTCGATCTTGATGATCTGTGGGTCCCAAAGACGTACAAGGAGGCCATGACACGCCCCGAGCTTTGGGAGAAGGCGATTGACACGGAGTGCGAGAGGTTACAGTCCCGCAAGGTTTGGCACCTTGAGGAGCGGCCTGCTGGCGTAAACGTTGTGAAAACGATGTGGGTCTTCGCGATCAAATACGACGCCGATGGAAATGTCGAGAGTCGGAAGGCGCGGTTGGTAGCGAAGGGATATACGCAAGTGGAAGGTGTGGATTTCTTCGAGACCTACGCGTCCGTTGTCCGCTACGAGTCGCTTCGAATGCTCCTAGCCACGGCCGCATCGAAAGGTTGGGACACCTGGGGCATTGACTTCGTCAGCGCGTACCTCAATAGCGAGATGAAAGAAGATGTCTACATGGAACAACCGGAGGGGATGGTCATGGAGGGCTTCGAGCATCTCATTGCTAAGCTCGATCTCAGCTTGTATGGAACGATGCAGGGTGCTGCAAACTGGTGGGGGGAGCTCGACAACGCGTACGAAGAACTTGGGTATACGCGGTCAAAAGCCGACCCCTCTATTCGTGTACGTTCCCGTGGGGGAGAAACTACGGTGACGGGAACATACACAGACGATGTGTCTGGGATTTCGTCGTCTGCAGAGGAGGCAGGCCGGGCGAAAGCAGAGCTGAGCGAGAAGTACGATGCGCGGGATTTGGGGGAGCTGGAGAAGACGCTGGGAATCAAAATTGAGCATGATCACCTGACTGGTGCTATTTCCATCTCTCAAACGGCCTATGCTGAACGCGTTCTCCAGCGCTTTGGAATGCAAGATTGCAACTCCAAGCGCACCCCACTTTCAACTGGGACTCAGCTTGTGGAGTCTCCTACCAAGCTCTCACCGGAGGATGCATATTTCATGCGCGACAAACCATATCTTGCCGTCCTGGGCTCGCTAATGTTTCTCATGATCGCAACGCGTCCAGATCTTGCTTACGCCGTTAACGTCCTGAGCCGCTTTTCCTCCAACCCTGGCCCCTCGCACTGGCACGCAGCAATGCATGTCCTCGGATACCTCAAAGGCTCACTTGATTACAAAATCACATACCACTGCGGAGAATCACTGACACCTGTCGGATTCGTCGACGCCGACTTTGCTGGTTGCTTGGACACCCGGCGCTCCACCTCGGGGGAGCTTTACGCCATGGCAGGCGGTCTTGTAGCGTGGGGAGCCCATCGCGAGCGAACAGTTGCACTTTCCACGGCGGAGGCAGAGTATATGGCCGCAGCGCGGGGAGCTCGACAACTACGCTGGATGTTCTCCTTTATGGAGGAAATACAACTCCCGCAGCCGCTTCCAGCACGCTTGTTCTGCGACAATCTCGCTGCAATAATGCTAGCAAAATCCACGCGCGGACATGCGAGAACGAAACATATAGAAGTCCGGCATCATTATCTCCGTGAACAAGTTCAAGAGGACGAACTCCTTCTCATTCATGTCCCCTCCATCGACAACCTTTCGGATATCATGACGAAACCTTTGACATTCGAGCGTCACCACGATCTGGTAGTTCGGATGGGTCTTACCTCTTGACATGGTATGCCGATTCCATCGTCGGGGGAGTGTTATGATTGACTCGTCTCGACATACTTACATCCTCACAATCACTCGCTTGGACACTGATGGTCACATACATTACCATATATATCTTCTTGTAGTTTGTGACGCTTCCTCAGTCGTTTCCCTGATACGACTGAGGTGAGCTTTACCTATATTCATAGCTACCTGTTACTTACATTCTTCCCCAGCTAACTTCAATACTTAACAGGTAGCGTAGCATCAATAGAGTCGTTTCCCTGATACGACTGAGCTAACTTCAATACTTAACAACTGGGAGTAAACGTCTCGGCCATCTAAACCTGCTCTTACTGATTTTTTCCACTCAAGCCACCCCCCTCCTCTTCAGCTTTAGAAGCTATAGAGCTCTCGTCTCACTTTCCATAACCTGCAGAATGTTTGAAGATCCGGGTCTCGACGTTTGGCGCAGCCACAATGGGATGCGATCGATCCTACGCTGAATGTCAGAGGACTTGAGGGTTCCGGAAACCACTGCAGAGTCCCTGGAACACTTTGTGAGTATATGAGATAATCTATCGTCATTTCTTTTATATATTCCAGGCGTTGCATCGAGCAGTGGCTCCAGCGGATTGGGAGCGAGCATCCAAGTACTTAAATCGCATTCGCACTTCGTCCATAAGAGCCGATGATCTTCCTTCTCTTTCTGTATTGGTGGCGCTGCAGGTGTCTTTTCTTGCCGACTCTTTCTGCCCGAATTTCCGCGACCTTCGCTGGCTACAACCGTCCTCCACCCAATATATTCGGTCCTTTTTCCGACCTCGCATCACACGCATCTGGATCAGTCCCAAGTCCCTTGACCACCACTCCCTGTTAGTTGGCGTAGCAACCCGCTAGCCAAATCTCACTCACTTGGACGTCAGCGACTTTTACTTCATGCGTTCCGACCCGGAGCTGGTGAAGTTCGTGTCTGCCCTTGTGCGCAGATTGCACCACCTCCAGTCCCTCACTGCAACTAACCTTGATACCGCCGCCTTTGAGCATATCGCACATCTCGGAACCCTTAAATGTTTGTCGCTGGGAGACCTTGGTGGGTTTGCTGCTGTAATTGAAACAGGGGATGCTGCCTATGCCTCGAGGTTTCCGGTCTTAGAAGATCTCGATGTCGAGACGATCACGCCAGATTTCCTACTGGGCCTCCTCGAATCGGGGCCGAATCGAGCCCTGCATACCCTGCACGTGTCGTTTGTCCGGTATCCGACTCTCGCAGAGACCGCCCAATTAATTCCCTCCACATCGAAGACAGGGTCCCGACCAACCTACACCGGAACTGTCCGGGTATGACAGCTATGTTATCGATTCGCCTACGCTGCGTCCGCTTTTCGTGTTCCATAATCTGATAGTCGTGAAATCGTGGTGCAGATGGCCCGCGCGTGGCCAAACATCGAGAAACTAAACCTCCTCCCCAAATTCGACCATCATGATTTCGTGAATGTCACGCTCGATGGGCTTCAGGCCTTCGCACAGTACTGTCCACAGCTCAAGACACTCGGGATATATGTAACGCCACAGAGCCTGCGCCGATGTCGGGCACACCCATGTCACAGCGAAGCCTGACCCAATTGGACGTCGGATGCTCGGCAATCTGGCGTGCCAAACCCGTCGCGGCCTTTATTGCGGCCCATTTCAGCGAAGTTCACCATGTCAGCGCATCTGGCCGCGAGTATGATCCCGACGACGACGGGCGGAAGGAGCTCTGGAAAGCTGTGGACCGGAAACTCGATAAAATGCGAACGACGACAACGTGATGAATGGATTCTCTGAATGTAGTCTTGTCAAAATTGTTCGTACTACTAATATGTAGATGAGTTCGTGACGATTCGCCCTACAAGGCCACACGAAGCCGGAATCCGGCACGGCGGCTTTTAAATTCGGAGGATTCAAAATCCAGACTGTGGTGTGTTGCAGTCGAAGTCGCATTGTCCGAGATTGAAGCCTGCATGCCAAGTTGCCCAACTAAACCGCCTCATAGCTTTTATCTGCCCGAATACTCCTAGTCCGAATAAGACGAGCGAAGTTTATTTTTCCCAAAGAAATAGATTCCTTTACATAAGTCGGGTAACATGGAGAGGGGCGTTTTTTTTACCATTCCTCGTGACAGGAATAAGTGTGCTCGCGAAGCGCGGCCGAGCACAATCGTCCTCGGGCAAAGAGAACGAAAATTTGCTGACCAGCTCACAAATCAGCACCTGTATCTCCAACAATCTGTCGCCAACCAGGTATTATTAGTAAGATGGGGAGAAATTAAACCATGAGGAGACGCACGCAAAACGCCATCTGCGGAGCGCATCGGTGAGTGGTGTTCGTATGGAGAGAGAGTATACGGAATGGCCTACCCGAGACAGGTATGAGGTCCGTTGTAAAAGGTCAGCCTTGACAAGTACAGGGTCAATGTCTGAAACTATTGGTGACTCTTAAGACGGACAGATTTGAATATGGTCCGATGTGGGGAGCGTCGGCAGTGTAAGGTGTCCCGTCTAGCCATCGACTGGGTTTGAACTCATGGGCGTCGGGTCCCCAAATCGATTCGAGCCTGCAGAGAGTGTGAACAGACTCCGTATGTACCGGAATGGATGAATACCTGTTGTAAGACCCGATGGCCACGCAGATAACCTGGCCTTTTCGTATCGGCAGCTCAGCGATTTTTTCGTCGGAGGTAGTTGTGAGTCCATATGTAAGAGGGAGGGATGTGTCTTCGAGCGCCATCATTTCAGAGATCGACTCAGCGGGATACATCCTGAGTGTTTCCTGGAGTTTTGAGTCAGCGCATTTCGAAGGTCGGAGGACAGAGCTAGTCGATAAATCCAACCTTGATGAAGGCATTTAGGAGTGGAAGATTATCATAATTTCCCGATTCAATGGCAAGGCTTGAATTAATTTCAGCCCGTAGTCTAGCTTGGAAGTCAGAATCTTTTGCCAATTCGCACAGTGCGAACGCGAGTGTATTGGCCTGTTGTGTGTCAGTTAGTCAGCTTGTGATGATACATAGAAAAATATGGGTCCTACAGTTGTATCCTGTCCAGCCAAAAGGAGGAGAGCGGTCTGTGCAGCGACTTCAGCCTCATTCATACGCCCCCCCTTTTTGTCGGCATTGTCTGGATGCACTGAAAAAAAATTAGAACAGTGAGGTGAAGAGCAAAGTAAATAAACTACAGAGCATGCTGTAGATGTCGTCGTGAGCTTCCAGCCCCTTCCTCGAGGCGTCGAGCTTCTCTCGGACCATCCGAGTGCCGAGATCCTGTGTCAACTTTTGTGACGTTTGAAGCGCAATAGACGCTCCAGTCCGGAAACTTAGCGCCAGCTGAAAACACCACGACGGAAGGTATTCGATGAGCGAGACTGATAGCAGGTGGGCGGGGGATCCGAACGCGGCCATCACACTGTCGACTTGTTAGACGTCCCGGAAGGCCTAGGTGGACGGTGGTATGCACGAACAGTAGTTGACGATGATTCTCCACCAGTTCATACCCCACATCTTGCAGAGAGCAGCCAAACACGGCTTAGCGCCGTTTATTTCAGTGCGAAACCTCGCGCGCGCACGAGTTGATTCCCATACCTTCGCTTATCGCGCTCATGGTGGCCGTGAAGAGCACCGGGGAAACATCCACCGCAGATGCTGGACTAAGGGACGTTTCCAGATTAGATGTCAACTGTAGCTGGTATGGTTGTCGTTATACGCTGTGGATTAACATGGCGTACCATTGCGGCTGTTCGCTCGAATAAGGGCAGGAGCTTTCGAATGGCACTCGCAGAAAACACAGGATTTAGTGCCGAACGAGCCCGCCGATGAGGTTCCCCTGCAGGACATTGAGATATATTTTAAAATAAGAGAAAATACAGCGCTACCTCGGAGAACCAACACACTCCCTTCCCCGAACAGCGCCTTCGCGCTGTTCTGCATCCCCGGTTGGCGCGCGAACAATGCGCTGGAAAGAATGTGTTGAAGGGCACGCGGGTCAGACACGACGAGGCGATCTTCCTGCACAGAACAACCTCGCCTCAACGCCGCGAGAAGTATTGAGGATGAAAGAACAGACCCCAAAGCAGCCCTTGATGCGGTACAGTGGTCCGTATTGCCTTTGCCACGAAAAATCGAACTCTCCCCAGGTCGCGGGGAGGTAGAGCTGGAGCATGTTTCCTGAAGCGTGTTCGGTGTGGATGCAGGCATATGCCGGTGAGTGGAACTGAGTTACGCACCATAAAGCCACGATGTGGCGTGCGGACCTGGGACACGGGCTATCGACCTTCGGCGACGGGATATTGTCCTGCGAGTGAACACGATGATCACAAGGATAGCGGGTAAGACGATGGCGAAAGACATTGAAAGGGAGGTGGCGAGAGAATGGCGCCTGGGACTCGTACCGCGAAGGGTTAAATGACGGCCAAGAATGACGCGGACACACGCCGTCAAGGTATGCGAGCCGACGTTTCTGTTGCCGAGGGCGTGGAGGTCACAGGATCCTGCTCCTGTTGCCATCAATGGGGTCTGATTGGAGTAGCGGCTTATGACTAATCATCGGACTTTCAAATTTCGTTGCGTCGATTCCGCAGCGCAGACCTCATAAAAGGTAAATTTTTGGGGGAATTGAGGGTTTCAGACAACATCCTCAGATTCTTGACAATCCACCCAACAGATGTTGAAAGCATTGAGCCCACGGAAACCGCCCGGAAGCTGATGTCTCCCACAAACGCACTCAAACGCATCGCAAAACTTTAGATCTATTCACCGGGCTCAAATAAAATATCATACATGCACAGAACATATAAGGCCATTCACTAGGCTCTCTGGGTGAGTTTTTAGAGCTTTAATCGGCGCAAAGAGTACACAGCGCACATTTGTATTGAGATTTTAAACTCTGATGAATAGTAATAAGATCCTACTTAGTGTTGTTAAAGTTCGGTTCAATTCGGTTCAAAGGCCAATATCTTCGAACACCGTTCAAGCAATTCCCCGAGCCTTGAACCTGAACCACAGGTTCAGGTTCAACAGGTTCGGTTCAGCGTTCAAGGGCGTTCAAACCCTGAACCGAACTTTATATTGAACTACAAAAAAATATGTAACGTAGTTGCCTCAGATTGCATCCTCTAAATCCTCCATACCAAAGCCTTGTTCCGTGAGCTCTGCGATCAAAGCATCCATACGTCTCGCCGCAATATCACCCACACTTATATGTTCATTGCGGTACGCACTTTTCAGCAATTGCAATGCTTCAAAGAGCTCAATGTGGAGTCTGTTGCGGGGTTTTGTACCAGTGAGGCTTCCGCTGATTTTTGCATAATTTGTCTTGAAAAATCTTGCACCATATAGTATAGTGTTGAAGATTAGAATGTAAAAATTGGCTCCTTGGCACGGAACAATGCGGTAGGTAAGATTGGCGAGTACCAGCACTGCATCTGAGAACGTTAAACAGGGTTTTTTATTAATTTATATTATCCAGTGGACAGTCTCCGCGATGTCGTCGGGGATCCACCTCTTGAACGGGAAAGAATGTACGATTGGAACGGTATAGACCAGAGGTGGCCCGACCCACGGGCCCATAGACCTGAGACAGGCTACAGACACGCCGAGTGAGCGGTGGGCAGAGGCGAGAAGCAAGCACTGACTTGCCGGTGCTAATCTAATCTCGGAATGATGTGTATCCATTCGGATCAAGTCCTAATTTACCAAAAATTTACACATCGGTTCGGCGTTCGAACGCGTTCGAACGTGTTCTTCAAATCCCAGCCTGGTGTGAACCTCGAACTGGACTTCAGGTTCAGGTTCAGAGATTTAGCGAACCTGAACCTGAACCTTGCGTCCAGTTCAGTCCGGTTCAGGTTCGAACCGATTTTCTGAGCCAAACCTTAACAACACTAATCCTACTAACGGGGCGAGTTGTGTCTTTATTTCAAAATGCGGAACTCATAGTAAGATTCCAAGTCTCCCCCGATTCCAAGTATTTGTCATGAATTAGTTTTATATTTGTAGGACCTTCGCAGTCGAAGTCCTATATAAAAATATATATCCTATCCTATATTAAGACAACGCCACATTAAAGTTTTCAATTCCAGGGCCATCACTGCGTTCAGAGGGTCCCTAAACCCTTAAAAATGGAGAACCTGTGAGACGGGTCTAAATCGGTCGATCACCGGTCTATATGCGCTTAACTGGCTAGACCGGTCCGGTCGAGACCGGCTCGACCTGACATCGGTTGAGAACCTCTGAGATGGGTCTAATGACGAAGGTGGAGGGGCGCCTGTATGGCTACACTCATTCTCGTCTAGCGAACCTCGACTGCCGCAGGGACCGCTTAACCGGCTACGCCGGGCTGAAGAAGCGGTTGCCATGCCGCCTAGACGCACGTGCGCGCCTAGCTCCGGCTATCAATGCCGAGACGGCTTGACACAAACGGGTTTTAAGGACCCTCTGAATGCAGTGCATCAGGGTCTAAAAGAAAAACAGCGTGTGCAAGTGGACTAAATGTGACTCAACATCAGCGTTCGAGAGCGATATAGCAGTGTACTCACACAGCCCAAGCTGTCTTCTCCGAACCAGCGGACCTCGTCCGCTGTAGACGCAGTGCCTGCCATCAATGGCCATATCAATAACAGGCGAAATGGCGGTCAAGCTGGACTCACCGCGAAATTCTGCGACATCTCGCCATCGAGCTGCTCGAGTGTGGATGCCACAGTGTCCAGCTGAATGGTGTTCGAACGGACGTGTTCATTAGACGAGAGGACACGGGTGGTATGAAATGAAATGAATATTCAGTGTCTGGAGTTGCAGGATGCACGCACCGTGAAGAAGCTCAGCGCCCTGTCTAGACCGGCATTCAACTGCGCAAATCGATCTTTCTCTTGTGCGGCCAACATCCACGACATCGCGCGTCGACGTTTACGAAGAAAAATTAGGTGGGAATGGACGTCTTCCAATGCACTAGAAGATATTCAGGCCTCATTGGAATCTTAAATATAATTCAAACGCACCTTTTAAGAATATTCTGGGCATCTTCGTTTGTTCCCTGAACTATTCCGTTCTTCAAAGCTCGGTCAACGACGCAGCTCGTCACGTCAATAGCGTGTTTCGCGAGTTCTTCGGCAGTGTCGCGATTGGATTTTGCCGTCTGTAGGTTCGGTTAGCGGATCCACCAGGTCGATGTATTTACTCACCTTGGCCGTTTCACAGATCAACCCCGCGATCCCAATGATCGGCTTCAGGCAATTATGCGGCGGGGCCTCACATATAACCGTAGAGGCACGGAGGCTAACAGAGAGGATCTCCACGGCATTATCTGCGTGGGTTGGGATTGCCAGGGGGGATGGTCGTTCAGCGAGGCGCTTTATTCGTATATTTAATTCATGTCGATAGTCAGACATGCTGGGCCACGCACCATGGTTTTGAGTTGGTGTTTGAGCTCATTCTTCAAGCGCGAAGACGAAATATGTCGTGAAACAAATCCCCCCGCTTATTCGTCGATATCCAATGCGCATTCTCGATATGGCACCTGATATTATCCAGAATCCTGCGACAAAAAATCAACGGCGAGCCGTGCGTAACTTGAAGCGATCCCACTGTACCTTTCGTACCCCCCCAAAAGAGCAAGGAATTCCTGTGGTACTGGCCCAACGGGGCTTCTGTTTAACAACAGTGCCGTCTCGCCGACGGCATAGAGCACGAGTTTCATCAATTTCGTGTCCGTGCCATCTGCCTGCGCATAACCCTCTGCCCTACCCGGCCCTACCCGTCGCCCGATCCCGGCCCGATGATGACATCGTGAGGATCCAGATCTCACCAATGCCGCATCAGATAAGATTACAGATGAGAGTGAATCGATTGCAGGCCTGGACTAGCCCTTTCTGTTTGCCCTTTGTAGTTCCCGCTTTTTTAGTTACATACCTACTTTCTTTCTTTTTTATGTTGTTTTCTGTACTTATCTGCATGCGTGCCTGCAGGGACTGTTGAGGCGACGTGTTTAGTGATCTTCTGGTTGACGGGGAGTTATGGTAGATGGCAAGGAATTGCTGTCCACTACCCACGAGGTTTTACCGGTACAGCCTACCTGTTGTGGCCACAGCAGGTCGGGAACATCACTGGATACCTAGTCTTTCCGCCCCCCTTCAGTATTGCGTGTGTTCTATGTATGATGAGTAACTGACCTGATTGTATTTTTCGGCGACAACGAAACTCTGCATGTCCTCAGCATCTCCAGCATCTCGAATGTCAATGCAGTCTCGTGTTGTCTATTGTAGAACACTTGGAGAGCAAAATGAGGCCGAAATCCACTCTTTCATTTTTCGATGATGGTGGTTCGGCAAGTGAAATCAGGTAATGGGCAAACAAAAAAAATCGGCTCAAAAAAAAAGTAGCGAGGAGTTCGAACTCGCTGAAAATAATGGCGCGGCGCGGGTACCAAAAAAAGTAGCGAGATTTACGACTCCTGCGACACTTTTTTTTCATCCATTTTGAAATCTCAAAGTAGCGGGGAATGGACTCAAAAGACGAATAGTCGCGGGATTTGAAATCCAGTCGTTCTTAATTTGGTTTCTGAAATTGGTCATTTCGGTAGCATAATCAGCAGGCCTGCATTTGGCCGTGTGAAGCGAACCGCCGGGTAAGAAGCCCGATACGGGTTCCGGTCACCCATCAGATCAGCCGATCGCCGGCCATCGCGGCGCCACCAGAGATCCGTCACGCCAAGCGTAAATTTTTCGGAATATGGTAAGTTTTCTACAGCTTTTGAAGTGCTGTTCAACTGCGCACCCATTCAGTTAAGCGAGAACAGCTTCTGGGAAACGGATCTATGGAGACCGTGCGAGAAAGGTAGTCGAAATGGAGACTTGATGAGAAAGTCGAGTGAGAAAAAGCAGGAAAAAGCTCTAGATTGCAAGAATCAGAGCAGCGAGCCTAGCGAAATGGGGTGGGCTTGAAGGAGATAGAACCAAACAATCCCAACGAATTGGGCACATAATCTGAATATAACCGTTAATCGTCTGATGCACTGCAGTGGTTGAACTACTACGCAGCTCATTTCTAGCACCGTTATTCCACGATACGCCATTCCTGCAAAACCTCATGATCGGCCCGTGAGCTCGGCCTGGAAGACATATAGAAGTCCAAGTGTACAGATTTGTGCCAGTATACTTACTTTCTCCTTGGGTCAGGGAGTTCGCATCTAACTGCGCACTGCGACCGATTCCCCACCCGGCTCCACCAGTCGCACTGACGTTCTCTCCTATTGCTGTGTATCATCTCGGTTGCTAACTCCCTCCGGCTCTTCTTGCGAATCGTAAATCGTGGTCATCAGCCCTTGAGTGATGCGCTTAACCGTTATTTCCCCATTGGAAACCTGGGTATAGTTTAAAGGCCAACCACTTGGCCTCAGGCGTCAGAACTCGTCCCAATGCCTTTCCGCAAACTCGCGATTTTTGGGGGGATTTTATCTGCTGTTTCAGGCAGCCTGGTTGTACACGAAAGCCGGAGAGCTGCGCCTACAGGATTCTTCAGCCAAGGCGCGGCTCCCGTCACAGACGTGTTGACTCTGAGATTTGGTTTGACTCCCAACAATCTCAGTGGGCTGCAAGAAAAGCTCGTCTCCATCTCCACTCCCGGCAACGAGGACTTTAGACAATGGCTTTCGAAGGATGAGGTGATCATACATTTGTTCAACTCCCCAATTTACTAATTCCCAAGCTGTAGGTCAAGTCTTTCGTCCAGCCGTCCAACGGAACGGTTTCAGCTTTCAATTCTTTTGCGGCTGTGAACGGTTTGAAGGAGCCCACCGTTATCTCGCCGAACGGTGATTGGGTATCTTTGACTCTGACGGTCTCCCAGGCCAACCAGCTGTTTGGCGCGCAGTTCGAGAAGTTCTCGCATGCATCGCTTACGGAGCCTATCACCCGCACCCTGACGATCTCGCTACCTTCCGAGCTGATTGGCCACGTCGACGTAGTCCACCCCAGCACGTCATTTACAGGCCGCAATCCGCGTTTTGCCCAGATCCCTTTCCATCCCCACAGTTCCGAGAAACGCACCGAGCCCGTTGCGTCCTGCAACTCGAGCAGGCCCGACGGCATCGTAACCCCAACTTGCTTGCAACATATCTATGGAATCCCTTCAATTCCAGCAACTCGGAAGAACAACAGCATTCTTGTTACTGGATACTTGGGCACATCACCAAACCGAACCGATCTCTCTGTTTGTTCCTCTGCATAGACCATGTAGTTTCACCTAATAACTGTCCTGTTCGCAGACGTTCCTGGAACAGTTCCGACCGGATATACCTCCGAATACAACATTCGACCTCATAGCTATCGACAACGCGACGAATCAAGATCCCGAGGATGTCCCCCCCATTCTTGTGTTGGAAGCAGATCTTGATGTCGAATATACAGTCGGCACGTTTTCCAAGTCTTCAGCTATGTTTTGCAGCTACTGAATCATAATTGATAGGTCTTGCGACGGGGGTGCCCGTTGAATTCCTCTCTGTTGGCGGAGACCCAAACAGTACTAGTTTATCGGATTTCGCGACCGCCTTATTGGACACAAACATTTTTCTTGACGGAGTCGACAATCCGCCGTCTGTAGTGACAACCTCGTATGGACCCATGGAGAACCAGTTTGAAAGCTCCATTGCCAAGTCTGTTTCACAGGCCCAGGAAGCTTGCCATTCACTGAATATTTTGCAGGAAGATTTGTGACAGTTATGTGGCCCTAGGCGCGCGGGGAATTTCTGTTCTATTTGCTTCAGGAGATGTGAGTTAGCCTGTTCTTGACATTTGATTCGACCCAACTTAGAGCATTGGTATTCTTGTAGGGCGGTGTGCGTGGGAGCCACGACAATAGCAGCAGTCCTGGCGTTTGCGAGAGCAATGTTTTCATCCCCGTCTTCCCTGCGTCCTGTCCTTATGTTACCGCTGTCGGCGCAACTCAGGGATTCAACCCCGAGGTGGCCACCAACCTGACAGGCGGCGGGTTCTCAGATCTGTTTCCAAGACCCTGGTACCAGACCCAGGCGGTGGACAGTTTCCTGGAAACAATCCCCCCCGATTTTACAGGGACGTTCAATAAATCGGGGCGTGGGTACCCTGACGTCGCTGTTCAAGGGTGGGGCTTGGACTTTGTGTTTGATGGCATAACCTTTGCCACGGGAGGAACAAGTTTCTCGTCCCCGATCTTTGCGTCAATAATCGCACTGATTAACGACCGGCTGATGGCCGCCGGCAAGCCCGTTTTGGGGTTCCTCAACCCCTGGCTGTATGCTAACTCAAAGGCATTTACGGATATTACTGAAGGTCACAACTCTGGCTTTGAGTGCCCCGCATCATCGGTGAGCTCTTCAATCACTTTAATTGAATTGATTTCGCACAGTCTATCTGATAAAATCATCGTAGGTTGCGTTTGATGCGACGAAGGGATGGGATGCACTTAGTAAGTCCGCACAGTTTCGAAGCGGCCTGCCACTCTGATATCTCCCCCGCTAGCTGGCGTCGGATCTCCTGTTTTTGACAAATTGCTTACTGCTGCTTTCGAATATTAGTCACACTAAATTTCGCATATTCCTTGATACAGTAATTGCTTCCTAGAAAGCAAAAGAATGAATGCAAAGAGACATGAAGTTGGAGTGCGACAAAGTCTAATCTATGACGTTCCCGATGCGTTTTCCAGACTTACAATCCCGAGGATCCGGAGTAAATTTTGATTAATGTCATCTATTCTGAGGGTTGACAAATGGACATCTCCGTATGATAGACATTTTCAACCGTCGTCAATTTTGTTTTGGTGATGTATCCTGAAGTGGCCCATGATGAATTCAACAAACTCATCCTTGATCGCTTTCCGAAGACTTCCGACCGTCAAGCAACACTATACATCAACGCGGTGTTGAAGGAGACTCGGCGATGGCATCCTTTACTTCCTCTCGTTAAGGTCGCTAGTTGAAAGTTAACACGTGGACTGATATATTCAGGTCTCCCGCATCTCTCGTCCAATATAATTTCAAGCCCCCCATACTACGATAGTAATTCCTGGTCATTTGGTCCCGAAAAATACGATCACAATACCGAATATTTGGTACGCCAGATAGGGATAAAATTGTGAAATTTCACACCTCATTCCCTCCCTTTTTTGTGGCATATAGGGCCGTCAGTCGGATTCCTAACGCAGAGTTTTCTCCAGAAGACTTCATTCCTGAGCGCTTTTTGAAGAAAAAGCCAGGAACTGAAACTCAGGATCCGTTGACTTACATATGTGTTTGGTTTTGGACGCCGGTAATTTGATACCTCCATCTGAAAATGAATGATCTGACTTTCGCCAGTTTGTCCCGGGAAGGCACTCGCGGAGAACTCGCTCTACATCCTGATCCCATATCTCCCACGCTGTTTTTCCTTCGAGTCCCCTCGTGATCCGAAAGACGGGTCTCACGAGGTATTAGTAACCACTTCAAAATAGCTTAATGTTCCTCATCTCACCTTCCCTTTCGGCTTTCCAGACCCATTTAAGTGCCGGATTCAACCTCAATCATTGGATAGGATTGTTCTGGTCGAACAGAGAGCTGTATGCAGTAATTCATAATCAACTCCCATATGGATTAAACTAGATTTCAGTCATTGATCGGATCTTTACATGCCGGCGGGCTAGATATTTATTCATATTCATATTCCTTACAACACTGCATAAACTGGTCAAAACTCGCAGCGTAGCCTGCCTCAGGCCACAGTCAAGAGACTTTGTCCCTTCCGAGCTGATGATGGTTGCGCCCACTTGGACCCACCATAATAAACAAGCGGCAACAATAGTAATATCGCAACCTTAAAGGGTGTAATACAAGTGAATAGTTGCCCGTCTGCTGCGATAGCGCGTTGTTTGCTGTGAACCTTGTGTCCATCCTTCTTTTCCTGAGATACCCCAAGTCTATAAAATATGGTGGTTTGTTGATTATTGTGGGCGCGTCGAACATGCTTCCTGTCAGTCGCTTTCCCACTCGTCGCTTCTACGGATACACGGCGAATCGTTGCTGTCTCAAGAGTCCAGATTGATGATTATTACGGTACAGCCGAACTTGGTCCCAACGGTCGCGAAGACGGCAGCTGGCCATGAGCTCAGGTCCACCCCACGGTCGTGTGCGTACCCCAATTCTACTGAATCAGCCAAAAGTTCACCGCAGCTCAGTTTGCCTCCAATGAGGCCGAGGCTGAAGCAGGAGAACAACTGCGACTATCCCCAGCCGCCGATTCAGGAAAGGCTGAAGAGTTTGGCCAAGGAGGTGCGTCTTTGTGCTACTTGTCAATTCATCCAGCTAAGAAGGAAGTAGAGGAGCCGCTTGGTACTGATGTTGACGGACCTTTCAGCCAGTACTGCACCGACAACGCGACGATATGGAAGCTTTACATGGACCAGGCCAGAATTTCGGATGACAACCTCGCCAACATTTTCAACAGCGACCTTGACCCGCTTTTGATATTTGTGAGTCTGCCTGTGATCAGCATGCGCAAATATATGACCCGTCAGCTTTGCAGGCCGGTCTCTTCTCTGCGATTCTGTCCGCTTTCCTGATTGAGGTCCGCAAGGGTCTACAAGAGGATCCCCAACACACCACGAACACGCTCCTAATGCTTCTCATCGATAATGACCGGAACTCCACTCGAGTCGCTCCTTCCTCTAGTCGCTTCGAACCCAGTTTATCCTTGCGATGGGTGAACGGACTTTGGTTTTCAGGCCTCATGTTCAGCCTCATGAGTGCGCTCGGTGCTAGTCTGGCCAAGGGCTGGGTTACCCAATTCTCGTCTTCCGTTTCTGGTTCTAGCTGGGGTGACGCAGCCGCCCACTGCAGCCGATGGCGAGGTCTTAAAAGATGGCATCTGAAGCTCATTATCCAGTCTCTTCCCATTCCCATTCATATTGCCTTCTTCCTCTTCAGCGTCGGTCTCATTATCCTCATTTTTCCAGACGACACCGTCATAGGTGTCGTCATCTTCGCCTTGACAGTGTTCATTGTGCTTCTCTACATAGGCAGCAGTATACATCCTGCTTATTCCTCGGATTCACCTTTCCGCACACCGGTTTCTTGGCTCCTCCGGCATCTGCTCACTGGTTTTTGGCACCTGGAGCCAGTTTACGGATTCCCGTCACAGAAAGACTCTCAAAAGGCACAAGCCTTGACCTGGCTGCTTGTGGAGTCGCCAAGCGTCGACACAATTGCCGCTGCTGTTCGGGCCATAGCCGGACTCCCCACTAACCTTTTTGTCCAGGACGAGCTGCTTCGTGGCCCGACTGTCCATTCACTACTGCGAATGCTCTCCGTTGAGCTTGGCAAAGGGCGCGCCGAGCCACTCGCATTGAGTGCCTGCCTGTATGCTCTTCTCCACCTGGTTCAGGCTGTTTCAACTGATCCGGGGGACGAATCTTCATCCGCTCTACGAGCTTCTATTAAACCGGGAGGGCCGCTGTTTTCGACTGACTTGCTTCCCTCCGACGTCCGAGAAATTGGGATCTGCGTTAAAGCCAGGATCATGCTTCTTCTTCTATGGGACCGCACCAGTGAAGCCACATTATTCAACACAGATATACCTGTTCTCATCAAGTCTTCTGCAAACGACCATCTCCGACGACTCTTATGCGAAGTGGAGGTACTCATGCGGCCCCACGGGCAGCTTACCGCCACCGAATCCGGAAATGACTTCCTCTCCATTCTCAGAGATCGGAATGCATTGAACCGAATCGAAATACATGACAAAGTGGTCAAAGCCGCAATGTTAGGTTTGTTCTGAAATTATTACGTTTTGTTTGATCAGTCACTAATGATGTCTTTTACAGAACGGAAGACGAACGACATCGTGTCCCAATTTGGTGCTAGAACTCTTTTGCAGGGGTTGGCAACAGGATCTACTGAACTTCGGAGAAAATATGCCAGGCTGTTTGCGGAACTTGCAACGCATGGTTCGTGGATGTCTAAGTCTAACTGGCATATCTCACAAATACAGTAGGTGCTTTCAGAACGGAAATGTTGAATATTGGGAGCGAGAGCGAAATATGTTCTTTATTGAACGCGGAGGACGATGAGGTCCATACACATATTGCCGTTGCCCTGATACAGTTCTCTGCTGATGGTAACAATACACTACGATGTCACTTCCCCTTCTAACCGCCGCCCAGATATCACTCGGAAGATGGTTACTCAAGGACTTCCCGCAGTCATAAGTAACTGCCATCCGAATGAGGCTCGGCGTATCATCCGATTTTTGGATCAAGTTACCTCCTACGGTAGGTTTTTTGCGATCCACTCACTTGTCATTTTTAATTTAGTCATAGATGATGTTCGTGCTGGAGTTACCGCAGACCTCCTCGTGCATTATTTGCTGGGATTGATTGATCGGAGCCCTCTTGTGAACGCAGATGTAAGAGACTCGGTTCTTACTCTTGCACAGTACGGTCAGACCCTACATTTGTCTCCAATGTTCTCCATTCAACCTCTTATCAGAAGATATCCGTGTAGCAATTTCAACCTCTGTAACAGCTGAGAAAATCACGTTTATGCTGCAGCATGCAGACCCGTGTGTGCGATATTGGACACTTGAAATTATCATCGGCCTGGCACAGTACGGTAGGATGTTGATATAACAAGCAGCCTTTCCGACTGACTGTCAATCAGATGATTTGCGTGATCAAATTTTAATACAGTCGACTCTGCGGAAGATCATCGATATGCTGAAAGATTCTGACTCGGATGTGCAGAAGTGGGCCCTGAGGGCTGTTGCTGTTCTCGTTCCATATGGTAAGATCATTTTCCGTGACTCCACTCAGCCGCCGACTCTTCTCAGATGATGTTCGCGTGATTGCAACACCGCAGACAATGGACAATATCGCCGTAATGCAACACAGTTCCGATTCTCAGGTGCATCTCTCCACCCTCCAGGCTTTCGCGGCGCTCCTGCAACATGGTGAGAATTGATGCTCACCATGTTTATTCACGGGCCAACCAACTCTCATTCAGCGGACATCCGTACAACACATTTAACCCTAGATATTGTAAACCGAATCATCGTGCTGATAAGCAATGCCAATGCCAAGTTGGACTTCCAAGAATCAGTCAGTGTCATTGTGACTTCTCTTCTGCAGCATGGTAAGCATTCACGCCCGAGAGCCATGCATTTCTAACTGCTATTTAGCCGATGTCCGGACCGGAATCGTGCACGGGGTTGTCCTTATGCTCGGAAATGCAAGCCCCAATGTGCGATATTCGGCACTCGACAGTCTGTGCACTCTTGTCAAGCATGGTGAGTGTTGATTTCCAACACTCTTCGACGACTAAGTTTCAATCAGACGACTTTCGCGCTGAAATTTCAACACCGGCCAGGATACAGCTGATCACGGATATGCTCTTGGATTCTAAGCCAGCAGTCCGAGAATCAGGACTCAAGACCGTTTGCACTCTTATTTCCTTTGGTGAGATGGATTCATCAACTACGCTCGAATCGCTCAGCTGAAAGCGCGACTAGGCGATATGCCCACCGCTCTCTATACGCCACAAACAATACATAAAGTCGCCGCAATGCTAGAAGATCCCGAGCCTGGCGCACGAGAACACGCCCTCGCTGCCGTCGCGGGGTTTGTTCCATTTGGTGAGTGTGCGTGTTTTACCACTGCTTTTTAGCCCATTTTCATTCAGATGAAAACCATGCAATGTCAACACCACAAGCATTGAAAAACATTGCTGGGATGATGAACGATTTTAACCTGCGGTTATCTTCCCGCAAAGCTTTGGTAGCACTTCTGCAGCACGGTGAGATCACAGATCTTTCATCACTACTCCTCGGCTAATTTTGCATCAGAGCACATCCAAATGGTACATCTAGCACCAGAGATAAAGCACCGAATTGTCTCGATGCTCGGTAGGGCAGGACTTGACGTTATTTTGCCCCTTCTACGGAATGGTGGGCTGTCACATTGTCAGCTACGGGCTAGGACTCAACTTTATTTCAGGCGCCATTCGGGCCGCGCTATTAAATGAAATCGACCTCATGCTCGGGTTAACGGATTCTGAGCAGCGCATCCGAAATTGGGCACTCGAGGGCATCGTCGCCCTTGTCAAGGATGGTGAGATTGCGAATCATCTGATATTTTCTCGCGGTCAACGGTCAATCAGACGATTTCCGCGGAGAAATTTCAACCCAGACGATAGGCAAGATCGCGGATATGATAGATGACTCTAATGCTTCAGTGCGGAGTTCGGCACTCTGGGCTGTCAGCGCGCTTGTTCCCTATGGTGAGCGGCCTGCATTTAACCCTGCCTACGTGGAATGGGCAGCCAACGTTCTTTCAGTAGAGATCAGCGCGACAATTTTGACACAACAAACGATAGCTAAAATTACGGCGGGGCTAGAAGACTCTGCCAGAGATGTGAAAAAGAGTGCACTCAAGGCTGTGGCCGCTCTTCTTCCCTTCGGTTGGAGTTCAGAATCCATCTGCATCACTCGCCAGCTCACTCTCGTTTGTTTAGATGACTTTCGAGTTGTTCTAACATCCCAGAATTTTCAGCATATTTTGAAACTGCTCCGCTCTGGTCACTCACATAAACCGGGTTCATTAATGTTTAGTCACGGAGTTAATCTCCTCAACCATCGTAAAGCCACTCCATTCAGGGTTATACTACTCCTTGTCTAATAAATCCCAGATAGTTCCAGGGCCTTGGTTTCCTCCCGGAACTCTCTGGTGTATGTGTTGGATATGCTCAATGGCAGCCCAGAAGACGACGGGATCCTTCTTTTCATGAAGTCATTCATAGCAAATGGTATGTCCACTAATTCCGTCCGACCCCGATGTGACGACTGGCCCCAGACAACGAGATTGCACCCATTGGGTATATCTTAACCCAGGAGATATTACCCCGAATCGTCGGCGCAAATCCTAATGTCCGGAAATCATATATTCAGATCATGATGATGCTGAACTTTTCGTATGTTTGTTTTCCACCCAGCGACCTGCTCCTCGCTTATTATATCGACAGTCGCATACCAATGGCATCTGACGACACACAGCAGTTGATGCGCATGCTGCATGACTCGGACCCCGACATTGTGCATTCTGCTGCACTGATCATAGGAACTATTATTGCGAACGGTGGGGAATGAAAGAAAAAACACGCACTTGAAACGATGACTGAGTAGTTTATCCATGCAGAAGAATGCAGGCAAACTGCGACCCAATCATGGCTTGAACTAATAACTGTCAAATTAATCCGGCACCTCCGGACCGCAATCTCTGGACTCGAGCTCATAAGAGCCTTTGCCAAATACGGTTGGTGCTGTCGACATTCCAACATCCTCAATTCATATATCCTCAGACGACACTCGGCACGCCCTTATTGATTCGCCAGAAGTAGTTCACCAACTTCTGAGCATGCTCAAGTCAGGCACCACTGATATTGACCGCTGGGAGGTTGGCGTAAAGGGTTTACTCGCTCTGAATCTGTTATAGCTCTACATTGAGTTGTTCTGCCGTTACTCTTATTTTATTATTTGGTCAGCTACCCCGAAAAACCCGATTATTTCCGATAAAAATTTCCGAGCATCGCAACGCCGTCACGAACGACGTGCTCGTCGTTCCGGTAAGAGGCCTCCCCGCCTCCATCTGCGTCCTCGCTAACGCAAGGCCCGATGAGGGCGTAAGCGATGCGCGGCACCCCGCCTCTGGCCCGCCAGCACGTCATCGACCACCGCGGGTTGCCGCGCCTTGACTGCCCCAGCGCGACGAGGCAGCACGCCGATTCGCCGGCGTACTATCTCCCGCATCCTCGCGCGCATCGTCGCAACGCCATCGCGAACGCCGTGCTAGGCACCTACTGCGTGCCTCCGCCTTCACTCGTCAGCCCACCGTCACGATCGCACGCATCGCCGCACTGCCGACTCGCCTGCGAACCGCAACCCCGGCGCTCTATACCCCACGTCTCTGCGATCATCGCGCATCGTCGTGTGCGAGCTCTTCCGCTTCCGAGCGCGTATCAGCGCTCGATGAGGCTGCCCCGCCCTTATCCCTTGCCAGCGCGTCATCTCCTGCGCGGCACTGCGCCACTCCTCGCACGCACATCGCCATCGCCCCGCCTCGTACCATGCGGTACTCCCTGCGCACGTGTATCGAGAAGTGGTGCGTACCTCTATCGCCGGCGTCGGGGTCCGAATCTGGGGGATGGTGTTATCAAATCAATATCTAAAATAACTCATTGAGTTCAATGGTACAAAGTGGTTCAACATTTCATGTACTTTGAACCAAGGAGAATAACAAATACGTACATCAAAATGCTATCCTCTGCGGCCACATACTCAAGATTCTTTTCAAGTCGCATGAATGGAATCCACGCAAACACCTTCTGTCTCTCCATAAATTCACCAAGCGCGTCACGATCTCGTTCGGCGTCGGCGGGGTCTTCGTCGGGCTCTGTGACTTCAGTTCCCCCCAGATCTCCGACAGGGAAATTCAGCCATGCAAGTCGCTGAAGCGGGTTTTCATCTCCGTCGGAACTGTGGCCATGCCGCGAAGCTTTGTGTCGATTTTGATGACCTGGGAGGACCGATAACCAGGCCGAGCCTCCCCAGTTGATTCCGGCTGGGGACCGCCCCGGCTCACTTCCGGTAGAGGATCCTCAGCTCACTCCGGCAGAGCATCGAGCGGCGTCGGCGGCAGTTCCACTGAACTGCTCCCCCACCCGCGTCCAGTCCGCCTCACGTACAACGTCGTGCAGCGAAACACAAGATGTATTAGTAACAGAGTTGGAGTCAAATGAAGAACGAAAAACGCGTCGTAGCGGGACGCAGAAAGACGGATGGATAATACGGGAGAAGAGAGAAGACTCACTTATCGCTCACGAGTGCGCGCATTGAGAACGGCCGCACGCAGTGCACGCACCGATACTCCGCAACGAGCCCCTCCTCGGACAGCAGCGCCGCACCGCCACGGGGAAGAACATAAAGTGCGCGTCTTGGACCGGGATCGCGTGTCTGCAGCGCAGACATGTCAGCACATACTAGCGCGGAGGGGGAAAATAGGCACGCGCCACTCACTTGTCGAAGTGCGCCGCCCCCGCCGCCTCACATCCGCCGCCCACCCCGCACTCCGTATGCCCCCTCGCCACCTCCATCGCATGCAGCACGCCCTCCCCTCACACCCCCCCTCTTGCCTGCATCGCACACAATACCTCCCGTCCACCCACCCATCTCCGCCGCGCGAGCCTTACGAGCACCGCGCGCCTTCCGGCTCGTGGTGCAGCCGATTCTCCCGGGGACCCGACAGCGCAGGTGCGCCCGCGCCCACCCGATGCGCGTGCCGGGCACCCACGACCCGAGGCATCGTCACGAGATCGACATCGTTGGCACCGGCTGCACCCTCCGTCCCGCCCCATCTACCACCCCGCGATCCGCGTCCTCCAGCTCCCCCACACGCCACGAGCTGCCTGCGCGCCACGCCTCCACGAGCCCCGGGACGTGCTGCGCCACCGCAGCCCCTTGCGCCCCCGCCTCCCCCGCCTCCACATCCACATCCGCCCCACCCCCCGCCAGCTCCTCCGCCTCCTCCCTCGCCAGCTCGTCGTCCACCAGCGCGCGCAGCACACCCCGGCGGTCAGTTACCCCCACGCACCAGGTGAGGACGGCCTTCTGCAGCGTGGCGAGGCGGACAGAGTGCAGGATGGGGAGGAGGTGCGAGAGGCCTTTGTTGGAGTGGGGTGAGAGGGGAGGGGAGGGAAAGCACGGGCGCGGTGGGTAGGGAGGGAGAGGCGTGCGTGCGTGGGAGGGCGGAACGTCGACGAGTCTGCACGGCGGAGAATGAGTACCCCTGCACATGTCCGAACGCGGATGGGCACGCAACGCGGCACGGGGATATGCACACCGCGAACAAGCTGCGGCGATGGGACGCGGCGAACAAGCCGCTGGGATGAGACGCGGGGATGAAAGGAGGGAGGGAGGGACACGGAAACAAAAAGTAAGCGTAGGGTGGAGAGCGGTGGGTGGGAAGGAGGAGGAGGGCGGACGGACAGATGGACGAGGTGTACGTACCTGCCACCGTGCCGCATGCTACGAGGACCTGCCAGATAAGCCTTCGTTGCCAAGGTGATGAAAGCGTAGGAAGCACTGCGTGCAGTGGGCGGAATACAGGGCTCGGCGGCGGGCGCAGGTCACTGGCGGGAGAGCCATTGAGGCAGTGAGGTGACAAAGATGCCACAACAACGCGTCCCTTGTTGCATCAATGGCGCACGAGTCGGTGGCTGCGGGAAACATTCAAGATACACGTTCAGAGGAACTCCTTTCGCCATGCTCCCGCGTTCCTGAAAACAGAAAACAAAGCCCGGCTCACAGACTGGCTCCCCTGTTTCGGGGAAATCGTAACTACATGAGTCATCGGCGCATTATCGAGCCTTCTCTTAATTATAAGTTTCTCAAGTTGCAAAATAAACACCTATGTTTTGAGCTTGCGAGAGAGAAGAAAAAGCTCTGATTTAAATTTATTCACATATCTTTTAGCACCTACCTAGCAGATCATACCAGCTTGAGACTGGGTTTGCGGGCAATCTCGTCAATCGTAGTTTCAATTTGTTGCGCCGGGGTCTGCCTCATAGAGTCAGAATGATCCTACCCGCGCTCCGCCTTGAGACCTCAGTTTACAATGTACTCATCGTCCCGGGGCCGGTTACAGCAATAATGATCCTCAAAGATGATTATTGTCAATGCAGTGTTGCAAATTGATTGTGGGAGCGGGCAACCATCTCGTCTTCTGTTCTGGATCTCGAAGATAGCCTACTGAATTGAGATGTGATCTTTCTTCTGTGATTTCATCTCCCACCAGAAACTCAATTGGCCGATGTTGTGGAGCATCAGGGGATGGCTGCACAGCTCTCCCGTTTTCTTTTTCCTTTACTACATCGTCGTCTAGGTTCTGAAATAGTTGTGAGGTGACAATGTTTGTAATAAAGGAATGAAAATTCGCCGGGATTGAATTCGTGTTCTCACTTTGGTTTCCGGCATTCAAAAATAGGGTTTATGTTCGGTGCAGAATATCAGGAGAAACCTGTATGTGGAGGCATGATGTGATCCATATAATGCGATCCATATGATGCTGGGAATGCGCAGACAAGAGTGATGAACACAGCAATATATATATAAGCCCAAGTGAACGGCACCCGTCCATCCGCTCTCCATTAACAATGCCCACAATGCCAACTACCGCAAAGTTCAAGAATCTCATCCACTATACCATCCTTGCGGCAACTACTACTCAGACCATTGCAGAAACAGCCCAAGTGCCATTCCTTGGCTCCACTTCCGCATTATGCTTGTCAATTACAAAGTGTATTGAAGTAAGCCATTTCCTCTTGTCATTGGCACCATATTTAAGGGGAAAAATAGACAACTAAATTGAACAAGGAAGAATGTGCTGAAATTATGGAGCACATCCATGAAATCTTGTGCATCATTGTCCAGCTTCACGCAACTTCGGAAATCAAGGGTGTCCTTCCAACAGTGCTCTTGTATGACATTGCAAAATTCACAGAGTGAGTGGGGGAAATTTGGGGGTGAACTTGTATTAATTTAATATTTTACACCAGGGCACTTGAAAAGTTGTTCACAATTCTGAATGGGCAACAGAAGGGTACTCTAGGAAAAATCAAGGGACTTTTTAGACAGCCTGAGGCTGTAGAACGATTGGAAAAATGCAAACAGGAGTTCAGCAGGATGGTTCAATTGTTCAAGGTTTGTTAGACAAATTCTATTTCAACACATATTGAAATCATCGGCTTTCATCACAGGCTCAAGTTACAGGTTCAACCCTATCTCAAATGGGGCAAATGAAAAAGGATGCAGAGGAACAACATGAACAACTTGTTGCCCTTTTGGAGACTCACTCTGACCTCACCAGTTCTGATCACTCCTCAGTGAGTAGCAAATGATGATGATGTTTAACCTTTTAACTCACGGTTGTTAGGTTACAGGAACACTGGCAAGCTTAGGAAATAATAGGTGAGCTAGATCTGCAAACACTATCAGTGTAGTTAAACTTGGGAACAGTTCAGGATCCTTTGGTCTACTTCCACCTGCCCCAAAAATCTTCCATGGCCGTGAAGCAGAGCTGCAGGATGTAGTGAATATCCTGGTACAAGATTCTGCCCACATTGCTATCCTTGGTGCAGGGGGCATGGGAAAGACCAGCCTTGCTATAGAAGCCCTCCATAATCCACAAGTGGAAGCCAAATATCCACATCAATACTTTGTTCCATGTCATTCAAGCCCCACCTGTACTGAGCTGGTGGTGACAATTGCAGATCATATTGGGTTGGAGAAGGGCTCAAACATGGCAAAGAAGGTTGCACATTATTTTGCACATGCTCCTCCTTCCCTTCTCGTCCTTGATAATCTGGAGACCCCATGGGAAACCCTTGCATCCCGCTCTGAAGTTGAAGAGTTTCTATCCCTCCTGACTGATGTCCCTCACTTGGGTCTTATGGCAAGTGAGGTTTTGCACATTTATCAAATAATACCTTGAACTTCCTGCAGATCACACTCAGAGGTACTGAGCACCCAGGCAAAGTCAAATGGACCAGGCCTTTCCTTGCCCCTCTGGAGCCGCTTTCCAATGCTGCTGCTCGGCAGACCTTCATAGAGGTCGCTGATGAAGGGCATGATGAAGACAGCATCAAAGAACTCCTTGAATTGACAGGGAATCTTCCATTGGCAGTCAGCCTCATTGCTAGTGTGGCTGGCTCTGAAGGATGTACCTCAGCACTTTCTCGTTGGAAATTGGAAAGTACCCGAATGCTTTCGGAAGGGTATGACCAGAGATCCAGCCTGGACATATCCATCATGCTATCATACACAAGCACTCGTATGACCCCAGGTGCCCAGGAGTTGCTCAGCATTCTTTCTCTGCTACCAGATGGGCTTGCAAATGCCGATTTGGTACAAGCCAAACTCCCCATCATCAATGTCCTTGCCTGCAAGACAACTCTGATTCAGACATCATTGGCCTTTGTTGACCAGGATCAGCACCTAAAGGTGCTGGTTCCAATCCGAGAATATATCCGCCATGTTCATCCTCCTGCAAATGCCTTGAAGCTAAAACTACAGGAGCACTTCCATCAAATCCTTGCTCTTTACAACCAATTCAAGAATCTCAATGTAACAGATATACTTCCTCAAATTTCACGAAATTTGGGCAACTTCAACACTATTCTCTGTGATGGGCTTCATCCAGAAAGGCCCAATATTGTGCAGAATTTTAGGAGCATACTGTTTCTCAACAATTTCTATCATCGGACTCAAACTACATGTTCACCCCTTTTGCAGCAGCTTTCTGAGCGAATGCCTCAGTGGAAAGACCATCCATGTTTTGGAGAATATATTATTGAGCTGCTGGAAAGTTCTGAATATCTGCCTAACATTGATTTCACTTGCGACATCGCCCTGGGCACTCAGCATTTCAAAATAAAAGATCCACTGGAACAGGGTAAGACACAAACATAGTCCTTGTGTCCACCTAACTAATATCTCCCCAGCCACATGGTACCGTGCTCTGGGACTCTACTTCTGGGGGGCAAAGTCAGATTTTGGGGAGGCCCTCAAATATTTTCAAACAGCATATGCTTTAGCAGAAAGTGTTGGATACACCACAAGTGTTGGCATCCTTGCTTTGTGCAGTATAAGCCACATCCTGATTGTTATCGGAGAGCCCTTGAGTGCAGCCATGCATGCCAAAGAGGCACATAGATATGCTGAGCACATGGGGAACATCTATTTACAAGCATGGGCTCTCTACTTTCAATCCAGATGTCATGCAATATTGGCAAACTACCAGCAAGGTCAATTTCTTGTTCAACAATCCAGAGACATGTTGACTGTTTGTGGTTTACAACAAAGTGCCTTGGGTCTTTCCATCCTAAATCATCAGGCTCAGATACACCTTGAGAAATCTGAGTATCTGAAATCACACCAAATTCAAGTAGTCATTGCATCCAGCTGCCAGTCAACTTCATATAAAGCCATCCTGGCAAACTTGAACATTGCTTTCATTGATATTGCCATTGGGGCAGATTCCAAAATCATTCATCAGAATCTGGACAGTTGTCACTTTCATTTGAAGGCACTGTACGGGTATTATGCGAAAGAAATATCTCTTATAGCCGATTACACAGCTGCAGAGCTGTGCCTGCAGGATGGGGACCTCGTTATGGCAAATTTGATGTTCAAAAATTTTGTCATTTCATCTCAGGAGTTTTCCTCTGCAGAGCTAGCGCTCCAAGGTCTTACAAAGCTTGCAGATCTTTCCACGGAGATGAATAGCATCATGACCACACTCCGATGGGTGGGAGTATTCCTTAGCCTAGCTTTGAAGTGCAAAGACAAGCGCCAGACAATGCAAGCCTTCCGCTGCCTCAGCCAGATTTTTTCAGCTGAAGGGGACAATGAAACTGCACTCAGTTTATTCAATGTTGCCCTTGATGGATTCACATTCATGGATGTCCATCATTGGAGGGCAGATTGCATGGTTCACATTGCTGAAATAATGAATTGCCGTGGAGAGATCATCAAGGCAGTTGAATTGTGGAAGGCAGCAAGGCCTCTGTTTGAACGATCTTCACAGATGAAGGATATGATCAGGATTGATGCAAAGCTAGCCAAGATTGATTCTGCTGTTTTGGTCGAGTGTGAGGAACAACTTCAACAGCTTTCAGAGTTGCATGCACCTGTCAGTGCACCGGAGGAGACATACATCGCGGAGGATGAAGAAGAGGACAATTTGGCTCAAGGAAGCGATTTTGAAGATGAGGGGAAGCAAGGAGCCTTGATTTGAGTTGCAGTCTGGGTCTCAGATAGTCGGGATTGGTGTTTCGGTCTTGTTGTTCCTCTCTCCACCTCCAGCTATCTCTTGGACAAATGAATACCCATGCGTGCACAGTATACCATGTCCAGGTCATAACTTTCTCATAATATAATCTTAATGAAAGGATCTAATCTCTAGGATGCCATTTTCCTTTGCTTTGATCACAAGTGGATTGATTTTTGAATTTAACAAAATGGTAATACGTTGCTGAACCACGCTTGGACCGATTTTGATACAAGTGATGTAAATGCAAAACAGAGGGCAGAACTCTCCAGAGACAGATTTAATCAATTTATTAAAGGAAGTTTCGCACCCGGAGAAAGAAAAAGGGTCTCGATGAGCAAAATGAATGCACCTTATGTGAGCCAGCCGGGAATTTCCCAGGAGAGTAATAAGAAGTGTTATTGGATGGCTAGGACTTGTCGAATCGGGGGAAACCCCGCTATAGTCGCTGGAGCGCGTCGAAATAGAGAGATGGGTAGAGGTGGCTCAAGGGATCGATAAAAATCCACGAGGAAGAACATCAAGTGCGCGTCTTGGATCGGGTGTCTGCAGCGCAGAAATATCAGCACACACTAGCGCGGAAGGGAATAAATAGGAAAACGCGACTCACGCTTCCTCCCTTGTCGAAGTGCGCCGCGCACCCACGCCCTGTCCTTACGCGCCGCATCCGCCGCCTCACGTCCGCGCGACAGCACCGCCCACCCCCCGCCCCGGCTCCTCACCCCTTGCCACCTCCACCGCATGAAGCAAGCCCCCCGCGCGACCTCCACCGCCCTCCCGCCACGTCCGCGCCTTCCTCCCCCTCACGACGCACCGCGCACCTCCCGCACACATACCGCGGGTCCACCCCATCCATCTCCGCTGCGCCCCTCCTCCCCGCGAGCCACACGAGCACCGCGCGCCCTCCGGCTCGTGGTGCGACCGATTCTCCCGTTGAAGCTCTGCAGGGACCCGACAGCACAGGCGCGCGCTCGCCCACCCGATGAGGCAGCGCCCACGAACCGAGGCCGTCGCGAGGTCGACGCGCAGCACTTCGTGGTCGGCGCGCATCCGTACCCTCCCCTCCACCCCGCCTACATCCGCCCCATCTCTGTCTGAAAAGCGAGTATGAACCCACAACAGTGGTATGCCGGGTCAGGGTCTAAAAAAAAAACAGCGTGTTCAAGTGAACTAAATATAACTCAACATCGGCGTTCGAGAACTACAGTGCACTTACACAGCCCAAGCTGTCTTCTCCGAACCAGCGGACCTCGTCAGCTGCAGCCGCAGTGCCTGCCGTCAATGACCATATCAGTAAGGGGCGAGATGGCGGCCAATTTGGACTCACCGCGAATTTCTGCGCTAGCTCGCCATCGAGCTGCTTGGCTGTCGATGCCAGAACGTCCAGCTGAATGGTGTTCGAACGGACGTGTTCGTTAGACGAGAGGGCGCAGGTGGTCTGAAATGAAATGAATATTCAGCGTCTGGAGCTGCAGGATGCACGCACCGTGAATAAACCCAGCGCCCTGTCCAGACCCGCATTCAACTGCACAACTCGATCTTTCTGTTGTGCGGCCAACAGCCACGACATTGCGCGTCGACGTTTGTTGGGAAATATTAGGCGGGAATGGACGCCTTGCAATGCCCTAGAAAATATTCAGGCCTCTAATGGAATCTTAAATAAAATTCAAATGCACCCTCTCAGGATGTTCAACGCCTCTTCGTTTGTACCCTGAACTACTCTGTTCTTCGAAGCTCAGTCAACAACGCAGTTCGTCACGTTACTAGTGTGTTTCGCGAGTTCGGCGGCAGCGTTGCGATTGGATTTTGCCGTCTGTGGACTCGGTCAGCGGATCCATCAGGTCAAATGTATTTACGCACCTTAGCCGTTTCACAGATCAGTGCCGCGATCTCAACGATTGGCTTCAGGAAATTAAGCGGCGGAGCCTCACATATGAACGTAGAGGCGCGGAGGCTAACAGACAGAATCTCCACGGCATTATCCGTGCGGGTGGGAATTGCGAGGGAAGACGGTCCTTCGACGAGACGCTTTATTTACATAAAATATTTAATTTATTTCGATAATCGAACATGCTGGCCACGCACCATGGTTTTGAACTGGTTTTTTAAGTTCATTCTTCAGGTGCGAAGATGACATATGTTGTGAAAACAAATTCCCCTGCTTATTCGTCGATATCTGAGCATTCTCGATATGGTGCCTGATATTGTCCAGAATCCTGCAATGCAAATCAGCAATGAGCCATCGATAACTCGAAGCGAGTCCACTATACCTTTCGTACGCCTTCAAAAGCACAAGGCACTCCGGTGGCACCGGGTAAACGGGGCTTCTGTTTAACAACAGTGCCATCTCGTCGACGGCATAGAGCGCGAGCTTCAGCAATCTCTCTGTATATATTCCAGTCAGTATGGCGGATGTTGGAACTGGGGAATTAAGACGTACAGAGCGCACTGCGCCGCAGATTTCCAGCGCTGAGACCGCGATGGGTTGATACACGCTCATCCGGGGGTTGGTCTGACAGATAGTGCACCACTGGCGTGCGTTGGCAGAGGCTTTGGCGAGGCGGGTTTGAGCAGGGGAGCAAGACGAGGACGACGACAAGGCGAAGGGAGGGAGGCGAAGGTGGGCAGTGTCAGGGCATGGGGTCTGCCGCGAAAGGCGTCGACTGCTGTTATGCGTGCTTGGTCATCATAATTGGATCCAAAATGTTGTGGCTTGCTTATTCGAAGGTTTTTTCTCCCTTGAGTAAATTATCTCACACAGTGTGCAATGTGTTTAGATAATCTGCGACTTATTGCTGACTGCAAACCTTCGAAAAAAATAGAGATCCGCTGCCTCTCGAGTTTTATTTAGTCCATTTATCACTCACTCCAAATCATCTGGCATGACCACAAAATAGAATAAATAAAGCAAATTAAACCTGCTGTATATACCCCTATCTCAAATACATAAATATGAATCACACTGTTGAGTTTGGTGGTTTGAGGTTGCATCAGTGACAACTTGCAGGGAATGGTAGTTAATTTGCCTTCACCCACTCAATCACCATTGATGTGGGTAAAATGAATAAATAGGGAGGCTACATACTGGACAAAAGGCTATAATCTGGACATGGCATGCTGTGCACACCAAGAACAGGTAGGTATGTATTTGTCCAAATATGGGTGGAGCTGTGGAAAGTTGAAGAGAAAGAACAATATGATTGAAACACAAACCCCGACTATCCAATATCCAGAATACAATTCAAACCAACACTCCATGCCTCCCCTTGTCCCAAATGTCACTTCCTTGAGCCAATTTGTTCTCTTCCTCCTCCTCCTCCTCCTCCTCCTCAGTGATGTATGCCTCCAGTGCACTAACAGGTACATGCAATTCTGAACAGTGTTGAAGTTGTTCCTCGTACTTGACCAGAATGGCAGAGTCAACCTCTGCTATCTTTGTATCAATCTTGATTACATCCTTCATCTGAGAGGACCTTTCAAACAAGGGCCTGGCTGTCTTCCACAATTCAATTGCTTTAATGACCTCTCCACAATTATTCAGTATATCACCAATTCGAACCATGCAATCTGCCCTCCAGCGGTGGACATCCATGAATGTGAATCCATCAAGAGCAACATTGAATAGGCTGAGTGCTGTTTCATCATCACCTTGGGCAGAAAAAATCTGGCCAAAGCATCGGAATGCTTGCATTGTCTGGAGCTTGTCCTTGCATGTCAATGCTAGTCCCAGGAAGAGCCCAGTCCATCGCAGTGTAGTTTGGATGTCATTCATTCTGGTGGAATGATCTCCAAGCCGTTCTAGACACAGGAGGGCCACATCAGTCTCCTGACATGATACAAAACATTTCTCAAACATTGCATTCGCAGTACCAAGAGCCCCATCTCGAAGACAGAGGTCAGCAGCTATATAATCATTGAAAGTGCTTAGCCGTCTGCCATGATACCCATATAATGCCTTTAAATGAGACTGAGTGATGTCTAGATTTTGGTGGATGATTTTTGAGTCAGCACCAGTAGTAATATCAATGAGAGCCTTATTCAAGTTTGCCACAATGGCCTTGTATGAAGTTGCTTGGCAGCTGGATGCAATGGCTACTTGCAGCTTGTGCGATTCCAAATACTCAGATTTCACAAGGTGTATCTCAGCCTGGAGATTTAGCATGGAAAGACTACTTTGTTGGTGACCAAGAGTATCCAGGATGTGTCTGGATTTCTGCAGGAGATGTTGAGCATGCCGATAGTTTGCCAAGCATATGTGACTTTCTCCTTGAAAGCAGAGGGACCAAGCTTGTCCATGGATGTCCCCTATATGCTCAGCACATCTATATGCCTCCTTGGCATGTGTGAGTGCACTCAAAGGCTTTCCAGTGTCAATAAAGATGGTGCATATGCTGAATAAAGCTTGGTAGCCAACAATGGTAGGGTATCCAGCACTTTCTGCAAGAGAATATGCTGTTTGAAAATACTGCAGGGCTCCTGCAAAATCTGACTTTGCAAACTGGAAATACGCTCCCAGAGCACGGTACCATCTGCCTGGTGATAAATTAGTTAGGTGAACACAGGGACCATGATTGTGTCTTACCCTGTTCCAGTGGGTCTTTTGATATGAAATGCTGAGTCCCCAGGGTGATGTCACTATTGAGATCCAGGTCAGGCAAATAATTTGAAGCTTCCAATAGCTCAATGAGATATTCCCCAAAGATTTGATTGTCTTTCCAATGCAGCATTTGCCCAGAAAGCTGCAGCAAAAGGGGTGAATATGTGTCGTGGACCCGACTATAGAAATGATTGAGAAACAGGATGCTCCTTAAATTCTGGACAATATCAGGCCCCTCTGGTTGAAGCCCATCATGGAGAACAGTGTGGAAGTTGCCCAAATTTCCTGAAATTTGAGGGAGTATATCTCCTACATTGAGATTCTTGAATTGGTTCCAAAGATCAAGAATTTGATGGAAATGTTCTCGTAGTTTTAGTTTCAAGGCATCTGCAGGAGGATGAATGCTAAGGATATGTTCTCGGATTGGAACCAGAACTTTGAGATGTTGATCCTGGCCAACAAAGGCAAGGGCTGTTTGAATCAGAGTGGCCTTGCAGGCCAGAATATCAGGGATTGGCAGTTTAGCCTGCACCAAATTGGCATCAGCAAGCCCATCTGGCAGCATGGAAAGCATGCTGAGCAACTCCTGAGCACCTGGGGTCATACGGGAGCTGGTGTATGACAACATGATGGATATATCCAGGCTTGATCTCTGGTCATACCCATCAGAAAGCATCCGAGTACTTTCCAATTTCCACCGAGAAAGTGCCTGGGCACATCCCTCAGAGCTAGCAACACTTGCAACGAGGTTGACTGCCAGGGGAAGATTCCCAGTCAGTTCAAGGAGTTCTTTGATGCTAGCATCATCATGGCCATCATCAGCAACCTCAATAAAAGTCTGCCAAGCAGCCACATTAGAAAGTGGCTTGAGAGGGGCCAGGAAGGGGCGGGTCCATTTGACTTTACTTGGGCGCTCAGCACCTCTCAGGGTGATCTACAGGAAGTTCAAGGTATAGTTTGATAAGCTCACAAACATCACTCACCATGAGACCTAACTGGGGTACATCAGTCAGGAGAGATAGGAACTCTTCAACCTCAGAGCGGGATGAAAGTGCTTCCCAGGTGGTCTCCAGATTGTCAAGGACCAGAAGTGAAGGAGGAGCATGAGCAAAGTATTGTGCAATCTTGTTTGCCATTTTTGAGCCTTTCTCCAGTCCAATATGATCCACAATTGTAGCTGCCAGCTCAGTGCAAGTGGGGCTCGAGTGGCATGGAACAAAGTATCGATGTGAATACTTGGCTTCCACTTGTGGATTATAGAGGGCTGCAGTAGCTAGACTGGTTTTTCCTATACCACCTGTACCTAGGATGGCAATACAGGCGAAATTTTGGAGGAGTACATTGACCACATCCTTCAGCTCTGATTCACGGCCATGGAAGATTTTGGGAGATGCTGGGAGCAGACTAAATGAACCTGAACTAATGTGAAAATCAGCCACTGTGGATTATTACACTCCCCGATAACGGACCTTTTTCCGGAACTTGAAAGAGTCCCAATCACCTAAATAAGAAACATAAACTGGAAAACTGGAGTCTGATTTGAAATTGCAACCAACAGAGGAGCGATCTGAACTGCTAAGGTCCGGATGGGCATTCAGGAGCGCCATAAGCTCATCATGCTGCTGCCTTGCATCTTTTTTCACATTCCCTATCTGAGAGAGTGTTAAGCCCCCAGCTCTGACCTGAGTGAATTTCAGTAAAGAGATCACAGATGCCTCGGAATTCAATGCCATCAGATGTACCCTGAAAATTCCGATGGCCTTATGGAGCTCCTGCTTGCACATCTCCATTTTCCCAGCATTATCAGGCTGCTTGAACAGTTGTTTGATCTTTCCCATTTTATGCTGTGCTTTCAGCAAGGTGAAGATTTTCTGAAGTGTTCTGCCAAAATGTCTCACTGTGTGTCATCCAGAAAATGCAATGTCAACATACTCAGTGAATTTTGCGATGTCATACAAGAGTGCCGTTGGAAGCACCCCTTTAATTTCCGATGTGGAGCACAGGCTTGTGATAGCACACAGGATCTCATGGATTTGTTCAACCATTATCATCCACTCGTCCCTGTTGGACTTGACAGCCTATATTTATCTTCATGAGCAAGGTATTTTATACTAGCCATGGGTTAGACATACCTCCACACGGTTCAGAATTGACAAAGTCAATGCTGCAGCTGAGGATAAGAAGGGAATCTGGAATGATCCCGCAATCTCCTCAATAGTGCTCACTGCCACTGCTGTATACTGGATTAGATTCTCAAGTTGTGTTGGGACTTTCATGGTTGGGGAACAAGGAGTGCAGAGCCAAAACTCAGTTACTCTTATCTATCCTACGGATGCTGTTGTACTGCAACAGTTCCAGATTGCTATCAACGGATATGCCAAACTGTAAGACTGCCTGTCCAACTCCAGGCACGCGGAGTCAATAATCCACTTACCGTGATACACCTCAGGGAAGATACGGCCATAGAGTGCAGCCAGGATGGTCTTTTGGATAAGATTTTGCAAATTAACTGTCAACAGGAGGGTGCCGCTTGTTGGGGCTTATATGTCTTTGGATGCGTTCCTCCCACAGATACGATTCTACATGCATTCTCAGCATCATATGTGCGGGTATAAGGATCTGTTGATGTTCCGCACCTGAAAATTGGCATCTTGACCCTAGTTAAATGGGAGGAAAGGTAAAAAACAACAGAGCTGTGTGGCCATCCGGAGATGATCAACAACATCTGCCAGTGCAATGATAAAAAAAAATCTGAGGGAGACGTTGTCAGATTTTTTTCAAAAATTGCGGCGTTTCCCCGTTTCCGCGGTTTTTGGTGTTTTTTGGTCGCGTTGTGGGGTTTTGGCAGGACGTTGTCACGTTGCGCAACGCCTAACAACGCCGAAATCAAATGTCAAAACACTGATGCACATCCGCAGCAGCGCTGTCAAGAACAGAACCGAGGAACCGTTCGATTGGTCTTTTTAGATTTCCCCGAAAGGAAATCACGTGAGTGATTGACAGCGCCGACGCCGAAATGTGATCCAGTTCGGCCGCTGCGTACCTCCCGCCCCTTTCCCGCCTCCTCAGAGTCCAGTCATGCCTGGCTCATTCCTGGCCCGAAAATTCTTGGATGATGGCAACATCATGGTCTTGAATTTCAGCACTCTACTGTCACGGACTAGCACTGGATGTGACCCCTACCCGGATCCCCGTTGTTCAATGCCTATAATGTTTTAGGGATCCGAGTCATCGACATAGTTCAAGTACATTTTTAAAAAGCTAGATAAATGCTCCAATACAAGCCACACGACCCCATGAGCAAGTGAAAATACATGTTCATTTGCCAATCATTTGTTGCAATTTATTCCAGTGGTTGACGCGGGTTTCGGCACCTTAGGCCTGTGGAAATTATTTATACATCCTTGAACCATTTGCCCATGAAGCTTGTATATAGTATAAAATTATATTATCACAATACTGACAGATTATTAGCAGTTGGCTATTATTATTTGGGACACAGACTCCTGAAACCAGCAGAGAGGCGGGAGAGGGCGGGAATGACTCCGGCGAAGCTCCGAAATCCCGACGCCGACGCCGTTCATCAAACACGTGGTTTCCTTTTGGGGGAATCTAAAAAGACCAATCGAACTATGACTCGAACAGAACCAAAGAATAGATAGGTATCACTGCGGGAAAATGCCGTGACGGTCAAATGTTGACCGCCACGGTGACGGTTGCTGGACGGTCGCCCAGTGGTTGAATTTTGATTGTATTATGTATCTGATGATGGGCCACGAGGTGGACGCATGGATGAACAAAGGTGAAGACTGTCCTTAGATAAACGGCAACCCCTTCGGACTGGGTCCACTGTACTAAGTAGAATTGAGTAACAGGCTGGTTATCCTTTTGGGCGGCCTGGGTACGGAAATCTGCCCCCAAATTGAACAAGAATGGTTGCGAAGGATATTTTGAGCAGCATTAACCTCATGGCGCATCACAGACCGTGAACCAACCGTCACCGTGCCGGTCAAAATCTGACCGTCATAGTGTTTGCCCGCAGTGTATCTATCTGATCCCAAAATCAATCTGCAGGAGTGCAATGAAGCTTCGCGCCCTTATTGCATCCTCCAATGATTATTCCTGTCACTGCGGTGACTAGGAAGGGCAATTTGCTGGCTTTTTTGCATTGCTATAACACATTGAAATTCAAAGGAAAGTACTTACAGTATAGTACCCAGTAATGGGATGATCAAATTTTATTTTATTTAGTACACATTTTGGGAATGATTTATACCAAAAGTGAGCTGACAGAAATCATGTTTTTGGGTCTAAAGTATGTGCCTACCAAGTTTGGGGTACATTGGGCCAAGATCGGGACATATCTGTCCTAATCATGTCGTGAACCCAGTAATGGGATGTACCCTGACTGTGAGTACGCTGATGGGGTGCCCGGGTACCTGACGTAACGACATGTGTCGTGAAATTCCCCCGCTTATTCGTGGATATCTGAGCATTCTCGATATGGCGGCGGATGTTTGTCCAGAATCCTGCGACGAAAATTAGCGAGTCGTCGATAACTCGAAGTGAGTCCACTATATCTTTCGTACACCTCCAAAAGAGCAAGAAAATCCTATGGTACTGGTGCAACGGGGCTTCTATTTATTAACAGCGCGGTCTCGTCGACGGCATAGAGCGCGAGTTTCATGTCCGTGCCCTGTATTCCAGTCGGTACAGATATTGGAACCGGGAAGTAACCCGTACCGAGGTCACTGAGCCGCATATTTCTAGCACTGAGACCGCAATAGGTTGATAGAGGCTCATTAGAGGGTTGGTCTGACAGATAGTGCACCACTGGCGTGCGTTGGCCGTGTCGTCGACGGCATAGAGCGCGAATTTCATCAATTTCGTGTCCGTGCCCTGTATTCCAGTCAGTACAGATATTGCAGCCGGGAAGTAACCCGTACCGAGGTCACTGAGCCGCATATTTCCAGCGCTGAGACCGCAATGGGTTGATAGAGGCTCATTGGAGGGTTGGTCTGACAGATAGTGCACCACTGGCGTGCGTTGGCCGTGGCTTCGTCGAGGGTGGATGGTGACGGCATTCGGGCAGGGGAGTAAGACGAGGACGACGACGGGGCGGAGGTAGGGAGGGAAGCCAAGACGGGCAGTGCTAGGGCAAGGGGAATATATGTCAACTGCCGCATTTTTTTTTCGCTCGCGCTTATTCGGTATAATAAGATCCCAAGGCTCGTGGTTCATCTGAGACCGATATGCCGCCAAGAAAAATGTGGCTTAAGGTCTCAAAGATATGGGCCAGCCAGATACATGTAGATCGTTCCGGTATGAGAACACGACATGAGCTTCGCGAATCGCGATGGGAAAATAAGCAGGATTTCAAGGGGCAAGCTCTGGTCGGCAGGAAGCCTTGGCGGTTCTTACGGCGCCAGAGACTCTCGTCCGATGGCCGCCGCGCTTCAGAAAGTAGCGCGAGCATCACTCAGATTGCCCGAAGATTTCATGATCGCGAGTCTTGAGAAGAATGAGCAAAAAAAGTCTTAGAAAGAAGATGTGGCGTGAAAGATGTGGCATGACTCGACTTTGCGGTCCCGTGCACACAAATATGCACCAACACTGCGGACATTCGTTCACGCGTGTGGGATGAGCCCGTGCTGAATTTGCCTTACGGACGGCGTGCTTGCCAGGTCCATAATTGACATTCCGTCGCCGTTACCCTGCTCGATCGCCTGTTAGGGCCCGAGCGGGTGCCATTGGTTGCCATTTCAGAATGCCGAAGTAATACTAAACTGAGTAGAATTCCGAAGTATTGTCTTGACCTATTTGCGAAGTATGTGGCTCGGCCTCAAGTCAAAGCTCGGCGTCGGGCTCAGGCTCCTAGATGCAGAAATGAGCTCCGGAAAACTCCAGGAACTCCAGGAATGTAAAAAGAAAATGCCTACGGGGTTTAATTTGAATCGTGCGCGGGGCTTGAATGAATGAAACAGGTCACAGAAATCAAGAACCGGAATAAGAAAGCGGGCGTACCTGGGCCGCGCGTTTTAAAAGCTGTTCGCGGGGACATGAATTTAGTCTCCCGTAGTCAGACTCCACAAGTTTTATGACGATCGATAAACTTCAATATGGACACGAAATATCAAAAATAAAAATAAAAAAAACGCGGGGCTGCGACGCGTCGTAGCATACCGCGGGGCTCGAGGATAGCCACAGGGATTTTAAATTTTGAAGAAAAGCGCGTCCGCCAGAAATCGTCGATCTCCGACACCAGCATGGAACTAAAATGCGGGAAAAGCCTGCTGTGGAGCCCTCTAATCACTGGTAGAACCCTCTTTAAATTGATATCATTCCGTCGATGTCAGTACAAACGCAAAGAAGTAAATAATAATGCACCGCCGATAAACAGGTCGAGTGTCCTCAGCTGGTTCCCGTTGGGGACCGCCTCAGCTCACTCTGGTAAAGCATCCAGCGGCGTCGGCGTCTGTCCCACCGCGCTGCTCCCCGGGGAAGGCTCTACCGCGATCCGCTCCACGCGCGTCCAGTCCGCCTCGCGTACGACATCGCGACCGTGCCTGCAGCGAAGACCGAGATGTGTGAGTAACGGAGTTGAATAACATAGAGATAGAAGCGAGGAACGAAAGACGCGTAGTGGGACGAAGAACACGCAGAGAAACGCAGAAAGACGGATGTACAACGGGCAAAGAAAGAAGAACCAAGACCGACTGACTGATTACACACGTGCCGCCCGAGCGCGCGCATCGTGATCGAGAACAGCCATACTACGCGCGGGAGCACGTCCACGCAGTGCGCGCATCGATACTCTGCGACGAGCCCCTCTTCGGACAGCAGCACCGCGACGCACGCCGAGGAAGAACGCGAAGTGCGCGTCTTGGATCGGATGTCTGCAGCGCGGAAATGTCAGGACACAGCATGGCGGAAGGGAATAAATAAGAAAAACGCCACTCACGCCTCTCCTGCGCCTCCTCCCGCACAACGTGCTCGTCGAAGTGCGCCACGCACACCCACGCCCTGTCCTTGTGCGCCCCGTCCGCGCGCTCCTGCCGCGCAACAGCACCGCCTACCCCGCACCCTCCGCATGCCCCGGCTCTGCTCCTCGCGCGACCTCCACCGCATGCAGCACGCCCTCCCGCCATGTCAGCGCCCTCCGCCCTCGCACGCCCCCCCGCACCTGCACCCCCCCCCCGCCCCCCACACATACCGCGCGTCCACCCCATCCATCTCCGCCGCGCCGGATCGCGCCCCGCGAGCCTCACCAGCACCGCAGCCACGAGCCTCACGAGCACCGCCGCCGCGCGCGGTGCAGCTGATTCTCCTCTCCCAGAAGCTCTGAAGGGACCCGCAGCGCAGGTGCGCTTTGCCCGCGCCCACCCCCCCGACGAAGCAGCGCCCCGCCTGCCGGGCACCCACGACCCGAGGCATGCGAACAGGCTTGTCGCGAGGTCGAGGCGCACCTCGTCGTCGTCGGTGCCCGCGTCCGCATCCCCGCGCGCCCCGCCCCGCGCCGGATCCGCGCCATCCAGCTCCCCCGCGCGCGGCAACAGCCCCAGCAGCTGCCGCTTCCGCTCCGCGCGCCACGCCTCCACGAGCCCCGGGAGGTGCTGCGCCACCGCAGCCGTGATGCGCTCCCCGCCTCTTCCTCCTCGTCCACCAGCGCGTGCGGTGGCGCCCACGCCTGCAGCGTGCGGGCGGCGCCAGTACGCCCATACGGGTAGGGGAGCGGCCTGCGCGGCGGTGAGGACGACCTTCTGTAGCGTGGCATGGCGGCGCGCGAGGTGGACGGACGGAGTGCGCGGCGTGCAGAATGGGGAGGAGGTGCGGGGGGGATTTGGTGTTGTTGTAGCCTGTGGGGGTAATGTTAGCGAGCGAGCGGTGGAGAGGGAAGGGGAGGGAAGGAAATGGAGGGAAGGGGAGGGAAGGAGTGTGGGAGTGAGAAGGGGGGAGAGAAGGGGGCGGGTAGAAGAGAACGACGGGGACGTGGAAACGGAAAAAAGGGAGGAGAGGTAAAACATACGCTTCGACGTGAGGTGCGGATCTTGGCGATGAGGCGCTTGGTTACGCTGGCGGGGAGGGTGAGTGGATTATAAGTAGGGCGAGGGGTGAGTGGTTGAACGAGCGAGCAAGCATGAGTGATTGGGACAGGTAGATAGATTCAAAATTATATCTGTAACTGACCTCTTCAAGACGCGCGTACTCTGCGCGCTGCCGTCGTCCAGGTAGCGCCGTGACAGGTCCTGCGACCAGCTATCGTAGGACGCGGATGACAACGCACGTGCAGAATTCGGTGCTCGTGCGCGAGAGGTGGATGAGATGGATGGGGTGCAGGTGCCCGAGAACCTGGAAACTGTGAGATCGATTCCAAGTGGAATACAGTATTGGACCCACCTCGTACAGAATATCAATGTCGATGTGCATGCTGGGGAGCATGCTGAGGTCGCAAGGCGGACGTCGAGGGCATGCGCAGCTACTCCCAGTTTTGCATGGCCACGTAGTTTACTGCGACGCCGCCGGGTTAGACTTGCGAGAAGAAGTTATGCTAGAAAGATAAGGGACGTTTCAGAACACGGTTGTTCTTTACTGGCGAACGGGAGCATGATGAACGCCAGTCATTGGGGGATGCAGACGAAGTAGAAGTGTTTACTCATGTTTGCGCCGCCTACGCCTAATCGTGTCAGTCGGGTCTTTCAAGGGTCTTAATTTCATAGCAAGATTCTAAGTCTCCCCCGATTCCAAGTGTTTGTCACGAGTTAGTTTTATATTTGCAGGACCTCTGCAGCTCAAGTCCAATAGGCTACTATATATCCATCATATCCTACATTAAGACACGTCACACCGCCACCTGGCGTTGACGTATGACGCGGTCCATAATCGCAGCTGTGTGGGGCCCGTTTGGGCGAAGATTATCGCCGTTCTTCTAACGTCAAGCAGGGTCTAAAAAAAAAAAACTAAATATGTCTCAACATCAGTATTCGAGAACGATACAGCAGTGCACTCACACAGCCCAAGCTGTCTTCTCCGAACCAGCGGACTTCAGCTGTAGATGAAGTGCCTGCCGTCATATCAGTAACCGGCGAAATGGCGGCCAAGTCGGACTCACCGCGAAATTCTGCGACATCTCGCCATCAAGCTGCTTGACTGTCGATGCTAGAACGTCCAGCTGAATGGTGTTCGAACGGACCAGTTCGTTAGACGACAGGAAGCATTCGTTGGACGAGAGGACGCAGGTGGTCTGAAATGAATGGGCAGATTCGAACGGAGGTCTCTCATTAGAAATATTTCACCCACGTATTAGTCAATGGAAACGACTCTCACACTCCACAACGACCTTTTTATGCACTTGTGAGCTGGTATAATGAAGTTTACTTAACATCACCCTCAACTCAAGGTCTACTATATCCCGCTGGGAAGTGGGCCACTTACACTAAGTCGGCAAAAGAAATGTCACATCAGTTTTTGGACTATATCTCAACATTGAGACAACATTTTTGGGTCAACTAAAGTGTAAGATCATGGAGAAGGAGCCTACGGACCGTTCTGTACAAGTGATAAGATCAAAATATATTGATGCGCCATCACTTGAGGCCGAATACGGAAAAAACCGGAAAACCGATTTTTTTTTCTCAAGCTAGGATTTTTTTGAGCACAAGCCGAAGCCATCAGATTGTAGGCTATGATGTTCTATACTATCCCACATTTTGAAATGTGCAAAATATACAGGGGATAGTGCGATATGTGGCCCGCAAAATGACCACTTTTATCTATTTTCAGCTGTTTTGGCCTGTTTTTGGCCATTTTTGGCCATTTATCGCCATTTTGGAGGCCACATAACTCACTATCCCCTGTATATTTTTGCACATTTCAAAATGTGGAATAGTATAGAACATTATAGCCTACAATCTGATGGCTTCGGCTTGTGCTCAAAAAAATCCTAGCTCAAGAAAAAAAAATCGGTTTTCCGGTTCTTTCCGTATTCGGCCTCAGGTGATGGCGCATCAATCTATTTTGATCTTATCACTTGTACAGAACGGTCCGTAGGCTCCTTCTCCATGATCCTACACTTTAGTTGACCCAAAAATGTTGTCTCAATGTTGAAATATAGTCCAAAAACTGATGTGACATTTCTTTTGCTGACTTAGTGTAAGAGCAATCAGTGAATATCAACATGCACACACCTTGAAAATGGGGTTTTGTGTGCCTGGAATCGAAGATAGGCATGCTATGGACCTGTAGAGCATATTTGGCCGATTTATGGTGGGGTGGTGTGGGCTTCAGTAATTTATTTTCGGCGGCAGTCCAAAAGGGGTAAATATCAGGAAGCAGACCAGGTGCCAAATTGTGTATTTCTGCCTGGATAACTGTAATGAAACTGCTTGTATATGTCATAGGGGAGCAAATGAACAGTCTAGTCTATTCAAATGATACATTACATGCATCTTATTGGTAGAAATAATTGCTTCTCCGACACACAGAATGACAAAAACCATGATGATTGAGGAATTTTGGGTCGTACACCCCTAAGGTGTAGTATGGGCCAAAAAATACGCCGGTGGTAGATTTATATGAGGGATCTGAAAGTTCCTGCAGCAGAATATCCACATCTAGATCTAGATGGGGTCCACAAAAAATCTCTAGATTTGGATGCTCGAAGATATCTGGTTTGAGACAATGCTGAACTCCCAGTACTGAATCTGATGCATAAATTATTGATGACTATTCCAAGTCCATTAATTTGGTCCTATGAATAGATATGCAACAGCGGCTATCCGTATCATTGAGGGTTTATTGACTGCAGAGCGGCCAATGCCGAGCACCCAGAAAGTCCAAGTGCGCTTGGATGAGAAGAAAGCTGAACAAAATCAAGCTGTTTCGGCGAAGAAAGCACATATTAAGGAATTCGACCCAAATGCGAACATAACGAGCCCAAAAGGTCGTAAATCGGTGAAGAACTCGTCGAGAATGAGACGACTGAAGTTGGCGCCAGTAAGCGGTGATGTTCACACGGCAATATTCGGCTGTCAAACATGCCATAACTTTCGAGCCGCATGGCATGCCGCCATCAAACTTTGCACAAACAAGGGTCTGAGGTCGTATTCCATCCCCCAATTACAAAGGCTGACATAAACCGACTGACAGGGCTACTATTGGCCAATGGCCCACTACTCGGGGGTGGCCCACTTCCCAGTGGGTAAGTAATAGTACTTTCTCCTCAGCATCCTGGACCTGCTCCAGGAGTCACATCAATGAAAGCAAGTGCTATATTCCACGCGAAGAGCTTTTTGCGTGCCTGGGATCTGGTATAAGGAAGTATAAACTATCAAAACCGTCGGGCGTGAATTTCCTCAAGATGTTCAACGTAGGCATTCTGTTTCGGGAATCACATCAATATTACCGACCGATAGCTAGAATTGTTTCGTGCCGAGCGAAAAATAAATAAAATAAAAAACAGAACTAGAAGCGATCATGTCTTCGGGTGGATTCTAACCGCCGTCACTTCCATTGAGGCTTCGTTCAACAGTTCAATGAACGGAAGTGAGTGTCATTGTCCACGAAGACTTTTCTACGTGACCATGAACTGGTATAAATTAGCAAGCTAATCACTGCGTTCCCTGGGCGCCGAGGCAGAGGCTGTGTCCCTGTGCCGAGCTGTGCCGAGAGCCGGAGGCAGACCCTGTGGCCATCACGTCGGTACAGGGCTGCACAGCTGTGCTGCCCTGTGCTGAACCCCTGCGGCGGCGATGGCCACAGACTCTGCCTCCCTCCCGCCAGGGCCGCCACGCACCACGGCAGAGCCCAAAGCTCAGCGCTGCCTCAGCTTCATCTGGAATTACTACTAGGCCACTATGCCCTGTATGTTACGGCTAATATCATATTAGCTTCATTCCATTTTTTTTTTTTTTTTTTTTTTTGGGAGCGTTTGGATAATACAACTCAGTCTGCACTGCATTCCAAGCGTATCCGCTGGTTTAATTGGTAGTTTCCAATAAAGCCGGGAATTTTGTCCTGGAGGAAATGCCGTTACGCACAGGTTTCAAGCCTTTGTGTGGGACTCTGGCCAGTAATTTAACCCATTCCAATTTTTCAAGTGTTGGGCCATATACCCACTAAAACCCCCTTCTGTTTTATCCAGTCATCCGGCAGGGAATCCTCATCAAGGAGCGTTCCGCTCCAAGTGTTAAGTACTAACTGTTTATTGGTTGCAAGACGGCCGAACCGGACTCGATCTGTGAGTAATTGATCTCTCTTCAGGGTCAGGTTCAGCATAGCTACCCATCGGTTATGTATTTCAGGCTCAGATGCTGTTTCAAACATTCTCTCATTCCGTAATTTCCAAATCAAGTGCATTGACGTCGAGACGGTGACTGTGAATAGACGGTTCTTAGCGGTTAAAATACGCCCTTTGCTTGATCTAAATCTTGGCAGACCACATCCGAGGAGTAGTTCCCAATTTAATTTAATCCAAGATGTATATCTAAGCCTCCAGAATTTTTCTGCAAGCCTCCATACCGGTTGAGCACTAGGAGCGTGGCATTCTAGCATGATGTGTTCGAGTGTTTCTGGGACCCGGCACGTTTGACATTGTCCAAATGTTTCAAAGTTGGGAATATGGTCCCAGTAATAGCCTACGCGGTAAATATCATGTATGCATTTCCATAAAAAATTACGGATTAGTCGGTGGATAGTGCTCGTTCTTGTTGACCTCCAGATAGCGCTCGTAGTAGGCTGGTATCCAAATTGTTCCTGGATACTGGACTGGATGCGGGCAAGATTGCACGTCGTTGACTTGCGTCGCGGTTGACTTCCCAAGGTCTGGATTATTTTGGTAAAAAGGCGCTGGTTTCCTTCTTTTAGCAGCATTCCCGGGGAAGTGAATTGAAGAGCGAGATGACGTTCTGACATTTGATCCGGAATTCCGCTTGACAGACTTTTCACATGACTACCGAATTTTTGCCTTCGAAGAACACACAACGTCTGTATCAACAAAGCGGCACAAGTCTCTAATTCCGGATCCAACAAACCTTGAAGTATTCCTACATGCGAAAATAATCAACCCCGGCGAAGCACATGCTCAGCTACTTGCACTGATTCTAATTCGAAAAAATCACGAGATCCAAATCAAAGACTCCTTGCTCCTCGCCTCAGATAATTTAGAGCTGTATCCCTCGTTTAATACAGCCATTTTAGGCGGCTTACTCCACGTTCTCCAGAACACTCTTCTACACGCTCCACTTATGATCAACTCCCGCTCAAAATTCCTTGGCAGTACCCTCGTAACAAACTGCACCAACAGCGAGAGAAACCTGCTCGACCCGAACTATCAGCTCATTAAATGTATCATCGCAGTATTGCAGGAGTGAACTGGGAGAACTTGCTTCAAGAATTCAAATATCAACCCAGCAATGGAACTGAAAACTCTGCAGGGCACACCAACGACCCTGGATACCCAAACTGACTTCATTCCAAAACTTTAAATTTGGCTTCGCCGCCGCTGACCCTGCACTTTGCGATCCCTTGTAATGCTGGCGGGTATAGTCGGGCATCTGGTAGGGCCAGCCGACCAAGGAGATGACTCTTGCCATCGATGACGATGGGTGTCGAGGAGAGGGTGAATCTGCAGGCCGATGAAGCGATGAAGCGGTACTACTAATATCGGCTCAGCCGCGGATCATCTGACATAATTGATGGGAACGTATACGTAGCCAAACATGCACAACAAGACGCGCAATACTTATTTACCGTCAAACTGTACTGTCTGGCATCTACCATGTTACTGTATGTGGGTATTTAAAAGGCAGACCCTGTCGCCATTGGATTGGCAGACCTGTGCGTCCATCTGTGCCGACGTGTGCCGCCCTATCGCAGCACAGCCTTTGCCTCGGCGGCCAGGGATCCGGAACGCAGTGAATGTGGATCGAAGCGCTGATAAAATCTACAAATAGCGTCAACGGATAACTATCGCGCCGTCGTATACCTGCAAGCGATAATATTTATCTCTGAACAGTTTCCACAATTGCTTGCTCCCAAGCGCCCCAGAAAACAGAACTCAAGAGAGCCATGTTCTGGGGAGCAATCAGACCGCCGTCTCTTCCATGCCTTTTTAAATTTGCCTGTCGAGGTCTTCAATGGATAGGTGCGAGTGCCATGCTCCGAGAGGTTGCGACGGCACCAGTTGCATAATAAATTGGCATGGCGGTCTTCCTCAAAATGGTGGCGTAGTCCCATCGGCCTGGTTCCCAGTATAGAGATGAATGTATACAAGTGTGAATAATAGATACGTGTGGAACAGAGCGGTAAATAAACTACGAGCCAAGAACGAGTGCTGCTACCGAGGCTGGTAGCTGGCTCGAATCCACTGGCATGAGTGCAGGAAAGAATCAGGCCTTAAGCCTCTTAAAAACTGGTTTTAGGGCCCTAAGGGCGAACACTGCACTACGAGGCCACACGGAAATCGGAATCCGGCATGGCGGTTTTTATTGTCCGAGATTGAAGCCTGCATGTCAAGTTGCCCCACCAAACCGCCTCGTAGCTTTTATCTGCCCGAATACTCCTAGTCCGAATAAGACGAGTGAAGTTTATTTTTTCCAAAGAAATAGATTCCTCTACACAAGCCGGGTAACGTGGAGTGGGGTGCCTTTTTTACCATTCCTCGTGACAGGAATAAGTGTGGTCGCGAAGCGCGGCTGAGCACAATCGTCCTCGGGCAAAGAGAACGAAAATTTGCTGACCAGCTCACAAATCAGCACCTGTATCTCCAACAATCTGTCGCCAACCAGGTATTATTGGTAAGATTGGGAGAAAATAAACCGCGAAGAGACGCACGCAAAACGCCATCTGCGGAGCACATCGGTGAGTGGTGTTCGTATAGAGAGAGTATACGGAATGACCTACCCGAGACAGGTGTGAGGTCCGTTGTAAAAGCTCAGCCTTGACAAGTATAGGGTCAATGTCTGAAACTATTTGTGACTCGAAAGACGAACAGATTTGAATATGGTCCGATGTGGGGAGCGTCGGCAGTGTAAGGTACCCCGTCTAACCATCGACTAGGCTTGAATTCATGGGCGTCGGGTCCCCAAATCGATTCGAGCCTACACGAGAGTGTGAATAGACTCCGTATGTACCGAAATGGATGAATACCTGTTGTAGGATCCGATGGCCACGTACATAACCTGGCCTTTTCGTATCGGCAGCTCGGCAATTTTTTCGCCGGAGGTAGTTGTGAGCCCAGATCACTGCGTTTCAAGGGCGGGTCGGCAGAGTCTGTTGACCTGGGCTGACGTCAGTGGATCTGTGCCGACCCGGCGCGGCAACCTCTGCCGAGCCTTGATTGGCAGAAGTGTGCCGACCTGGGTCGACACTCTGCCTACCCCTCTGCCGACGAGCTGCACACAAATATTTTGCGCCACTCCCAGCTTCCAGACTTCCACCAAAGCTGGTCCCTAGACCAATTTAGGTCCTCCAAATGCATTGAGAATAGTTGCGAGACGTAATTTCTTACGGCAGAAGCTTCCCGAAGTTCCAGAAGTTCGGGTCTGCCGAGCTCTGCCGACGGGGATCGGCAGAGTCTCTGCCGACGAGGCCTTGAAACGCAGTGATATGTGAGGGGGAGGGATGTATCTTCGAGCGCCATCATTTCAGTGAACGACCCAGCGGGATACATCCTGAGTGTTTCCTGGAAATTGATTGAGCCAGAGCATTCCGACGGCCGGAGAACCGAGCTCGTCGATAAATCCAACCTTGATGAACGCATTTAGGAGAGGAAGATTATCATAATTTCCCGATTCAATGGCGAGGCTTGAATTAATTTCAGCCCGTAGTCTAGCCTGGAAATCAGGATCTTTTGCCAATTCGCAAAGTGCGAATGCGAGCGTATTGGCCTGTCGTGCGTCAGTCAGTTAGCTCGCAATGGTTCATAGAGGAATATGGATGGCAGTCCTACAGTTGTATCCTGTCCAGCCAAAAGGAGGACGGCGGTCTGTGCAGCAACTTCAGCTTCACTCATACGGCTCCCCTTTTTGTCAGCGTTGTTTGGATGCACTGAAAAAAATAAAATAAAACAGTGAGGTGAAGAGCAAAGTAAATAAACTACAGAGCATGCTGTAGATATCGTCGTGAACTTCCAGCCCCTTCCTCGAGGCGTTGAGCTTCTCTTGGACCATCCGAGTGCCGAGCTCCTGCGTCAACTTTTGTGACGTTTGAAGCGCGATAGATACTTCAGTCCGGAAAGTTAGTGCCAGCTGAAAACACCACGACGGAAGGTATTTGATGAGCGAGACTGACAGCAGGTGGGCGGGGGATCCGACCGCGGCCATCATGCTGTCGACTTGTTAGACGTCCCGGAAGGCCTACGTGGACGGCGGTATGTACGAACAGTAGTTGACGATGATTCTCCACCAGTTCATAGCCCAAATCTTGCAGAGAGCAGCCAAACACGGCTTTGCACCGTTTATTTCAGTGCGAAACCCTCCAGCGCGCACGAGTTGATCTCCATACCTTTGCTTATCGCGCTCAAGGTGGCCGTGAAGAGCACCGGGGAAACGTCCACCGCAGATGCTGGACTAAGGGATGCTTCCAGATTAGATGTCAACTGCAACTGGTATGGTTGTCGTAATACGCTGTGGGCAAATATGGCGTACCATTGCGGCTGTTCGCTCGAATAAGGACAGGAGCTTTCGAACGGCGCTCGCAGAAAACACAGGATTTAGTGCTGACATTGATCTTGGTTTTTAAAATAAAATAAAATAAAATATGGCGCTACCTCGGAGAACCATCACATTCCCTTCCCCGAGCAGGGCCTTCACGCTGTTCTGTATGCCCGGCGGGCGCGCGAACAATGCACCGGAAAGAATGTGTTGAAGGGAACGCGGGTCAAACACGACGAGACGATCTTCCTGCAGAGGAGAACCTCGCCTCAACACCGCAGGAAGGAATTATAAGGAAAAGGACGGACCCCAAAGCAGCCCTTGATGCGGTACAGTGGTCCGTATTGCCTTTGCCACAGAAACTTGAACTCTCCCCAGGTCGTGGGGAGGTACAGCTGGAGCATGTTCCCTGGAGCGTGTCGGTGTGTGAGATGCAGGCATATGCAGCTGACTTACGCACCATAAACCCACGATGTAGCGTGCGGACCTGGAACGTGGGCTATCGACCTTCGGTGACGGGATATTGCCCTGCGAGTGAACGCGACAAACAGAAGGATAGCGGGTAAGATCACGGCGCAAGACATTGGGAGAGATAGAGCGAGAGAAGGGCCACGTCTGGGATCCAGACCGCGAACGGTTAAATGGCGGCTAAGAATAACGCGCGCAAACGCCGTCAAGACGTTTTTATGTCCGAGGTCAGCAAAGTCACAGGATCCCGCTATTTGCGGCACAACAAAACGGCGGGGAGACCGTCAGAAATCATCCAGTAGCGCATCTCCGCCGCCAGCACGGAATTACAACGTGCAAAAAAGCCTGTCGTGGAACCCTCGAATCACTGGTAGAACCCTCTTTAAAGGAAATATCATTAATATCGTTCCGTCAATCGACCAGTTAGTGCAAACACAAAGAAGTAAATAATATTGCACCGCCGATAAAGGAGAGCCTCCCCAGATGATTCCGGTCGCAGGTCACTCCGGCAGAACATCCAGCGGCGTCGGCGTCACTACTCCCTCCACCGCGCTGCTCCTTGACACACGTTCCACCCCACCCGCGTCCAGTCGGCCTCACGCGGCCGTGCCTGGGTCGAAACACAAGATGTATTAGTTAACGGAGTTGGATAACATGGAGGGAGTCAAACGAAGAACCGAAAGACGCATAGCAGGACGCAAAAAGACAGATAGACAATAACGGGAGAAGAAGACCGACTCATTTATCACACAAGCGCGCGCATCGAGAACAGTCCACGCAGTGTGCGCACCGATATTCCGCGACGAGCCCCTCCTCGGACAGCAGCGCCGCGACGGGCCGGGAAGACCATAAAGTGCTCGGGCGAAATCGCGTGTCTGCAGCGCAGACATATCAGTATACAGCATGGAAGGGAATAAATAAAAAAGCGTCACTCACGCCTCCCTCACAAGCGCTCCCGCACAACGTGCTTGTCGAAGTGCGCGGCGTCCGCCGCGTGCCCCGCGCCCTCCGCATGCCCCGGCTCCGCCCCCCTTACCACCTCCACCGCCCTCTCGCCACGTCAGCGCCCTCCGCCCCCTCACATGCGCTCCCGCACAGCGTGCTTGTCGACCCCCTCCATCTCCGCCGCGCTCGTCCTCACCCGCGAGCCCTACGAGCACCGCGCACTGGTGCAGCCGATTCTCCCAAAAGCTCTGCAGGGACCCGCAGTGCAGGTGCACGTTGCGCGCCGACCCGATGAGGCAGCGTCCCGCGTGCCGGGCACCCACAACCCGAGGGATCGTCGCGAGGTTGAGGGGCAGCACGTCGTCGTCGGCGCAGGCCGCACCCTCTGCCCCGCCCGCCCCATTTACCGCCCTGCACGCACCGCCCCGTATCGGATCTGCGTCATCCAGCACTCCCGCGTGCCACGAGCTGCCGCGCGCCACGCCTCCACGAGCCCCGGGACGTGCTGCGCCACCGCGGCCGCGATGCACCACTCTCCTTGCGTCCCCGCCTCCCCCACATCTACCTCCGCATCCGCCCCACCCCCCGCCTGCTCCCGCGCCAGCTCGTCGTCCGCCAGCGCGCGCAGCGCTGCAGCGTGGACCCCGGCGGTGAGGACGGCTTTCTGCAGCGTGGCGCGCCGGCGGGAGAGGCGTGCAGGATGGGGAGGAGGTGCGGGAGGGCTTTGTTGTAGGTTGTGGGGGTGGGTGAGCGAAGGATAGGGGAGGGGAGGGAAAGAACGGGGGTGGTGGATACGGAGGGCAAGAGAGGATGAGTGGTGGGTAGGGAGGGAGGCGCGGAGGCGTGTGTCCTGGGAGGGCGGTAGCGTCGACGAGTTTGTGCGGCGCTGCAAGGGGGAGAATGAGTACCACCCCATCTACATGCACACGTCCGCACGCGGATGGGCACGCAACACGGCGCGGGGATGGGACGCGGAAGCGAAAAGTAAGTGTAGGTTGGAGAGCGGTGGGTGGGCGGGGAGGGGAACGAATTTTGACGGAAGAAGCGAAGAACGGCGGCGCGAAAAAAACGAGAGGAACGACGACGACAAAAAAACGAGAGGAAGGAAGGAGAGGGAAGACGCACGCTTCGACGTGACGAGGTATGGGCTGTCCTTGATGCTGTACGAGGATGAGGCGCTTGGTGACGCTGTGGGGAGAGGTGGGTGAGCGAGCGAGTAACGACGAGGGGTGGGTGGGCGAGTAAGACGAGCGTGAGTGGATCATAAGTAAGACGAGGGATGGGCGAGCATGAGCGAGCGAGCAAGCACAAGGGGGAGGATAACGTCAATGGAATGAGCTTCAATGTCGGAGCACTCATAGTGGAGGACTTGAAGTAGAAGTGTTTACTCATGTTTGCGCCGCCTATTGGGGCGCGCGTGTTGTGTCTTTTTTCAAATGCAAAACTCATAGTAAGATTCCAAGTCTCCCCCGATTCCAAGTATTTGTCACGAGTTAGTTTTATATTTGCAGGACCTTTGCAATCGAAGTCCTATATAAAAATATATATATTCTAGCCTATATTAAGACACCGCCACTTGGCGTTGACACATAATCGCAGCTTACATAAGTTACTTTTTACGGACTCCTGTGGATGGTTGCATGACTGGTGGGATGGCCGGCAAGCGGCGAGGCACAAATCAAAACGCGCAGCGCGCTCGGACCGCGCTTCGCGCGGGCCCTCGCTGCGCTGCCATTTCTGATCGATCGGGGGTTGCCGGCTTATATAACGTCTTTTTTTGACAAAGTTGACCCCCATAAGACACAAAGTGTCAAAACAAGTTTTGATTTGTGAACAAGTAACTTATGTAAATTAACTTAGCCTGCGAAAATTAACTTATGTTAACTTGTGGCAGGCTACGTTAGTTTCGCAAGTACAGTTAAGTAAAAGTTCAAGTACAGTAAAGTTACGCACATGTAAGTTCCAATAAGTTCAGCAATGCTGAAACAAGTTAACAGCATGCTAATGTATATACTCCCCAAAGAACCGCTAGGAAGAGTCCCAGAGCCTTGTTCCGCCTCGAATGCCAGCTTAATGGGTGTCTGTTACCTGTGGAGCCTTCAGAGTCGATGCCGGCCTGTTGTCGTGACCAGCTGTCTGTTCAAGGCAAGTTAACATACTGTCACCTATTTTACTAGGTGTCGAGCTTCTTCCACAGTTTGTGAGAACCTATCACTGCCTTAACTTGCATTTTCCCACATAGCTGTGGCCGTGCCTGCAGGGAAGACGGGGAATTAACAGTGAATTTATAGATGAAATTTTTTCTCTTTTTCTTTCTCGTTATATTCAGGGATTTGTATGACCATTTAGTGACATTGTAGCGATCATACTTGATTTAAATACCTTCATACTCGAGTCCCCTGCACTCAAACTTCTGCTTGCCTCTGTGTACGCGAAAACTGAGGTGAGTGACTCCTATTCATACTTACTTACTTACTTACTTTTTTCAACTAGCAAACCTAGTTACTCTTGTTTAGGTGGATATAGAGTCTTCCACTTCTTTTCCAAGCTCGTTATTCTCCACACATACTTGCATCGATCCTCTCAAGATGACCTTCAGATATACTTCCTGGCCTACCGTTTCACCCCGACAGAGCTTCAGAATCTACCCGTTTGCAGCGGCAAAGAAGGGGGGGATAATTAGGCATTCAACAGTCCCAGAAATCGTTCTTCAGACTCCTGAGAGCGACCACGAGGGAATTCCCACACGCCTCCGCTGGTGCAAAATGCGGACTGTCCTGCACAAAACTGCCGCTGCGCGCATTCCGGCTAGTTTTGTGCTGGCCACAGCTTACCTCGATGGCCAGGAGTATAACTGGAACTCCACAGGTTCACCAACTACTATCAACTCACTTACAGCCATACTACTCGCTTATGAATTCAGTAGTCCTTTATCGGATCCTCCACCATCACAGACAAAGGCCATTAATCCCCTCTTACAATCTGGGCTCATGACGGAAGACATCCAAATGGGAGCCGTTGGGTGCAAGAGGAGGGTCCAGGAGAGGAGGGTGGCCCCGAAGTGCATCCTGCAGAGACGGTTAATGCTGCGGTTCGTGCGCGGCGAAGCACACGACCACGTAAGGTTGGAGAGTGACGTGAGATGTGTTATACGCTTGCGAGTTAGTAATATGTCTTGGTTTTGGCGATAATAGTTCATCAGAAATGGTTTACTGTCCACGTACTTGGCCTAACTTGGCCTAACTTAGGGAAACAGGTGAACTTGGCGGTAGTGATGGCATCTGATGGCATAAGTTAATTTGTCCGTGTTAACTTGATCTAACTTGGCAGGCAAGTTAACTTACGTACCTGATGTTAACTTTCCGTACCGTAAGTTAACTTGGTTAACTTGGTGTACCTGCAGTAAATTGAACTTGAATGTCTGTGTATTTGTTGATTTCTTTTGAACATACCTTGTATGTTTTCTGGTGGGCTTGCAATAATATCGAGCTTTGAAGGTGTTTATTGATAGGGCTGCCGCCCGTGCCAGTGACCGCCCCGGCCATGGAATCCCCAGGCTATCCACAGTACAGCACATGCTCTGCACGGCCATCGGAGAACTGTCTCGCCCTTCGTCGGGACGGCGCAGTTCCTGGCACGGCTGTAACGAGTACACGGTTGTCTTCAGATATCTCCATGGGCTATTCTATTCTTGATTTAATTGTGACTTGTAAGCCGCTATCGAATGTGTAGTAACGGTAGTTAGATTATTTGAATATAGTGAGGCTTTACCAGGATCCCGAGACTCCCAAGGCTGTCAAATGGCCCAGTAACGATGCCAAGAGCTTCCTTGGTTCTTACGGAGGCAAAACAGGTTAGCAAGCTAAGAGGCAATCACTGCTATAAGAATATTTTGGTTCAAACTGATGTCAAACACCACCAAGAACGTGATCAAATTTGGGAACACGAGCATGGTGAAGAAATGGTCGCATATATGTGGCAGAATCTGGCCTCAGTGTTGCCGAAAATACAAACCCGTTACGCGGCTGTGACACGCCAGTGTTTCAACGGGCCGTGAGGTTGGAATCCTGTGCCGTAGCCGTGCCGTTGTCAAGCAGAGATAATAGCTGACGGAACCAGCACGACACCTGTGGCACCGGTGCGGTCGAACCATGGTTACGGTCGTGGATGAGAGCCCTCCTGTTCAATAGGAACCTCTATAAAGAGGTGTAAGCCAATGAATATGGTTCGGAAATGATGGTGGCTTTGCGTATGCCAGCCATTCTTTATCCCGGGAGTGGGTGAGCCGCCAAGTAAAGCTAAGTTAGTTTTGGCACCCGTGGGAAAACTTAAGTTAACTTGCGGCACGCGTGCCGAAAGGGGCAAGTAAAGTACAAGTTAGTTTACATAAGTTACTTTTTACGGACTCCTGTGTGGGGCCTGTTGGGCGGGACTGTTGGGCATCTGTGCTGTCAAGGTCTAAAAAAAAAAGGCGTGTCCAAATGGGCTAAATGTAACTCAACATCAGTACTCGAGAACGATACAACAGTGCACTTACACAGCCCAAATTGCTTTCTCCGAACCAGCGGACCTCTTCAGCTGTAAATGCAGTGCCTGCGGTCAGATCAGTAACCGGCAAAATGGCGGCCAAGTTGGAACTCACCGCGAAATTCTGCGACATCTCGCCATCAAGTTGCTTGACTGTCGATGCCAGAACGTCCAGCTGAATGGTGTTCCAACGGACCAGTTCGTTAGACGACAGGAGGCATTTGTTGGACGAGAGGACGCAGGTGGTCTAAAATGAAATGAATATTGCATGGCTGGAGGAGTTACAGAGTGCACGCACCGTGAATAAACTCAGCGCCCTGTCCAGACCGGCATTCAACTGCGCAACTCGTTCTTTCTCTTGTGTGGCCAACATCCACGACATCGCGCGTCGGCGTTTATTGAGAAAAGTCAGGTGGGATGAACGTCTTCCAATGCCCTAAAAAATATTGAGGCTTTGACTGGAATCTTAAATATAATTCAAACGCACCCTCTCAGGATTTTCAACGCCTCTTCGTTTGTAGCCTGAACTACTCCGTTCTTCGAAGCTCGGTCAACGACGCAATTCGTTACGTTAATAGCGTGTTTCGCGAGTTCTTCGGCAGCGTCGCGGTTGGATTTCGCCGTCTGTGGGCTCGGTTAGTAGATCCATCAGGCCAAATGTATTTCCTCACCTTGGCCGTTTCACAGATCAATACCGCAATCCCAATGATCGGCTTCAGGAAATTGAGGGGCGGGGCCTCACATATAATCGTAGAGGCACGGAGGCTAACAGAAAGGATCTCCACGGCATTATCCGTGCGGGTGGGAATTGCGAGAGAAGATGGTTGTTCAGCGAGGCGCTTTATTCGTATATTTAAATTATGTCAATAGTCAGACATGCTGGGCCACGCACCATAGTTTTGAGCTGGTGTTTAAGCTCACTCTTCAGACGCGAAGATGTTATATGTCGTGAAAATAAATTCCCCCGCTTATTCATGGATATCTGCGCATTCTCGATATAGCGGCGGACGTTATCCAGAATGCTGCGACGAAAAATCAGCAATGAATCATGGGTAAGTCGAAGCAATTCCACTATACCTTTCGTACGCCTCCAAAAGAGCAAGGAATTCCTGTGGTACCGGTCCAACGGAGCTTCTGTTTAACAACCGTGCCGTCTCGTCTACGGCATAGAGTGCGAGCTTCAGCAATTTCCTGTCCGTGCTCTGTAATCCAGTCAGTACTGATGCTGGAGCGAACTTGTAAGACGTACCGAGCTCACCGCGCCGCATATTTCCAGCGCTGAGACCGCGATGGGTTGATAGACGCTCATCCGAGGGTTGGTCTGGCAGATAGTGCACCACTGGCGTGCGGTGGCTGAGGCTTCGGCGAGGCGGGATGGTGGAGGCATTCGTGCTGGGGAGCAAGACGAGGACGACGACAAGGTGGAGTCAAGAGGGAGGGAGGCGAAGGCGGGCAGTGCCAGGGCATAGGGCCTGCTACGAAAGGCGTCGACTGCTGTTGCGATTTTAGCGCGCGCTTATTCGTCATCATAATTGGATCCAAAATGTTGTGGCTCATTCGACAACGAGGTGAAAAGAGGGGGAGAAGCCAAGACGGGCAGGGAAAGCTGTCGAGTGCTGTTACTTTTGGCGCGCGCTTATTCGTTAGACATGGATCCCATGCCGCATGGATCATCCGAGACCGAAATGCAGTCAAGAAAACTGTGGTTTAAATTCCCAAGGATATGGACCAGCCAGATCCATGTAGATCGATCCCGTATGAGAACACGACATGAGCCTCGCAATGGCAAAATAAGCAAATGTCGAGAGCAAGCTGGGGTTCGAAGGTAGCCGTAGCGGTTGTATGACCTCGGATCTACTCGAAGACCACCGCGCTTCAAAGATTGGCGAGAGCGTCACTCTGAGATTGCCTGAAGATTTCAGGACTGTCAATGCGGGCCCAGACAGCCAAGGACTCCAGGAAGGAAGGATCATGGAGGGGTTTAGAATGCAGTGCGATGGTGTTCAAGTTGAAATTGCTGAAATTGAGAATAGCGCATGTAAGTAGATCCAACGGGGTTTGCGTCGAGTCTAAGACTAGGACGCCGTCGACGAGCTGGGGGAGAACACACTGACGGAGAAATCGCTTCCGGAGCTCATCCGCTACCTCCAGACGTTCAACGCCCAAAAAATCGCGGAGGCAGGCGGTCTTGCTGCTTGGAATGCGCTCTCAGCGATCGAGCAGGCTGAGCGCGACAAGAAGCTAATGGAGGAGATTGTTCAGACCATTGGCAAAGAGGAATATAACGCACTGCCTACCGACGACAAACGCGCCCTCGATCTCTTCTTCTGGGCTGGATGCTGCATGCATAAAGACGCCAACAGCTTCGAGGGGGGGAATACAGAGATGATGAAGACTTACGATGACGCTGACATCCCAGCACCGATTCTATTGGCGAACAAAGCCAACAGCGTCGCGTTAAAGCGCCTGCTGGAGCCTGGGACAAGGGTCCCCGATACCCTGACTGAGGACGAACAAAGAGCATTCGAAAATTCGACTCGTGGCGGCGCCAAACTCTGCGCAATTGCGGGCGCGATTCTGAACAACAAAGACGATAAAAAAGGCCAAGGGGATAAACACACCGACTTCATGTCCTTTCGCACTGGCAAAAAGCACGCGCGCTTCCCGGATACAAGCAATACTCGTTTTGCGAGCCATGGCCTGGCTGCAGCGGAGCTGGTCAAATATTTGGATGAGTACCGCGAGCTCATGGACATTATCGAGTACTCGAAGGCGCACCCCGGACTCACCAATATTGAGAAGAATGTGCGCGATGCTCTCGACGATATTCCGACAATAACGGAGCTCTGCGCGATGGTTTTGTATCAGCAAGCCGTCCAACAGCCCTACATACGAGTCGTCCGTGGTCCCGGAACGGAGGCGACGAATGCTTTGGACTTGGGGCCGCTTCATCTCGAAGTTCGCAAGCACATCGAGGAAATTCTCGAGAACCCCGAGCGCATTACGTCCACCAACATCTCCTATCTCACGGCTGCCTTGGATGCGCAACCATGGCAGGATCCTGCAGCAATTGAGGCAGTGGTTAAGCTCATGCCAACGCTTCCTCACCTCAAAGACGTGGTCCTCAGATTCTTTCGTGGATCGCTGACGACGTGGATTCGGTTCTCCGCCGAGTTTGCCCCGGGCGGCCTGATTGATGAGGCATCTGCCAGCGAACGTCAACTGGCATGGATGCCGGCAACGAATGATGCCAACGAGAGCTCTCTGGTTCAGTATCGCGTCAAAATGCGAGGCTCAGCAACACTCACACTTCATCAATTCAACGCGCTTGTGATGTATCAGCAAAACAATACCCAGGACTTCATGGACGCACTTTTCGAACCACCAGACTATTTATATGTCATGCGCTTAGCTCGGAAAGAGGACGCCAGTGGACTCGAGCGCCAACGGAAGGCAGAGCTTGCTGAATTTCAGATCAGATTTGCCACGCTGAAGAAGACGAAGGCACTCGCAAAGCACCAGAAGGACATGGATGATCTCCATGTCCTTGTGAAGCTGCCGCTCGTTTCATCGGTTGCCCAGATTTACGACACCACCCAGGGTCGGAATTTGACGGTGGCCAAGCTGAACCAGCAGCTGAATGCATTCCGCATGCGAGGAATACCGGATCTCAAGGTAAATAGCAAGTATGCTCGGAAGGCTGACAAACAAGCAGCTCTTGAAGCGGCACTCAAAAAATACCAGGCCAGCCCAGAGTTGTTCCAGATTCCCGACGCAATTCTTTTGAAGGTTTCGGGATCCAGCCGTGGGCCGGAAACACACGTTGTCGTCGATTGGGTTGAAGAGGAGGACGTGGAAATGGAAGATTAACATGTATATTGATCCTAGTAGTACACAAACTATTTTCTTTGCCTTGAGTTGTAGTAGAGACACCAAGAGAGCAAGAGGATGCTTAATTACAAGTTGAATCGTAAGTCGGCGCAATTTGATGGTGGCTGTACCATCGCATCAAGGCCATCACTCTAACCGGTTATGCCGACCACCAGAGTCTTGAGAGGAACAAGTGACGCAGCGTGTGACTCAGATTCGCGGTCCCGTGCGCACAAATACGTGCAAACATTAAGCAGGAAATCGAATTGTTTTGTTGAGCTCATAGGAGCCGTGAATAGCACAGAAGAAAATTCAATTCGAGTCAGCGATTTTTCCAACTCCGATGCCAGTGTTAACTGCAACTGTATGGAGGGATAAATATGTTAATGCACCGTTATTGTGCCGTCGAATAGCAAAACCAACGGTACCAGCAGCACACTTTCGGCCTGTACCGACTTTGAGATGGTCAGGTGCGGTTTTTTGCCAAATTTCCGAACCCTGAACCTAACCCTGGGTTCAGTTCGGGCATTTCTTCGAACCTCGAACCGCACCCGGGGTTCAAGTTCGTTCAGATTCAGAACCGGTGCGAACCCCAAGAAAAAACCCACGGCATAATTTTTGTAAATTTTTGCCTGTATGATGTCCTAGGTCATGCATATATTGCCGCTTCATCTGGATATTGCACTATCTCGAACTTAGGTCAATCCTGTTGTCATCACATGGCTCAGGCCCGAGTTGAACAGGCCTATAGGAATCAGGATACGAGCTACTAAGATGAAACGCGGTACCACTCTGCTAGTGAACCATATTGCGCTCATTCATTACATTCAACTCGTTTGCTTACGCCTCTAGGTGCCAGACACGGTAAATGGCAAGATCTAGTAAGACCGATCAAACAGGTCGCCTTCTCCTCAACCGCTCAGCGGGCCTTGACTATGACTCCAGAGTCTATTCAGCTGATTTATCCCTCGCCATACCTTGTTCAACTACATATCTGCCCACGCAACCACCAAAAAAAAGGCGATACAGTGTCTTGTCATGGCTCAGACCCGAATCGAACAGGGACTTTCTCATTGCGAGCGGAGTAATGAAGACAAAATGCAGGACCGCCCTGTTGCCGAGCTTGATTCTCCTCATTCTAAAGTGGGCTAGATTGCACTCTTTTCCCGCTGTCAAAGTTAAGAGAAAACAGAAGCCCCCGCAGGTTGCAGCTATAAAGAGGGGATGGCAGTGACTCGAGCCTGATCGATCTCCGAACGAAAAAAAAACCCCTAATAAACTCAGACACGAGTCGAAGTTTCCTAACCAACTTCGATACACGTAGGAAATGCCGGACCGTCCCGCTACAGAGCATTTCCACTCTTTCTACCTTGAGTAAACCTCTTCCTGTTCAGCCTGCATTAATTTATCTGCGTCAAGTTACTTCTTGCCGCACAACCTTAGAAACGACGGATCCACTGAGTCCTGGTCAACTGCAGACCTGTTTGTTAACAAACACCTTTTCAAGCACAGTGGTAGCGCAATAAAGGAATAAATACACGAGCTACATACTGGACATGACATACTGTGCACACCAAGAACAGGTGGGTCCAACAATTTGTGGAAAAGCTGAAGAGAAAGAACAGGACTGGGATACAAACCCTAACCATTCTAGAGCTGGACTGTGATTCAAACCAACACTCCTTGCCTTCCCTTATGCCTAACACCTTGTGCCTAACATCGCTTCCTTGAGCCAGTTTATCCTCTCCCTCATTCTCAACAATCTATGTCCCCTCCACTGGTACATTCAATTCTGAAAGTCATTGAAGTTGTTCCTTGTACTTGTCCAAGAGAGCAGAGTCAACCTCTGCCAGCTTTGCATCAATCTTGATTATATCCTTCATTTGGGAAGATCTGTTGAATAGAGGCCTTGCTGCCTTCCACAATTTGACTGCCTTCATGACCTCTCCACGATTATTCAATATATCACCAATGTGAACCATGCAATCTGCCCTCCAGCGATGGACATCCATGAATGTGAACCCAGCAAGAACAACATTGAAGACACTGAGTGCAGTTTCATTGTCCCCTTCAGCCGAAAAAATCTTGCCAAGGCATCGGAGTGCTTGCATTGTCTGGTGCTTGTCTTTGCACTTTGATGCCAGGCTAAGGAATACTCCCGCCCATCGGAGTGTAGTTGAGATGCTATTCATGCCAGTGGAATAATCTGCAAGCCTTTCAAGGCATAGGAGTGCCTGTTCTGTTGAGATATCCTGAGACTGTGTAAAACATTTTTCAAACATTTCCCTTGCAGCCCCATGAGGCCCATCTCGGAGACGGAGCTCTGCAGCCCCATAATCGGCTCCCAGACAAATCCTTCTAGCCCGTGTGGCATAGAATGCTTTCCCATGAAACTTGCAATTGTCCAGATTTTGGCGAACAATTTTTTGGTCAGCACCAGTAGCAATATCAATGCAAACAATGTTCAAATTTGCCAGGATGGCATCATGTGAAGTTGGCTGGCAACTAGATGCAATGGCAACTTGAAGTTTGCGAGACTCCAGATACTCGGATTTCAGGAGGTGTATCTCAGCCTGCTGACTAAGGATGTTAAACCCTAAGCCACTTTGTTGTTGACCACAAGCAGCCAATATGTCTCGGGAATTTTGCAGAAGATGTTGAGCATGCCGATAATTTGCCAATATTGTGTGACATCTTCCTTGAAGCCAGATAGACCATGCTTGTAAATAGATGTCTCCCATGTGTTCTGCATATTGATGTGCCTCCTTGGCATGTGAGAGTGCACTCAAGGGCTTTCCTATAGCAATCAAGATGCTGCATATGCTGTTTAAAACTTGGGAGCCAACAATGGTGGGGTATCCAATATTTTCTGCCAGAGAATGGGCTCTTTGATAATACTTGAGGGCTTTCACAGAATCTGACTTTGTGCTCCAGAAGTAAAGTCCCAGAGCACGGTACCATCTGGCTGGTGAGCTATTAGTTAGGTGAACACAAGGACGGTGATTGCATCATACCCTCTTCCAGTGGACCTTTTGATTGGAAATGCTGAGTGCCTAGGGTGATGTTGCTATTGAAATCCAGGTCAGGAAAATCATCAGAACTTTGCAATAGGTGAATGAGATATTCTCCAAAAATTGCATGGTCTTTCCAATAGAGCATTATCCCAGAAAGCTCGAGCAGAAGGGGTGAATATGTGTCTTGAACCCGACAACTGAATTGATTGAGAAACAGGATGCTCCTGAAATTCTGGACAATATCAGGCCCCTCTGATTCAAGCCCATCCCGGAGAACATCGGTGAAGTTACCCAAATTTTGCGAAATCTGGGGGATTATATCTGCTACATTGAGATTCTTGAATTGGTTCCAAAGATCAAGAATTTGATGGAAATGTTCTCGTAGTTTTAGCTTTAGGGAATTTGATGGAGGATGAGTATGGAGGATATGTTCTCGTATTGGAACCAGAACTTTGAGATGTTGATCTTGACCAACAAAAGCAAGGGCTGTTTGAATCAGAGTGGTCTTGCAGGCCAGAATGTCAGGGATTGGCAATTTGGCCCGCACCAAATCGGCATCTGCAAGCCCATCTGGCAGCATAGACAGAATACTGAGCAGCTGCTGCGCACCTGCGGTCATCCGGGAGCTTGTGTATGACAACATGATGGAGATATCTAGGCTTGATCTCTGATCATAACCTTCCGAAAGCATCCGAGTACTTTCCAGTTTCCACCGAGAAAGTGCCTGGGCACATCCCTCAGAACCAGCAACACTTGCAATGAGGCTGACTGCCAGTGGAAGATTTCCGGTCAGTTCAAGGAGTTCTTTGATGCTGGCATCATCGTGATCATCATCAGCAACCTCAATAAAGGTCTGCCGAGCAGCCACATAGGAAAGCGGCTCAAGAGGGGCCACAAAAGGCCTGGTCCATTTGACTTTGCTTGGGCGCTCAGCACCTCTGAGGGTGATCTACAACAAGTTCAAAATATTGTCAGAAAAACTCACAAAAATCACCCACTATGACACCCAAGTGGAGGACATCAGTTAGAAGAGATAGAAACTCTTCAACTTCGGAGCGGGATGCCAGGGATTCCCAACAAGTCTCCAGATTGTCAAGCACCAGAAGGGAAGGAGGAGCATGGGCAAAATAATGTGCAACCCGTTTTGTCAGGTTTGAGCCCTTCTCCAACCCAATATGATCTGCAATTGTTGCCGACAGCTCAGTGCAAGTGGGGATCGAGTGGCACGGAACAAAGTATCGATGTGAATACTTGGCTTCCACTTGTTGATTATGGAGGGCTGTGGTGGCAAGGCTGGTCTTCCCCATGCCACCTGCACCAAGGATAGCAATGCGGGCTGAATCTTGGATCAGGATATTCACCACATCCCGGAGCTCAGCTTCACGGCCATGGAAAATTTGTGGGCAGGGTGGAAGTAGACCAAAAGATACTGAACTGTTCAAGAATTTAGCAAGATTGATTCTGTTTTCAGTTTGACTTACCTATTGCCTAAGCTTGATAGAGTTCCTGCCACCTAATAAGCATGAGATAAAAATCTTAATTGTCATAATTTACCACTCACTGAGGAATGATCAGAACAGGTGAGGTCAGGATGAGTCTCCAAAAGGGCAACAAGTAGTTCATGTTGTTCCTTTGCATCCTTCTTCATTTGCCCCATTTGTGACCAGTTTGAATCTGTAACTTGAGCCTGTAATAAATGACAATGATTTGAATATGCAGTAAAATACAATTTATCTGACAAACCCTGAACAATTTAACCATCCTGCTGAGCTCTTGCTTGCATGTGTCCAATCTTTCTGCAGCCTCAGGCTGTCTAAAGAATCCCTTGATCTTTCCAAAAGTGCCCTTTTGTTGCCTGTTTATAACTGTGAACAACTTTTCAAGTTCCCTGGTGTAAAATATTAAATTAATAAAATGATGCTTTGAATGCCACTCACTCTGTGAATTTTGCAATGTCGTACAAGAGTGCCATTGGAAGGACACCCTTGATTTCTGAAGTTGAATGAAGCTGGACAATGATACACAGGATTTCATGAATCTGCTCTATAATCTCAACATTTTCTTCCCTATTTGATTTGGCCATCTAATTTTGTTAAATAGTGCCAAATGGCCAGAGGACTCGGCTGACCTCGATACCCTTCAAAATTGACAAGGCCACCGTGGCAGTTGAGTGAAGGAAAGGAACTTGAGCTGTATCTGCAATGTTCTTGGCAGTAGTCGCTGCCAGGATGGTATATTGGATAAGATTCTTGAAATTTGCTGTAGTAGGCATGGTGGGCATTGTTGACGGGAGGGGTGCCGGTCGTCTGGGCGTATATATCGGTTGCAGTGTTTCTCCGAGATCTATATCCATTCTCAGCATGATATGAATCATATCGACATCTACACTGCCAACCAGACCGTCACTGGAGACCAGTGGAATGTTGCAATCTGGGTGATACAGGTCAATTCACTGGATTTCCACAGATCGGCAAACCACTGGAGAGCAGTGAAAGCGTCGGCCCGGTGAAGCGACAGGAAATGGGCAAGGAAAATGCAGCAAAAGAGGATCGAACTTGTGACTAAAATAGTATCAAGCGGGAAGCGTATTATCCAACTGCACCATAATGGAATATAAGGACAGGTATGATTGAAGTGACACTATCGGTTGGATCACGGAGATATTAATGGATCATCGTCGCCTGGCAGTCGTTTGGAGGTTCCATGGCTGCAAAAATCAGCTGCAAAAATCTTGTAGCCAATAATCTCAGTTTTTATTTTCATTGGAATTTGCACCCTGCTTGGAGCCGCTCGGACATCCAACTTGCCTTTGAGCACCATGAACTACAGTTGATCATGATCATTGTTCTGGCAGATGCCATCAACCACGTGAGGTGTGCCAGTAGATTTCCAGTGCAACTCCCACTGGCATCCACCGGTTTGCCGATCTGTAGAATTCCAGTGGAAAAGAAAAAAAATCCCACAGATCAGACCTGTGCATTCCAGTGATTTCGTGTTCCACTGGTCTCCAGTGACGGTCTGGTTGGCAGTGTATTCCGCAGGTTCCGCACCGAAGATAAACCCTTTGTTCATCAACCGCCTGAGCTTCTTGCCGAGCACTGCCAGGAACCGGAACAGAAGAGGAGTTCCCCTCCCCCCCCCCAATCAATCTGAAACGGTCCAACGCCTCACTGGGAAAGTACGTAGAGAATGGGTACATCTGAGAAACAGCGGCATTCTGGGGGCCGAAAAAGCGCAATGCGGAAAAGACGGAGGTGGGACTACGGCATCGGAAGCCACGGCTGCCGACATGGCCAGCGAAACCGAGTACCATGCCCATGGAGGTCGGGTAATTATATATTCTGACACAATAGAGCATATTCGCACCGCCCAAAAGTTCTCAGATCTCAGCCATCACTTTTAAGCGAGAGCCTTGATTGATGTGACTTCGGTGACTGACTTGACTCTCGCCTTCAACTTTGTGCAACGCCTGCGAGAAATTTTCTACTGAAAAAATTTGGATTCAAGAATAGGAAAGGCACCGGCGGTCCGGGAATTTCCTTGGGCTGAAATGACCAAAAACCGCGCCTTTACTTCGTTTTTTGAATGTCACTTATTCCCTTTTGGGAGCCCCACTTTTCTGGCATCAAGCATCACTTTTAGATCAAAAGGCGATTTTGGAGGGTACGAATATGCTCTAATGTATATAGCTCATTATCCTTAGCGGCTGTGCCAAACTCATGCCCAACGCGAGTAATATTGTTCAGGCATTGCCGCGAGTTGTTTTTATTTTTTGCAGGATTTTTAGTCGGAGTCCTATATAAAAATATACCCATGGCCTAGCCAGCTGCCAGTTTGTAGCTTAAGTATTAAGACATAACGATAGGCACCGCCACGCTAATAAATTGACGGTAGCCGCGGCGTCAAGGCCTAAAAAAAAAAGCGGGGGTCCAATTGGGCTAAAGATGACTCAACAACAGCGTATTCGAGAACGATATAGCAGTGCACTTACACAGCCCAAGCTGTTTTCTCCGAACCAGCGGAGCTCTCCAGCTGTACATCTGGAAACGCGTTTTGGTCTGATAGAGGCCGGTTGGTGTGATAGATCACCGGCACACGTGGTAGTACGCGATAGTTGCCGGGCCTCTGTAGAGCTCCGTAGACCTGCCATTCCGAAGTAGCAACCTTCGTTCGGCTTTCCGGAGTCCTCTCGACCACCATGATCTATTTCTATTGTCTGCTCCGGTTGCCTCCGTCACCTCTGCCCACCCACTGAGGTGCTAGCAAGTGTCGGACCCCATCCCGACAACCATGACTTTAGCCTGATCGTCGTCGTAGAATTGGGGGAAGAGAAAAAAAAAAAAAAAAAAAACGAAAAAAAAGGCATCCATTTCAATTGGCACGCATCCAGCTCATTTCTGCTGCCTGCTGTGCAGTTTCACGTCACATAGTCATGGTATGAGCATGATATTTCAATGTACCCTACGCTGTTGTGTTATAACGTAACGTGCGGTCGTCGCTGCTGCCCGCGCCCTGCTTCCAATGCCCTGCACCAACGATTGGCACCGCCACTTCGCCGATTCTGATCCGAACACCAAAACTGGCAAGTCTTTGGTGCAAATACACACAAACGGGTACTCAGGCATTCCGTAAATCCAATGTATGTCATGCTGTCATGCATTCCGTACATCCCACGCAACCTGTCGACTCCCCCTGGCCCAAATACTTTTGCCTCGGCGGACTCCTACCCAGTCATGTTTACTTTGAAGTCAATGTTTGCGCATGAGAGAAATGAATGCAATTTTGTATAACAGACACACATAATATCTTGACAGATCTTTACATAGCCACGGCACACACTGTGCGGGACTGTGGCCATAGGATCAACGGAATTGAAGGCACGACGGGGCGTCTCACGCCAACGCAACAAAGAACTGATCTCGCATGTGAAGACAGACATGTCAATCACTTATGCAGAAGTTCAAATCGGCTTTCCGCCAAATACTCAATTTCCACCGACGATCCGTGACTCCACCGCCGCACTTCACAGAACCAGGATCATGCCACTTTGAGTCTGTCACCCGATTCTCAACCACAGCCACTTGGTGTATTTTCTAGGCCTTACACATGACAGTTGTGCCCGTGCAGCTCCTATAGTTCACTTGAAAGTTGAACCTGCTGCCAACGGGAAAAGTCTGGGCCAAAGATCTGATCAACGTTGTGAAGAGAATGCCATTCGAGCTTCCCAAACTATTTTTACCTGAGTCTACGATAATCGCGAAGATTCTCAAGTGGTAAAAAAGTCGGACTATGAAATGGTTGCAAGGTGAAATTATCTCCTCGGAAAAACTGTTACCCTCGCTGTCGTGAATCTCAAGAGGACAAAAGACTGGCCCAAATAGTCTCATACATGCGGCACTCTCTAATACTCGTGAAGTTGTTGCTCTCAACTCACTTGTTAGCCGTAGAGATTCTGTGCAATGTCGATCGCGCATTACCCAAAGTACCCCACGCTGTCATCTATCCCCGATATATTAGGCATTGCGTTAGTTGCTACATTTGTGCTCAAAGAATGGGCCCGAGCCAACGGACACACTCTCTACGTTGCCTGTGTTGATTTCACCAACGCTTTCCCATCAACGGATCAACCAACTCTTTGGTTAAAACTGTTCCGTTAGGGATGGGAGGTAAAATATTCGATTGGCTCCGCATGCTATACAAGAGAATGGCCTACTACGTGAGACACGGAGACATGCAATCTGACCAATTCAAGGCTCTCATTGGCCTCCTAACAGGAGATCCTGCCTCGCCTATCTTATGGAATATTTTTCTCTCTGATCTGGCAATGATGCCGGACTTTGAAGATGTCTTCCTAGCTGGCATTCGCATATCTATGTTAGCACAAGCAGATGACCTTATCTTGGCCTCTCTATCTGTTCGCGGACTGCGCTCAAAGCTGTCCTCTCTGGAAACCTGGTGTGCGAAGAACTTCATCCTCATCAACATGATCAAAACGATCATTTTGATCTTCGGCCGAAAAATTCTACCGCTTCCCCTCTTCCAAATGGGCGCAAATCAGCTTGAGATCAAAACAGAAGAGAAGTATGTGGGTGTCAATTTCCGCACGGACACACAGAATATATTTTCAGATCACTACATAGCCAAGGCACGCACTGCGCGGTATTGTGGCCATAGGATCATGGGAATTGAGGACATGACGGGGCGTCTCACGCCAAAGCAACACAAGGAACTATACATGGCCCGTATTGACTGCCACCTTATTCATGGGTGCGAGGTCTCGCCTGACAGTGAAGACGTACACGTCAATCACTTATGTAAAGTTCAAATCAGCTTCATCCGTCAAATGCTCAATCTACACCGCCGATCCATGATCGCACCGCTATTCACAGAAACAGGGGTCATGCCTCTCCGAGTCCGTCGCCTGATTCTCGACCTCAGCCACCTGGTGTACTTTCTAGGCCTTAAAATGATAGTTATGCCCGTGCAGCTCTGAATAGTTCAATTGAACTTGCTGCCGAGGGAAAGAAGTCTTGGGCCAAAGATCTCATCAAAGCTGCAACGAGATTGCCATTCGAGCTTCCCGAGCTAATTTTAACCAAGTCTACGACAATCGAAGAGATTGAGGAGTATTCTAAATTGGTAAAAAACTCGAACTTGAATTGGTTGCAAGGTGAAATCAACTCCTCGGAAAAACTCTATTTGTTACATGGCCGTCGTGGACCTCAAAAGGACAAAGGACCCGCCCAAATAGTCTCCTGCAAGCGGCACTACCTAATACTTGTGAAGACTCAGAAACACAGGGAGGCTCTGACCTCCCTGTTGCTTTCAACTCACTTGTTAGCTGTGGAGATCTTGCGCTACGTCGATCACGCATTACCAAAAGTACCCCGCGCAGATCGGGTGTGTAGATTCTGTAAATCTGAAGTTGAAACCCCTGAACATGCACTGATCACCTGTGTCTATTCGGACGCACTCGTAGATCTCCGCACAGCTTTTCTGGATAAACTCTTCAATGATTTACCTAATTTACGACACCAGATAGCCGAACTGTCCAACACGGAGTTCTTAAAAGCTATCATCTATCCCCGATCTACCATTGCGCTGGTTGCTAAATTTGCGTTTGATGTCCTCCAGATTTATTACGCCGTTCCTGTGTACCGTTTGAGTGAAAGCTAACCTGTCTAATTTGCTTCTTTGTATTCGTCTAGTCTTACCCCGGCGTGTGGAAACATAGCGACCGGGAGCTTTGGCTAGCAGGGTGCGGAGAGGTCCAGGGACGATAGTATACTTAGTGCCTGTATGCTGGGATACTTCCTGGAAACCGGCGTTCATGAGTTGGACCGTGCCGTGTAATACTACCTACCTACCTACCTACCCTGGAGAACCTCGCCGTCTACCACCCACCCGTGTAGAGCCGCCTAGATGTCTGCGCTCGGATGTGCTCTGACGTGGCGGCTCGGACTTGATGATTTCCCAAGTCATCGTGTTCGCTTACCACCCATCATTCTTCCCTTCCCCCACCATCCCTGCCTCTCGCCCTTCCAGATTCTCTCTCCCTGCGTCACCGACTATCCCCAAGCCTGCCTGATATCTCTTAGACTCTCTTCTGGGGCTTTGGATACCTAGTCTTTGTCAAAACCAGAAGGCTTGCTGCTCATCTTCTTCAAAGACTAAGATCAAGATGAACGCCGAAAAAAATCTCAAGTGTCAAGTTTCAAGCTGCATCCAAGCTCCAAGTAGTTCAAGATTCAATATTCTGATTTCTCACGTCACAGCTCTCGTCTTTTCCCTGTCGTTGCATCGTTCGGGCCAAGCAACGTGAGTTTCTGCAATTTTTTTTTTGTCCACAACTCACATTTATTTCGGGCAGGCAAGTCTGGACCAGACCGCCATCACGCTTCATGCCTGCCTTCCCCTCTCCCACGCCGCCCGAGCGTCCGCGAAGCTACGTACGGCATTGGCTCGCTTGTGATTCAGCGGCATTGGGTTAGTGGCGTGGGCTTAGTACCTCGTAGTGTAAAAGTGAAATCATTGGTTATTTTTTGGTTATTTTTGTCCCATATCGTGCCCGGAATAAGCAGCAATAATACATTTAAGGACATCCGAGCGAGCTCTTTGGTAGAACACGCTATCTATGTAGCTCTACTGAGCTCTACAAGTCTACGGATCTACGGATCTACGATGTCTATGATGATCTCAGTCTCCTACCCAGCCGCACGTTACGGGGTTGGGAATATACAGAGCAGTGGGACGCAAAGTGAGATCTGTAAGTAGGATAATTATAGAATTTTGATGTCGCATGATTATGTCAAAATTTAAACTCCGACCTTCGCTTAACCCAACCCCTCCACGGCGGCTGGCATTTAACACACGTAAACAACATAGCCACCCCCTGATCACTGCCATCAGTGGGCAATCCTTTCGTCAACAAAACCTCGTCGTGTCCCGCTCTGTCCTTGCTCAAGAGGAATTCATTGCCGCTGAATTCATTCTCACACTCCTGGAAAGGTCCTCTTTGCAAGACAATCCGTCTACTACGAACCTTAGCCCTATCATTGATGCCTTCTAGCAGAATTCAATGTCCTAGGCATCTACCTTTGTGTGGGCACAAAAAGTCATCCAAAAGAAAACCATCAAAGTTTTGTATGGCTCTATGCCATGAGCGGGACACGACGAGGTTTTATTGACGAAAGGATTGCCCGCTGATGGCAGTGATCAGGGGGTGGCTATGTTGTTTACGTGTGTTAAATGCCAGCCGCCGTGGAGGGGTTGGGTTAAGCGAAGGTCGGAGTTTAAATCTTGACATAATCATGCGACATCAAATTCTATAACTGTCCTACTTACAGATCTCACTTTGCGCCCCACTGCTCTGTATATTCCCAACCCCGTAACGTGCGGCTGGGTAGGAGACTGGAGCCATAGAGGCTATAGCCATGTCCCCCTCTATGATAGATCATCACAGTCTCCTACCCAGCCGCACGTTACGGGGTTGGGAATATACAGAGCAGTGGGGCGCAAAGTGAGATCTGTAAGTAGGACAGTTATAGAATTTGATGTCGCATGATTATGTCAAGATTTAAACTCCGACCTTCGCTTAACCCAACCCCTCCACGGCGGCTGGCATTTAACACACGTAAACAACATAGCCACCCCCTGATCACTGCCATCAGCGGGCAATCCTTTCGTCAATAAAACCTCGTCGTGTCCCGCTCATGGCATAGAGCCATACAAAACTTTGATGGTTTTCTTTTGGATGACTTTTTGTGCCCACACAAAGGTAGATGCCTAGGACATTGAATTCTGCTAGAAGGCATCAATGATAGGGCTAAGGTTCGTAGTAGACGGATTGTCTTGCAAAGAGGACCTTTCCAGGAGTGTGAGAATGAATTCAGCGGCAATGAATTCCTCTTGAGCAAGGACAGAGCGGGACACGACGAGGTTTTGTTGACGAAAGGATTGCCCACTGATGGCAGTGATCAGGGGGTGGCTATGTTGTTTACGTGTGTTAAATGCCAGCCGCCGTGGAGGGGTTGGGTTAAGCGAAGGTCGGAGTTTAAATTTTGACATAATCATGCGACATCAAAATTCTATAATTATCCTACTTACAGATCTCACTTTGCGTCCCACTGCTCTGTATATTCCCAACCCCGTAACGTGCGGCTGGGTAGGAGACTGCTATGGCTCTACAGGTCTCTATGTAGTACTATGTGGCAGTGTCTTGTTTTCCAGATGTAGATGCAGTGCCTGCCGTCATATTATTATCAGTAACCGGCGAAATGGCGGCCAGTGAATGAGAACTTGGACTCACCGCGAAATTCTGCGACACCTCCATCGAGCTGCTTGACTGTGGATGCCAGAACGTCCAGCTGAATGGTGTTCGAACGGACCAGTTCGTTAGACGAGCGAAGGCATTCGTTGGACGAGAGGCCGCATGTGGTCTGATGCACAATGAATATTACGTGGCTGGGGTTACAGCATACACGCACCGTGAATAGACTCAACGCCCTGTCCAGACCGGCGTTGAACTGTACAACTCGATCTTTCTCTTGTGCGGCTAACAGCCACGACGTCGCGCGCCGGCGTTCATTGAGAAATGTTAGGTATGAATGGAGGTCTTCCAATGCCCTAGAAAATATTCAGGCTTGAAGCTTAAATATAATTCAAACGCACCCTTTCAGACTGATGCATCAGCGCATCTTCGTTTGTATACGGAAATATTTCGTCCCTGAAAGCTCGTTCAACAATGCAATTCGTCACATTTGTAGCGTGTTTCGCGAGTTCGTCCGCGGCATCACAGTTGGATTTCACCGTCTGTGGGCTCAGTTAGCAGATCCATCGGGTCAAATATATTTACTCCCCTTGGCCGTTCCACAGATCAATGCTGCGATCCCGATGATGGGCTTCAGGAAATTGAGCGGCGGGGCCTCACATATTACCGTAGAGGCACAGAGGCTAACAGAAAGGATCTCCACGGGATTTTCCCCGCGAGTCGGAGGTGCGGGTTGGCCGCCGTGAAGCCGTATTTCTGTGTTTAGTTTCTCTCGATAATCGAACAGGCTGGGCCACATACCATGATTTTGAGCTGTTTTTAAGCTCATTCTTCAGACGCGAAGATATATGCCGTGAAAATAAATTCCCCGGCTTATTTTTCGATATCTGAGCATTTTCGATATGGCGGCGGATGTCATCCAGAATCCTGCAACGAAAACTCAGCAATGAGTCGACGATAACTCGAAGCGAGTCCCAGACTTTTCGTAGGTCTCCAAAAGAGCAAGGAATTTCTGTGGTACCGGCCCAACGGGGCTTCTATTTATTAACAGTGCCGTCTCGTCAACTGCATAGAGCGCGAGCTTAATCAATTTCGTGTCCGTGCTTTGTATATATTCCAGTCAGTACGGATGTTGAAACCGGGAAGTAAGCCGTACGGAGCGCACCACCGCGCAGATTTCCAGCGCTGAAACTGCGATGGGTTGATAGACACTCATCTTAGGGTTGGTCTGGCAGATACTGTACATCAACGATCAATTCGACAGGGGGGGTGACACGTGACCACAAATTCCAGTTCGACAATTCGACAACCGCAAAAATTGGCGTGACCGACCGGCAAATTTCGACAAATGGAGCTGAGAATTCGTCGAAATCGAGCTTTTTTGCGCGACCACGGCTGAGTTTGGTGTGACAAACCAAAAATTTAATTCGACAGAGCCCTGGGTGACGCGTGACAAGCACCAAATTTCGGCCTCAACAGACCCCCGCGTGACGCGTGACTGTCGAATTGATTATTAAAGTACAGTAGTGCACCACTGGTGTGCCTTGGCCAAGGCCTCGGCGAGGCGGGTTGGTGGAGGCATTGGAACAGAGGGGTAGGAGGACCACGACAAGGTGGATGGAGGGAGGGAGGGAGGCTAAGGCGGGCACTGCCAGGGCATGGGGTCTCCCGCGAAAGGCGTCGACTGCTGTTGCGTTTTTGGCGCGTGCTGATTCGTCACTATTGGATCTGAAATGTTGTGGCTTGCTTATTCGACGACAAGGTGGAGGAAGGAAGGACGAAAGCTTTCGAGTACTGTTGCTTTTGGCGCGCGCTTAGTCGTTAGACATGGATCCCAAGTCGCATGGATCATCTGAGACCGAAATGCAGCCAAGTAAATGTGGTTTAAATGCTCAAGGATAGGGACCAGCCAGATACATGTAGATCGATCCAGTGTGAGAACATAACTGGCATGAGCATCGCGATAGGGAGATAAGCAAGATTTCGAGAGCAAGCTGGGGTCCGCAGTTCTACGGCCCCAGAGACTCTCGCTTGATGACCGCCGTGCTTGAGAATTCGCAAGAGCGTCACTCAGATTGCCCGAAGATTTCATGACCCTGAGCCCAGCGACGCCGACTTGCGAATAAAGGACTCGTGGAAGGACCAGGATCATGTACGCATCCGGGCCCGGGGCATTTGCATTCAAGTCGAAATTACTGCGATTGAGTGTAGATCCAATGAGGTTTGCGAGTCTCGACTCTCGAGAGGGAACTCAAAGTTAAGGTGAGAGGCACCAGCAGAAGGCTAATTTAGACTTTAAACATAGCCTAACTTATAGAAAGCTGATATGTGCGCACACTACAACCTATGCATGTCATTGTGAACTGATTTTCTGCCAATCTTATTTCCTCTATCTCCTTCTTCCCAAGCTCCCTCGCTACAATTATCCCCGGCCGACATCAAGTACTGCAACTTGCTTCAGGAGGGTCCGAGCAAAGTAGACCTAAGGCGCACGTCTGTTAGCTGCTGCCTGGCTCAAATTAGAATCCTCTGCATCTGTACGCACACAAGGTCAGAAGGAAACTTGCGCTGATGCGTTTGTACGGGGAGCCCATTGTGGGACAAATGTTTCAAATATTAGGTTCGAGGTTGGTTGAGCGGCATGTATGGTTGGTTAAATACTTTCCCAGTGAGTGTTGGATATCTATATAAGGCTATATGGCTTTGATTCCAACATTATTCCAGGAACGTTGTTCCTGGCGACGTCCTCTATGAATAGCGTACTCGGCCGTAATAATCGTATCTTTCTATCTATGGTTTTGATATATTGAAGCGGTATCACAATTCATATCTTTCGTAGCTTGTCCGGTATTGCGGCACAGCTGCCGTTGTTGAATTCTCAAGACTTGTAGCCTTTAGAGAGTGCGCATTCAACGTATCTGAATCTATTTTGCTAGAAGAGACTCCGGAGAATCGTTAAGGCACCAACAGCTAATGGCCGAGACAAGCGGGAAACCCGCCAGCGCGAACCTTTCCCGAATCTCCAAGCGATGTGTTCCAAGAATACAGTATTACCTGTATTTTAAGCAGATCCCACAAATCAGTGTGTGCCTTTTTTCAGTCACCCCAATCCAGCAGTTCTTTCTCGGCCACATTCCCACCTCTGCTCCAAGCCTCCGGCATTCCCCTTTTCTTAACTCGTCGGACCTTTCCCTTGGGCTGTGATGATCGATTATCTGGACGGTTTATTTCAAGTCACCGATCAGCCGCTCAACATCCGTTCAAAAGGCAGAGCCTTGCTTCCCACCTTAGTTTCACCGCCCCTCTTCCCCTCCCTCCTGATTGCACGGGCCCGTCTCGTGAGTACTTTTGCTGCATCGTCCCAGAGCGATCACCTCAATGCATGCAGCATCGCTCGCAAGCTTCGACTTGAAGGCCCCGGATTGCGTCTCATTGCGTTCCCTGGGCTAGGGCGCTGTTTATAATTCGTCAGGCATATATTAACAGTTTATAATTTTGGTTTATAAACAGGGCATTTATAAACCGGTTTATAAACACCTGGTCCCAAATCGGCTAAAAACGAGTGATCCCACCTCTCCTGCCCACGTAAGGTCCCCAGCCGCTCTTCTACTATCCTACGCACCGGCTGCTGCCCGCCCTGACCAGTCTGAAATACTTCCGATCTCGTTTGCGCCCGCGATCGGCTTATCCGAGAGCACATCACGGAAAAAGGGCATCGTGATGTCCACGCCGTCGCGCTGGAAGTCGATTGTCGTATCGTGCGGAAGAGGTTTTACGTGGGATCCAGAAAAAACCCCTATAAATACATATCACCGCTTGGTCCATCTATCATTTCTTCATATTTAAAAACCGGTACTTTGGACCCGACGATATATAAACCGGTTTATAAACCGGTGTTTAAAACAATGTTTACAAACCGGACTAATAAACACCTGGGCACCGAGGCAAACACTACGTTCCCTGCCTTTCTAGGCAGGCCCTATGGCTAGCCTGTTAAACATATCTAGGCAGAGCACTATGGCTAGTCCGCCTAGACAGAGCCTTTTTAGGTATGCGAAGGTGTGTCTAGCTATATGTAGGTCTTTGTATGTCCTTTTAGTTGAGTGTACATCTGCGTAACTATTTCTAGCCGCCTACGCAGAGCTGAAATAGCCCATAGGTGTCATCGAAATCCGGGTTATAGTACGGCTGTGACCGCGAGTTGCATGGAGCGTCGCCTCGAAATATCGCAAGTAAGGACTGGATGTCAAGTGAAAACAGCGAGAGTGGGACACGCTAAGATGACCTTCCACCCACCGAGGCCGTCTGCGGCACGGCTCATAACAAATCTTGAGCTTAAACCTGATTGTCTAAAAATAAAACTCAGTTGACGTTAATTGAGTTGATTTCAACCAGTTTATTGCTTTCCAAACTCGGGGCGGCCATACAGTCTACGCCTAGAGGGACTATGTCGACCCAGGATCAGGTACATTGAGCTCTGTTCATCTACACAGAGGTCTGCCTAGACGGCTAGGCAGGGACTAGCTTAAGCTTCGCTCACATACCCAAATTTGTGCGTAGTTGGCCTAGCCAGGGCCTGCCTAGCCGCCTACGCAGACCTACCTGAAGCTTCACTCAGATAGCCAAGCTCTGCCTAGGAGGTAGCGGAACGTAGTGAAAGGTCTGCGGCCCTGTGCTGAGGTGTGCCGAGAGGCCGAGGCAGGCCACGTAGCGATGACGGCGACACATCTCGGCAGACCTCGGCACAGCCTGTGCGGCCGACACACCTAAGGTTACCAAAATAAGGGTCGACCCAAGTTGATCTCGAACAGTAAAAAATAGAATTAAACTAAAGGTGCATTGAAATTGGAACCTATTGTCATAGTTTCAGTTCCAATTTTGGTGCGATCAAAATGAGCTGGAATAAAATTAAGTTTCAGTCGCACTGGAATTGGAGCCGAAATTTTGAGAATAGGTTCCGATTTCAATGCACCTATAGTTTAATTCCATTTTTTACTGTTCGAGATCAATTTAAGCTGAGCTTTATTTTGGTAATCTTAGGTGTGTGGCCAGTGGGTGGCGCAAAATGTCGGCCTTGTCAACCTGCACCTAAGATTACCAAAATAAGGCTCAACCTAAGTTGATCTCGAACAGCAAAAAAGGGAATTAAACTAGAGGTGCATTGAAATCGGAACCCATTCTCATAGTTTCAGTTCCAATTTTGGTGTGACCGAAAGGAGCTGGAATAAAATTAAGTTTCGGCCGCACCGAAATTGGAACTGCAACTATGAAAATAGGTTCCAATTTTAGTGCACCTTTAGTTTAATTCCATTTTTTACTGTTCAAGATCAACTTAGGTTGATCCTTGTTTTGGTAATCTTAAGTGTGCGAGACCTCACTAAGTTACTTATGAAAATTAACTTGGCCCTACAAATTTAACTTTACTTTACTTTTGGCAGGCTAAGTACTTTTGTCAAGTAAAGTAAAGTACAAGTACCCGTTAAGTAACGCAACGTACAGCAAAATGACAGTTAAGTAGAGCAAAGTAACAGTAAGTATATTCAAGAACCATTTTAAGGGCTCAACGACACGGGTAAGTAAATCATAAAACATATAAGTGATGTTGGCACCATTCTTAAGCCCGCTCTTCGACTCTGGACCTAGCAAGTGCCCGTAACGTAAAAGTACAAGGTAAATTCCACATAGTGCCTTCAAGTACAGCCAAGTACATTCAAGTATCGAAAGCAGTTGAATTAACATCACAACGGCTAGGTATCATAATGTCTTTTAATTTATTCCATTTAACGTGTGCGCGGGCCCTAGGTATCAGCAAGCAGTTCTTTTCAACGGAGACCCACAAATTGATTTGACGACAGCTTGTCGAAAAGGAACGCATTGAGCCTAATTTATATCCCATGCGGACCCCTGCGCCGCAGCGGGGAGAGCTGCGGCACGGTGTGCGGGATCTCAATGGCGCCATCGCTTTCGGCCTCATTGTACAGGTGATGGCCGAAGTTAACGAATATATTATACATCTCCTCAAGAGAAGGGTTAATATCTCCCCACATATCTCCCCATGGAGAGACTCAGAGGCTCTCCGCAAGATTCGCTGTACGATGAAGGAAATGTTCAGGGGCACAAGTTGTTTGTAATCTTTAAAATTTAGAATAAAGCAGCCTTACGGCCATGGATCATGGACGACTCTAGCAGGAAATTCGTGCAGTAATATAAAAGAACTGCTGTCTGGACATAAACTCACCGTAACCTACGGTAACTGACGTGCACCGTCACAAACAAGCGAATTCTCGCTTAATTGAATGGGTGCGCAGTCGAACAGCACTTCAAAAGCTGCAGAAAACTTACCGTAACGGATCTCTGATGGCGCCGCGATACCTGGTCGTCGGCTGATCTGATGGGTGATCGAAACCCATATCGGGCTTCTTACCCCGCGGCTCGCTTACGTTGCGGGCTGCGCGATCACGTGCTCTGTCACGTCCCCTCGACGCCTGAGTTCTGCCCGTCTCATGGTTCAGTCTGAAGTGGGACATAACTATCAACTTATTAATGCTTCTTTTAATGTACGAGAAGAACATAGTGGATGATGGAGTAGAACTATGAGGAAAAATACAGATTCAATCAGCGACCACGTAAGGGTGGGGACAGACCGGGAGTTCGGGCGGATGGGCTCGCCCGCGGCGTGCGGGCGTGCCGTACACACCGGCTGCACATGCCCCGCAAGAATCTACTCAGTACTGTATGAACTCTTCGTGGAGTATGGCACTCGCTTCCGTTCATAGAACCGTCGAACGAGGACTTAATGGAAATGACGGCCGTTCGAATCCGCCCGAAGACATAGTCCAGTTCCGGTCAAGGTAGTTTCATTTTTTTTTTGGCCCTTGCCAATTAATATTTCTAATTTATACTTCGTGATTAGAATCAGATCACAGGTATACCAACAAGTCTTCGTGGAATAGGGCACTAACTTTCATTCATTGAACCGTTGAACCAGGACTTAATGGAAGAGACGGCGGTTCAATTCCGCCTGAAGACATGGCATCACGGATTTGCTATCTCTTTGTGAAACTGTTAGTTTCTTTTCTGCACTCATGCCAGTGGATTTGAGCCAGCCACCAGCACCTCGGTATCAGCATTCGTTCTTGGCTCGTAGTCTATTTACAGTGCCTGTTCCGCGCCTATCTGTTATTCACACTCGGATACATGCATCTCTATATTGTGAGCCAGCCCGACGGGACTACGCCCCCATTTTGAGAAAGACCGCCGTCCCAGTTTATTATGCAACTGGTGCCGTCACAATCTCTCGGAGCATGGCACTCGTGTCTATTCATTGAAGGCGCCGACAAGAAAAATGAAAAAGGCATGGAAGAGACAGCGGTCTGATTGCTCCCCAGAGCATGGCCCTCTTGAATTGTGTTTGTTGGGGCGCTCGGGAGCAAACAATTGTGGAAATTGTTCAGAGGTAAATATTATCGCTTGGAGGTATACGATGGCCGGATAGTTATCCGTTGACGGTATTTTAGCCACATTAGCTTGCTAAGTTCATAGTCACGCAGAAAAGTTTTTGTGGACTATGGCACTCACTTCCGTTCATTGAACTGTCGAACGAAGCCTCAATGGAAGTGACGGCGGTTCGAACCCGAAGACATGTTCGCTTCTACTTTTGTTCTTTTTTCGCTCGGCGCGAAGCAGTTCTAGACATCAGTCGGTAATATTAATGTGATTCCCGGAATAGAATGTTGAAGAGCGAGTAGGTCCCACTGTGGGTCGCGAGGGTACCTGAATTTCCCCGAATAAAGTCATTACAACTTGCGCTGAATTTACCCTCTAAACGTACTGGATTTCAGGTTGAAATTGTGAGTTTCAGGTATTTAGGTTTCAGGTAGAAAAGGAAAGATCCCAGGGGGTCAGTTCACCATGTTTTGACCTGATTTTCAACGTAGATCATGGGGAATATCGTTTGCGGCCACTGAATCCGGCCCATTTTGGGTGCTTTTTCATGCCAAAATACAGTGAAACTCAATGATATTTGAGGTGAAATCTACACATATACGTGCTACATACTACGGTACACTAATAATCCCCACTGACGCTTGCCCCGCTGGAATCCAGCCTAATTCCACCACTCCTGTGCACTTCCCGGTACCGCAGAACTGAAAATAAGTTAGCAGGGACTATGAGTACAGCTATAAGGAGCGCACTCTTAAGCCATAGAAAAGATTGCACCTAAGCCGACCCGTGTTGAGTAGGAGGAGCACATCTGAGCGGCGACATACCATAAACATGCATGCTGGGCTCTATCAAGCGGAAGTGGGTCGATGAAGAGAGCTCTGGGTAGTGGAGGACGGCGCTTGAGTTCTGGTAATCATCCGAGGGCGAAGTAACTTACCGAGAAGGAGGTCGGTCAAGAGGGGAGTCAGGGGACAGTGCTGCGGGGTGAACCAGTGTCAGCAGCGAGCTACGGACGAGCGGCGGTGATGAACGGGGGCGACGATGAGAGTGTAGGGCAACAGCGTCGAAAGGATGGTGGTGGTTCGAGTGAGAGAGCTGCGGAGTGGAGCGAGTGGAGCCAGTGTTTGTTTCGGTGAAGTAATGACATCATTCTTACGTTGAACCCGTTCGCAGCCAAAGAACAACCTAGGACAACTTCCTGTGGGCATCTTCGAGCATGGAAACAGCTTGGGCGAGGCGGAGGAGAACATCGGCCAACACTGATATTACTTCCCTAAATCAACCCTAAATTCAGCATTTTTTCACCTGAATTTTTTCACCGCATATGACCTTGAATTTCCCCCAATTGGAACCACGTAGAATGCAAGTACCTGAATACAAAAGTACCTGAAATTATTTTCAGCTTATTTCGTGGTGAATTGTGAAAGTCAGGGACCTGTTCGGGGAAATTCAGGGGGTTCTCTGACCACAGTGTCCTACGTTGAGTATCTTGAAAGAATTCATGCCCGGATAATTTATACTTCGTTATACCAGGTCACAGGTACGCAGGAAGGTCTTCGCGTGGAGTATTTCACTCGCTTTCATTGATATGATTCCTGGAACAGGTCCAGAATGCTGAGGAACAAGTAGGGCAGTGATATCAGTTGATAATATCAATTGTGTCTTTACTTAAGAACAACTTTATGTTAATTTTCTTTCTATCATCAACACTTGTAGTCCAGTGTAAACTAACAAACCAGTATTCATTCTAGGCAGAATGAAATAGAGCGAGCCAGAATGAAACTTACACAAAGTAGAATCAATTTTGTGGTGCAAGGCGGAATGAATCTAAATCGAATGATAAGCCGGTGTCAATGCAGAATGAAACTTCCGCAGAGTGGACTTACTCAGAAGCGAAATTAATTTTGTGGAAGGCAGAATGAATCTGAACTGAAGGATGAATTCGTACCGACACAGACTGTTACTCAGAATGAAAGTTACATGTGGCGGAATTAATTTTGCGTTGAGGGAATTTTGGTGCCAGTGGAATTTGCAAGAGAGAGGGAAAGCCGAATCAGCTTCGACCTCAGATTGAGATTCATAATTAAACTTACAAGTACAAGCGGAATTAATTTTCCTGGCGCTCGGTCCAGTGCAAGAGTGCCACTTACTTGGTCACAAAGAAAAAGTGCTGCGCAACAGGACTTTCTTGCAGGCAGTGAGACGGAGTCACAAAAGCGGCTCACATGAAGTAAGCCGGTTTGAAGTCTTACGCGAAGTGAGGTTGCTGGTGTAGTGTGGCGTGGTCCATTTGTGCCACATTGGTATTTCTTTTCCTTCCATTATTCCTCGGACTGCCCTAGGAATGTGTTCGGAGCGATCCGGCGACTATTATTCATGCTGTGCCCCTGGGCCTCTTGTGCTGTTAAGCTCTTGACCATTTCTTTGCATTGCATTTGTCTACATATTCAGCAATTTTTCTGTCCTTCAATTGGGCGTTTGAGGTTTTTATCCGGTTCAATGTTCGCCTACTTGTGCCAAGTGGCCCTGATTTAATGCCTTCCCCTCATTTCAATTGGCTTCTTAATCAACTCTGCATGGCCCGATTACGGAGAACTTATTTTTCTTTATTCTCCCGCACGTTCTGCATTCGAAGTTACTTTGCACAATGGTTGATAATGCCAGTTCCAGTGTCTGCTTTGCCAACAATCATTGCTTCTTGTGCATTATTAGTTTCATTTATTCATGCCTTCACTTCGTTTTCTGATTTCTACGAATCATGCCTTTGCATTACCCTTCAGCACTAATATTTTACTAGGAATTTGTTTCACAATTGATAACTTCTGTTGTCATTCACATTGACAATATTTCCATATCTTCGTCATTGGCGGCAGGTATAGGCTTTTGCCTGGTTGCTTCCTGTTCGTCATGCATCAACATTATCTACTGATACTCTACAGAATTCATCGCTGTACAATCTGTATCTGCTTCTCGACATTTAAACATTCAACTCCATTTGTTGCTTTTTGCAATGCTGCCGCCTTCGACGATTCGTGTGGCCTGGTCACCTTCCTCGCGCAAATATGTTCCTACTTCTAGCCGCATTCTAAGGTCTTGTCACTTCCTTGTTCTTTATAGTTGACAAGCTCCTTGCACCAGATGGCACGGAATTCTTCCGTGCATATTTCCGCATTCATCGTTCAAGGACGACATATTTCTTTCATCGGTCATGTGTTAAATAAATAAATAATTCATCGCTTCTTTCCGAACGGAATTCTTCCTGGCATTTTCATCTTCCCATGGTTTGACTGCACCATTCAGACGCACATGTTACCAATGGTCTTGCCTTGAGAACTGCTCGGATCACTCGTTACTCGGAGTATCAACGCATGAAGCCAAGTGATCAGCTTCTTCCTAATTCTATTCGTTCGCGAGTTTTCTTTTCTTCATCGCTCATCGACTTAATCTCTTGGAATTCCCTTCTTCCTGTTGCGGCAAGTATCGGGGTTGGATTTCCAATTCTTCCTGTTATCACTCCTTCCTGCTCCCATTGTTATTAAGTTAATTGTCTCGGTTTCCAACACCATGAGTTCACCAATGGGGAACCTGCTAAAAAATGAACTGAACTGACACCCGGTGGACTTCTTCCATATTAACTCTGCATTCCCTGTTGTTGTGGTCTAGTGCTCATCCAGAAGCTTCACTCACAGAGCACCCAGAAACCACAGGCTTTCGGGGCTCCTCTTCCCAAACGACTTCTTTTCATGACACTCGCGCCTCATAGGCGGCGCAAACATGAGTAAACACTTCTGCTTGTGCTCGTCTGTTGTGCTCCGGCCCATTCTACACATCACATTACTCCAGCCCGCCCAGGTCCTGGATCTGTGTATCCCCCGGAAGATTTATACAATAAAATGACTAGCGTTCATCAAGCTCCCGTTCGCCAGCAAAGAACGAGATGATGCCTACACGCAGCTGGAGAGTGAGGGTGATGGCACCGATGGGAAGGAGGTCCTACAGCGCTTCGTCGACGCAGAGAACTGCGACAGCTGGTCGCAGGACATGTCGCGGCGCTACCTGGACGACGGTCAGTTGCGGTTATCATTTTTAATATATATCTACCCCATTCGACGTCCCATTGATGTTGTTCGCCGGTCGTTCATTCACCGTCGCTCATTCGTTCGCTCGCTCGTCCACTCACCCCTTGCCTTCCTTATCATCCCCTCACCCTCGTCTTACTTGTAACCAACCCACCCTCGTGCTTCCTTGCTCGCTCGCTCCCCACAGCGTCAACAAGCGCCTCATCGCTGCCGGCCACGCGCCCGAGGGCTTGTACAGTATCATGGACAGCCCGTACCTCGACAAGATCCCGCGCCTCACGTCGAAGCGTACGTCGTCTTTCCTTCCTCTTCTTCCTCTCGTTTGTTTGTCGTCGTCGTTCCTCTTCTTTTTTTTCGCGTCGTCGTTCTTCGATTTTTCCACCACCGCTCTCCTTCCTACGCTTACTTTTCGCTTCCGCGTCCCTCCCTCCCTCATTTCATCGCCGCGTCCCGGCTTGTTCGCGGTGTGCTTATCCTGCGTGCCCATCCGCGTGCGGACGTGTGCATGTAGATGAGGGATACTCATTCTCCGCCGCGCAGACTCGTCGACGCTCCGCCCTCCCACGCACGCACGCCTCTCCCTCCCTACTTACCGGCCCGTTCTTTCCTCCCTTCCCCTCCCCTATCGTTCGCTCACCCCACCCCCAGCTCATGCACCTCCTCCCCATCCTGCATGCCGCACACTCCGTCGCTGCAGAAGGCCATCCTCACTGGTGCGTCGGAGTACTAACCGCCGGGGTACACGTTGCAGCGGTGGACGACGAGCTGGCGCGGGAGGAGGCTGGGGGTGCGGCGGATGGAGAGGCAGATGTGGAGGAGGCGGGGCGCAAGGGTCGCAGCACATTCCGGGGCTCGTGGAGGCGTGGCGCGCGGGAGTGCTGGGGGACGTGGATTTGGTGCGGGGCGGTGCGTGCGGGGATGCGGATGCGGATGTGGGCGGGGCGGGGGGTGCGCGACGACGATGTGCTGCGCCTCGACCTCGTGACGAGCGTGCCTCGTGTCGAGGGCGGAAGGACAGGGCGTGGGTGTGCACGGCGCACTTCGACAAGGGAGGCGTGAGTAGCGCTTTTTTATTTATTACCTTCCGCGCTGATGTGTGCTGATATATATTTCCGCGCTGCAGACACCCAACGGTCCAAGACGAGCCTTTATGTTCTTCCCCGGCGCGTCGCGGCGCTGCTGTCCGAGGAGGGGCTCGGCTCGTCGCGGAATATTCGGTGCGCGCACTGCGTGGACTGTTCTCGATGCGCGGCACGTTTGTGATAAGTGAGTATGGTCTTTTTTCCTCTCTCTTGAAGGTGCTGAGCGCACTTGTGTATGACCCGGCGTGTCTGTACGTTCTCTTCGATCCGGGCACGCCCGTCGTGCTCGTGGGGTACTCGGACGACGCCGGTGGTCGCAAGAACGAGCTGAAGAACATATTCCGAACCCTGAACTGGGTTAAGATGTGCCCGCGGCTGCGCGACGGCCACAGGTGCATGTACATCAAGTATACTTATGTCGCTGTTTAGGAAGGATGGCAAGCTCGCGTCGTTGTGGACACTGCGAATTTAGTGCCATGGATTGGCGGGATATCGAGAATATGTGTGCTGCTTCTTTATTTCTTCTCATTTCGTGTGCTGATTCCAAAACGCAGTACGTATACATCGTCGACGTGTCGCTCTCGCACGGAGCCACGCCTATCATGACGCCCTGTCCCGACAAGCGCAAGGGTGAGTCTTTCCCCGCTATGCCTGAGTGCAGCGGGCGTGGATAAGGCATTGCGAAGTATGCAGATGCAGGCAGTGAGTCGTATTTTCTTCTTCTATTCCTCGTTTATTTATTGCTTCTACTCTGTTTCATACCGCTATTCTCGTGTGTTCGACTGGATCAATGACATGCTCGTTCCTTCCGTCGGCCTTTCCTCTCTTTTTACTTTGCTTGCTTTGTCGACAGCCAACATCTTCCCTCTCTTTCTCCTTCCCTCTCGGCGATGACCAGTTGCGCGTACGCGCCGTCCACCCCCGCTCATGCCTCTTGGATCAACGAAATTCTATCCCCTTCTTCTTTCCTCCAGTCTTCTTCCATTTTTTTTTCTTCCTTCATTCCCCTTCCTCCCGCTCTACGAACTCGCTCTCTGACTCGTTCTTGCTAGCACGACCGCCTCCCCCTCCCCCTTCAACTGGCGCGCCCTCCCCGCGCTTGTCCCCAGCGTGCCCGGCGGATGGGAGGGCTGCGGCGGCAAGGAGGGGGTGTTGATGTAAGTGTGATTCGTGCTGATTCTTTCTTTCAACTTGTTTTTTTTTTGCTTCCGTCCACTCCCTCACTGCATTGTGGCCCCATGTAGACTTGGCTTGTGGGCCAGTGCTTGGCATGGCAGTACGAGTCCAGTCCCAGGAGTTTTACTTCCAGCACCCATGACGAAGGCCAGGACCTCGAACATGCTCACGGTCAAGGGGTAAACCTCAGGAGTCTGGCCAAAACGGGATTGAAGAGAATCAAGAACTAATTTTTTCTTACTTTCTTTAGCTTCAAAGTTCAAACATCAGTAGTTTGACAACCTGAGCAGTGAACCTTGAATTTTTGCTAGCTCATACACTGGGGAGCATTCCCGACAGGGACTGAGCAAACCTACCGATATTCAGGATCCCCAGGCCATACAACAGGTAGTAGCCATCTTCGTCACTTCGCTCATTTCGCTTATTTTCACGAAACCTTGTCACTTTGATAGCATTTAGAGAAAGATCGTTACTTCTGATAATTTTCTGGGTAAGTTCGTCATTTTAACTCGGCATGTTCAAGAACCTGGAATACCGACCATCACTGTTCCTTCGATACAAGGCCGGGCGGGGTATTTTCATATAGATCCCTTACCCCAACACTAACCCAAACCAGAACCCAAACCCCTAACGCTAACTGCTAACATCGAACTGTAACCAGCTAACCCAAACCTAACCAGCCGAGCTCAACACGCCGCTGATTCTGTGATGTGCCGACAAGCACGCTGTACGTTGATCCAGGGAAAGTGACGAATCTTCGTTGAAATTCCTTGAACTCATGAACTTTCATAGAATTCCATCAAACTGATGTTCTTCTCTCAGTACTGCACTATTACAATCAATTTGTCAGTCACCTGTCATGCAGGTACCTGTCGATGTGGAATATTAGTGCTTTGTCAATTACCTACCACCCAGCCTTTGTCGAACGCCCCAGGCATTTTGTTACGCTGAAAATCGGTGTCCCCATGCAAAACGCTCGGCTTCCACCAAATTTCTGTCAAATTTGTCGAATTTTCTTCGGTCATCACGCAACATTTTGGCGGTTGTCGAGTTGTCGAATTGGAAAAAGGAGTCACTTGCCACCCCCCCCTGTCTATTTGATTGTAATAGTACAGTATTCCTATCAGGACCCGGAATATCAGAGCTTATTATCACTGCAAGTTACCGGTAATATCCTTGACCTCGTTATAAGGAATAAAAGGAAGAAAACATCAGCGTAGCAGGCTTCAATTTCCACCCCCAAATTTGCGCCTCAATCGCGGTATCTGCCGAGAAGGTAACAGACCCAAACATTTGTTCCACCTGTTGCAATCTCCAGCCAACAGATCTCTGGGGGCACTTCTTAGTGAGTTCTAGTTGTTTCTTGAAACTAATGGAAGTCAGCTAATTCTATTAACTCCAGTGGTAGTACATAAAATTTGTTGATCTGGCAAGTTCTATTTTATGAGGGTCCAAAAATGCACATTTAATATGCCGCAACTATATTTGGTCTGTTGCAAGTATCTTGAGTGATTTGATACATATGCCGCAGCTTTTACGCCTTTTTGGTACTGCCGAAAAAGTTGCGGCACCATTCGTGTTGCTGCAACTTTTCTTTTGAGGTGCGGCAACTTTTTTCTCAAGACCCACAACTCTCAAGTTGGTTCGGAAGTGCCACGTATTTTCTTGGTGGAAGCATATACTGTTGATCATGGCAGCAAAAACCAAGGTACACAATTAAATCAGTATGTGCAACGCAGGTAGGAGCGTGATGGCTTAAAAAATCTGGAATGAATCTAGAATAAGTGATAGGATGGGTTGATATTCACTGGTGTGGCAAGGCCAAACCATGTCAGTAACCATATCACGTTTGTTTAAACAATCTGCGTCTAGACGCAAATTGCCGTTTAAACAGGTGTTTAATCTAAACATGTTTAACGGCACGGGCCGGTGATCAGGGCCGTTGAAAGGGCGGTTTAAACAGTGTTTAAACGGGTCAAAAAGTCATTTTATACCGTGGTTCGAACTCATGCCCACAGTTGCATGAGTACATAAGCAGGCAGACGAAGCAACAACCTTCTAACTAGGCCAACTTGGAGCGATAATTCATGCATGTAATGCTCCTTTATCATGGTCCTGTGGCCCGGCACACAAGTCCAACTTGCTGAGTTGAACTGGACTCAAGGGGCGTTTAAACAGGCTTACAAGGCATAGCTTAAACACTGCTTTGAAGGAAAGAGGAAGAGTAAGGTTAAGATATATTTCCGATGAAGGGAGTAGTTGGATTTTGTTTCTTATCATGTTAGATGATGAATACTTTACTTTCTTCGAGGTTTTCTGATCACCATTCGAATATTTTGTCGGAAATTATCACGGTTATTGCACCGCTCCTTGGCACTCCACAACCCCCACTCTGTGCTTTGACCCTGCGGTGAGCGGCCGAGCTCTGATTTCCGAAGTGATTTAACATCAGAATTGTTCCTGTCCGTCGGTTCATTCACATCTGTACATATTATCAATTGCTGTGTGCAAGTAAAATTTTGTGGCTTGGCAGTGCCCTGATTCAATTTTGCATATCTTAGAATTTATTTCTGCTGGTTGAACAGACACAGTTGAATCAATCATTTCACCTGTACTTCTCTCTCCACTCCACATGTTCAAAGTCAGGTTGAATTTACCATTGACCCAGCAACTTGAAGTCCAATTCTGACTCAGCCATTTAAAAAAAGTACTAACACTCACTCGCAGCAGCTATTGTACACTCTGTCAGGGTGCAAGATTTTGTTGGACTTTTATGAACTTGCCACAATTGGACAGTTTTTCCCATTTCTGATTTTTTTCCGATATTCTGGCATGTACAGCTGTTTTCAAAAGTATACCAGTTCTGATCGAGTGGTGCTGCTCCATTTCTGCTTACCCATGTTTGCTGCAGTGTCCTCGACTAGCCATTTCGCTGCTTCGGCTGTGGAGTCCATCAACTCCGGCGCTCCACACTTTCATCTGAACTGCACTCATCATGCTACAACATTGTTTGGGAGGAGTGTCTTTCATCGTTTTCAGTAGTCTCAGTGCCAGACTGCCATGGCAGTCTAGCACTGAGACACTACATTTTTCAGTAAGTAAAAGTCACCAATGAAGACATGTGCTGTAAGTCTTGGTGTTTATGATTCCTTCACTTCATTTTGCATGACTTTTGCAACTTTTTCAGGGCCTATTCTTTCTTCACTGGTGATACATACTCTGAATCTAAAATTCTTCGACTGGCTGAGGCTTATAATCCGTTTCTGGGGACTATTCTACAGCCAACATGACTATCTCAGGCGCATATTCAGTCCCTTTATGGATCCTTGCGTAGCTCATGAAGCCACTGCATTTAATGGTGTTCTCAAGCAGCTTGAGCCATGTATTGGATGTGGTGCACGGGCGTGCCACCTTTATTTTTAATCCAGGTATTAAACCTTCCTATAGTAACCCGGAGTTCAACTTCAAGCATTTGAACTCGGGGCACTAGAATATGTTCTCTCCAAATCCCACTGGCATAATTATATATCTTATAACTTCAGAGGCACACAAATTACTTATTTTCTTTCATGCGGACACACTCCTCCAGAAAATGATGTGTTTTTATTAACATCTGTCGGATATAAACACGAAGAGCCGGAACAATAGTGTCCCAGAGCTGCTGTCTTTATCATGTAAGAAGACAGGTTCAATGTGTCTGAGTGCTCTGGGAACCTCGTTCCTGTTATTTTCTCCGCTTAATCAGTGCGAAGAAACTAACTCCTCGACTGCGCACGGCTGCTCCAAGTCCTTGGGCCAAGGTGATGACACTGCTCGTCTGAATTCCGTTTTGGTGCATTTATACTAAGTTCCATTCATCTATAATCCAATAGCCTGCTTAACTTTCATCTGCATGTTGAACTGACTCTCACAATACTATACAACCCTATCTCAGCCCACCATCTTTGGACTTTCAAAGTAAAGCTTTGATCGATGTTCCTCTTTATTTCATTTGACTTCAACAATACTCTTGTATCCAAATCCTCTGGGCAGCGAGGATGAGTCGGTGCACCCACCAATCACTAAATTGAGTGAAGTCATATTTTTCTAACACACCACTCTGGCCTTGAGGTAAAGTACTTGATGTCCTCTTGGCATTCTAATAGATTGCACCCCCGAGGTGAAATTTAAACAGCCCTTTCCATTTAATTCCTTGACTGACCTTGCCTGAGTGGGAAGTGAATGCTTCAGAGTAGCACCACTTGTATTTCACCATATTTCAATATACCTGAAGTGTTTGCATATCCCAAGCTGACCCACCTTCCCAGATTCCGGACAGTTATATCAGGTGCAGCACGATTTTATAATCCACATCGCATAAAAGATGTGACATTATTACCTGTCCCTTCAGGGACCATGTAAACTTTTGAACTGATCAAGCAGTTCAACCGGGGGCAACTCCATCAGAAATATACCAGTTTGAACCTCCTCGTATATGGGCTTCAGGGCAGTTTTGAATTGTGCTTAAGACATCGTTAATATGCCTGTTATAATGTCGGATGGAAAAGTCACTGGAAACCTTGAAGAAAGTAAATTATTCATCATCTGACATGATAAGAAACAAAATCCAACTACTCCCTTCATCGGAAATATATCTTGACCTTACTCTTCCTCTTTCCTTCAAAGCAGTGTTTAAACTATGCCTTGTGAGCCTGTTTAACCGCCCCTTGAGTCCAGTTCAACTCACACTGGTTAAACATTTCGAGTTTTTCAGTGAAAAATTTGGTGAAAGACTTGAATTTTTTTTTCACGTATTTTTTCAGTAAAAAAAGAGGTGAAAAATGTAAAATATTTTCACATTTTCTGGACTCAGACAAAAATGAGGTGAAAAATGTGAAAATACTGTTACATTTTTCACCTGTTTTTTTGCTGAAAAAATAGGTGAAAAGAAATTCAAGTCTTTCACCAAATTTTTCACTGAAAAACTCGAAATGTTCAACCAGTGTCAGCAAGTTGGACTTGTGCACCGGGCCACAGGCCCATGATAAAGGAGCATTACATGCATGAATTATCACTCCAAGTTGGCCTAGTCAGAAGGTTGTTGCTTCGTCTGCCTGCTTATGTACTCATGCAACTGTGGGCATGAGTTCGAACCACGGTATAAAATGACTTTTTGACCCGTTTAAACACTGTTTAAACCGCCCTTTCAACGGCCCTGATCACCGGCCCGTGCCGTTAAACATGTTTAGATTAAACACCTGTTTAAACGGCAATTTGCGTCTAGACGCAAATTGTTTAAACAAACATGATATAGATTCTTACCATGTTAAAAGTTGTGGCCCCGCATGCGCCCATGCGGGGTCACCGCGAACGCCCTCTCGCAGCCGTGCACGCCTTCGCGAACATGCACACCGTCGAGCTCATGCCGGAGACGCGTGCGGGCTTCATCTCCGGTGTGCTCCCCACGCTCGAGTGCTTCCGCGCCATCGTCGACACCCCGTATGCACAGACGACATTCGAGCTCCTCTGCTCGTCGACGCGCCGCTCATTCATGTGCCCCGATGCGCCGGATGGGCACGTCTTATACACTGCAGGCGCTCGTGCTGCTTTGCGCTGGTGAAATTGGCCACGGGAATGGTGTCACTATATTTTTCCGCAATGTTCCTTTTATCATTGAGTTTGAGACTTCAATTATAGATTTATGATGGTATGCAACTTGTAAGCTATAGCCGCACAATATCGCTGTGCTGTCACAAAAGAGAGAAAGAAAAGAGAGGGGGAGGGAAAAAAGGAATGAACCGCAAGACGACACGATAGAGTACCTATATTCAATTATGTAAGAAACATAACTATCCTTTTAAAAGTATGATAAGACTCACGGAAAAAAATTGCATAAATAGATCTGCAGTAAAGGAACGGCCTACGGCCGTTGCAGCGCGAAGTTGGGACGTTCAATGTAGCTAATTTGAATTGAATCTATGAAATTAAGCCGTGATAACAATGGAAAAGGATTAGAATATCGGAATGCACTGCATACCTTCAATTCAATTGGCATCATCGCGAGATCTTGAAGCAAGGAAGCACAGTTCAAGTTGAATTTGAGAAGTCAGTGTGAATCCATCTAGTGAATTAACATGCGGTGGGTAAAGAAAACTATCCGGGCAAAGGATAACTCGCGGAATATAAATGTGCAAATTTAACAAGACGTTGAAGACGTCCAGTCTACCATTTAAATTATTGGATCTGAAGTAACAGATGGTTAAGGACGAATGAAAGCAATAGAACATCGAAGTAGTTACATACCTTGAGTTGAACAGCGATACCTTGGACATTTTTGAAGAGTTTGGGGCCAGGTCAAGTTCAATTTGAAGGGTTCTGGTGCGAAAGCATGTATCCATCTATTGAAATCCGGGACGGTCGGATTGCACTCAGTCTAGTATTTAAACTATAGGATCTGAAGAAAATGGGTGGTTAGAAACGAAATATAAGGCAGTAGAACATCGAAATCATGGAGCACATTACGTACCTGAAGTTCAACTGGCACAGTAACCTCAATGATTAGAAGGGTTGATCTCAGTCTATGCCCAGCCAGACGTTCAAGGCAATCCATTCAGCATGATAAAAACAAAAGCTGAAGCAAGTTAGTGGCTAGGAACGAAATAAAAGCATTAGAACCAAGAGGTAATTACATACCTTAAGTTGCGATAATTTCGATATCTTAAACAATTTGCGCGCAGTTTAAAGTCTAACCGGCACCGGTTCAGTGTGAAGGAGCATTCTGAGAAAATTTTAATGAGATGAACACAGTGAACAGAGAAGAAACTAGTCAGGGTATTATGCGAGTCGTAGGCTCGGTCAAATGGCATCATACACTACTGAATGAAAATCTTGCGGGGGCTTGCGCAGCCGCAGCACACCTGCACACCCCGCTTGTCCGAGCTCTCGGTCCCTCTCTATACCCTTACTTGACCCTTACACTCTCACTGATTCTATATTTTTCCTTGTAATTCTACTCCATTATCCTCATGCAGTACATTGAAATAAAGAAACAAGTTGACAGTTACATACCACTGCGGGCTGCAAGCCATTGGACGGGCAGAACTCACGCTGGCGGAGCCCGATTTGGGTTTCGATCACCCATCAGATCAGCCGATCACCGGCATCGCGGCGCCACCAGAGATCCGTCACGCCAACGTAAATTTTCTTGGTCTAAGCAAAATTCCGCAGTTTGCCAGTCATCCATATCACGTAATAAGTCTTGGCGACGCGATAAAAGACTTGCCGCAAACGAGCACAAAAGAGAGCATATCTGGACAGGCCAAAACATCCGTTTGATCCTAAAAATGATGCTTGATCAGAAATGTTCGGCGACCTAAAGGGGAATGAGCGATATGGAAAAGAGAAACGATGGTTCCGCTATCGCTCATTTGACACCGATTAAATTACAGTACCGTTGTTACATCCACTACTCTCCACTTTGAAATTTTTATCAGCAAGTTCAGTGCGGGAGTTCTCACAAAGTCGACCATAGCGTCAAGTCACTCAGACGTCACACTGAGATTGCATCAGATTCCTGACATCGCCTAAAAGCTTTCAGAAATGAAGACGGTCGTGCAGATATGCTCTAATAAGCAAAAACACGAAGTCGTAGGTCACTTGCATCAAAACCACCGCTATGGTAATCCCACGGTGAGTCAATCTTTTTTGTCTGAATGATGTGAAGAAAAGTGGGTAGGAAAGATTGGTAAAGAACGATTACCTAAGTAAACTTAGGACTCGTAACAGACTTTAGTCCGCTGTGCGTCGCCTTCTCTTTCTGGTTTTTCCGTCTCAATTCCTTTTCTATGTTGTTCATTGACCTAGATGTGCTGGCGGTGGATGGTCGAGCTGTTCCCGTTTTTTTTTCCGGCCCACCAACCGATCTATTATTCTCTGCCCATTTTTATTTTATTACCTCATTCCTGTTCGGATGGCCGGTTGCGGTCAAGCCCCTCCCTTGTCTTCTTTCATTTCATTTATTATATTTCCCTGGAACTATACCCGTTCATGGTACCGAGCGATATTCGCGGATGCAGGCACGATGCATTGTGGTATGAGCACATGCAGATGGGTGTCATGCGACCTCCCGGCGCAGATTCGACTGCGGATGAGGTGTCAATTATGATTATTGGGGATAAATATAGCGCGCCTGCGCAGGCGATGCTCTTCGGGCCATTATTTATGCATGAAAACAACCCGGGCAACATACAGATGAATATTCGAGGGAAAATTTGTGTTAGCCCGTCGCGGCTTGGCGCGGCTCGACTGCGCCGGCTAACCCAAAACAGGGCCGTCACGCCAAGCGTAAATATTTCGGAATAAGTAAAGTTTTCTACAGCTTTGGAAGCGCTGTTCAACTGCGGACCGATTCAGTCAAGCGAGAACAACGTCTGGGCAATGGATCTAAATATGGAGTCCGTGGGAGAAAGGTAGTTAGAAATGGAGACTTGATTAGAAAGTCGAGCGAGAAAAGCTCTAGATTGCAAGAACCAGAGCAGCGAGAGCGAAATGGGCTGAAATAGGGCGGGCTTGAAAGAGATAGAACCAAACACTCCCAACGAGATTCGACGTCTGAGTTCTCAGTTGACATATAATTGCGCACCGTTTTCTCCTATTGCTGTGTATCATCTCGGTGGCTAGCTCCCTCCGGCTCTTCTTGTGCATCGCAAATCGTGACCATCAGCCTGAGTGATGCGCTTAACCGTCATTTCCCCATTGGAAACCTGGGTATGGCTTAAAGGCCAACCACTTGGAAGTTGGTGTCCCAGAACTCGTCCCGATGCCTTTCCCCAAACTCGCGATTTTGTTCGCGATTTTATCTGCTGTTTCAGGTAGCCTGGTTGTACACGAAAGCCGCAAAGTTGCGCCTACAGGATTCTTCAGCCAAGGCGCGGCTCCCGTCACAGACGTGTTGACGCTGAGATTTGGCTTGACTCCCAATAATCTCAGTGGACTGCAAGAAAAGCTCGTCTCCATCTCCACTCCCGGTAACGAGGACTTTAGACAATGGCTTTCGAAGGATGAGGTGATCATGCATTTGTTCAATTCCCCAATATACTAATTCCCAAGTCCGTAGGTCAAGTCTTTCGTCCAGCCGTCCAACGAAACGGTTTCAGCTTTCAATTCTTTTGCGGCTGTGAACGGTTTGAAGGAGCCCACCGTCATCTCGCCGAACGGTGATTGGGTATCTCTGACTCTGACGGTCTCCCAGGCCAACCAGCTGTTTGGCGCGCAGTTCGAGAAGTTCTCGCACGCATCGCTCACGGAGCCTATCACGCGCACCCTGACGATCTCGCTACCTTTCGAGTTGATTGGCCACGTCGACGTAGTCCACCCCAGCACGTCATTTACAGGCCCCAATCCGCGTTTTACCCAGCTCCCTTTCGATCTCCACAGTTCCGAGAAACGCACCGAGCCCGTTGCGTCCTGCAACTCGAGCACGCCTGACGGCATCGTAACCCCAACTTGCTTGCAAAAAATCTACGGAATCCCTTCAACTCCGGCGACTCAGAAGAACAACACCATTTTTGTTACTGGATACTTGGGCACATCACCAAACCGAACAGATCTCTCTGTTTGTTTCTCTGTATAGACCATCTAGTTTTACCTAATAACTGTCCCGTTCGCAGACGTTCCTGGAACAGTTCCGACCGGATATACCTCCGAATACAACATTCGACCTGATCAGTATTGACAACGCGACGAATCAAGATCCCGAGGACGTCCCCCCCGTTACTGTGTTGGAAGCAGATCTTGACATACAATATACAATCGGTACGTTTGTCACCTCTTCAGCCAGGCTTTCCAGCTACTGAATTATAATTGAAAGGTGTCGCGACGGGGGTACCCGCTGGGTTCCTCTCTGTTGGCGGACGCCCAGACGGTACTTTCGCGGATTTCGCGATTTCCTTATTGGACACAAACATTTTCCTTGACGGAGTCGACAACCCGCCGTCTGTAGTGACAACCTCGTATGGACCCATGGAGAACCAATTTGAAAGCTCCATGGTCAAGTCTGTATTTCATGGGCCCAGGAAGCTTCCCATTCACTGAATATTTTTGCAGGAAGATTTGTGATAGTTACATGGCCCTAGGCGCGCGGGGAATTTCTGTTCTGTTTTCTTCAGGAGACGTAAGTTAGCTTGTTCTTGACATTTGATTCGATCCAACGTAGAATATTGGTATTCTTATAGGGCGGTGTGCGTGGCAGCCACGATGATATCCGCATTCCTGGCTTTTGCGAGAGCAACATTTTCATCCCCGTCTTCCCTGCGTCCTGTCCCTATGTTACCGCTGTCGGCGCAACTCAAGGATTCAACCCCGAGGTGGCAACCCCCCTGACAGGCGGCGGGTTCTCAGATCTGTTTCCAAGACCCTGGTATCAGACCCAGGCGGTGGACAGTTTCCTGAAAACAATTCCTCCAGATTTCGCAGGGATGTTCAATAAATCGGGCCGTGGGTACCCTGACGTCGCTGTTCAAGGGTGGGGCTTGGACTTTGTGCTTAATGGCACAACCGTTCGCACGGGAGGAACAAGTTTCTCGTCCCCGATCTTTGCGTCAATAATCGCTCTGATTAACGACCGGCTGATGGCCGCCGGCAAGCCCGTTTTAGGGTTCCTCAACCCCTGGCTGTATGCGAACTCAAAGGCATTTACGGATATTACTGAAGGTCACAACTCTGGCTCAGTGTGCCCCACATCATCAGTGAGCTCTGCAATCATTGATTTCGCACAGTGTATCTGATCTGCTTTTAAAAATCATCGTAGGTTGCGTTTGATGCAACGAAAGGATGGGATGCACTTAGTAAGTCCTCACAGTTTCGAAGCAGCCTGCCATTCTGATATCTCCCCCGCTAGCTGGCGTCGGATCTCCTGTTTTTGACAAATTGCTTGCCGCTGCTTTTGAATATTAGTCACACTAAAGTTCGCATATTCCTCCATACAGTAATTGTTTCCTAGAAAGCGAAAGAATGAACGCAAACAGAAATGAAGTTGGAGTACGACAAAGCCCAGTCTACGACGTTCCCGATAAAATATCAATCATTTCGGAAAAAAACTTGTAGGTTTCGGAGACTTTTCTCCTTCAGAACTCGCGCTTATCTCCTAATGTGGTTGAAGCACGTCCGAGGTTGCACGCGGTCCGCAAGAAAGGTTCTATCAGTGAGTTATATGCGCCTTTATCTGACTACGATGTCAATCAAACGAGCGGTGCTGGTTTGACGTAAATACGGGTAGTTCCTTGACGACCACCTTCGTGAGATAAAAAAAAATAGGCACAGTACGATATAGCACCGCACTGCACTGCACTTACACATCCCGAACTGTGATATGTGGACCAGAGGACCTCTCCAGCTCTAGATGCAGTGCCTGCCGTCAAAATACAGATCAATAATGGCGACCGAAGAATGAGAACTTGAGACTCACCACGAACTTCTGCGACACTTCGCCATCGAGCCCTTTGAGCGTGGATGCCACAGTGCCCAGCTGAGTAGTGTTCGAGCGGACTACTTCGTGAGACGAGAGGATATAGGTCGTTTGAGTTCAATATTCAGTCACCGGACAATGGAGATACAGGATGCACGCACCGTGAATAAATTCAGCGCCCTGTCCAGACCGGCATTCAACTGCACAACTCGATCTTTCTCTTGTGCGGCTAAAAGGCACGACATCGCACGTCGACGTTTGTTTAGAAAAGTCAGGTGGGAATGGACGTCTTCCAATGCTCTAGCAAATATTCAGGCCGCTCCTGAAACCTCAAGTAATACCCAGACGCACCCTCATTTCTGGCACGGTTATTCTACGATATGCCATACCTGCAAAACCTCATAGTCCAACTACTGATACGGAGTTTCCCAGAGCCATAATATATTCCCGACCTACGATAGCACTCGTGGCTAAGTTTGCGCATGATGTCCTTGAAATATTCTACTCAGCCCCTGTTTTGCGTCCTTGAGCTGGAGATGCTCATTTCCACTAACTGCTTCTCCTGGAGACTCTCTGATTCTGTCCCTCCGATACTCTCAAATTTGTTTTTTCTTGTCATTGGAGGTAGGATCGTTGCAGAGAGTAGCTCAAGTAATCGAAGCACGGATGGTTGAGAGTATCTGTAGCATACATATTGATGCGATGTATGCAGTACGAGCCCCGGTTGTTCCTTAATGGGACCGCCCGGTAATACTACCTACCTACCCTGGGCCCGGTGTTCCTGAGCAGGACCATGCCGTGTAATCTTCCTTCTTCCTTCCAGCAACTGTTTGAGAGTTGGCGAGTAATAGTTCAATTGGTCTAGTTAGATTTCCCCGAACGACCTTGGCGTCGGGATTTCGAAGCTTCGCCGGGGCCATTCCTGCCCTCTCCCACCCGCCTCCCTCCCTTGGCCGTGTTGGTCTCAGCAGTTTGTGTTCCAGGATAATGTAATACCCAACTACTAATTTCATCTTATAATACAAGCTTCATGAGCAAATGGTCCAAAGAGGTATAGACATTTTCAGTGATTCTTCCGAGTCAGTGAGTGTAAGTCATCAGTTTCTTCGCTGGACCACTGGAATAAATTTGCAACGAATGAACATGTGTTTTCACTCTCTGGTAAGGTGGTGTGGTATTAGATTATATTTCTGGGCTTATAAAGAACAATACCCCAATTTTATGGGATTTTATGGGATTCGGTGTTAGATCCTTTTTAAATATAAAAGCCAATGAAAGCAACAACGGGGCAGGATCACGGCCAGTGATATTCCGTAGTGTTGAAATTTTAGATTATGGTACAGGAATTTTTCGACCGTGAAGAGAGCCAGGAAACTCTGAGGAGGCGGGAAAGGGCGGGAGGCGCGCAGCGGCTGAATTGGATCACATCTCGGCCTATCTCGGCGCCGACGCGGTCAATCATATACGTGATTTCCTTTCGGGGAAATCTAATCAGACCAATTGAATGGTTCCCTTTAACAAGCGAGGTACGGGCTTCTTGTTAAAAGCGAATGTCTATGGTAGACTACGGTCCCTCAGGGTTGGCATCTAACTGCGTGCTGCGACCGAGGCTCCACCTGGCTCCATCGGCCGCAGTTCTCTCCTATTGCTGTGTATCATCTCGGTTGCTAGCTCCCTCCGACTCTTACTGCGCATCGCAAATCGTGGCCATCAGCCCTTGAGTGATACGCTTAAATGCATGGTAACCGTTATTTCCCCATTTGAAACCTAGGTATAGTTTAAAGACCAACCACTTGGCCTCAGAACTCGTCCCAATGCCTTTCCGCAAACTCGCGATTTTTTTCACGATTTTATCTGCTGTTTCAGGCAGCCTGGTTGTACACGAAAGCCGCAGAGCCGCGCCTACAGGATTCTTCAGCCAAGGCGCGGCTCCCGTCACAGACGTGTTGACTCTGAGATTTGGTTTGACTCCCAACAATCTCAGTGGGCTGCAAGAAAAGCTCGTCTCAATCTCCACTCCCGGCAACGAGGACTTTAGACAATGGCTTTCGAAGGATGAGGTGATCATACATTTATTCATTTCCCAAATTTACTAATTCCCAAGCCTGTAGGTCAAGTCTTTCGTCCAGCCGTCCAACGAAACGGTTACAGTCTTCAATTCTTTTGCGGCTGTGAACGGTTTGAAGGAGCCCACCGTTATCTCGCCGAACGGTGATTGGGTATCTCTGACTCTGACGGTCTCCCAGGCCAACCAGCTGTTTGGCGCGCAGTTCGAAAAGTTCTCGCACGCATCGCTCACGGAGCCTATCACCCGCACCCTGACGATCTCGCTACCTTCCGAGCTGATTGGCCACGTCGACGTAGTCCACCCCAGCACGTCATTTACAGGCCGCAATCCGCGTTTTGCCCAGCTCCCTTTCCATCCCCACAGTTCCGGCAGACGCGTCGAGCCCGTTGCGTCCTGCAACTCGAGCAGGCCTGACGGCATCGTAACCCCAACTTGCTTGCAAAAAATCTATGGAATCCCTTCAACTCCGGCGACTCAGAAGAACAACGTCGTTCTTGTTACTGGATACGTGGGCACATTACCAAACCGAACCGATCTCTCTGTTTGTTCCTCTGTATAGACCATGTAATTTCACCTAATAACTATCCTGTTCGCAGACGTTCCTGGAACAGTTCCGACCGGATATACCTCCGGATACAACATTCGACATCATAGCTATTAACAACGCGACGAATCAAGATCCCGAGGATGTCCCCCCCGTTCTTGTGTTGGAAGCAGATCTTGACGTCGAATATACAGTCGGCACGTTTGCCAAGTCTTCAACCATGCTTTGCAGCTACTGAATTATGATTGATAGGTCTTGCGACGGGGGGTGCCCGTTGAGTTCCTCTCTGTTGGCGGAGACCCACACAGTACTAATTTGTCGGATCTCGCGACTGCCTTATTGGACACAAACATTTTTCTTGACGGAGTCGACAACCCGCCATTTGTAGTGACAACCTCATACGGACCCACGGAGAACCAATTTGAAAGCTCCATTGCCAAGTCTGTATTTCATAGGCCCAGGAAGTTCCCATTCACTGAATATTTTACAGGAAGATTTGTGACAGTTACATAGCCCTAGGTGCCCGGGGGATCTCTGTTCTATTTGCTTCAGGAGATGTGAGTTAGCTGGTTCTGAACATTTGATTCGACCCAACTTAGAGTATTGGTATTCTTATAGGGCGGCGTGCGTGGCAGCCACGACGATAGCAGCATACCTGGTGTTTGTGAGAGCAATGTTTTCATCCCCGTCTTCCCTGCGTCCTGTCCCTATGTTACCGCTGTCGGCGCAACTCAGGGATTCAACCCCGAGGTGGCCACCAACCTGACAGGCGGCGGGTTCTCAGATCTATTCCCAAGACCCTGGTACCAGACCCAGGCGGTGGACAGTTTCCTGAAAACAATTCCCTCCGACTTCGCAGGGACCTTCAATAAATCGGGCCGTGGGTACCCTGACGTCGCTGTTCAAGGGTGGGGCTTGGACTTTGTGTTTAATGGCACAACCTTTGCCGACGGAGGAACAAGTTTCTCGTCCCCGATCTTTGCGTCAATAATCGCTCTGATTAACGACCGGCTGATGGCCGCCGGCAAGCCCGTCTTAGGGTTCCTCAACCCCTGGCTGTATGCGAACTCAAAGGCATTTACGGATATTACTGAAGGTCACAACTCTGGCTTTGAGTGCCCCGCATCATCGGTGAGCTCTTCAATCATTTGAATTGAATTGATTTCGCAGTGTATCTGATTTGCTTTGAAAAATCGTCGTAGGTTGCATTTGATGCGACGAAAGGATGGGATGCACTTAGTAAGTCGCACAGTTTCGAAGCAGCCTGCCACTCTGATATCTTCCCCGCTAGCTGGCATCGGATCTCCTGTTTTTGACAAATTGCTTGCCGCTGCTTTCGAATATTAGTCACACTAAATTTCGCATATTCCTTGATACAGCAACTACTTCCCAGAAAGCAAAATAACGAACGCAAACAGAAATGAAGTTGGAGTGCGACAAAGCCTAGTCGATGACGTTCCCGACGCAATATTAATTATTTCGGAAAAAAAAATAGATTTCGGAAACTTTTTTCTTTCAAAACTCAGAATAGCTCCAATATGGATAGTGTCTCCATTATCGAAGGAATAGAGCTCTCTTTGAGCGGAACATGCTCAAAAGACAATTTCGGATTCCTGGGCGATTGTGCACAGCCGCAAGACGTTGATCCGCTCTTTCTGGACTTGCTCATCCTCTAAGCAGCATGTGAGCTATTCGCGGAACCCGCTGGGACGAAGAATGAAACTAAGCTGACATAATTAATAGGAATACATGGCGTGGTGTGAAGATCTGAATACTCATTATTGTGTCTGCACCCACTGCGTTGCGGCCCCTCGTAGTCACAGGTGAGACTACGTTGGGCTACGTGGTTGTACCTTGGTCGAACCCCGTAGACCAGGGTGTTGTACGCGGGGTATACCCATTCTGTGACTACGTTGGGCTACGTGATCCGAACCGCCGTAGTCACAGGCTTGTCACGCTTCGGCTACATTGGGCTATTCGGGCCGACGTTGGTCTACATGACATAGCCACATGTAGACATACCTCGCTTTCGCCTTCATGCTCAAGTCAGTCGAGTTTTCGCTTTAATTTCACTCCTAACACCTTCCCAAGACCCATATTACTCCCCAAATTCACCGGCCCGGACCGACGGTTCCCGCAAGCGAGCAAGTAAATATGTCACAACACAACCACACTTTGATCGCGGAAACCTCAATTTCAACTCATTTTGCGGTGGCAATGCTCAACACTCATCTGCAAGCTGTGTCCAAGCTGTGTCTACCCCATTCTCCAACTATTCTACATTGGTCTACTCTGGGTACACGTGGGTACACGAACGTAGACCAAGCTCGACCAACGTAGACCACCATGGTCTACCCAGCATCGACACAGGTAGTCACAGGTAGTCACACACCTGTGTCTACCAGGGTGGTCTACCCATGTAGTCATACCCTGTGACTACGAGGGGCGGCAACGCAGTGACCGACACTTTACGCAGTTGAATCTGCCTCGGTACCATTAACGGGTATAGTTCCAGGGAAATATAATAAATGAAATGAAAGAAGACAAAGGGCCATCTGAACGGGAATGGGGTAATCAAATAAAAATGGGCAGAGAATAATAGATTAGATGGGTTGGTGGGCCGAAAAAAAATGGGATGGGAGATGGAGCGTGGAGGATAGCCAACGCCGAACAACTCGACCATCTACGGCAATGAACAATATAGAAAAGGAATTGAGACGGGAAAACCAGAAAGAGAAGGCAAAGGGGATAAAGAAGTACTGCGTTCCAGCCCCTGGTTGCCACCTCGTAAACAGATTTTCGTCGTATTCAGCTATGGCGCTGTACACGGGTACACATATCGATCGACACCCGTAGACACAGCTAGAGGGAGGCGTAGACAGAGTTCCCTCCCATGTCTACCTGTGTACAATGCCGTAGCCGAACGAAGACTAAAGTCAGTCTACATGGGGCCACAGCGCAGTGAGGGAATGGACGGAAGCAAGAAAACAAGCTGAAAGAAAGAACCAGCATGAATCACACTTACACCAACACCCCCTCCTTGCCGCCCCAGCCCTCCCACCCGCCGGGCACGCTGGGGACAGGTGCGGCGCGCCCTGCGCGCCAGTTGAGGGCAGGGAGGGGGAGGCGGTCGTGCTAGAGAGAACGAGTCAGAGAGCGAGTTCGTAGAACGCGACGAAGGGGAAGGAAAGAAGAAAAAATGGAAGAAGACTGGAGGAAAGAAGAAGGGGATAAATTGATCCAAGAGGCACAAAGCGCGAGCCGGGAGCGGAAGGAGAGATGGAAAGAAAGAAGGGGAGCAGAAGCGAGCGGATTGGGAAAATATGAGCGAGGATGTAAGGCGCGTACGCGCAACTGACCATCGCCGAGAGGGGAGGGAGAAAGGGAGGGAGATGTTGGCTGTCGACGCAGCAAGCAAGGCAAAAAGAAGGAAAGACCGCGACGGAAGGAACAAGCACGTCATGATCAAGTCGAACACACGAGAATAGCGGTACGAAACAAAGTAGAAGCAATAAAATAAACGAGGAATAGAAGAAGAGGAAAATACGACCCACTGCCTGCATCTGCATACTTCGCAGCGCCTCATTCACGCCGGTTGCCCTCGAGAATGGGAGGGGGAAAGACTCACCCTTGTCCTCGCCGGGGCAAGGCGTCGTTATAGGCGTGGCTCCGTGCCAGAGCGGTACGTCAACGATGTATACGTACAGCGTTTTGGAATCAGCACCCAAAATAAGAAGAAATAAAGAAGCAGCACGTACATTCTCGATCTCCCGCCAATCCATCGCACGAGATTTGCAGTGTCCACAACGACGGAGTTTTCCATCCTTCTCAAACAGCAACACTGTATACTTCATGTACACGCACCCGTGGCCGTCGCGCAGCGGCGGGCACATCTTAACCCAGTTCGGGACTCGGAATACCTTCTTCAGCGCGTTCTTGCGCCCGCCCGCGTCGTCCGGCTACCACACGAGCACGACGGGCTTGCCCGGATATCATCGAAGAGAGCGTACAGACACGCGGGGTCGCACACCGGGACCAACAAAAGTCGGACGGCAGGTACATTCCATGCACGGCACATCCCACTGCATGCAAGGCACATTCCCTCAAACGCGGCACATTTTTCCAAGGAAGTGCCAGGTTTGTGCGGAAACCCGGCACATTCCAAAATGAGGTGTCCGGGACTTGCCATCCCGGCTTGATGGCGGCATCCCCGCCCCGTTGTAAAAATGAGCAACGCGAAGGCACGGTCACAGACAAATATTCATGGCAGGTGCACAATTGTTTGAACTAATAATCCACCGCTCTTTCAACCTCGAGCCACTAGAAATGGATGTATGTAACTAATAAAATAGAACAGATTGAGACATACGCTGGAGTGCACGTATTACCTCCAAGTCTGAATCCGAATCGTCTGCATCGGGCTCCGAATCCGAAAGAAGCTCAAAAACTTCTCGACCACTCTCATGCAGGGTACGTATCTTGATATCGGCAGACGCTTCGGGCGATCTGATCGTTCGTGGCTCCGCTTCGACCACCGAGGACAGTGGTACTTCGATTTTGACGCGAACAGGACCGGATATCGTGGATAAACGCGTCGTAGACGCGTCGGGCAATACAGAATTTTGTGGTTGACCAATATACTCGTGGAGAAGAAAAATATTCACCCATTCATGGTTGAGGAACTTGCTGGCATTGAGCACACATGCCGCGGAAACACGCACTTAGTCGCAGCTTGAAGTTCATCAAATGAGGAGCTGACTCGGACAGTCTGTCAAGGTATTCTCGGTCCGCCTTCGTGTGTTTGGATCCTGCTCCCGCATCAGTGCATTGACGCGTCGGGGATGGGTGGTCAGTGGTCAGTAGTGGTATGTAGGAGGAAAGATGAAAAAAGCGGGGGTGGGACCCTTACGAAATATTCCAAAATAGCAAGTGCCGCCTTTGATGCCAAAGGCGGCACATCAATGAGAATGTGCCGCGCTTGGTCTCAATGTGACGGGTTATTGAATGTACCTGCCGGCCGAGTTCTGTATATCCTCGTCGCACACGAATGCGCTCAGTGGCACCTCCAAGAGGCGGATGGCGGCCAGATGGCGGGCGTGGCGGCCACGGCGGCGGGCGAGCCTAGAGTTGCACGCGGTCTGAGAGCAGCGAGAGTGGCTCGGCGAGTGCGACTGCTGGTGTCTTGGCAACTCTTGCTGGGTCCCTCATGGTCGTCGTTGAAGCTCATGTCATCCGGATGATGTCATGCCGGCGACCTCGGCCCGCCACACCGCCTCGCCCACAACAACACCTACTGGCGCCCCCCCCGCCCTGCTCATCACCCCGCGCCGCACGTAGCGCACGACAGCCTCTCGTGCGTCGGACTGCATGCGCAGCGGGGCCCAGGCTTCAGCTTAAAGCTTGTCAGCCATCCCAGCGACTAGATTAGAAATTACAAATTTAAATGCACCAGAGAAGACAATCTTACATTTTTCATCTTATCTTTGTTACAAGCCCTAAATTTAATGAAACAGGTAGACATGTTTGAACCTCGTTTTTGGGCCACAAAAATGTGTGGACCCCCGCAGTGAGAACTCATGAGGTGCACTGTACGTAAATCCTATGTGGGGACAAGCCATTGGCCTCCGGAGACCAAAGGCCGACGAGTGCCGAACATATTTGAAGGCATCGATGGACCAATGGTCCTGGTCCGAGCATTACCCGGAACCCGAATAAGAGGCATCGACAGTGTTCTCGTCAATTGGCGTTTTCTGAGAATAACCATGGGAGAATAAGAGACCGAATTGAGCGAGCTTGGAGCCACGCATGGAACGTGGCTGAGAAAACGTGTCGAATCGAGGTGATTGCAAACATGCACAATCTGATTCTGGGATCTGCTTAAAATACGAGGAAAGCATCCAGCAAATCTTTTCAGCTACTGTTCACATCGGACAGAGAACATGTAATGTATACTCGACGAGGGCTTCATGAATAATGATGAGCGCGAACATATCATCCTGGGGACACATCGGCACACTTGCGGCAAGATGTTCGCTTTGCCGAGCTGCCGAGATTTATTTCCCGATTGAAGATTCGTAGAACTTCAAGAAGGTGACTGAACGAAGTCCGTCCGCATGACCAGTGATATGCCTAAGTGGGGCGATATAAAACCTCCAAGCATCATCCAGTCTCCCCTTGCCAACTAGCCTAGCTCTCGACCGCAACGTCGAAGATATGGGATCCGCGCCCGCCCACGCTCTCGTCTTTGGTGCATCCGGGATCGCTGGCTGGGGTGTTGTCGAACAGCTCCTGGAAAATTTTCCCGCGAAAGGAACATTTTCCAATGTCACCGCCGTCGTCAATAGACCCATGAGGATCGTAGATTCCTTCTGGCCTACGCCGGACTCTCCTGCCCTTGATCTAGTCACCAATATCGATCTGACGCAGGGAACGGTTGAAACGCTTGCGGCGATCCTTAAGGATAAGGTGGAAAACATTGCAGCCGTAACGCATGTCTATTACTTCGGTATGTTATCCCCTCGCGTTTGAAATCTAGTTAACGCCGATGTGTATGACACCAGCTTTCAAGTCGGACAACGATGCGGAGGTGCAGATTAAGACCAACTGTGGGATGCTCGAGCGTGTCATCGGCGCTCTCGAATCCCTGTCGCCAAACTTCTGCTTCCTCTGTTGGCCAAGTGGCACACTGGTAGGCCATTTTGTTCTGCTCCATTGCTTTACTGGAGAAAGGCCGTCAGGGCTACTATGGAGGCTATATACCTGGTGGAGGTCCATTCAAACCTCCTTACCAAGAAACTATGGGACGTCTTCCATCCCCGTCAGCCGCCAAGCATTACTACGCTTTTGAAGACCTCCTCTGCGAACGCAGTAAAGGCAAGAGTTGGACTTGGTGTGAGGTTCGCCCGGATGTCATCGTAAGCTGCATTTTCATTCCCTCCGAATCAATAATGACTGTAGTGCAACGAAGGTTGGCTTTTCGCCCAAAGGCAGCAAACCTAATTTCGCCTCCCACTGGGCGACGTATCTTTCTCTCTACCGTGCGGTTGAAGGCGAAGGGGCGCAGGTTCCCTTTCCCGGAATTGAGATGGGGTTCAATTCAAAGTTCAACGAGGTCTCGTCCGAAATAGTTGCGAAATCAGCCATCTGGGCTTCACTTCACCCAGAAGAAGCGGGGAGCGGACAGCTCTTCAACGTGGCCGACCGAGCTGAGCCTTCGACCATGCGCGAGCGGTGGCCCGCGCTCGCGGCATACTTCGGGCTCGTCGGTGTGGGCCCGCCTGCGCCTGACGCCGATGTGCTTAAGCCAACGGAGTACGTACTCAAGCACCAAGATATTCTGAAGGAGAAGTGTTATAAAGCGAACGACGTGTTCCGAGCAACGAGCATGGACGGATTCGGGTACTTCCTGGATTTCGACAGACAGCTCAGTTTGGATAAAATCAGGGCGGCCGGGTTTGGCGAGGAGATGGACCCGCTTGAATCGTGGTTGAAGGCGTTCGAGAGGTTCAAGAGGGCCGGAATGATACCTGTTTGAAATGAATCTGCGGCTTCAATTTGTTTTTCTAATTCTTATATACAGTAATTAAAGACATTTACAAAGCAAACATTTGTTTGGGAGACTTTTCCGATCGGCTTGGCCAATGGCTATATCGGAGTTTGAATTTGGCTCTGATGGCCGGGCGTCGCTTGCGCACAATTACACTAATGGCTAGCACTGTAGCAGATACAATCTTGATGCTAGAACACCAATGTAAACATGATCCTGCAATCCCACAGCTACATCCAAACTACATCTGAAGAGGTTTATGCACGAATTGGCATGCCGCTTTCAACTACTACTAGATATCTACTGCATACTGTATATCTGAATACACTGAGGATCTCGACTAGAGCGAGTTCATCCGTCATATGTTGTGCAGGTGCTAAGCACCAGTATTAGACAGTTTCAGCCGCTGCACGCCCATTCTTCGAATACCAGATAAAGAAAATGCAGCGGTATTGAACAGTATTAAACTCAAGCTCATACTTTGACGTACCGGAGCCACTTCGATTGTAGTTTCAACATATCCAAGCCACACAGAAGCCAAAATGACTCTGACATTGTCAGCACAAATTCTGTCGCTCAGATGGTTATCTTTATTCTCTCATTGATTACTTGAGTTCGACTTGTTTTATTTTATAATATTCCACTGTTTCTAAGTCTTAAAGTAGTCGCAGTTAACTATAGAATTAGCATCGATCGGAGAATCCGTGAGGGAGCCTTTGATCTACGCCATCCGCAACCTGGTAGATGTAGAGTGGACCTGCCAACATATGCTCTGATATTTCACCCCGACTTCTCAGGTACAATATAAGAGGCAGTATTGTTTCGTATCTGAGCCGAAGTGGTTGGCTTGTCATAAGCCAATATTGCGGCTCCATGCCACTTTGTGAGGTCATTTATTCTATTACATACCTATTAGACAGCCGCAAACCAAGTGATTCCTACAACCAATTGTTTATTGCAGAAGAAGAAACACTGCTCTAACTTCGGAAATAATAGACTTGGACATCTGTTACAGATGGCTCATCCATCAGCTGGAATCTCCGGCTCGTACCTCCATATATATATTGGTCGCGGTAGGCCAATGCACATTGTCGTTTAAAACTCCGCACTCTTTCTTTTGGCTGAAAGCCAATAATCGGGTCAAGGCAAATTATTTGAGGGCAGGCCACAAGAGGATTTACAGTGCAATAATAGCAAGCTAACTCGTTCTCTGCAAGTCCAAGCGCCGACGAACGCAGTCAACAGTTCAACCTGGGGTGTGAATAAGACTCAGTGACAAATCTTACTGAGGCTAGTATCCAGTGAGATGCTAATCTAGATTGGGGCACGTCCTGGAAAAACCAAGCCATTTCGTCACTACAAGCCAGTTTATTCACGACAACGCAATTTAACCCGGTTGTTGTGGACACAATATTTTGATGACCACTGAGTTTTTGGGGAAGTTCAACGCTACGTAAGAAAAATCCCAAGCCAATTTATTGACGGCAAATGAGGTCCAGATACGCAATCGGCGTGGTGCACGCCGATTGGTGCTTGCGATATGCATGTTGGCTTGCCCGCCAAAATGTGGCAGGAGAGAATGGCTTGCTTCTCTGAAGTATAACCACATGAATTCAACCTCTTGCTTGCATTTCCGAGTGGACTCAGTGGAGAGAACAGGAACTGCCACATAGCTTGTGCAACGAGCCAATTCCCAGATGTCGTCTCAGACTTCCTACCCTGCGTCAGATTCTCCGGCCTACGACGCGCAGTGCATACTTTCTCTCATGCATAACGTGAACTGTGGTTGGTACGTCGTCATTTGGAACAGATTTCCTGTTCTGGATTGTCGAGCTTTTACGACCGTTTCCTGCCATGATTGGGACAGTTTATCCGAATACACAAGCCATTGGTCACTCTGATCCTACCGTGGTTAAATTTGTAGAATGGCAGAGGGGTTATGACAGCCTTAGTGAATACACGGACCTGCAATGTCCCGTGTGCTCATGTGGGTGCATCATTGAATTGGTGTGGGCGGGTCAAGGTGTACAACTGACGTGGACCTTGGTGGGAATGAGGAAAACCAGCTCGCGCCACCAAAGTTCAGGACTACGCTCCCTCTGACAAAATCTATCTAACTCAGAGACAAATGTTTTGATTGCATTTCCGGAAGGTGATAGATACAGTCTCTCCAAATTTGAGTTGGGGAATCTTTACTTTATCAGATGGAATATTGAGATCCCATATGAGTCCTCGACGTAAAAATTCTCCTACACACATTAAAACTTCTCAAGATACGTTGGACGGGCAAACGAAACTGGAGTGAGCGTGATGTCGTCTGGAACAAATGGCTGCCCACTTTAGTGTTTGATGCAAGCGGTGGAGCACAGATCGTTTTTGGCCGGGAGTTTTTTCCGGGGGGGTGTATTCTCATCTTCTCTAGCCGCCTGCAAAAATAATTGACCCAAATCATGGAACTATGAATGAAAACTAGGCTTGTTATTCGAGAGATCACATTTTGATGATTCACGTGAGAGCGAAACACTAGAACGATGTTCCTTAAAACCTCAAAGGAAAGTCTTGAAGATCTGGCGTGTCGATATTCGAGATCTAAAATGTCGAAAACCCACGTACCGTCTAAATGACTCACTAACGCCCCACAGTATTCCCACCCCGGATAGATAATGGTTGACTTTTCATAAGCATAGAAAAATGTTTTGGAATATATCTACGCATTTTTCGCCGGGATGCCGAGACAGCTGTCCAGGACTTGGATCTGACCTTGATATCGCATTGACCCTCTAATAAACTCTAATTTATTTTAATCTGTAGGGGGGGTCCCTAGCCCCCCAATAGATTATATTAGACGCAATTGCTCTCGCTAACCCGATTTTGAACCGATTCGTCAAGCATCATCCGGAAATGGGGCCAGATTGGGATGCATGTCGTACATGTCAGCCTTCTCACTGACAACAACAGCAGACCCTGGTCGACTCCACACCCAAGAACCCCTGCACCTCCAGAGGAGGATCACCGGCACACCGTGCACCATTCCATGGCTGGAACCGCTAGTCTCCTCCGCTTGCTTCGTAGCCCGTGACCTTCGAGTTATGCGAAAATCGTGACCGTTTCGTCCTCCAGAATCTCCTCCAGCTGATAATGGTGAATTCTCGTGTCAATAACCATTGATCATGAGTAGAGGCGCGCGCGGGCGGTTGGGGACGAAGCTGAAACACGTTGACGAGTGTTGTTTACCGACTGCAGTGGGCACATTATATTCTGGGAAATATAATCCATTCAATTGCTTGTGGGAACCCAGAATGAGTAGATTATTGGAATATAATGACATGCTAACATCGCTGGAATCCCTCCGATATTCCTCGTATCTTTGTTTATGCTTAAGGAAAGTCAACACCAATATATCAATTGAAAAATGGGCGAAATGCGGTCTAAAAGAAATATTTAACCTAGGGCCACAGAGTTGATATTTTGACGACCCCTTTAATGGGTGTGCATTTCATAGTGTTTAGAGTCACCTCGAAAAGAATCGGCCCCATTGTAGCAGCGCAAGGGACAAAACACAAAACACGTAGCGTTTCGCTCTTGTGTTTCGCTCAACGGTGAAATACTGTATATCAACTGTATACTAAAGTCTACCGACAACTATGTCGAACTGTTGTGCTCCTTTCTTCGCATAGTTCGGCCTCGGTTTCAGGCGTCTTGGGCTCAACTATCTCATATCTCCGGGCTGCATCGTGTCTACTGCTGGCCAAAAACGAATATGACGCGCAAAATGTCGTATCGTATTCATATCCATTTCAATATATTTTGAATATACTTAAATATATTCTACTTCATATGAATCTTGATGAAATCCATGTAGCTCACGCCTTTACTAAGCCTAGACTTCAACCACTCCGTGTTAACGATGTCTAACGAGGTGGTAAAGACAGTCATAGACGACCGAGAATCGGTTAACGTGAAAAGAGGCGCTCCCCAGAAATGCTTACGCCCGGAATGGCCAAAATATCGCGCGCGAGAAGCGCCATGAACTGCAATGTACCCTGCATTTGCTGGACCACAGGACTAGTAGTCGCCATTTGAACTGTGATTTAGCGTTGAACTCACCTTCCGCCAACCTAGCGGATCGTCGAAGTCGCCGCGTCCCACTGGAGAAATATTACCCATATATAGATCCACTTCCGTCTCCTCCCCGTCGGGGACAGCCCTTGTGGACGACGCGAGACACGATTCATCCTCGTTTTACGACATGTGACTGTCGTGGCGCTAAATTATTAACTGGGTCCCAAATTGTCTCGCACTCGCATATCGTTTTCCATCGCAATATCTCGAATTTGGTCGATCTCATACCTAGTTTTTTAGTCTCGCCAGAGGTTCGTCGGACCGGACGGTCCGATCGAGCTTGGAACCAATCCTTGGCATTCCTTACCTCACTTTTTAGTCCTTATACCACTTGTGGCCCATTTTTTCTGCCATACAGATGATAAGGGCCGGTTCTCCTCACAAATGGGTTGAATCGGCTCCCGGATGATGTTTGATCACCGGAGTGACTCAAGACATAACGATTTTGTGACTCTCTTTGACGCTCACTGACATGAGTGCGGCAACACTGCATACACACAACAGGAACCGCTCGAAATTCTAGTCATCGCCCCGTGGAATAAGACTAGACCTCTCACGCACCCACCAATCTACCCACCAACGATGGCCGACCACTCAGAGGATACTCTTGAACTTTTACCAGCAGAAGTTCCGTCTCAGACTCGTGGCTTCGACATGTTGCCTATACTTCCGTTTGCCAGCGAAGATGATGATGGTGATGACTCCGACCTGTTGGCACCACCGAAAGACGCAGACCGTGTTCTGAAACGCCCCGCAAGTGCGCTTCTCTCTCCTTTTTTGGCGCCACTTCTTCTAGAAGTCTAACCCGGTGGCATCGCAGTAAACTATGTGGCCATGCAGAGCTGGAAGGAGCTGCGCATGCCCTCGACATCCGCCGTCCGCGCGCCCCCGCACGACCTCAGCATGCTTCCCGGCATGCACATCGACATTCTGTACGAAGTGGGTCCAATATTCCGATATTTCGCCTGGAATCCATCTCACAGTTTTCAGGTCATCGGTCACCTGCACCCAATCGACCTCATTCACCTCTCGCGCACGAGCACCGACTTCCGCGCGCTGCTGCTTGCGCGCGCGGCCGCGCCCCTGTGGCGCGACGCCTTCGAGGGGCGCAGCCCGCTCCCCGCGTGTCCGCAGCACATATCCGGGCGCCGCTGGGCGCTCCTTCTCTTCGGCGTGCGGAGATGCGAGGTACCCTTCACCCCTCTCCCCTCGGACTCATCTTCATTCCTCTTTTTTTTTGAATGTACAGGCCTGCGGCGACCCCGACACGTCGCCGGACTACATCATCTGCCGCCGCCTCTGCACGGACTGCATGGACGCCAAGTCCGTATTCATTTCTTTCCATGACTATAGTGCTAACGCGCTATTGCAAGACTCGTCACAGACGTGCCTGGGTACGAGGCCTCCCACATTATACAAACGCTCGTACCAAAAACCTTCCGAACTGGTGCGTCCACCACAATGTCTTCGTAGCAAAGCTGGCTAACTGCGTTATAGATGGCAGCATTCCCGCGGCATACGGCGACGAGGGGCGTCTGTGGCCGCCCGACGGGGTCGCGCTCGCGGAGGCGTACACGCGGCTAGAGAGTGAGAGTGACAGCTCCGATGGGAAAGAGGCCCTGGAGCGTTTCGTCGAGGCGCGGACGGCGCTGGTCGCCGAGGCCGAGCGCGTGCGTTTCCTCTCCTCTCTTCCATCTATCCATGTCTCTCCCGCATACATACCGCCCGACATCGCTGACACGCTCCACAGCTGGCAGAGGACTGCGACAGCTGGTCGCAGGACCTGTCGCGGCGCTACCTGGACGACGGTCGCTCGCAGGGAGCGCGCGTCTTGAAGAGGTCAGTTACGGTCATGATTTTTTTTTGGAATCTATTTGTCTCATTCGACGTCGTCTATCCCATTGACGTTGTTCGCCGGTCGTTCATGCACCGTCGCTCGTTCGTTCGCTCGCTCGTCCACTCACGCCTTTTCCTTATCATCCCCTCATCCTCGTCCTTGCTCGCTCGCTCACCCTCGTGCTTGCTTGCCTCCCCACCCCTCGTCTTACTTATGATCCACTCACGCTCGTCTTTACTCACCCACCCATCCCTCGTCTTTCCTCGCTCGCTCACCCACCCCTCCCCACAGCGTCACCAAGCGCCTCATCGGCGCCGGCCACGCGCCCGCAGACGTCACCGAGGGCTCGTACAGCATCATGGACAGCCCGTACCTCGACAAGATCCCGCGCCTCACGTCGAAGCGTGCGTTTCCCTCTCCTTCCTTGTTTTTTTTGTCCGTTTTCGCGTCGTCGTCGCTCTTCTTTTTTTTCGCATCGTCGTTCTTCGCTTTTTCGTTAAAATTCGTCGTTCTCCTCCCCACCCCCACCGTTCGTTCGCTGCCCTACCGCCCGCCTGCTCGTCCCCTCTTGTCCTTCCTCCCCCCTCCGTATCCACCGCGCTCGTTCCTTCCTTCCCCTCCCTCCCCTACCGCTTGCTCACCCCACCCCCATAGGCTACAACAAAGCCCTCCCGCACCTCCTCCCCATCCTGCACGCCGCGCACTCCGCCCGCCTCTCCCGCCGGCGCGCCACGCTGCAGAAGACCGTCCTCACCGCCTCGCAGGCCGCGCGCGCTGCCGCGCCGCCTGGTGCGTGGGCGTACTGGCCGCCGGGGTACACGCTGCAGTCGTGGGTGCCGCTGCGCGCGCTGGTGGACGACGAGCTGGCGAGGGAGGAGGCGGAGGAACTGGTGGGGGGTGGGGCGGATGCGGAGGTAGATGCGGGGGAGGCAGGGGCGCAGGGGGAGCGGCGCATCGCGGCTGCGGTGGCGCAGCAGGTCCCGGGGCTCGTGGAAGCGTGGCGCGCGGAGCGGAAGCGGCAGCTCGTGGAGCTGCTGCCGTGCGCGGGGGAGCTGGAGGACGCTGCGGATCCGGCGCGGGGCGGTGCGTGCGGGGATGCGGATGCGGATGCGGATGTGGGCGGGGCGAAGGGTGCGGATGCGCGTGCAGCTGGCGCTGACGATGTGCTGCGTCTCGACCTCGCGACAAGCGTGTTCACGTGCCTCGGGTCGTGGGTGCCCGGCACGCGCGTACACGCGGGGCGCTGCCTCATCGGGTGGGCGGGCGCGGGCTCGCACCTGCGCTGCGGGTCCCTGCAGAGCTTCTGGGAGAATCGGCTGCACCACGAGCCGGAGGGCGCGCGTGCGGCGGCGGTTCTCGTGCGGCTCGCGGGGCGCGATCCGGCGAGCACGAGCGCTGCGGAGATGGATAAGGTGGACGCGCGGTATGTGTGCGGAGGGTGCGCGGTGCAGGCGCGGGGGGGCGTGAGGGGGAGGAAGGCGCTGACGTGGCGGGAGAGCGTGCTGCATGCGGTGGAAGTGGCAAGGGGTGCGGAGCCGGGGCACGCGGAGGGCGCGGGGTGGGCGGTGCTGTCGCGCGAGTGCGCGACGGACGTAAGGAGGCGGGAGCGCGCGGACGCGGCGCACATGGACAGGGCGTGGGTGTGCACACTGTGCGCGGCGCACTTCGACAAGCACGTTCTGCGGGAGGAAGCACGGCGGCATGTACGGGAGGCGTGAGTGGCGCTTTCCTATTTATTTCCTTCCGCGCCGTGTACTGATATCTCCGCGCTGCAGACACGCGATCCCGCGCCCGGTCCAAGACTCGCACTTCATGTTCTTCCCCGGCGCAGAGCGCACGCCGCGCGTCGCGGCGCTGCTGTCCGAGGAGGGGCTCGTCGCGGAGTATCGGTGCACGCACTGCGTGGACGTGCTCCCGCAAGTCGTACGGCTGTTCTCGATGCGCGCGCTTGAGCGGCACGTGTGTGATAAGTGAGTCGGTCTTCGTTCTTCTCTCATCTCCCGTATTGTACATCTGTCTTTCTGCGTCGTTCTTCGTGCCGCTATTCTTCGTTTAACCCTCCGTGTCTCCAACTCCGTTACTAACACATCTTGTGTTCGCTGCAGGCACGGCTGCAACGTCGTACGCGAGGCAGACTGGACCCGGGTGGAGCGGATCGCGGGGAGCAGCGCGGTGGAACCTGTGTCAAGGAGTAGCGCGGTGGAACCGACGCCGACGCCGCTGGATGCTCTGCCAGAATGAGCTGGGGATCCTCGACCGGAGTGCGCTGAGGCGGTCCCCAGCCGGAATCACCTGAGGGCGCTCGACCTGGTTATCGGCGGTGCCTTATTTACTTCTTTGTGTTTGTACTAACTGGTCGATTGACGGAACGATATTAATAATATTTCCTTTAAAGAGGGTTCTGCCGTTGATTCGAGGTCTCCACGACTGGCTTATTTGCACGCTGTAGTCCCATGCTGGCGGCGGAGATGTGCTACTCGATGATTTTTGACGGACTTCCCAGGATTATTTAGGGGCCTGCCGTTTTGTTGCGTCGCAAACAGCGGGATCCGGTGACTTTGCTGACCTGGGACACAAAAACGTCTTGACGGCGTGTGTCCGCGTTATTCTTGGCCGCCATTTAACCGTTCGCGGTCCGGGTCCCAGACGTCGCCCTTCTCTCGCTCTATCTCTCCCAATGTCTTTCGCCGTGATCTTACCCGCTGTCCTTCTGTTTGTCGTGTTCACTCGCAGGGCAATATCCCGTCACCGAAGATCGATAGGCCGCGTCCCAGGTCCGCACGCTACATCGTGGGTTTATGGTGCGTAACTCAGTTGCATATGCCTGCATCACACACACCGACACGCACGCTCCAGGGAACATGCTCCAGCTCTACCTCCCCGCGACCTGGGGAGAGTTCGAGTTTCCGTGGCAAAAGCAATACGGACCAGTGTATCACATCAAGGGCTGCTTTGGGGTCCGTTCTTTTCCTACTAATTACTACCCGCGGCGCTGAGGCGAAGTTCTGGTCTACAGGAAGATCGTCTCGTCGTGTCTGACCCGCGTTCCCTTCCAACACATTCTTTCCGGCACATTGTTCGCACGCCCGCCGGGCATACAGAACAGCACGAAGGTCGTGTTCGGGGAAGGGAGTGTGTTGGTTCTCCGAGGCAGCACTGTATTTTCTCTCATTTTAAAAATAAATCTCAATGTCCCTGCAGGGGAACCTCATCGGAGGGCTTCGGCACTAAATCCTGTGTTTTCTGCGAGTGCCGTTCGAAAGCTCCTGCCCTTATTCGAGCGAACAGCCGCAACGGTACGCCATGTTAGTCCCCAGCGTATAACGACTACACCAGCTGCAGTTGACATCTAATCTGGAAGCGTCCCTTAGTCCAGCATCTGCGCTGGACGTTTCCCCGGTGCTCTTCACGGCTACCATGAGCGCGATAAGCGAAGGTATGGGAATCAAGTCGTGCGCGCGGGAGGGCTTCGCACTGAAATAAGAACGGTGCTAAGCCGTGTTTGGCTGCTCTCTGCAAGATGTGGGGTATGAACTGGTGGAACTACTGTTCGTACATACTACCATCCACGTAGGCCTTCCGGGACGTCTAACAAGTCGACAGTGTGATAACCGCGGTCGGATCCCCCGCCCACCTGCTGTCAGTCTCGCTCATGGAATACCTTCCGTCGTGGTGTTTTCAGCTAGCGCTAACTTTCCGGACTGGAGTGTCTATCGCGATTCAAACGTCACAAAAGTTGACGCAGGAGCTCGGTACTCGGATGGTCCGAGAGAAGCTCGATGCCTCGAGGAAGGGGCTGGAAGTTCACGACGACATCACAGCATGCTCTGTAGTTTATTTACTTTGCGCTTCAGCTCAGTGTTCTAATTTTTTTTCAGTGCATCCAGACAACGCCGAAAAAAAGGGGGGCCGTATGAGTGAGACTGAAGTCGCTGCACAGACCGCTCTCCTTCTTTTGGCTGGACAGGATACAACTGTAGGACTGCCATCCATATTCCTCTATGAATCATCGCGAGCTAACTGATTGACACACGACAGGCCAATACGCTCGCGTTCGCACTTTGCGAATTGGCAAAAGATCCTGATTTCCAGGCTAGACTACGGGCTGATATTAATTCAAGCCTCGCCATTGAATCGGGAAATTATGATAATCTTCCTCTCCTAAATGCATTCATCAAGGTTAGATTTATCGGCTAGCTCGGTCCTCCGGCCGTCGGAATGCGCTGATTCAATCTCCAGGAAACACTCAGGATGTATCCCATAGGATCGTTCACTGAAATGATGGCGCTCGAAGATACATCCCTTCCCCTTACATATGGGCTCACAACTACCTCCGGCGAAAAGATCGCCGAGCTGCCGATACGAAAAGGCCTAGTTGTCTGCGTGGCCATCGGATCCTACAACAGGTATTCATCCTTTTCGGTACATACGGAGCCTGTTCACACTCTCTGCAGGCTCGAATCGATTTGGGGACCCGACGCCCAATTCAAACCCAGTCGATGGCTAGACGGGATACCCTACGCTGCCGACGCTCCCCACATCGGACCATATTCAAATCTGTTCGTCTTTTGAGTCACACATAGTTTCAGACATTGACCCTGTACTTGTCAAGGCTGAGCTTCTATAGCGGACCTCGGACTTGTCTCGGGTAAGTCACCGTGTATTCTGTCTTCATATCATAAGTACTACTCACCGATGCGCTCCGCAGATGGCGTTTTGCGTGCATCTCTTCATGGTTTAATTTCTCCGCATCTTACTAATAATACCTGGTTGGCGACAGATTGTTGGAGATGCAGGTGCTGATCTGTGAGCTGGTCAGCAAATTTTCGTTCTCTTTGCCCGAGGACGATTTTGCTCTGCCGCGCTTGGCGAACACGCTTATCCCTGTCACGAGGAATGGTAAACAAGGCACCCCTCTCCATGTTACCCGGCTTGTGTAGAGGCATCTATTTCTTTGGAAAATAAAACTTCACTCGTCTTATTCGGACTAGGAGTATTCGAACAGACAAAAGCTACGAGGTGGTTTGGTGGGGCAACTTGGTACGCAGGCTTCAATCTCGGACAACGCCGCACTTCGACCGCAATCTGGATTTTGAATCCTCAAAATTTAAAAGCCACCCTCCTGGTCTGTGTGGCCTCATAGGGCAAATCATCACGAACTTATCCTCATATTACGAACAATTCCAACAAGAAGATTACATTCAGAATCTACAAGCCGACAGAATCCAATCATCGTGTTTTCGTCCTTCGCATTTTATCGAGTTTCCGGTCCACAGCCCTCCAGAGCTCCTCCGTCCGTCGTCTTCAGGATCATACTCGCATCCAGATGCTGTGACATGGTCCATTTCGCTGAAATGGGCTGCAATAAAGCCCGCGACGGGTTTAGTACGCGAGATTGACGAGCATCCGACGTCCAACTGGGTCAGGCTTCGTTGTGACATGGTGTGCCCGACATCGGTGCAAGCTCTGTGGCGTCTATGCATATCCCGAGTGACTTGAGCTGTGGACAGCACTGTGCGAAGGTTCGAGCGTGATATCCACGCAATCGTGCTGGTCGAATTGGGGAGGAGGTTTAGTTTCTCGATATTTGGCCACACACGGGCTGCAGCGCGATATCATCATCTAGATTGAACCCAAAGAAGGATTAGAGTGCCACGAATATGAGGTTATGGAACACGAAAAGCGGACGCAACGTAGACGAATCGACAACATAGTTGTCATACTCGGACAGTTCAGATGTAGGTTGGTCGGGCACGCCCCCGACCGCATATCCCCGCGGCATCGCCAGCGCAGCCGGGCCGCGCGAAGAAACCCTGGCGGCACGGACGGTGCAATGACGCGGCGATACGGAGACACATCCACGCGTTGCGAGGGTATCCACAGAGGAAACGTACGGCGTCGAAGGCGCGCTGCGCGTGCCGGAGGGAGACACGCACCGTACCGGGTTACCTGTGCATCGCGCACGGAGCCGTAGAGATGGGGCGCCGCAGCGACGCCAGCGCAGCGCACGGGGGGTTTGCGACAGCGAATGTACGCGCTGCGGGAACTGGGTGGCGATCATGGGCCTAGTGAGTGAGGCTGCCGGCGCAGGGGGCTCAGGCTGCAGTTCGCGCAAATCGATGTTGATGGTCGCGAGGAGGGTCTGGATAAGCTGTGGTGAGGGGGTAGTTGTGCTTCAGCGAGGAAGGCTTGTGCTGTATGAGGGGCGGGTAGAGTGAACCGCTTTGGGGCGCTGATGGGCCAGTGGGAAGCGCATCGGTGTCTCGCAACAAAGAAGAGAAGTGTGTGCATGTTTGCGCAACGGGATAGACCAGATGCGGCAGTACGACACACCTGAAATGCGACACACCTGAAATCAGATGCGACACACCACGGCAATTTTCGACACACCGTAGCAAAGTACGACACACCAAGTTCGACACACCTTGGCGGCTAATGCAAGTGCGACACACTTCGATTTAGTGAAGGAGTCATCATCTTGAAGGCAAGACATGTATTCAGTAAAGAATAGAGGGATCTTGCGCTGCTGGATGAACGCCGATGGAGAGATTGAACACTCATTCTAACGCTTATGTAAATCCCTTCATAAATCGCTTGATAGGTGTAAATAAATTGCATTGAGTTCATATACATTGTTACTACATAGTTGAATGGTTTCGATCCCGCCTCGCCGTCTCGTGCAACTCCGTCCCGGTGCGGACGTGTGCATGATTAGCGCGTCGGCGCGTCGTCCCGCCCTCCCTCTGTCTCAACCACGGTGCGCGCACATTCTGGCCGGTGCGCAATTTCCCCCCTCGAAGCGCAAGCCACTCCGCATCTCCCACGGATCTGCCACGCCCGCAGCCAGGCATCGCTTGCGACGCCACGCAAGAGCTGGGGCATCGGGAGCACAGACACTCCCGTTCCGGTGGTCGAGGTACGAGGAGAAGCTCCTGGCGGGCATGGGGAGCGAAATCATCGGCAAATTGGGCGGGCAAATACTTATACTCACCTTTACTGCGTGGGCACGAGAAATGAGGAACGGGGCGGGTGCGGCGGGCGTGAGCAGCGAATTGCATTCATAAGAGGTGTAGACACACACCTTGGTTATCCTCCTGGACCTCCCCCTCCCCAGTCTCCACATCGAAACCATATTCTGGGAGTTCTCTGTCGTTACGTTGAGCGGTGGCCGGTAGAGGGCGCCCCCTGTACGGCGGCATTGCGGAAGGAGGAAAGGAACATTTTCGGCGGGGGCGGCGGCGCGGTGGATGGTGGGAGAAGGAAAGAGGCAGGACAAATATGTGGCAGCTTGGCCAATATTTGCTGCCTCGATCAATGATAGCCGAGCGCATTCTCGACACACCGCCCACTGTGGGGAAGTGTGTCGAACTTTCCAGGTGTGTCGCTTCTGATTCCAGTGTGTGGAATCTGAGGTGTGTCGTACTGCCGAATCTGGTACATCCTCTTTGCGCAACACAGCTATGATACGAATATTCGCGGTTAACTCATGAGAAGGCGCGGTTTACTTAAGGAAGTATAGACTCCCACGCACATACGCGGTGATACCAAGGTGATACTGTCTTGGACATTTAGGAAGGATGAATCGAACTTTTTTTTCAAGGACTTGTAATCTCATATGGGGCTGCGGACCTGCGTTCATTTATTGGTTCAATCGTGTATATGCTGGAAATATGATGATGATAGTGCAGAAATGAGGAGTAGCTGGAAGAAACGAGTGGCACGCTTGTCCCTGCTTGCCATAATTGACACTTGTTGTCATTATCCCACGGCTCCCTTTGTCGATCGTGGGAACCAGCCAGGGAGACGTGTGATAATACTGAGTCTCAGTCGTCAGAGATTATTCGTATGTCCAACACCATGCTCAGGCAGGCGATGCCTTTCTTAATTGAGGTATAAAGCAAATATCCCACTGTAGAAGAAAGTTCAACACCCATCTCACCCATCATGTCTCGAAAAGTTCATCATATGTTCTTGAACTTCACTGGTTCGTGGACTTTACATCGAAACCTCGGAGTATATTTGACTATTGGAATGTACAGCCGGCGTAAACGCCCATCCTCCGGGTCCCCGATTTGAAATTTGAATGTTGATGCTTACTTTAAGCTGTCATCATAAATGTGCTAGGATAATTGCACTTGGAATATGTCATCCTGCAGTACGTATAGTTCAAAATGGTTCGAAGTGATGGGACCATTGATACTCGATAAACGACAGGTTCATTGACCGGAATGAAATGGATACGAGCATCAGCAACCAAACTGAAGTTGAGGGTCAAAATCGAAGTACTCCGGGAGTACTTGGGCTACCCAGAGGAAATGTTTCTCGAAGCAGATGCATTATCATCTGTACGCAGGCACACCGCCGTCCACGCTAGCGCTATTGCGACCGGATTTCTGATAATGATCCAGATATACCTACGATAGCGATTGGGCGCGACAGCCTGTCATAAACAACGTTAGCCTCCGAGTGGCTATTAAAGCCCACTGGCCGTCGTTAACAATGTTCCCCAGAAGCACGCTCTGAAATATCAGCTCACAACATGTTCAACCCAAAGTCTATTGTTTTTGTGTTCGGTCTCCTCGCCATGGTGGCTGCAGCTCCTGTAGTACGTCCTTTCATTTCGGTTTCTACGTCATTCCGCTAATTGACATCTAGGCTGAACAGGAACGCGGAGTTGCCGCTCCCGAGGTAATAAACTTGATCCCTGTTCCACATTTTTGGCTGACTTGGACCTGAGGCTCGTACTGCTCCAAATATAGGCGAGTTTAGCTTCAAACTGTTAAAAGCCATTGACTGAGCGAAATAGATCTCGCCAATTCTGCTGGTTGCTGGATCATTTCTGGTGGATGCATGCAATTTTAAATAAGCCAGTCGTAATAATCTCAGTGGGATAAACACAAGTCTGAGAGTGCTACATAGTTTCTGCTCTATATGTAAATCCTTGTCAATTTTAGTGCTTTGGCAGTCCCACACCATCTATGCTTTGTTCATTAATTGAAACCTCAGATGTGTGAGCTCGAAGATGAGAAGGACAAATATATCCTGGAGTTCGGTTGCTTGATGCTGGAAGGATATTTGGCTTCATCCTCTCTTTTTGTGCGCCCATATCTTGATTGAGGTGAAATGTTGAAAAATAAGGTCCTAGGATGCGTGGAAACGATGGGGAGTCGAACGACAGAAGCTCCTGGTTACCCAAGCGAACCCCAGCATATTTCTGAGCTGTTGTTCTACATCAATGGAAGCCAAAAATGAGAAACAGAAGATATTCGGTAGCATTATATTCCCAGTATTCAGGAATCGAGTAGTCTCCCATAGTCAGACCATAGAACAAATATGATTTTTTTTTTTTTTGGTGGGAGTGGGAAAAAATCTTGTTTATGGTCTGATTGCGCTCACGCATCGGATACCGTAGGTCGACGTTCGGGGAATTCCGAACCCGATTGGGAAGGTCCTGCCTCATTGGGAAGCCTGACCAAGCACGTGCTTTCCCATCATTTTTTCAAACGCGTCCGTCTTCTTGCCGCCATCGCGTTTCCGACGCGTCGCTCAATGGACCGGGACGACAACGAACATCAGTGGATAGTTCCATACACCCCATCTCGTTCCGCCACTCCGGGCACTAACTCATTCAGCACTTTCACCGCGGCCTCGTACGGCAGTACTGGAGCTCTCTTCACGAATACGACACCCGCGACACCTACATTTGGGTTCAATGTTCCCGACACTTCATTTTCCTTCTTGGATTTTCAGTCTCCACAGGTTCCACAGGTACCACTCGCAACCCCCAACACGTCGTCTAAACGGCGCCGCCGGAATTCAAATATCCAGTTCTTGCCGCCTTTAGATGACGAGAATATCCCCCCCACACCATCTAGTGCATACTATAAACGCGCAAAAGTCTCTAATGCTTTCGACGAACCTGCTCCGCTGAATCCGCCTCGCCAACCACGCCGTTCAGAGTCCGAAAAGCTCGAGACAATACTCGACACCATCAAAGCTCAAGGATGGACCTTGGCCGATTTTTTGTTCAGGGTTTTTCGGGTCAAGGATTCCGTTGGCAATCCTATCTCCCGGACCCAGAAGCATGCTCAGATGGCCTCAGCCTTCCTCAGTGGTCGTACAACACACACTCCTGCCGATATTCTTACTTTCTGGATGACGAGTCCGGATGGCATTGTGCCGGACAATTCCCCGCAATTAAATGACATGTACTCGACGAAAACCCCATACTCCACCATTCGTCCTGTTCGTCCCGCGCTCACCTCCTTTGCTCTTCAAACGGTTGGCATGCATCTTGCACGTGGAGCCGAACGTGCTGTGCATGCTAGCAGCGGGCTCCATGCCTCGGTGAAAAGTAAAGATGTCACAAAGAAGCTGAAGTGGGCGCGAATTGGCTCCGAAACAATCTCCGTTGTTGGCGATATCATCGAGTACCATCTCGAAGCAGCTTGGTATCTTTTGGATCTCATTGCCATGCGCAAACGTCGGAAACGTAACGGTGTCGAGGAACCTGCTCGGAAGCATCGTCCAGCTCGAGGTGTAAGTCATCTCTTTTCACAGTAAAGACGCCGTGTGATTAACATACTTTTCTATTCAGGTAATTATACATGCTCTCGCAGATCTGTTATTCTGCCGTTCAGATAACGCTAATCTGCTGCCGCTAGCACGCGGTATCCTTTATTTTGGATCGTCGGCCCGTTGAGATCATGGCTTACAATTGCCGGATCGGCACAATGCCAGCGTACTCCACCATCAGTCGCAGCCTTCTGGGCCTCTCGATCGACGAGGCTGAAATTACTCTCGCACATGGCAGTGATCCGGAACAAGCGGGGGCTCTCTACTTTGATAATATTCAAAGCATGGCACGGGTACGAGACCATCGCATCGGCCGTGCAAACCACATGAATGTCGGAATGTCGGCATTATGGGCTGAAGCGTGGAAGTGCATCAAGGTCATGGTCTTTGACCTAGATGACAAGCGCAGGCGCATCGAAAACAGCGAACAGATGAGCTTGACCGTTGACAAGCTCCTCAGCTTCCTAGATCAAGAGGACTCCGACACGACTGGGTACCTCCAGTGGCTCGAGGTGTTGGTGCGCTGCATCGAATCGCTAAATCCTCTGATCCCTGAAGTCAACGCTCGTTACCGCGCCACTGCAAAACTCGTGATTCCTCTCGAGAAATCAAAGGTTCATCCTCTTGCCACAAGTGGTAAGAAAGAAACGATACCGGCGGAGCTGAAGGAGGGCCTTCTGGACTTCCTAGCGCAGATCGGACAGACATCCACCAGCTATATTCGGAGAAAGCTCATCGTCGGCGGTGATGGGCTCTCGTATGCGATGCTACTCCAACTCCAAGCATACCTTCAATTTCACAAGGACGCATTCAAGTCGTTCGAATTCTTGGAGCCCCAGCTTCAGGTTTGGCATACGAAATGGACAGACATTATCCGTATTTTTCAGACGCACTGGGGGCGCATTCTTGGAAAAAGCACGAATCCCGCATCACTCGGCCACAGCGCCGGAAAGATTGGCAGAGCAGCTCCAGCAAACATGAAGAAGGTCGAGTTCTATCCAGGCTCGCAGCTTCTTTATCTTGTATTAGATGCTCGCATGCTTGATTGCTGGTCGTACGTCGGATTTATAATCGCAATTCTACCAAATTTTGACCGTTTTATAGTCTGCAATTCGGAACCGATGATATATTCGGCTACTTCAAGAATCTCGCTACCTCAAAAAAAATACCAGACCTTGAAGATCTCGTCGCAATGGCGAAGAAACTTAATCGCACATATTCGACTGCTCGGGCCCGCGATCACGCTATGTTCGACACCGGTATGACCAGTGACTGGTCCAAAACAATTCCGAAAGGATCTCCGTGGGTACCGATTGAGATCGAGAAGTCCAGCTTGGACAAGACGACAAAGAGGAAGTCAAAGGCGAAAAAGAAGGGCAAAGAGAAGGAGCCTCCCCTGCCTTGTAAAGGTGACTTCGTCCTTGCCCAGGCTATAGATTTTCTGCGAGACGCTCTCAACTCGCGGAAAATTACGAGAGCAGTGGCAGAGGGGGATGTTGGACGAATGTACAGCTGCATCAAGGTACGTTCAGCCTCGTTCGAGCGGTTATTAATATACTTATTGCTCTCAGTACATGTTATTCACATTTGCGGGCTCAACACACACCAACTACATGGGTTACATCCTCGAAACCATCATCAATCTCGAGCTCGAGTCAAGTCCTGGACTTAAAGAGGCACTCCTCATGTGTCTTTTAATAAATCTTAGCGGACTCGCCAGCCATTTCGAGGAAGGCGATTACGTTGTGGAGTTCTTTAACCGACTCATCGAAGATGTTGTCCAGCACAAGAACGCACAATTCGATGACAATTTCATCCGCAACGTCATCTCATGCAATTTACGACACATTGCTCAACTCAAGGTTGCGTGGCGCACAGGCACGGGCATGCAAGCGAAGAGTGGAACCCACACAGATATGCATACCAAGCCGGAGTTCCTTGAACTGCTCAAGAGTTGCAGGGAGACAGAGCTGCATAGCCAGCGCCTCGGTAGACAAATTGACGATCGGGACACTAATGATTTTGGAGCAGGAATCAAGAAACTTCGTAATGGTGCTATTGAAAAACACAACAAAAAACACGAAAGGATGCACCGAACAAAACGTCCCCCAACATCAGCGCCTGCACCGCCCCCTAGTACGGAGACCGACGACGAGGCTGAGGAGAGCAGCGACAACGAAAGTTCCGAATCGGAGGGATCGGATAGTGATGAGGATATGGAACCTGGGGCGAGGTATGCGACGCGGGGGTCTATGGCGATGGTTAATGGCGAACTCGTGATGGATGACCGGGACATGATGGTGGGTCCCGATGGTGATATGATGATGGGCGAAGATGCTGGGGAAGAGGTCGACGACAGTGCTAGTGAGGACAGTGATGATCAATAAAATATACCTCATTTCGCAGACTGGGAATACCTCTGGTTAAGCCGAAGCATTTTTCTTTTTTTCTTCATCTGTGCGAACAGTGTTTTAAGCTCCAAGATGACGTCGTAGAGACGTTCGTGGTGATGCATCATTCCAGCAACGTCCTTGACAAGGTCCGACAACGCCTGGAGGGTTTGAAACCTGGCGAAACGGTCAAGAATCAGCTTGATCATGATGTCGGGAAGGAACTCGGTGAGAGGTATAAGCCCCATGGTTCGATCCGAGCCCTCAAACCAGATGGAAAGTCGAAACTCCTCGAGACGAGTCGTCCCCGCAGCTTTCATGATTTTTGTTAAACGTTGAGAGGCGGGAATATCGGACGGAGGTTTCTTGGGCTTGGGCTGTGGAAGATATAGCTCATCGGAAACTTCTGGAGAGCATCCGCTGCATCTACAAAGAAGAGGGCGTGGTGTCAGAGGCGAGGCGGTGCAGGTGCGACAATTGCATGGGGGATCACAGTCCGGATTGTCATATAGATCATCCTGTATGCACGCTTTACAGGTCGCGCAAATGATCTCTGCGACCTCACGATCCATGGCGACGCTCCCGTCTTTTTTTACATCTGCTGCGTTCTCTGCATCGGACTGCGAAATAATTTTCGCAGCCTTCGCCGTTCGGAGCGCAGAGATATAAAAAATTGCGCGAGGATCAGCAACGTTGGGCCGAGCACGCCCAGGCTTTTGCACGAACATGTCGGCGCTCTCGGGCTCTCCTATTTGGATTACGGTCTTCACGGAGGGCACATCGTTCCCTTGAGCGAGGCCACTGGTGGTGACAATGATCTGACACCGTGGATCGGACTTGAAGAGTGCGAGAGTGGCGATATTTTCATCCGGCCAGTTTATCGAGTGGTACGCGCGGACACGGTGCTCACGATCACCTGGCGAAAGCTGGGAGTCGAGATAGCTTTTAATGCGGAAGACCAAGCTGATGCTTGCACCGAAAATCCATGTTTTATCGTTATTCTTCAAGACCCATGCCAGCTCGGGGAAGGATGCGCCGTCGATCCCGGAATGGAGGGTGCGGAAGAGGAGCTGAATATCATGGCGAGCATTTGAGCGGCGAATGAGATGAAATTCCCCGCGATTGACACCGAGTAAATTGAAGATCGCGTCAGATGTTTTCAGATCCGCCAACAACGTCGCGGTTAGCCCGATGACTGGGATTCCAGACCGAAACCGGGAACGCATGAACCCAATCTGTCAAATACTTAATTAGCTTTCCTTAAGTTCTAGGTGGTCAGACCATTTTTGCAACTTGAGTTTAGGCAGATCTTAAGTTCTGTCAAGTATTCTGTACCTACTCGGTCCTGCCTATATCCTACATATCATGGGGGTCATCCCGAACTTGAGTTCCATCAGGTCTTGAGTTTTTTCCATTACTCAAGTTCTGGTGACGAACTTAAGATTGTATAAGAGAATCTACTACTTGAGCCACAAGAGGACTGAAGTTTGCGCAGAACTTAATTTCTACTGTGAGACTTCAGTTCTGTGTCAAAGCTGATTTTTAATTAATGGAATACCAATGGAATACTTAAGTTTTGACCAAACTGAAGTCCATTTCGCAACGAACTTAAGTTCCGGAAGGTGCAAGGGAAAGTGGCACAAATCCCTGAAATAGCAATTGAGGAAAGACGAAGAAGATAACACGGAAACTCACCTCTGGGAAGGATAACGATACTGTGGACCTCATCGTAAGTTTCTAACTTTATCCCAAAGAGTGGCACATACCTAGAATGCCACCAGACAGAAGTCATTGATCTGTCAAGGTCAGTACATCCATGACTGAGGTTGAGCTTGCACAAAGGAAGATAAGATAAATTGTTGAGGCGGAGAGAAAGATCTCATGGAAGTTAGAGGGAAGGCGAAGTGCAGTGTCCGATGTCGTGGCGTGTTTGGTGAAGAGCCGCCATTGTGAATCAGTAACGTCACGCGTTACTTATTCGCTTCTCTCTTCAAACCACCACCCACGAACCCATCGAACGTGCCACAGCCCGCCGATTAGCTTCAAAGCTGGCCTCCGGGACGGGGTGGCGGGCTTTGAGGACGTTCTTGCTGGTAGAGCCTTGTGCCACCCGCCAACATCAGCCTGCAGCTCTGTTTGCGCGTGCACCTCGTCAACGGCGCGCCCGGGTGCGCGTTCTTTTCTGTCCCGTATCATTCCCTGCTTCCCCTCCACCTCCACCCCCCACCTCCCCCATCCCTTCCTTTCCCTCTGGCTATGTATAGACACTGCGGAAGTACCACAAAATGTGTCCATTCGATGCAAATCTGCGCCAGGAGCACACGTTTAACGCTCCCCGATGACTCACGTTTGATGCGTCGTAAGTCCAATTCAGTCTGGATATTTCAGCTACTTTTAACTCATAAAAAGTGTTCTATGTCTTAAAATATGTACGTCAACACCCTTCTCAACGCACGCCGCCCCTGAATTTGTTTTTCAACTCCTGGTTCCCCCCGACACGCCTACGCCACCCAGCGCTGCTCCAGCTTTTGAATCAATCTCTGGTGTTCCCACGGCACGAACATTGCGTTAAATTCGCCCCCCGACGCGGCAGCGGCGCTCCGCGCGGCGTCGAGTTTTTTTATCAGAGTTCTGGCCACCCCACAACGTCCTCCAACCACCGCCCAGCGCGGAGCGTCAATTTTCTTCGATATTCGAAGTCCCCGCCACCTCCTCTTCCTTCCCCATGCGCCCAGGACGTGTCGGGTATACATCGCCCTTACAAATACTTTTTAGCCCTGCCGGCGCCGGATTGACCTGCGATTACGGTGAGCAACTTAATTTTCACGTGTCCGGGACTTAAGTAGGGAGGAACGACGGGCAATCTTGAGCTGTACGGAACTTAAGTAAGCCAAAACTTACGTTGTAACGGAACTCGAATACATGTGCCTAGTAATCGATCGATTGGCAGCACTGAAGTTTGATATGTGGAACTTAAGTTTGAGGATTTGAAAGGGAGGTCTGAAGGTCCAGGAATGAGGTGCGCGGAGCTTAAGTTGTCCCACAACTCAAGTTCAAAATGCGGTCTGACCGCCTAAAACTTAAGGAAACCTAATTTTATTTCATAATCTGTGACAGTGCTTTGCGGAATGCCAGTCCCCACATGACGAGGAGGTGGATCTCATCGACTCCGAGGGCGCAGACACGGTCATAGAAGGGCTCGTGCTTCAGCAGGTCTTGGAAGCCCTTCGAGATCAGTTGCTCGGGGCCGAGAATTAGCATAGAAATGCCCTCCCGCGCTCGGATCCACAGGTTTCCTGTCCCCGCTATTCGCGAGGATGCCACAGTGTCAGCATTGATCATCAGCGCGCGTACTCCCAGCTTGGCCATGTTATCCTCCTAGGTAGAGGTTCAACCTCAAATGAGGAAGAGGAGGATGTAAGGCACTCACCAATTGCTGCTCTATTGAGTTAGTTGGACAGACAACGACAATTGCGGGATCTTTTGGGAATGTGGCGCTCGGACACAGCGATGGGTTCGTGGCGATGACCATTATGACGATGATTGACAAGAAAAGGAAGGCCGTTTTGCCAGATCCAGTTGGTGTTACCGTGACGAGGTCAATTCCATCTAGAACCTTGCAGACACCGTCCATTTGGTAGCTGTGTGGCTCGAATGTGGGCAGGGCAGCGAGGAGGATTTTGCGGACCAGAGCGAAGCCCTCAGTAGAGTGAAAGCGAAAGGTGGGGGTGCATGATGCCCCTATGATAAGAAAAAGCACAACCAGTAGCCAGAGAGCGCGCATTGACGTGGCAGAAGAGGAACACGTCTCAGTGTATGTGGTGTTGTTTATTCTCACGTGCTATTTGATAACACCGAATCCTGACCTACGGTATCAAGCCATCAAACAAATCTAGACTAGGAATCGAGCCAGTTAAGAGTATTGTAACGGGAGACAACGAGCCGGGGTGAATCCTACAGCGGCTGAAAATGTAAGGAGCAGGGGGAGCTGCGAGCAGATGATAGCAAGAAGAAAAGATGCTCGTGTTTGGTGTACGGTGTTAATGTTTGTGCAAGCCGGACTCACTTGCCTAAATTCCGCCGCAGATCACAGTCCCGATCGCAAAACTAAATAATGACCTCGGCCATCAGGTTTCGGTCCTGATTAAGGCGGTCCTGTTCCCATCATGGAGGCTTCGTCCCCCGTTTATCAGGCTCACCCTCCTTAGCTCAGATATCCACCGGATGAAGTATATAGATGCCCAGCATGCATTACTGACAGATAAAAATGGTATCTCATCCACAGTGCATCATTCCCTGATATCAGACCTTGTAGGGTACCAAATTGGTGCTTGAACGACTCCGTCCAAGGCATTCTTTATACACAACCATCTTCAACTGTCTGATAGACTCAAATCTTGTTCTGCCTGCTTACAGGGTTGTAGACCCGCTGCCAGTATAAAATGCACTCCATTAAAATTGACGAGTGCATCACGGAGTGAACCGGCATTGATGTCTGATGCGCATCACGGCACACACAGTTCAACTTCCGACACTAAGGTCAGTGTCTGGTATTGCTGTGGCCACGAGACCACAGTTGCTGAGTGAGATAACACAAAAATCTAGCACTTTCAGTTACAACTTGGGTTCGTTTATATGCGACTTTAGTCTGTGATGCGTGCGTTTCGGGAGAAGCACACCGGAGTTCCAAATTAAACTCTCTACTCGCACCACCATCTCTCTAGCGGCGAAGAGCGCTCCTCAGTTTCCTCTCTTGATGGCCTCCCTCTTTCACAACCATTCGACGACATGATTCTGGATCTGAGTCTCTTTCTGGCTGGATCTTCATTACCCTGGTCTGGAGGCTTGCAATGGAGCATGATTGAATCCTATCCCACCGCGACTTTTGAAGTCTGTTTGGAATGAGTTTCTTGGATCATCCAGCAGCTAAGTTATTTTGCGAGGTTTTATTTTCTGCGACCTGGTTCCTCCCTCACGAAGGTGAATGTCTCCCAGCATCATCCCGATCTTGTGAGGGCAAGATCGGCATCCACCCTGTCTTGCAATACAATCACAAATATAATTCTCATTTCAAATTCACCTCCTTCCTCCTGTCGGCACACTAATGGTGGGTGACAAGAAACGAGGCCGTCCAAAAACGAAGTTTATTGCAAGGGGACACCATGCCTTGAAGAAGAAAATGGCGAAACTCCTTGCGCCCGCAAGACACACGCCTGAGCCTCCTCCTATACTTGCCATCTCCGGTACCCCTCTCTCTGGTGACGACGCTCAAATTACCCGACTTGCCTTGCTCTCAGAATGGCCTCGGTTCGACAGGGAAGACACCGACATTCTCCCCCTGTGGCTGGGGATACTCAAGGACCAGGACGAGCACACTCTGATTGCCACTATATATACTGAAGAGTGCCCATGCTGGTTTGAGAAGCAGGTGCGCCGTGACTCTCGGGTCTCCTCAATTTCCTGGCTGAATCATTGTCATCTCAGTTCAAGAAAAAGACTCATGGCTACACTTCCTCCTGTTTCGTCAAATCGTTCGGCCATCCTGGGGATTCTCCGCATGACCTTCGGGGACGCCCATTCGTAGTTCGTTGGGTGGATGAAATGAAGCCCCATGTTCCTGTTTATGAGCAAGCAGTCCGAGAGAATCGACCGCTCTGCTGTTGGACATATGTGTGCGCAGGAATGCACGATAGGGTTGTCGACGATGAGGCTCCTCCTGAGGAAGGTGACGATGAAGACAAAGAGGACGCGGATGAGGAATCGGAAGCATCGGGGGAAGCAGACGAGGAGGAACAGGAGGTGGTGCGTAAGCGCTGCAAGGAGTGCTCTTCAGGGGTCACTCTTGTGGTATGTTTTTTATTCGTTGCTCTGCAAGTCATCCAGCGGTTCGTAGCTAATATATTTATAGCTACAAGTTATGGCAGGGGATCTCTCTTGCTTTCAAATATGGCAGAAGAACAGCCATGAAGATGCCTCAAAGGACCATAAATTCAATTTCTCTCGTCGAATCCGCCTATCCATCATGCAAGCGCTTCGCTGCTACGGTGCCTGCGCGACCTCCATAAACTAAGGTTAATCCAACTTGACCAGCACCTGTCCACGTGCATCGAACGACGCTGATCATATTTCAGATATTGTTGCAATGATAAGTAAGCCGCGAGGACAGTCCGCGGAGACTTTTCCACCACATCGTATTCCAACTACCACGCAAGTTAAGGGAATGATGTCTGCACAGCGCAATCGGACCTGGCTGCATTTCAATCCATTTCGTGCCACGGTGAGTAATAACCCGCATGATATGTACTAGTTCGTCTTTTATATCTTTTATTTTTGATTGCCTCTGATTCTTTATTAGTTATCAGCCCCATGACTTCAACAAGGATGATTCCAAGTCTTCACTGTGGCAATTACGAACGATTTCTCTCTCGACAGCACCATTGCAAATACTGCAGGGCCGAACGGTGGCATCTTCATGGATACAACTCACCGACTTCAGAACGAAAATCGTGCAGCAACTATGGTTCTGTGTACTGCAAATCAGGACTTACACATGACACCCGGTGAGAACGGCTTGCTCTGCGCGGTGTTTCAAATTGCGCCCTTGGAACTGATCAAATTGCAGGGGTGTATCTTACAGCCGTTTTCAAAAAAGTGTCCATTCTGCTTACCTGTGTTTGCCGCCGCGTTCTCGGCTGACCTCGGCTGTAAATGCGGTCACTTCCGATAGCTGTGGATTCCACCATTTTTCGTATATTCCAGCACATGTCTTCAATTATGACCTTTATAATACTTATTGGAAAACGATGTTTGAGAATGACAAGCGCAGTTCAGACGAAAGTGTGGAGCGTCAGAGTTAATGGACTCCATAGCCAAAGCAGCCGAATCGCTAGCCGAGGATGCTGCAGTAAACATGCGTAAGCTGAAATGGAGCAGCACCACTCGATCAAAAGGGTACACTTTTTTGAGAACGGTTGTATATCCGCAAACATCGAGGGACCAATGATAGCCGGGTGGCTACGAGCGACAATTGAGAAAATTGTTGCTCGAGCGAAGGAGGTCGCACAGGGTCCGTTCCTTTTTCATCTCACTTCTTCAGGTGATTGTCGCGGATATCAAGACATTAACAAGATTCAGAACCGATCGCCTGCAGAAAGACAGCATATTTTCGAGTGATGCACGCACATCGCCGAGCATGGTTTCGATCTCACTCACTTCATGATTGACAAGACACGCTCTGGATACAACGGCATCCTCATTGGTAATACTGTCTCCGAAATGCGCGATAGCCCTTATTTACTGATTTTGTTAGTCCTAAAAGAGCTAGGGATCGAGGACGACGTGTTCATTCGCCTTTGTCAATTTCACGTCATCCAGGCGATCCTTCGCTTCGACTGCGATGATCGGCGCAGGGGCCTTGGATTTACGCTCCCCCTTGAGGTCGAGTTTGAGATCCTGATCCGCTTCCGTCGTTTCAGCGTTGCCGCTCCTGGGACCAGTGGGAGGTGACGAAGTACCAGTTTTATGACGAGCTGAAGGAGATCCTCGGAGAAGTAAATGCAACTGAGCTCCAGGACCACCCCGAAGACGACTCCAGCAGCGACGATGAGGCAATCCATCGCGAATCTGCGAAGCAAAGGACCGCTAAACAGAAGCCACCTCCTAAACCAAGAACGAAGCGGGCTCGGGCTTCTGGATTAACTTGTGAGCAGGCAGTTAAAGCCTACTTCGACGAGATCCCTAAGGCTCCTGAAATCATCTGCGGCACTTTCGATTTTTTTTGCTACTTATTGTTCCTTCTCTCACTATTGCCTTCTAGCTGGTGCCTATCAAGTGGCCCTCCACGCTCGTCTTTTGGTACCGTAACTTCTCCCAGTTCTACCCTCCCTCTCAGTGCTTCCGGGACCTGAAGGACCATCTGGAGGTACGCCTGCCGGAGGTGCTCCAAGCTCTGCTCGGTGACGGGTCCGAAAACACTTCGCTGGATGCAGTCATGTCAGATTCCAAGACCGATACCTCTGACTAGGCGAGCTTATATATCCGCGGATCAGCGGCACAACTATGCTCTCATGGCGAAAGCAGGGCCTTCGATGTTTTGGGTACTTACGATGGCGTATCTGACTGGGTGCGATGATGCTGCATCGTACGCTGCACTCAAAAATGGTGGGCTGGAACGAGAATTATGCGAAGCTGAGAGGATCCTCGAGGTGTACAATATGGTGTGTTTCGACGAGCACATGGACCGGGTGGCAAAGATCAGTGTTCCTGGACTGGAGGCTCCTAATCCATATTTCCGCGATTATCGCAGTTCCTAGATACCTACCTTGTCTTCATCATTAATATTATCTCTGTATTTACAACATAATTCTACATGGAGTGATGAAATAAACCGATTTCACAGATCTCATCTCTGGTCATGTGTATATTGTGTCCCTACGAAGTTAATTAGAACTGAGCAAGTGTTTCGGAAACAAGGCCTTTAGATTATCCAAATGGACTGCAGCGGCAGGCATTCATTTCAGCCTGTGACACAATAGAACCAGTGAATACAGTGCCTGAAGATCTTACAAGGCGGTCCTACGCTTGAATTTGAGGAAATAGTCCGATTTTTTGAGTGAAATGAGAAGGAGCATTCTTTTGCAGCTTGTGACTATCTGAGCAGCTGCGGAATATTTTTTCTGCAGAGGATAAGGTGGATTGGACATATCTGTTCCCAGCCCAAGTATTGTACCCGAAGGAACCAAGAGTACCGATACAATTGACACCTAAAGTAAATCTTGGGGCATTTAATCGGAAGCATAGCCTAAATCTATGTACAACAGGGCTGCTGCAGGATTTTTTTTCAAGGACTAGTTGAATATTGAAAATTTGGATCACATCTGAAACAGCAATTATTGTACCATGTCAATGAGATACTGGATTGAAACAAAAATAAGCTAGGGGATTGAAGCGGTGTACACGTTCACTGGATGCCATGTCTGAGGGCCAATAAAGTAGCTTATTTCCTAACTTGGAACTTTACTTTACTTACCGGAACTTTTCCCACGGGTGGTACCAGTTCACTTTACTTGTACGGTTCAACAGCGATGTTCTCTCGGTCATTGGATAGACTTCTAAGTCAAGATATGATGAGATTTACTACAAATAATGTTGACCAACGATGTGAGTAAGTTCATAAGTTCTCGCACTCACGTTGACCAGAAATGCTAAATACCATATCAGAAATGAATTTACTGCTTGCTTACGCTTGAACTTGACATCGATTGACATCTGCCAGGTTGAAGATCTGGTGCCAGCCCAGAATACCATCGGAACGAGGGCTTAAATGTATATAATGAATGGCATGTGCTGCCTACCTAATTCCTGGCACGAATTATCCACCTCCCATCCTGTTTTTTTTTCGGCCCACCAACCCATCTATTATTCTCTGCCCATTTTATTTTGTTACCCGATTTCCGTTCGGAGGGCCGATGCGGTCAAACCCCTCCCTTGTCTTCTTTCATTTCATTTATTATATTTCCCTGAAACTATACCCGGTCATGGTACCGAGGCAGATTCGACTGCGTAAAGTGTCGGCGCAGACAATCAGTGTTCAGAACACGCCATGTACTCCTATTATCTGTATCAATTTAGTTTCATTCTTCGTCCCAGCGGTGGGTACTCGGAGGAGCGAGTCGGAACAACGTCTTGACGTGGCGGTGGTGCACTACCGGCCCGTGAATCCGAAATTGCCTTTTGAGCATGTTCCGCTCAAAGATAGCTCTATTCCTTCGAGAATGGACACATTACACTGTATATCTGAGTTGAAGGAAAATAGTTTCTGAAACCTAAAAGTTTTGTTCCGAAATTATTAATATTTCATCGGGAACGTCGTAGACTAGGCTTTGTCGCACTCGTACTTCATGTCTCTTTGCGTTCATTCTTTGCTTTCTGGGAAACAATTAATGTATCAAGGAACATGCGAAATTTAGTGTGACTAATATGCGAAAGCAGCGGCAAGCAATTTGTCAAAAACAGGAGATCCAAGGCCAGCTAGCGGGGGAAATATCAGAGTGGCAGGCTGCTTCGAGACTGTGAGTACTTACTAAGTGCATCCCATCCTTTCGTCGCATCAAACGCAACCTACAATGATTTTTCAAAGCAGATCAGATACACTGTGCAATTCAAATGATTGAAGAGCTCACCGATGATGCGGGGCACTCCAAGCCAGAGTTGTGACCTTCTGTAATATCCGTAAATGCCTTTGAGTTAGCATACAGCCAGGGGTTGAGGAACCCTAAAACGGGCTTGCCGGCGGCCATCAGCCGGTCGTTAATCAGAGCGATTATTGACGCAAAGATCGGGGACGAGAAACTTGTTCCTCCCGTGGCAAAGGTTATGCCATTAAACACAAAGTCCAAGCCCCACCCTTGAACAGCGACGTCAGGGTACCCACGGCCCGATTTATTGAACATCCCTGCGAAATCTGGGGGAATTGTTTTCAGGAAACTGTCCACCACCTGGGTCTGATACCAGGGTCTTGGGAACAGATCCGAGAACCCGCCGCCTGTCAGGTTGGTGGCCACCTCGGGGTTGAATCCCTGAGTCGCGCCGACAGCGGTAACATAGGGACAGGACGCAGGGAAGATGGGGATGAAAATGTTGCTCTCGCAAACACCAGGACTGCTGCTATTGTCGTGGCTACCACGCACACCGCCCTATAAGAACACCAGTACTCTAAGTTTGGTCGAATCAAATGTCAAGAACAGGCTAACTCACATCTCCTGAAGCAAATAGAACAGAAATTCCCCGCGCGCCTAGGGCCATGTAACTGTCACAAATCTTCCTGCAAAATATTCAGTGAATGGGAAGCGTCCTGGGCCTATAAAACACAGACTTGGCAATGGAACTTTCAAATTGGTTCTCCATGGGTGCATACGAGGTTGTCACTACAGACGGCGGGTTGTCGACTCCGTCAAGAAAAATGTTTGTGTCCAATAAGGCGGTTTCGAAATCCAAAGGATTAGTACTGTCTGGGTCTCCGCCAACAGAGAGGAACTTAACGGGAACCCCCGTCGCAAGACCTATCAATTATAATTCAGTAGTTGCAAAGCATGGCTGAAGACTTGGTAAACGCGCCGACTGTATATTCGACGTCAAGATCTGCTTCCAACACAAGAATGGGTGGGACATCTTCGGGATCTTGATTCGTCGCGTTGTCAATAGCTATCATATCGAATGTTGTATTCGGAGGTATATCCTGTCGGAACTGTTCCAGGAACCTCTGTGAACAGGACAGTTATTAGGTGAAATTACATGGTCTATACAGAGGAACAAACAGCGAGATCGGTTCGGTTTGGTGATACGCCAAAGTATCCAGTAACAATAATGCTGTTGTTCTTCTGAGTCGCCGGAGTTGAAGGGATTCCATATATTTTTTGCAAGCAAGTTGGGGTTACGATGCCATCAGGCCTGCTCGAGTTGCAGGACGCAACGGGCTCGGTGCGTTTCTCGGAACTGTGGAGATGGAAAGGGATCTGGGCAAAACGCCGATTGGGGCCTGTAAATGACGTGCTGGGGTGGACTACGTCGACGTGGCCAATCAGCTCGGAAGGCAGCGAGATCGTCAGGGTGCGGGTGATAGGCTCCGTGAGCGATGCGTGCGAGAACTTCTCGAACTGCGCGCCAAACAGCTGGTTGGCCTGGGAGACCGTCAGAGTCAGAGATACCCAATCACCGTTCGGCGAGATAACGGTGGGCATCTTTAAACCGTTCACAGCCGCAAAAGAATTGAAAGCTAAAACTGTTTCGTTGGATGGCTGGATGAAAGACTTGATCTACAGACTTGGGAATTAGTAAATTGGGGAAGTGAACAAATGTATGATCACCTCATCCTTCGAAAGCCATTGTCTAAAGTCCATGTTGCCGGGAGTGGAGATGGAGACGAGCTTTTCTTGCAACCCACTGAGATTGTTGGGAGTCAAGCCAAATCTCAGAGTCAACACGTCTGTGACGGGAGCCACGCCTTGGCTGAAGAATCCTGTAGGCGCGGCTCTGCGGCTTTCGTGTACAACCATGCTGCCTGAAACAGCAGATAAAATCGTGAAAAAAATCGCGAGGTTGCGGAAAGGCATTGGGACGAGTTCTGAGACCTGAGGCCCAGTGGTTGGTCTTTAAACCATACCCAGGTTTCCAATGGGGAAATAACGGTTAAGCGCATCACTCAAGGGCTGATGGCCACGATTTGCGGTGTGCAAGAAGAGCCGGAGGGAGTTAGCAACCGAGATGATACAAGCAATAGGAAAGAACGTCAGTACGACCGGTGGAGCCAGGTGGAGCCTCGGTCGCAGTGCGCAGTTAGATGCCAACTCTGAAACACGGTTCCGCTCAAGAACGCCTGCCCAGGGCGTAAGTATACAGGCACAAATCTGTGCACTAGGACTTCCATATGTCTTCCTGGCCGAGCTCACGGACCGATCATGAGGTTTTGCAGGTATGGCGTATCGTGGAATAACCGTGCCAGAAATGAGCTGCCTAGTAGTTCAACCAGTGCATCAGATGATTAACGGCTATATTAAGATTATGTGCCCAATTTTTTGGGACTGTTTGGCTTTATCTCCTTCAAGCCCACCCCATTTCGCTCTCGTTGTGCAATCTAGAGCTTTTTCTCAGCACTCGATTTTCTCCTCAAGTCTCCATTTCAACCAAATTTCAGCTACCTTTCTCGCACGGTCTCCATAGATCCGTTGCCTAGAAGCTGTTCTCGCTTGACCGAATGAATGGATGCGCAGTAGTGCGCAGTTGAACAGCTGTAGAAAACTTACCACATTCCGAAAAAATTATGCAACGCGTGACGGTCATGGTGACGGATCTTTGGTGGCGCCGCGATGGCCGGTGTTCGGCTGATCTGATGGGTGACCGAAACCCATATCGGGCTTCGCTTACTCCACGATCACGTGTTCCGTCACGTTCCTTCTCTGCCTGACGTGGGAAATAGCTATCAACTTCTTACAGCTCTTTGCAGAACACAAGGCGCGGCCATTTTTTTTTCCTTTTTGGGCCGTTTTTTTGTATATCGCTTGTTCTGGCCTCGATTCTTATCCGTTCAGCTGATGCAGGGGTACGTTGTAATCGCACGCGAATTCTGCAGCGGATAGGCTCTTACGTCTCAAGCTCACGCTGCTGCTGCCGGAGGCCGCTATTGTAGTATTCAATTGCACAGTTTTCCTTCCGTGAATTGTATGTATCTTTTGGCTACTTATTTTCTCTACTAATCGCGTTGTATGTTATTAGATAGATGCATGCCTTCACAGAACCCTTCACATTTAACTTAACTAGCCCCAAAACTTTTAAATATGTCTGAGTTATTGCTGTTCAAGTCAAGGTATATAATTACTTCCGTGTTCTACTGCTTTCATTCGTGCCTGACCACCCATTGATTTCAGATCCAATAGTTTAAATGCTAGACTGGCCGTGTTCAACGCTTTGTTCAATTTGCGCATTTTTATTGCGTCAGTTATCCTTTGCCCAGTGAATTTTCTTTACTGACCGCATTTTAATTGACTAGATGGATTCACGCATTCACACAGGGACTCCTCAAATTTAACTTGAACTGCGATGCTTAACCCTTCAAGATCTTGCAATGATTCCAATTGAATTCAAGGTATGCAGTCCATTCCAATATTCTAATCCGCTCGAAGAAATGGTCCAGTTCCAGTCTTTTCATTTTTTTTTTGGCCCTTGAGACCCAGGTTTGCAAATCGGTCGCTGATACTTCCGCGCTTCCTGGAATATAATGACGAGGAGCGAGCAGGTATTGGGTTGGGTATCGGCCCAGCGGGCTTTCCAGTTAATACTTCGTGTACAGAATCAGATCACAGGTACACCAACAAGTCTTCGTGGAGTAGGGCACTCGCTTCTATTCATTGAACCGTCGAACGAGGACTTGATGGAAGCGACGGCGGTTCACTTCCGCCCGAAGACATGGTATCACACATTTGCTGTCTCTTTGTGAAACTGTTAGTTTCTTTCCGCAAGCTACCAGCCTCGGTAGCAGCACTCGTTCTTGGCTCGTAGTTTATTTACAGCGTCTGTTCCGCACGTATCTGATATTCACGCTCGGATGCATTCATCTCTATATTGTGAACCAGGCCGATGGGACTATGCCACCATTTGAGAAAGACCGCCGTGCCAATTTATTATGTAACTGGTGCCGGGAGCATGGCACTCGTGTCTATTCATTGAAGGAGCCGACAGGAAATTTTAAAAAGGCATGGAAGAGACGGCAGTCTGATTGCTCCCAGAGCATGGTCCTCTTGAGTTGTGATTTTGGGGGCGCTCGGGAGCAAGCAATTGTGGAAATTGTTCAGAGGTAAATATTATTGTTTGCAGGTACACGACGGCCGGATAGTTATCCGTGGACGGTATTTGTAGATGTCATCAGCCACATTAGCTTACTAATTTATACCAGTTCATGGTCACGCAGAAAAGTCTTCGTGGACTATGCCTATGTTGAGCATCTTAAGAGAATTCACGCCCGGCGGTTTGATAGTTTATACTAGTCCTGTTGCCATCACGGGGTTCCGATTGGAGTGCGGCCTTATGACATAATCATCGGACTTCGAAATTCCGTCGCGTCGGTTTCGCGACGCAGACTTTGTAAAATGTGATTATTTTGGAGAATTGAGGCTTTCAGACATGTATGATACATCTAGTCTCCTCAGATTTTCAATAATCCTCCCAGCAAGTGCTGAAAACATTGAGCCCACGGAAATCGCCGAAAGCTGATGGCATCAGTTGATGTCTCCCACAAGCGCGTCACAAAACTTCAGATGTATGTAGCGAGCTCAGAAAATATCATAGATGCATAGAACACATTTAACGACTCACCAGGCTCTCTGGACGAGTTTTTAGGGTTTAATCATCACAAAGAGGGCACAGCGCGCGTTTGTATTGAGATTTCAAACTCCGAAGATTATGTAACAAGGCCGCACTCTGATCGGACCCCTGCGATCACTAACAGACTTCAACAAAACGAGGCACGAGTTGATACCTTGTTGAAGCGTCTGTCTAGGAGAGACTAAGTTTATACTTCGTTATACTGGGTCGCAAGCACGCAAAAAAGTCTTTGTGTGGAATATAGCACTCGCTTCCATTGATGTGATTCCTGGAACAGGTCCAGGATGCTGAAGAGCGAGCAGACCTTGAGTTGATTGTGATGTTAAGTATACTTCACTATACCAGGTCACAAGTGCGCAAAAAGGTTTTCGTATGTACCCTTGTTTGCCATCGACCTCTAATCTGTGATCCCGGACATGATCCCGGACAAAACCCCGGACACGATCGCCGGAAATCCCAGCCGCCGCCCGAACTCTCTATCCCGCTGTGCCCTGGATTCTACCGCGTCGTCAACGAACGCTCATCCGGAAGAATCTTGCGCGTCCTAGTGACTAGTGCTGTCCCATCCATCCATCCCACCCATCCACTCGCGCTCGTCTTCAATTACATGGACGTTCGCGGAGCCGACACACGATACGGCGCCGACATCCACGCAACTCTAACCCCTCTTTTCGCACTCACTAGGATATCGCGCTTCCCCCGGGCTGCTGCAAGTGCGAGACTGCGACGGATGGAGCCCTCACCGCCGTCCTAACCATAGCCCAGACGAGCCCAGACCGTGCCTCTGCACTGCCCGAGATGCAGCGTTTCTGCGCTCCGCGCTACGTCCTCCGCATGCCGCCGCGCCGAAGACAGGACAGATGCGACATGCGCCCAGCGCTGTCCCTCCACATCGATCCGCTGACTCGCCTGCGTAGCACAGTCTCGGTGCCTCACGCTTCCACCATCTCGTCCGCCCTTCAACACAACGCGTGCATCGTTATCTCATCCCCACCATGTCGGTCTCGACACGCCGTCACGGCCGGCATGCTGTTGCCGCCGCGCCTGCGACGAGGCGTCGAGGCAGCACGCACCCGCGCTGCCAGCGCAGCACAAGCCCAGCGCGTCCCTCGACACCCGCGCTCCCATATCCTACCGCTACGACCCATCCCTCGCGCGAGCTCATCCGCAGCGTATCGCGGCCGCTGACCCATCGCCACACCGTCGCGAACGAAGTGCTTCTTGGGCCGCCTGGGCATCTCCCCGCCCCCACCCCCCGCTCGTCGGCCATCCACATCCTCGCGCACATCACGGCCCACTGCACATCCCATCGCACGTGTCGTCACAACGCCGTACCTGCACGCCTGCCCCTCGACAAGCTCTCCCCGCTTCGCTCCTCCGCCATCCGCATCGCGCCGGCTACCGTATCGCCGCCACCACCCCAGTTTCCGGTTCCAGTAGGCTTCCTCTTGTGGTGGCTCCATAATCGCCCAGCAGGGCTCAAAAATCACGAATCGACATCCGGAGTGCGCAGAGAAATGCTTGGGCTTGCGTTACGGGATACTAGGCGTAGGATCTCGCGCTTCAATTAATGTACATCATATCCGTCTACTCGCACTCTCGCGGGTGAAACTCCCTTATCTTGGCTACCGCTCCGAGTCCACTTCCGCCGCCGATATGTGGTTTTCCCCCGTCTTCATACTCTCCCACCGCGTACACCGTCCTCCTCATCCCGGTATTGTATACCCGCCAGTAAATCTCGGCCTCAGATCTCTCACACCTCGCGTATACTATCACAGCTGACGCTGACTGCGGGCCTCCGTTGCCCCCAAATAGACCGAAACTATCGCACCGGTGGCCTTCAACGTCGACCCAGAGTCGTTTCTGGAGATGAGATAGGGCTTTTGGTCTCTCATCGCTTTTCCCTCTCCAGGCTATTACTGATAGATACCCGCGCTGTTAAGTAGGTTCTGTCAAAAGCGTCCTTCTCTGGGGGCGACGATGCCCACCACGGGCACCATTTGGATCCAGGAGGAATACCAGCACGCAATGTGCGTTCTCTTCATACTCTCCATTAAATTATATGTTTTACTTTTATCTACATTCCATTGTAGTCGACACCCTTTCAACGCCAATAGTGCATCCAATTCGTCCAATCCCATACCCCCTTTGCTTGTTCCTATTCCTACTCCGTGGCGTGAGCTGGGTGATTCCGACTTCGTCGTCTGCATCTGCGCAGACAATAATTTCAGGTTTCGTATCTACGCAGACAATGATATTAATTCTCTTTCACACATCGGCGTTCCGCGTCCGGCTTCACATCCCACCCTCTTTCCCAGCCGTTCTTCTCTCGCTGCTTTCCGTACGCCGATATCGCTTCTGTGTTCCTACGTGCACATCCCTTGACACCCCGCGCGGCTGGTGCACGCCCCTCTGGGATGGGGCGTATTTGGCGCCAGCATGCATACTCCACGGGTATGGATTGTACGACAGTCAAGAACAACAGTTCCATTATTTTCGGGCGGGGGAACGCCTCGGCTTATTTCCTCTATTCATCTCCATACCATGTTGTCTCTCACTCTCCTGTTCTCTTCCTAAATTCATCAACGAGCGCCTAACCAACACGCATACGTATCAACCAGCACACGGCATCCTATCCACCGACTCACAAACCCCCGCACCGTCTTCCTTGCTACCGCTATTGCTCATCTTCACCTCTTAACACCGTGTTCGCTGCTTCTCTTCCTCTCATCCCTCCTAATTTCCTCCTCACTCCCTCGTCCAAGTTTCATGTGCATCCTACCGTGCTAATTCCTGTCTCCATTTTATTCTGATTTCTGTTCACTCCAAATTCTCGCTGTTGCATTCATTTTCGTTTCTCTTCCTTTGCTTTTCTTCTTCCTTGATGCTTTAAATTTGTCAATCATTCTCCTTTCTCCGGATCCAAGTGTGTCAGACTTCCTCACAACCCGGTGCCGAATACAGGCCGACCACTCCCGTATCCCAACTCGGATCCCGGTGTGACTTATCTCTTTTTTTTTTCATCTATCTATTCTCTTCCAGGACTGCGGCGTATTGAATGCGTGATCCCCACCTCGATGCGGCTATCTGTACTTCTCACAATTCCCAGTTGATGCTTGTGCGTTTTCTTTTTTTTTTGGCGTCGTTTTCTACTTCCGCCCTTCTCCATCTCTTTCTCCATATATTGAATGTGTTATACTGTTTCAGATGGGGAAAGTTCTTATGATCTCATGGGGGCTCCTCATTCGTTTTCTGTCATGGTCCCTGCTTGCCTTATTTTTTTCTACCCAGACCTCTTCAGTTGCCTGTTTTTCTTTCTTCCACCCCACCGGGCTTCATAGCCTTGACGTTTGGTGACGTTGACTGCGGGCTGGTATCCAGAGTTCTGCGGCGAGATGTCTGCTTCGTTCCGGACATTTGTTTTAATACGCAGTGTGGGTATGCGTTGTTTGCTTGTGGAAACATGCTCAGGCCAGTCGAGTATCCACGCATGATGGGAAACATTGAACAAAATATTGATGCACTGATCTCAAGTTGAGTCGTGAGGGTGGGTCAACAAGTGAATATCTAAAACAAATCATTGATTTCAGTAGTGCAAAGTGAAAATAGTGGTCCAACATTTCGTGTATTTTGAACCAACGAGAACAAATATGGCCGTCGCAATACTAATCCATACTCAAGATTCTATTCAGGTCGCATGAATGGAATTCACGCATACACCGTCTGTCTTCCCTTATCTTCACCACCCATGTCGCGATCTCGTTCAGGATCTTCATCAAGCTTTGTAACACCAGTTCTCCCCATATCTCTGACAGGGACATTCAGCTTTTCAAGTTGCTGAAGGAGGTTTTCGTCATCCTTCAAAACTGCTCCTATCGAGTACTCCTTTGAATAAAGAAGCGCCGCCTGTCTTAAGTCTTGAACGAGTGAGAGCGGGGCTGGCTTGATAATCGGCTGCTTCGATTAACAGCCTAGCCTGACTGCGAACTGGAGTGCCTGGAACTGAAGATCGCCACGAAGAAGCAGTATCTGCCGTCTCTGGGTCTTCGTTTCCGGCCTTCCGCTTGACTTTCGCCGCGGAAGCCTTAGTTGGCGAAAGTAGTCTGGACTGTACGTCCAGTAAGTGCGTTGATAAACTTCGACTCGAGCTTCTGCCTCTCGAAATTTGCGCGGTTGTTTTGATTACGGAAACCAGCCAGGTTTGCAAACTAAAACCCCTGTGTGTCCACTTTGTGAGGTTCAGTTGTAGCTAGTTGCTTAGCGATCCTGACGAGCTTCCAAGTGCCGCGCAATGTGTGTAAGACTCTGTATATTACACGGTCTACCCTCTCTATGAGTACACAGACAGGAACGGAATGTCTCCGTTCCTATTGTCTGGCTCTGAGCTCTACGACGTTCGTTAGATGCTCAAGGTTCCGACAGGCAGATAACAGAGTCGACGCGTATCCCTAAAACTAAACGGTAGTTAGTAGCAATAAAGGATGGAGCACTTAATAGTGATCCTATGGTCGCCTATGGCTTACGAGCGTTATCTCGGAGGGTCTCGACGAGTATAAAGTGTAAGCCTTGGGCGATGAAGAAGAGTAAAGAGTTAGTTTATTGATCATGCACTGGCGAATTACCTAAGCCAGCCTAATCTAATCTAATCTCAGAACGGAGAATATCCACAAGTAGTAAGTATCGCGAAAAATATGTATGCACGAGGGATGGCTAGGAAATGTTCCTTACACCTTCCCCTTCCAGACCAGGTTCAACATGCAGAGGAGACGCATGATAGCGCTGCAGCCGAGCATTATGTCCACTTCTTTATAAATTTTACTTTGTATGAATTCGAGTCTTTGAACTCCGCGTGAAAGGAACACCCGAATGGATATTCCCAGATATAAGAATAATAACAACTTAAATTGAAAAGCACCCTGAAAACATTGTGGCCTCAACGAGCGAGGTGCAATGGCTCAGATCCGATCGAAGGGTGATTCTCCTTGAATCCACGAAATATTCAATGCACATTGAGAGTAGACACAGTATCCTTGCTACCAAATCAGCATGCATTTTACTTTTGTCTGCATTCAACTCTTCTCAATACTTCCATGCAAAAAAAAGGCTCCACCTCGATGCTTATTCCCAGATAAAATATATTATATAATAACCACCCACAGCTGGTTCAATTAAATAAATAAATATTTCCAGGAAGCATGCTGCTACCGGTACCCTACAATGGAACTTGCATATATTGTACTCCGTTCTGCTCACCAAAACATAACAAAAAAAAACCGGATACCTTAGACCCAAGTTGAACAAGTGATTTTCTCCTGGCAAATAGATACAAAGCACAGGATTATGGGAAGAGGTGCAGGACCATCCATCACCAAGTCCTCTCCAATTTATCTGTACTCTCTATATACTCACCTCAAGTTCTCTTACACACAAACCTGTATCACAATTCATACACTTATTGCAAGACTGAGAGAAGATCTCTTCACAAATTCTATTTCTTGTGGAAGAGATCTTGGTAAGTACATGTTTCTCCAATCCCGGTTATTCAGGCTTCCCCCTCAAAAAAAAAGTGGATGTCTTCGAAATTTGAATGGCTCAGATCCGAGTCAAACAAAATTTCTTTTGTAACACCATTGATGGTATATGAACTACCAAGAGCAGATGTATGCCATTCTGCTAGTGAACTTTAATCTCTGCATTTTCTGTCTTCGAGATTTGAATGGCTCAGATCCTAGTTGAACAGATGTTCTTCTCCTTGCAACACCATTGATGGTGTATGAACTACCAAGAGCAGATGTGTGCGAACTTTAATCTCCACATTTTCAACTTGTATATATATATGTTATTCAACTTGTTCAATTGTTCACGTGGCAGAAAGAACAGCACACCAATTTAGTTGATTTCTTCCTGCCTGCGCCGCCAAGTGGAAAATAAAATAAAATAAAAATAGATAAAATCTAAACTCTTGAACCTGAATTAAATTGAATGACTTACCTTCACCACATACGCGGATGCGATGCTACCAAGGAATCAGAGGAAAATGTAAGACCACCCCCGCTACCAAGCAGTATTTCCATTTTTTTTCTCCCTTGAAAATGCTCTCATGCAGTCTGCAATGCATTTAGGACCATCTGCAACTTATTGCTGACTGCAAACCTTCGAAAAAAAACGGAGATCCGCCACCTCCTGAGTTTTATTCAGTCCATTTATTCCTCACTCCAGATCTTCTGGCATGATCACAAAATATAATAAATGAAACAAAATAAACATGCTGCTTATACCTTTGTATAAATATGAAGCACACTGTTGAGTTTGGTGGATATTTGAATTTTTGAGGCTGCATCAGTGAGGGAATGGTAGTTACTTTGCCTCCACAATTCAGACCACACTCAATCACCACTGATGCAGGTAAAATAAATAAATAGGGAGGCTACATACTGGACAAAAGGCTATGATCTGACATGGAATGCTGTGCACACCAAGAACAGGTGGGTATGTATTTGTCCAAATATGGGTGGAGCTGTGGAAAGTTGAAGAGAAAGAACAACAAGATTGAAACACAAACCCTGACTATCCAATATCCAGAATACAATTCAAACCAACACTCTATGCCTCCCCTTGTTCCAAATGTCACTTCCTTGAGCCAATTTGTTCTCTTCTTCCTCCCTCCTCCTCCTCAGTGATGTATGCCTCCTCCAGTGCATTAACAGGTACATGCAATTCTGAAAGGTGTTGAAGTTGTTCCTCATACTTGGCCAGAATGGCAGAGTCAACATCTTCAATCTTTGTATCAATCTTGATTACATCCTTCATCTGAGAGGACCTTTCAAACAAGGGCCTGGCTGTCTTCCACAATTCAATTGCTTTAATGACCTCTCCACGATTATTCAGTATATCACCAATTCGAACCATGCAATCTGCCCTCCAGCGATGGACATCCATGAATGTGAATCCATTAAGAGCAACATTGAATAGGTTGAGTGCTGTTTCATCATCACCTTGGGCAGAAAAAATCTGGCCAAGGCATCGGAATGCTTGCATTGTCTGGCACTTCTCTTTGGACTTCAATGCAAGTCCCAGGAAGATCCCAGTCCATCGCAGTGTAGTTTGGATGTCATTCATTCTGGTGGAATGATCTCCAAGCCTTTCTAGACACAGGAGGGCCACATCAGTCTCCTGAGATGATATGAAACATTTCTCAAACATTGCATTCACAGTCCCAAGAGCACCATCTTTAAGACAGAGCTCAGCAGCTATATAATCACTGAAAGTGCCTAGCCATCTGCCATGATACCCATACACTGCCTTTAAATGAGACTGAGTCATTTCTAGATTTTGGTGAATGTTTTTTGAGTCAGCACCAGTAGTAATATCAATGAAAGCATTGTTCAAGTTTGCCAGGATGGCATAGTATGAAGTTGCCTGGCAGCTGGATGCAATGGCCACTTGCAGCTTGCGCGCTTCCAAATACTCAAATTTCACAAAGTGTATCTCAGCCTGGAGATTTAGGATGGAAAGATTCAATGCACTTTGTTGGTGACCAAGAGTAGCCAGGATGTGTTTGGATTTTTGCAGAAGATGTTGAGCATGCTGATAGTTTGCCAAATATATGTGACTTGTTCCTTGAAAGCGGAGAGACCAAGCTTGTCCATAGATGTCCCCTATGTGCTCAGCATATCTATATGCCTCCTTGGCATGTGTGATTGCACTCAAGGGCTTTTCTGGTGACAATAAGGATGCCACATATGCTGGCCAAAGCATGGTAGCCAACAATAGTAGGGTATCCAGTACTTTCTGCCAAAGAATATGCTGTTTGATAATACTGCAGGGCTCCTGTTAAATCTGACTTCGTATACTGGAAATACCATCCCAGAGCACGGTACCATCTGCCTGGTGATAAATTAGTTAGGTGAAGACGAGGACCATGATTGTGTCTTACTCTGTTCCAGTGGATCTTTTGACGTGAAATGCTGAGTGCCTAAGGTGATGTCACTATTGAGATCCTGGTCAGGCAAATATTCCGAAGTTTCTAATAGCTGGATGAGATATTCCCCAAAGATTTGATTGTCTTTCCAATGCAGCATTTGCCCAGAAAGCTGGAGCAAAAGGGGTGAATATGTGTCTTGAACCCGACCATAGAAGTGATTGAGAAACAGGATGCTCCTCAAATTCTGGACAATATCAGGCCCCTCTGGTTGAAGCCCATCATGGAGGACAGCGTTGAAGTTGCCCAAATTTCCTGAAATTTGAGGGAGTATATCTGTTACATTGAGATTCTTGAATTGGTGCCAAAGATCAAGAATTTCATGGAAGTGTTCCCGTAGCTTTAGCTTCAAGGAATCTGCAGGAGGATGAATGCTAAGGATATGTTCTTGGATAGGAACCAGGACTTTGAGGTGTTGATCCTGGCCAACAAAGGCAAGGGCTGTTTGAATCAGAGTAGTCTTGCAAGCCAGAATATCAGGGATTGGCAGCTTGGCCTGTACCAAATTAGCATCGGCAAGCCCATCTGGTAGCATGGAAAGAATGCTGAGCAACTCCTGAGCACCTGGGGTCATACGGGAGCTGGTGTATGACAACATTATGGATATATTCAGGCTTGATCTCTGGTCATACCCATCTGAAAGCATCCGAGTACTTTCCAATTTCCAACGAGAAAGTGCCTTGGCACATCCCTCAGAACCAGCAACACTTGCAATAAGGCTGACTGCCAGTCGAAGATTCCCTGTCAGTCCAATGAGTTCTTCGATGCTGGCATCATCATGGCCATCATCAGCAATTTCAATGAAGGTCTGCCGAGCAGCCACATTTGAAAGTGGCTTGAGAGGGGCCAGGAAGGGGTGGGTCCATTTGACTTTACTTGGGTGCTCAGCACCTCTCAGGGTGATCTACAGGAAGTTCAAGGTATAACTTGATAAACTTGCAAACATTCCTCACCATGAGGCCCAAATGGGGGGCATCGGTCAGAAGAGACAGAAACTCCTCAACTTCAGAGCGAGCTGCGAGGGCCTCCCATGGTGTTTCCAGATTATCTAAGATGAGAAGGGAAGGGGGAGCATGGGCAAAATAATGTGCAATTCTTTTTGGCAGGTTTGAGCCCTTCTCCAACCCAATATGTTCTGCAATTGTCACTGCCAGCTCAGTGCAAGTGGGGCTTGAGTGACATGGAACAAAATATCGATGTGAATACTTGGCTTCCACTTGTGGATTGTGGAGGGCTGATGTGGCGAGGCTGGTCTTTCCCATGCCTCCTGCACCAAGAATGGCAATGTGGGCAGAATCCTGTATGAGAATATTCACCACATCCTGGAGCTCTGATTCGCAGCCATGGAAGATTTGTGGGCAGGGTGGAAGTAGACCAAAAGATCCTGAGCTGTTCAAGACCTTTAGCAAGATTGATGGTGTTTACAGGTTTGGCTCACCTATTATTCTTCAAACTTGCCAGAGTTCCTGCCATCTAACAACCATGAGCTACAAATGTCAATGGTCATACTTTGCTACTCACTGAGGAGCGATCAGATCCGGTGAGGGCAGAGTCTTTCTCCAACAGGGCAACAAGCTCTTCATGTTGTTCCTTGGCATCCTTCTTCATCTGCCCCATTTGAGACAATGTTGAACCTGTAACATGAGCCTGCAATGATTTGAATGTGCACTGAAATACATTTCATCTGATATACCTTTAACAATACAAGCATCTGGCTGAGCTCTTGCTTGCATCTTTCCAATTTTTCTCTGGCCTCAGGCTGTCTGAAAAGTCCCTTTATTTTTCCTAGAGTGCCTTTTTGTTGCCCATTCAGAACCGTGAACAACTTTTGAAGTGCCCTGGTGTAAAATATTATATGAATGCAATGTCATCATCAAATGGGACTCACTCTATGAATTTTGCAATGTCATATAAGAGCACAGTTGGAAGGACACCCTTGATTTCTGAAGTTGAATGAAGCTGGACGATGATACACAGGATTTCATGAATCTGCTCCATAATCTCCACATGATCTTCCTTGTTTGATCTGGTTGTCTATTCTTTTTTGTTGAATATTGTGCCAATCACCATAGAATTGGATCACCTCAATACACTTCAAAATTGAAAAGAACAGCGTGGCAGTTGAACAAAGGAATGGAACTTGAGCTGTTTCTCCAATATTCTCGGCAGTAGTAGCAGCCAGGGTGGTATATTGAATAAGATTGTTGAAGTTTGCAGTAGTAGGCATAGTGGACGTTGTTGATGGGAGGGGTGCACGTCGTCTGAGTGTATATATCTGTTGCAGTGTTTGTCCCACAGATACTCTTCTATGTCCCATGCCCATGGACTCGGGTAATCATCTTCTAAAAAAAGAGTCTGAGAAAAAGAATACAGGTAAGGGTAAGATCCTCTGAGTTTTTAATAGGTAGCTTCTAAAATTCAGAAACTCGAATTTGGAGGTAAAACGGCGGTACACGACGGGTCCTGCGAGATGCGAGAAAGAGGCGGGAATTATATTGTTGTAGGAAATACAGGAATACTGAAAATGAGCAGTACATTTACTCAGGCCCTGTTTGGGATCTCGAATTGCTAATTTTTGTCTGGCTGTCTACTAAGTCACATCAGGTCACTTGTCATGTCATTCTCTCGGCAGTTCGGCAATATTCAATTGCCGCAATCCCAACTCGCCACCCTTCGCCACCAGATCATCCTGTCCATATCCCGCCATCATCGATTTTCTCGATACGGAGACCTCATTTGAGAGCGCACTCAGCGCACTTAATCTCAGATAGATTTTAAATGTATTTTCATATAGTCGACTGTATTTCTTCTCCATGAGCAAGAGCAAGCAGAAAGAGGGCGGTGGGACTGTGTGTGTGTGGGGGGGGGGGGCTATATTATACTTGTGTGGTCCACAACATGAACTACGAGTTTACAGAAGACAAACAAGTAGCACTATTAGGGTGTTTATCCTTCTAGAAATCTGCAAGATGTCAACTGAGCACAACACCGTTCCAGGGGGTCGATCACACAAGACACTGGCCAAATTGTGACTGGCCGGCCATTTGGCAGGACCTCCGGTTATAACTTCGTGGGACCTGACCACAAGGCAAAGGCGCAAGTGTACAGTAGGAGGGTCTCTCCTCCCAGGCAAAATTCCCCGGAATCCACCAGTCAACAGAAAGCTGTCGCATGTCTGTCCCTTTGCAGAGTGCATGCGAGACCACAAATCAGCGAGTTCAACTTCTGAAGAAGGTCCTCAGCCAATGATAAAACCAGTCTCGTGGCCTGAGAAAGGAGTATATTAAGATGGTAGACGCGGACCATTATGTAAATGCCGCAACAATCCGAGCGACGGGGCTTCAGGGAAGAGCTTGTGGACGCGGGCCATTAAATCCCACAACAATCCGAGCGGCAGAAGTGGACCGAATGGGCCAAGCACGGGAGGAAGCGGAGCCCGGACGCTGTCAATGGGTATTTCAAGCTTGGTAAATGTGCCGAGAATCAACAGCGGACTCCAGGCACAAATTTTCGAGAAGTCAGAGGAGGGTAGCGCTCTATTTTCTCTTATTTTAAAAATTACGAGTACTTATGTAATAAGGATCGTCTCTTTTATATCTCGGGGGACCTTAATTCAGGTCAGTGACAAAAAACTGTGAGGCACTTTTTAGTGGCTGTGTGTAGTTGAAAAAATCACTCCATTAGACAAAAACCTAATGTTTTTAGTGGCTGAGCATTGTACTTGTGTACGTACTCGGGGAAAAATACCCCTTACTCGGTGAAAAATAACACCATCCGCAAACATTGTAAATTTTTTTTTTGACATCGCCTTTGGAATGATCCGACGGGTTTCATTTCTGCGGGCACCATATTTCTTAGGTTTGTCAACTATCTCGCCATGTGTTCGCATGCTGGGAGTCTTTACATCTCCATCTTCTGCTGACTAACCTCGCTTCAGCAATATCCTGCGGAACTATTGCGTCCTTATATCGCATGTAAACAATCCTTAAATAATACATTCAATCAGGTGTGGGGTCCGTCAAGATTATTCTATTCACGATTAACTACAGCCTTGGTAGCGCAATGACCGAGAAGCCTAGATCGACTGCTGTCTGCGGCAATGGTGGATGCGCAAAACTAACCGCAATAAAAGGACACCATCCACCGAGTGCTGGTGCCATGCCATCTGGTCAAGATGTCTAGAAGGTGATAGAAGGTGGTGGTATGGCGAATCTATTTGCTGATTAAGCATGGACCCTCTATCATATTGTAATATTAACATGACCAAACATGCCATCCACTCGGCCATCCACTCGGCGCGACCAGTGTAGCTGGTCCAGTGCAATGTACATAGGTAGAAAAGACTGGAACATGAAGTGTTGGACCACGCTGCCTGCAAGGACTCAACCGAAGGTAAATCAAAGGAAATTTGGGGGCCAGGGCGGACCCCTAGCGCCTGCCGCCCGGCAAAGCAGGACTGCACTATTTTGGTCCATAAATATCCCACTGACACACATAATCTATTCTGCATGCTTCTCCACATCAGTGCCTCGCTCTCTGTGCCTACGCTCTCATGCCGTGACGCCATCTGCTTTCTCTCTTGCCCTGGGCTCCTTTGATCTTTCAATTTGTTATTTTGCTCTTGTCTCCTATCCGACAAAATGGACGACAAATGAGACCCGCTCACCTCCTATAAAAACTGCCATGACTGGGAATCCCGAGAGCATTTGGGAATTGAGAGAACCGGCGTGATCGAAGCACGGCGACGATCGGGCGTGCACGGCGGCAACGGCGGCATCAAAGTGATGGCGAGCGGAGTGTGAATTAAGCAGTGCCACCATCAAAGTGCCAATCCACGCAGTATCCAAAACATTGTATAATGCATGCACATTCACGGAGGAAATTATCCCCAAGTCAGTGGATTAAATGGCTGGGCCGCTGGCATATAATCAGAATTTATTTTCAAGAAAAGGGATGCCGGGGGGGGTGCGCTTGATCGACACGGCAGCAGCCGGCGATCAAGCCCCTATGTATGTACTGTCTTATCCTCATAGAACAGCGGTTCTATGCTCACTGTTAGAAAAAAAAAGTAGGCTTTATTATCAGAAATAAGTAACATATGAGACATGGCTGAGGAAGAAAGAGGGAGAGATTGTGGAGTGAGGAGGGTGAGGCAAGGGCGGGATGGCTAGTACTGTCAGCCGCCGATCACTAATTCAACCTCCGATATGTGCCGTGATCTTGCTGCCGTGCGCTGTTGCCGGCTCTCCCAATTCCCAAACTTTTACGGAATCCCAGCATGGTTAGAATGGCTAATGCAAGAGGCTGAAATGGTGGACACTGGGGGATCTGCTGTCGCAATTCCGAGGGCAGCCATCAAAATGTCCAGTATAGACCTTGGTCTAATGTTAGAGACTGAGATAGGCCACTATGGACGTTTTTGCTATCTGCACGTCGTTTGCGCACGGGCGGTATCGGCAAGCGAGCAAGGGCTCCGGGACTTTCCGAGACACGCGGAATCGCGGTCCGATGTGTCTCACGCCCCTATCCTCATCTTGAGTGAGGAAAATCAGTTGATTTGGAGTCTAATGAAGTCAAGTTGGTTTTTGGCTATGGCCCATGATTTGACGACTCCAAGAACTCGATAGCTCACATATACCTATGTTAGCTTGTTCATACACGAGGATTTTTCTCCCGCCGGATGAAACTCATGAGCCGCTTTTTATTATTGGCTCATAATGGTGTATACTCAAACGTTGTATGTCGTAAACCAAGATGATAATCTCGCCGACGGTTTCAAGACCTTAATTGGTGTGCTAACAGATGAGTTGGCTTCACTAACCCTGCACGAAATAACTTTTCCCGCACTTCACAGACACTTTTGGGCCCCACTGCGACAAAATTTCTGTCGAGGCACAACTGTCTGCCATTTGCATCGGAGAAGCCTGAGGCTGCCGATGCTACATTTTTCTTGTTGGGCTATCTTCACCTCATTGGAACTTGATGTTCTTTCTCAATATTTTCTCAAAAAAGCGTCCAAAACTAGGAACGTGGTGAATGGAACCTTCGCAGCTGACTATTAATATTAACTGCATACCACCTCCCAAGGGAATTTGTTTACACATGGTGCAGGTTAACCGCACCGCACATTCGGACTTATAGTCTGCTTGGACACCTGCGCGGCAATCTTAAAACATTGGCAGATGTTCAACACGAATTCATCAGACACCGTCTCTGGATCCACAACCACTCTATCCTATAAATTTATTCACCGAGACAAGTGTCTTCCAGCCAAATGCTGGCTTCCAGTTCTAGTGTTGAGGTATATCTGATTTACCCATCTCGCCAGTGCCACATGCTCATCACATTGAAATTCTTCGATCAATTCTGCAATACAGCCGTGGAAGGCGAGAACTATGTCTTTATTGGCTGTCGAGGAAACTCAGAGTTTACTTAACTCCGCGCCTTATTGTTTTTGTGGGATGTGTGTCACCTGAATTGATGCTGAATCTCCCCATATATCCCTCGCACAGGAATCTCAGCGGATTTCCTCCACAAATGAGCGCTGTACCAAAACATCGACATTACTCAAATGTTACTAAACGTCTGGCCGAGTATACTTTCGAGGTTTATAAAAATTTATGCCACGTGCGATGTTTTAAAACCCAGAGTACTTGTTTCATACTAGAATAATGACAACAGAATAGGAATTCCGAAATGGAGGGTAGATCAATCAGCGAAAGATTGAGGGTACCCGTAGCACATATTCTGACGCAATGTATGTAGTACTGACACCGGCTGTTTCCTGATGGGACTGCGTCGGAATATACCTACCTACCTACCTACCCTAGCCTCTTCATCAGATCCGAATATTTCCTATGACTCTGTGTTGAACATTGATATTCGGGATACACACCATCGAAATGCTGTCCGTGGAGTTGTCTACCATGGTCATAACCACTTCACTGCTAGATTTATAAAAACAAACGGGGTGGTCTAGTTTTATGATGGGATTCTGACACTGCGATTTGACAGGTCCCAACTGCAAGCAAGATGGTGTTACACATGGGCTTCCACAGGGATGTCTGAATACTTGCAATATTGACAGTGAGATCAATTGTATTTATATTATGTTTTAGGTTGCCTTTGAATAAATTAAGTACGAGTTTCATGCCGGGCAAAGCCACGGCCCTTTACCCCAAGTTCAATGCTATGATACGACTTAGGAAGCATAGGCTCCCGCGCACATACGCGGTGATACTGTCTTGGACATTTAGGAAGGATGAATCGAACTTTTTTTTCAAGGACTTGTAACCTCATATGGGGCTGCGGACCTGCGTTCATTTATTGGTTCAATCGTGTATATGCTGGAAATATGATGATGATAGTGCAGAAATGAGGAGCTAAGCCTACTGGTAGCTGGAAGAAACGAGTGGCACGCTTGCCATGCTTGCCATAATTGACACTTGTTGTCATTATCCCACGGCTCCCTTTGTCGATCGTGGGAACCAGCCAGGGAGACGTGTGATAATACTGGAATCTCAGTCGTCAGAGATTATTCGTATGTCCAACACCATGCGCAGGCAGGCGATGCCTTTCTTGATTGAGGTATAAAGCAAATTTCCCACTGTGTAGAAGTTCAACACCCATCTCACCCATCATGTCTCGAAAAGTTCATCATATGTTCTTGAACTTCACTGGTTCGTGGACTTTACATCGAAACCTCGGAGTATATTTGACTATTGGAATGTACAGCCGGCGTAAACGCCCATCCTCCGGGTCCCCGATTTGAAATTTGAATGCTGATGCCTACTTTAAGCTGTCATCATAAAATGTGCTAGGATAATTGCACTTGGAATATGTCATCCTGCAGTACGTATAGTTCAAAATGGTTCGAAGTGATGGGACCATTGATACTCGATAAACGACAGGTTCATTGACCGGAATGAAATGGATACGAGCATCAGCAACCAAACTGAAATTGAGGGTCAAAATCGAAGTACTCCGGGAGTACTTGGGCTACCCAGAGGAAATGTTTCTCGAAGCAGATGCATTATGATCTGTACGCAGGCACACCGCCGTCCACGCTAGCGCTATTGCGACCGGATTTTTGATAATGATCCAGATATACCTACACCGCCAAAGTGGCCGCACGTTGCCTCCACGTGGACCGCCCAGCTAATGGCCACATTTTACAAAAGCTGGGCCCCACGGTGTCTCTAGCTGGAGGCCAGCATTTTTTTGCAGCCTGAATCCAGCTGCGTATCAGCTGGGATCCATATGACACCACATGGTGCCCAGCTTACTGAACATGCTGAAACCATTCGTACTTAGTATGGTAGATATTCAGCATTCCATTTAAAAAAAAACGAAATTCGGCAACATCAGGGTACTACTTAGCTCTAAGAAAGAAAATTCCGAGAGTTGGGGCTTATATATGTATTCCCAGTCTTGCGTTCGAAGCAAATAAGTTGAACACCGCCACGGCTTTGTTAATCACATTGATGGTGCATTGACTCTGAAAACTCAACAGTGCACGCACTCGGCACAGGGGATTCGGGAAGTCCAGCCATCTCTCTGGCACTCTCAGCTTTATTTCAAGTTGTGGCAGTACGCGGATGCCATCAGAATATCGGTGCGCGCATGTTTGTGTTTGTATGAGCACCACGTGCATGCACAGCCATGTTGGTCGCCTGCTCTTCCCTTTCTGCCCCAGCATCCCGCTCCCCTCCTCCATCTTTTGGACCATCATTCGTCACTCCCAATCTCTGTTAGCCATGACCTCAACTCTCCCGATTACCTGAAGGCCACAACCTCACCGTGGCACATCGCCGCACCGCAAGAACTGCCACCGCTGCAAGAACTGCCACCGCCGCAAGAACTGCCACCGCCGCAAGTTCCTCAAGCTTGGCGCAGTGGTCTTTCCTATTCTCCTTGTGTCTATTCCGTCTTGCGCCCTGACTTATCTGGATCCCCTCGCGCAACCTCGCACTCTGAAAGTCATTCAAATCTTCCAACGTCACGATTCGGAAATCCCCTCAAGACTCATTCTCAATCCCCTCAAGACTCACTCTCAAGCTCAACACTCACCCGATCCTTCAAGTGATCATTCAGGCTCTATCATGACTTTTACTACCAAAACCTGTACAAGTTACGCCTGCCACTTCGTGAAGCTCACCCAAGCCATCAAGTCACATCCTGAAAACCGACCGCCAGACCCACGGCGAGAACAACTACGAGAACAACTACGAGTTGGATGATGGTGTCGACGCTTTTCAGCAGCAGGTCGACGACGTCATTGCCGCTGGCGTGACTGACGGGACTTCTACTCAAGCTCAGGATCAGCATGAGCAGGCTGGTGACGTCGTGTAGATCTCCCACATACAGCCTTTACCTGCGCTAATATGAATTATCCGTGCCGTAACGTCGTTGAATGAACAATATAGCTGAGTTTATTTGAAACATGTTCTCGACATACTATGTTCATGTGTCTGCACCTGCAACGACACATGGTGCCCACATAAAACCTGGCTCCAGGGTGAGTCCATTCAAGACCAAACCTGGACACCAGCTTTTAGAATCCTGGAGGCCAGCTTCTTTCGACATGCGTTGCGCATCTTCCTCTCAGCTGGGGGTCACATGTCCAACCATTGGCGGTGTACGATAGCGATTGGGCGCGACAGCCTGTCATAAACAACGTTAGCCTCCGAGTGGCTATTAAAGCCCACTGGCCGTCGTTAACAATGTTCCCCAGAAGCACGCTCTGCAATTTCAGCTCAGAACATGTTCAACCCAAAGTCTATTGTTTTTGTGTTTGGTCTCCTCGCCATGGTGGCTGCAGCTCCTGTAGTACGTCCTTTCATTTCGGTTTCTACGTCATTCCGCTAATTGACATCTAGGCTGAACAGGAACGCGGAGTTGCCGCTCCCGAGGTAATAAACTTGATCCCTGTTCCACATTTTTGGCTGACTTGGATCTGAGGCTCGTACTGCTCCAAACATAGGCGAGTTTAGCTTCAAACTGTTGAAAGCCATTGACTGAGTGAAATAGATCTCGCCAATTCTGCTGGTTGCTGGATCATTTCTGGTGGATGCATGCAATTTTAAATAAGCCAGTCGTGATAATCTCAGTGGGATAAACACAAGTCTGAGAGTGCTACATAGTTTCTGCTCTATATGTAAATCCTTGTCAATTTTAGTGCTTTGGAAGTCCCACACCATCTATGCTTTGTTCATTAATTGAAACCTCAGATGTGTGAGCTCGAAGATGAGAAGGACAAATATATCCTGGAGTTCGGTTGCTTGATTCTGGAAGGATATTTGGCTTCATCCTCTCTTTTTGTGCACCCATACCTTGATTGGGGCGAAATGTTGAAAAATAAGGTCCTAGGATCCTAAGCAATTGAAATGCGTGGAAACAATGGGGAGTCGAACGACAGAAGCTCCTGGTTACCCAAGCGAACCTCAACATATTTCTGAGCTGTTGTTCTACATCAATGGAAGTCAAAAATGAGAAACAGAAGATATTCGGTAGCATTATATTCCCAGTATCCAGGGATCGAGCCAGTTAAGAGTATTGTAACGGGAGACAACGAGCCGGGGTGAATCTTACAGCGGCTGAAAATGTAAGGAGCAGGGGGAGCTGCGAGCAGATGATGGCAAGAAGAAAAGATGCTCGTGTTTGGTGTACGGTGTTAATGTTTGTGCAAGCCGGGCTCACTTGCCTAAATTCCGCCGCAGATCACAGTCCCGATCGCAAAACTAAATAATGACCTCGGCCATTAGGTTTCGGTCCTGATTAAGGCGGTCCTGTTCCCATCATGGAGGCTTCGTCCCCTGTTTATCGGGCTCACCCTCCTTAGCTCAGATATCCACTGGATGAAGTATATAGATGCCCAGCATGCATTACTGACAGATAAAAATGGTATCTCGTCCACAGTGCATCTTTCCCTGATATCAAACCTTGTAGGGTACCATATTGGCGCTTGAACGACTCTGTCCAAGGCATTCTTTATACACAACCATCTTCAACTGTCTGATAGACTCAAATCTTGTTCTGCCTGCTTACAGGGTTGTAGACCCGCTGCCAGTATAAAATGCACTCCATTAAAATTGACGAGTGCATCACGGAGTGAACTGGCACTGATGTCTGATGCGTATCATGGTACACACAGTTCAACTTCCGACACCAAGGTCAGTGTCTGGTATTGCCGTGGCCGCGAGACCAGAGTGAGAGATAACACAAAAATCTAGCACTTTCAGTTACAACTTGGGTTCGTTTATATGCGACTTTGGTCTGTGATGCGTGCGTTTCGGGAGAAGCACACCGGAGTTCCAAATTAAACTCTCTACTCGCACCACCATCTCTCTAGCGGCGAAGAGCGCTCCTCAGTTTCCTCTTTTGATGGCCTCCCTCTTTCGCGACCATTCGACGACATGATTCTGGATCTGAGTCTTTTTCTGGCTGGATTTCCATTACCCTGGTCTGGAGGCTTGCCATGGAGCATGATTGAATCCTATCCCACCGCGACTTTTGAAGTCTGTTTGGAATGAGTTCCTTGGATCATCCAGCAGCTAAGTTATTTTGCGAGGTTTTATTTTCTGCGACCTGGTTCCTCCCTCACGAAAGTGGATGTCTCCCAGCATCGTCAGCACACTAATGGTGGGTGACAAGAAACGAGGCCGTCCGAAAACGAAGTTTATTGCAAGGGGACACCATGCCTTGAAGAAGAAAATGGCGGAACTCCTTGCACCCGCAAGACACACGCCTGAGCTTCCTCCTATACCTGCCATCTCCGGTACCCCTCTCTCTAGTGACGGCGCTCAAATTTCCCGACTTGCCTTGCTCTCAGAATGGCCTCGGTTCAACAGGGAAGACACCGACATTCTCCCCCCGTGGCTGGGGAAACTCAAGGACCAGGACAAGTACACTCTGATTGCCACTATACTGACTGAGGAGTGCCCAGACTGGTTTGAGAAGCAGGTGCACCGTGACTCTCGGGTCTCCTCAATTTCCTGGCTGAATCACTGTCATCTCAGTTCAACGACTACAAGAAAAAGACTCACGGCTACACCTCCTCCTGTTTCGTCAAATTGGTTCGGCCATCCTGGGGATTCTCCGCATGACCTTCGGGGACGCCCATTCGCAGTTCATTGGGTGGATTAAATGAAGCCCCATGTTCCCGTTTATGAGCAAGCAGTCCGAGAGAATCAACCGCTCTGCCGTTGGACATATGTGTGCGCAGGAATGCACGATGAGGCTCCTCCCGAGGAGGGTGACGATGAAGACAAAGAGGACGCGGATGAGGAATCGGAAGCATCGGGGGAAGCGGACGAGGAGGAACGGGGGGTGGTGCGTAAGCGCTGCAAGGAGTGCTCTTCAGGGGTCACTCTTGTGGTATGTTTTTTTTCGTTGCTCTGCAAGTCAACCAGCGGTTCGTAGCTAATATACTTATAGCTACAAGTTATGGCAGGGGATCTCTCTCGCATTCAAATATGGCAGAAGAACAGCCATGAAGATGCCTCAAAGGACCATAAATTCGATTTCTCTCGTCGAATCCGCCTATCCATCATGCAAGCGCTTCGCCGCTACGGTGCCCGCGCGACCTCCATGAACAAAGGTTAATCCAATTTGACCAGCACTGGTCCACGTGCATCGGACGACGCTGATCATATTTCAGATATTGTTGCAATGATAAGTAAGCCGCGAGGACAGTCCGCGGAGACTTTTCCACAACATCGTATTCTAACTACCACGCAGGTTAAGGGAATGATGTCTGCACAGCGCAATCGGACCCGGCTGCATTTCAATCCATTTCGTGCCACCCATCTCATGGTGAATAATAACCTGTGCGATATGTACTAGTTCGTCTTTTATGTCTTTTATTTTTGATCGCCTCTGATTCTTTATTAGTTATTAGCCCCATGACTTCAACAAGGACGATTCCAAGTCCAAGTTCACTGTGGCAATTACGGACAATTTCTCTCTCGACAGCACCATTGCAAATACCGCAGGGCCGAACAGTGGCATCTTCATGGATACAACTCACCGACTTCAGAACGAAAATCGTGTAGCAACTACGGTTCTGTGTACTGCAAATCAGAACTTACACATGACACCCAGTGAGAATGGCTTGCTCTGCGCGGTGTTTCAAATTGCGCCCTTGGAACTGATCAAATTGCAGGGGCGTATCTTACAGCCGTTTTCAAACAAGTGTACCCTTTTGATCGAGTGGTGCTGCTCCATTTCTGCTTACCTGTGTTTGCCGCCGCGTTCTCGGCTGACCTCGGCTGTAAATGCAGTCACTTCCGATAGCTGTGGATTCCACCATTTTTCGTATATTTCCAGCACATGTCTTCAATCATGACCTTTACTTATTGGAAACCGATGTTTGAGAATGACAAGCGCAGTTCAGACGAAAGTGTGGAGCGTCGGAGTTAATGGACTCCATAGCCGAAGCAGCCGAATCGCTAGCCGAGCATGCTGCAGTAAACATGCGTAAGTTGAAATGGAGCAGCACCACTCGATCAAAATTAGAGTACACTTTTTTGAAAACGGCTGTATATCCACAAACATCAAGGGACCAATGATAGCTGGGTGGCTACGGGCGACAATTGAGAAATCGTTGCTCGAGCGAAGGAGGTCGCACAGGGTCCGTTCCTTTTTCATCTCACTTCTTCAGGTGATTGACGCGGATATCAAGACATTAACAATATTCAGAACCGATCGCCTGCAGAAAGACAGCATATTTTCGAGTGATGCACGCACATCGTGGAGCATGGTTTCGATCTCACTCACTTCATGATTGACAAGACACGCTCTGGATACAACGGCATCCTCATTGGTAATACTGTCTCTGAAATGCGCGATAGCCCTTATGTACGCTGGATTTTGCTTACCTTTGTTTGACCCCGCTTCTGTCTTACGTAGCGCACAAGTAACGCAAGTCCAACAACCAGAGCGACCAAGAAAGCCATTCCAGACAACACAAAGAAGCTTGAAATGAATTGGAAACCTGCTTGATGAGACTCATGAGAGAGAGAAAAATGGGGGATTAATTCAATCTGAGTGTCTAAATATATGGGAGCTCGGGTTGGGGTCACACCACCGCATATCGCTCCATGATGCAAAGGTGGAGGCTTTGTGGAGCGTAAGACGGACGCGGGTTTAAACAAGGGTAACGGCCTGTGACACAATAGAACCGGTGAATACAGTGCCTGAAGATCTTACAAGGCGGTCCTACGCTTGAATTTGAGGAAATAGTCCGATTTTTTGAGTGAAATGAGAAGGAGCATTATTTTGCAGCTTGTGACTATCTGAGCAGCTGCGGAATATTTTTTCTGCAGAGGATAAGGTGGATTGGACATATCCCAGTCCAAGTATCATACCCGAAGGAACCAAGAGTACCGGTACAATTGATGTCTAAAGTAAATCTTGGGGAATTTAATCGGAAGCATAGCCTAAATCTACGTACAACAAGGCTGCTGCGGGATTTTTTTTCAAGGACTAGTTGAATATCGAAAATTTGGATCACATCTGAAACAGCAATTATTATACCGTGTCGATGAGATACCGGAAGATGGTGGGATTGAAACAAAAATAAGCTAGGGGATTGAAGCGGTGTACACGTTCACTGGATGGTCCACCATCCATTTCTGAGGGCCAATAAAGTAGCTTATTTCCTAACTTGGAACTTTACTTACCACCTAATTTTGGCTTACCGGAACTTTTCCCACGGGTGGTACCAGTTTACTTTACTTGTACGATTCAACAGCGATTTTCTCCCGGTCATGGGATAGACTTCTAAGTCAAGATATGATGAGATTTACTACAAATAATGTTGACCAACGATGTGAGTAAGTTCATGAGTTCTCGCACTCATGTTGACCAGAAATGCTAAATACCATATCAGAATTGAATTTACTCCTTGCTTACGCTTGAACTTGACATCAATTGACATCTGCCAGCCCAGAATACCATCGGAACGAGAGCTTAAATGTATATAATGAATGGCATGTGCTGCCTACCTAATTCCTGGCACAAATTATCCACCTCCCATCCTGTTTTTTTTTCGGCCCACCAACCCATCTATTATTCTCTGCCCATTTTACTTTGTTACCCAATTTCCGTTCGGATGGCCGGTATGGTCAAACCCCTCCCTTGTCTTCTTTCATTTCATTTATTATATTTCCCTGAAACTATACCCGGTCATGGTACCGAGGCAAATTCGACTGCGTAAAGTGTCGGCGCAGACAATGAGTGTTCAGAACACGCCATGTATTCCTATTATCTGTATAAATTTAGCTTCATTCTTCGTCCCAGCGGGCAGCCGCGAATAGCTCACATGCTGTTTTGGGTACTCGGAGGAGCGAGTCGGAACAACGTCTTGACGTGGCGGCGGTGCACTATCGGCCCGTGAATCCGAAATTGCCTTTTGAGCATGTTCCGCTTAAAGATAGTTCTATTCCTTCGAGAATGGACACACTACGCTGTATATCTGAGTTTTGAAGGAAAAAAGTTTCTGAAACCTAAAAGTTTTGTTCCGAAATGATTAATATTTCATCGGGAACATCGTAGACCAGGCTTTGTCGCACTCGTACTTTATGTCTCTTCGCGTTCATTCTTTTGCTTTCTGGGAAACAATTAATGTATCAAGGAATATGCGAAATTTAGTGTGACTAATATGCGAAAGCAGCGGCAAGCAATTTGTCAAAAACAGGGGATCCAAGGCCAGCTAGCGGGGGGAATATCAGAGTGGCAGGCTGCTTCGAGACTGTGAGTACTTACTAAGTGCATCCCATCCTTTCGTCGCATCAAACGCAACCTACGATGATTTTTCAAAGCAGATCAGATACACTGTGCAATTCAAATGATTGAAGAGCTCACCGATGATGAGGGGCACTCCAAGCCAGAGTTGTGACCTTCTGTAATATCCGTAAATGCCTTTGGGTTCGCATACAGCCAGGGGTTGAGGAACCCTAAAACGGGCTTGCCGGCGGCCATCAGCCGGTCGTTAATCAGAGCGATTATTGACGCAAAGATCGGGGACGAGAAACTTGTTCCTCCGTCGGCAAAGGTTGTGCCATTAAACACAAAGTCCAAGCCCCACCCTTGAACAGCGACGTCAGGGTACCCACGGCCCGATTTATTGAACATCCCTGCGAAATCTGGGGGAATTGTTTTCAGGAAACTGTCCACCGCCTGGGTCTGGTACCAGGGTCTTGGGAACAGATCCGAGAACCCGCCGCCTGTCAGGTTGGTGGCCACCTCGGGGTTGAATCCCTGAGTTGCGCCGACAGCGGTAACATAGGGACATGACGCAGGGAAGATGGGGATGAAAATGTTGCTCTCGCAAACGCCAGGACTGCTGCTATTGTCGTGGCTACCACGCACGCCGCCCTATAAGAACACCAATACTCTAAGTTTGGTCGAATTAAATGTCAAGAACAGGCTAACTCACATCTCCTGAAGCAAATAGAACAGAAATTCCCCGCGCGCCTAGGGCCATGTAACTGTCACAAATCTTCCTGCAAAATATTCAGTGAATGGGAAGCTTCCTGGGCCTATAAAACACAGACTTGGCAATGGAACTTTCAAATTGGTTCTCCATGGGTACATACGAGGTTGTCACTACAGACGGCGGGTTGTCGACTCCGTCAAGAAAAATGTTTGTGTCCAATAAGGCGGTTTCGAAATCCAAAGGATTAGTACTGTCTGGGTCTCCGCCAACAGAGAGGAACTCAACGGGAACCCCCGTCGCAAGACCTATCAATTATAATTCAGTAGCTGAAAAGCATGGTTGAAGACTTGGCAAACGTGCCGACTGTATTTTCGACGTCAAGATCTGCTTCCAACACAAGAATGGGGAGGACATCCTCGGGATCTTGATTCGTCGCGTTATCAATAGCTATGATGTCGTATGTTGCATTCGGAGGTATATCCGGTCGGAACTGTTCCAAGAATGTCTGCGAACAGGACAGTTATTAGGCGAAACTACATGGTCTATACAGAGGAACAAACAGAGAGATCTGTTCGGTTTGGTGATCCGCCAAAGTATCCAGTAACAAGAATGCTGTTGTTCTTCTGAGTCGCCGGGTTTGAAGGGATTCCATAGATTTTTTGCAAGCAAGTTGGGGTCACGATGCCGTCAGGCCTGCTCGAGTTGCAGGACGCAACGGGCTCGGTGCGTTTCTCGGAGCTGTGGAGATGGAAAGGGATCTGGGCAAAACGCGGATTGGGGCCTGTAAATGATGTGCTAGGGTGGACTACGTCAACGTGGCCAATCAGCTCGGAAGGTAGCGAGATTGTCAGGGTGCGGGTGATAGGCTCCGTGAGCGATGCGTGCGAGAACTTTTCGAACTGCGCGCCAAACAGCTGGTTGGCCTGGGAGACCGTCAGAGTCAGAGATACCCAATCACCGTTCGGCGCGATAATGGTGGGCATCTTCAAACCGTTTACAGCCGCAAAAGAATTGAAAGCTGAAACTGTTTCGTTGGATGGTTGGATGAAAGACTTGATCTACAGACTTGGGAATTAGTAAATTGGGGAAGTGAACTATGTATGATCACCTCATCCTTCGAAAGCCATTGTCTAAAGTCCATGTTGCCGGGAGTGGAGATGGAGACGAGCTTTTCTTGCAGCCCCCTGAGATTGTTGGGAGTCAAGCCAAATCTCAGAGTCAACACGTCTGTGACGGGAGCCGCGCCTTGGCTGAAGAATCCTGTAGGCGCGGCTCTGCGGCTTTCGTGTACAACCAGGCTGCCTGAAACAGCAGATAAAATCGTGAAAAAAATCGCGAGTTTGCGGAAAGGCATTGAGACGAGTTCTGAGACCTGAGGCCAAGTGGTTGGTCTTTAAACCATACCCAGGTTTCCAATGGGGAAATAACGGTTAAGCGCATCACTCAAGGGCTGATGGCCACCATTTGCGATGTGCAAGAAGAGCCGGAGGGAGTTAGAAACCGAGATGATACACAGCAGTAGGAAAGAACGTCAGTACGACCGGTGGAGCCAGGTGGAGCCTCGGTCGCAGTGCGCAGTTAGATGCCAACTCTCAAACAGTTGCTGGAAGGAAGGAGGGAAGATTACACGGCACGGTTCCGCTCAAGAACGCCTGGCCCAGGGAGTAAGTAAATATACAGGTACAAATCTGTGCAGTATGGCGTATCGTGGAATAACCGTGCCAGAAATGAGCTGCGTAGTAGTTCAACCAGTGCATCAGATGATTAACGGCTATATTAAGATTATGTGCCCAATTTGTTGGGACTGTTTGGCTCTATCTCCTTCAAGCCCACCCCATTTCGCTCTCGCTGCTCTGATTCTTGCAATCTAGAGCTTTTTCTCAGCACTCGACTTTCTCATCAAGTCTCCATTTCAACCAAATTTCAGCTACCTTTCTCGCACGGTCTCCATAGATCCGTTGCCTAGAAGCTGTTCTCGCTTGACTGAATGAATGGGTGCGCAGTAGTGCGCAGTTGAACAGCTGTAAAAAACTTACCACATTCCGAAAAAATTATGCAACGCGTGACGGTCACGGTGACGGATCTTTGGTGGCGCCGCGATGGCCAGTGTTCGGCTGGTCTGATAAGTGATCGAAACCCATATCGGGCTTAGGTTCGCTTACGTCGTGGCTGCGCGATCACGTGCTTCGGCTTCTGCTTGTCCTCAGCCTGAAGTGGGACATAACTATCAACTTCTTAATGCTTGTTTCACTGTATGGGAAGCACCATATCACATAGTGGATAGTGGAGTGGAATTACGAGGAAAAATACAGATTGAACCAGCGGGAGCGTAAGGGTGGCGGATGGGCCTGCCCGGGGTGTGCGGGCGTACCGTATACACCGGCTGCGCACGCCCGCGAAAGTCTACTCGATACTGCATGATGTAATTCCACCGAGCTTATTGCACGCATTATGCTTTGACTAGTTTTTTCTCTGCGGACCGTGTTAATCCTATTATATTCATCTTTATATTCATCTCTGAATCCTCCTTCACACCGAAACCGATCAGATTAGACTTTGAACTGCGCACAAATGGTTCAAAATATTGAAATTATCGCAGTTCAACTCAAGGCAAGGTATGTATTTACTTCGATGTTTTAATGCCGTTATTTCGGTCCTACTAACCACGAATTTGCTGCAGCTTTCGTTTTGACCATGCTAGACTGACGGCCTTCGACGTCTGGTTGGGCTTCAACTAGGCTCAATCCTTTCAGGCCATTGGAGTTGTTATACCAGTTGAACTTCAGGTATGTAATGTAATTCATTTCGATGTTCTAATACTTTATATTTCGTTCCTGCCCACCTGTCTTCTTCAGATCCTATAGTTTAAATGCTAGACTAGACTGAGTGCATTAGTGAAAGCCTGTCGTCGGCTCGACAGAACACTGAGAACAATCACGCAAACAAACAGGACCACGGTGTAGATTCCAAGCGGCGAGACTCCAGGCTACAAGCAACGAAAGGGATATACAAGGTGGTGGTAATCGGGGTGTAAGCGTAAAGAGAATCAGAATGTATGTAAGGCTTAAATAGACAGAAAGTAATTTATCAGTGGACTTTACGGTATTTGATGTGATGGCAACTGGACTATACACAACCAGATGGGGACGTGTGAGGATGCCATCCTTACAATTAGACGTCTCTAGCTCACGCTGCTACTGCCGGAGGCCGCTATTGTAGTATTCAATTGCACAGTTTTCCTTCCGTGAATTGCATGTATCTTTTGGCTACTTATTTTCTCTACTGACCGCGTTGTATTTTACTAGATAGATGCATGCCTTCACAGAACCCTTCACATTTAACTTAACCTAGCCCCAAAACTTGTAAGTTATTACTGTTCAAGTCAAGGCATATAATTACTTCCGTGTTCTACTGCTTTCATTCGTGCCTGACCACCCGTTGACTTCAGATCCAATAGTTTAAATGCTAGACTGGCCGTGTTCGACGCTTTGTTCAATTTGCACATTTTTATTCCGTCAGTTATCCTTTGCGCAGTGAATTTTCTTTATCGACCGCATTTTCATTGACTAGATGGATTCACGCATTCATACAGGGACTCCTCAAATTTAACTTGAACTGCCATGCTTAACCCTTCAAGATCTCGCAATGATTCCAATTGAATTCAAGGTATGCAGTGCATTCCGATATTCTATTATCTGAGACCCCTTAGTGGGCCGAACTAGTTAGTGGGCCACTTGCATAATACAAGGGGCTGTGATGTAGAATCTCCAGATTTGGTGCTCATAGGATGGAATATGACCTATCACGACACTGTATGTCAAATTTCGACGCCGAGTGATGCGGCGATCAAAAGTTGCGGGCGGTTCTCGACCAAGATGCCGGCGTGTGAGCATCATTTCTTATCTCCGAACGGGCCGCGCGCTTGTCTTTCGCTTGTTTCTCCACCAATCCTTCGCCGATTCACAAGTTTCGGGGCTCGTTCGCATCCCATGAGTCAAAGGTATGACATTAGGTCCTCCTATACACTAACAATACTGTGTCTCGCCTCCTGGAACCCCCACGAAGACCTGATCTGACCTTGACTGGCCGACTCTTGCCACCTCTGTAACGAACGACCCGTGCGTCCCTCGGCCCCGGAGATTGGCTGTAGAATTCAAAACATCCAAGACTGTATCTTACCAGGTTTCTAGGATTTTAGGTGTACAAAGTTCCGGTAAGGGCCCACTACTACTTCAAACACCTGAAATTCAGTTGCCCGCACAGATGGATTTTTTGCGAGGGGTTATTGGTATGTGGGGGCCATAAGCAATGTATAGGTATGTCCAAATACATCTGATTGAGTCACCTGGGCCTCAATTTGGGGTGTTGATATCCTCTGTGCTTTGCAAAACACGCCTTTCAGCCGATATCCCAATTTCACCTATCCCCCTTGCTTGAAAGGGAAGTAGTCATGGTCCTTTCACACCTTAGATGTACCACTTTAGTCCATAGAATCGTGTAATTATATGTGTTCAATGATTTGGGATACATTGAGATACCCAGGACGAGGCTGAACGAACGATTTAGAGGGGTGGCCCACTAACCTGTTTTTTGCCATTTTTCGATACCGCCGGAAGAAAAATTTGGTATACCATGAAAACATTGTGTAAATTCGGCTAAAATATCTGCACTGATTCGCAGGATGTATGCCTTCGTTCCAGAGCCCATAAGCCGGGATCTACCTCATATTATGCGTACGCTCGCGGTCAAAAGTGGTAAGGTGGCTCAGTAAGCAGTCTCTGATAATAATCCGCCCGAAGACATGGGCCAGTTCCAGTCAAGGCTGTTTCATTATTTTTTTTTGGCCCTTGAGACCCAGGTTTGCAAGTCGATCACTGATACTTCCGCGCTTCCTGCAATAAAATGATGAGAAGCGAGCAGGTATTCACTGCGTTCAGGATGCCCATAGGCAAAGGGCTCTGCCGACGTTGGTAGGCAGATGTCCGCACAAATGCCGAGTACAGTGTTGTAGTTAAGATGTTAAGGGCTTAGTCTTAATAAGGGCTTAACCCATGTTAAGAGTAAGCCCTTAATATTGGGCGAGCCGCATCTGAAGCCCTTAATAACCCTTAGTATTCCTGGTCCCTCACACCCACCGCGGACGACGACGACGAGGATCTGCCATTGGGTGTTGATTGGGTTTCCCTCTTCCACCTCAAAACCCAGAACCCACGCACCATCGCACGCTGCGCTCCTGGTTTCCCACTACCCTAGCCACCCTCTTTGGCGGGGTTATCGAGAACCCTTTCACACTTGCTCAACGTGGACGGGTTGTCTCGGAGGAAGCTTTATTGATGGAGCTCCTTGCAGCTGAGCACAGCGACGAGGAGCCTGACGTGGGTGCTCAGGAGGGTTCTGGGGATGATTACGGCAGTTAACACTGTATGTAGAACCTGTTTTCGTGTCATTTTGGTGCGGCGCCAGGCCCAGCTATTTTAGGAATTAGCCCTTAATATGACCCTTAATTTGAGCACCCTTAATCAAGACTTAAGGTCTTAATTTTGTGGAGAACCCTTAATAAGACCCTTAACCAGTGTTCGCCTTAAGGCCTTAAAAATCGGCTTGCTGGCAAGCTAAGGCTTAGCTTAAGGTTCAGGCCTTAAGATAAGGCCTCGCCGAAGGCCTTGGTTCCCAAAAAGGAAATACATTCTCGGAAACTTAGAATGCCAAAAACTGTCGCAATTACTCTCCGTACACCTCCGAATCATCGATCTCAACCTCTCCATCATCGGGGGTGTTGTCCGCCGCATCCAACTCAGCCATAACCTGCATATACATCTGCTCCTCTTCCTGTGCGCGCTGCGCCATTCGCTCGCCACGCCTAGCACGGAGAGACTCCTTGGCTGTCTTCGCAAACAGGCGCTCGAGAGAAATGGGCTGCCACTTGCGAGGGGCGCGAAGCTGGTTGAGACGCGGTGGGTTGGGAACGACGGGGACGTCTTCCTCGTCGTTTTCCTCGTCCTCCTCGTCCCCGGCTTCCTGGGCATCCGCGATCCAGCGCACCATCTCGGTGCGCCAACCCTCCGCTGACTGCACAAGAGCCCGCCCGCGCTCGCTCGGGTCTTCGTCAGCCTGGTCCTGGAGAAGGTTTGCGTACCGCGGAACGTCAAGTAAAGTGCTGGCGGCCTTGTGATTGTGCCGAACTTGACGAGTCTTGATCAAGCCCGCTTTGCGATGCTCAGAACGAATTTTTGCATCAATCTAAAAAGAGAGTGAGGAGAGCGCGACGACACTGGATGAAGGACCTACCTTCAAAGCCTTCTCCGTTTTCGGAAGGCCGAGCCGATTGCGACGGTCCTTTGTATGCTCCTTGATGAATGAAAAAACGCGCTCGACACCGGCTTGATTGACCACAATGCTGAAGATCATGGCAGCGAGTTCGGCCAACTCTTTGGCATCCGTCTTGAGGTAGCCCTTCCAAAACGCGATGGGATCCCTGGCCTGATTCGGAATTCAGTGCGGAGTAAGAAGTAAAGAAAATGGTGCACCTCATCAACGGACAGCATCTCACCACGCTTGACACGATCATCCCAGGCACGGAAACAGCCTATGCCGGCCAGATAACTTGGGGTAAAGGGCCGTGGCGTCACCCGGCATGCAACTCGTACTTACTTTTTTTTTTTTTTTGGGTTATATGTTCCAAGTACCAAATGATAAGATTAAGCATAAGAATAAAATAATATCAGAAGAAGAATGGCCTCACATCGCCTTCGGCATCCCGTCCCCGGGTTTCTCAAAGTTGATGCGCTGCGGTGGGCGGGAGGCGCAGCGCAGCGGGCCGACTTGTTGATGCGCTGCAGTGGGCGGGAGGCACATGGCGATGTGGGATGCTCAGCGCAGCGGCGCAGGGCGGAGCGGGCCGCGGGTGTGGAAAATTACGGAGCGCTTGTTGATGCACTACGAGAGTCGGTGGAACGAAGCAGTGAAATCAAATAACAAACCAATGGACCATCGACAATATTTGAAGACGGATTGTGCAGGGGTAGTGTTAAATCCAGTGCAGGTGTGGAACAATTCACCATTGGCTATTGTTCATAAACTCTGAAACCGGACCATAAACAAATGAGCGCCGGAAAATAAATGCGCATTTGATAGCAGTATGCGGGATTGGCTCGAATGTGGTGGTGTAGTGTATTGGTATTTTCCCAAGAAATTCCCTGGAAGGACACATTCAAGGCAGTGTCACACCCCAGTCGTTGATGGATTTGGGAGCGTAGGGGGTGGGTTGCAAAGTGTCATCTAATCTGTATTGGGGTAACCAAATTATATAAAGGTAATAGGATCATTTAGGGTGAATGTATATACCTCGGCTGTGGTGACCCCTGCGGTTACCCCACACGTGATTTTTTGCCCGCCAAACAGAGGGGCTCAAACACAGCCCGGTTACCTCGCTGAACGTACTCTCAATCAAGGATAATTACCCTATTAGGCTTCACAATTGAACACATTGAACATCTCAATTGAAGGATTCCCAATTGAACATGTTCAATTGAGTAATGTGTTTGTACATCGATTGAACACATTTTTAAAAAGTGTTCGATCGAATTTCTTCAATGTGTTCGATCGGAAGATGTTCACAGTCACAATTGTGCATGTTCAATCATGCACAATTTATTCTTGCAATTTCCAGCTCTGGAGCATATCTGGTATGTTCGTAAATCTGAAAATGTCCCAGCGTATCCCTAAGGCATATATGATCACTCAAGGTGCTCACAAGCCTAGTTTATTGCAAGTTCAATACAAAATTTCACCTGGGAAGCATGAGTTAAAGGTGGGCCAATATCTTTTTGAGCAGGCAAAGGAATGAATGATAAGTACTGAAAGAGTGATGAAATATCTTTATTCCCTCGAGAATCACCCAAGAATCCTATCTTAGAGGCTAGAGTATCTCAGGCCCAAATATTTCACTACTATGCATTATAAAATAAAATAAAAAATGTGAAATGGGTCGTTGTGCCTTTAAAACTCAATATAATCTCTCAATACATGACAGTACATCATTTCAGGCTCGCAGCGTCCCCGCAGCCATTTATTTCATTCAATACCTCAATTTATCGGCGCTATTTCGAGAATTTGCTCTATTTTATGCTCTCTATGTTTCCTAATAGGCCGTAAAGTGGCTCCGCAAGCTCAGAGCATGCATACATGCGTGTATAATTCATAAGTTGCCCAGAAACACGTCGGATTGGCCCAAACGGCGAAGAGCGCGTCGATGCGACGGCATCACGTGTCCCGATCACGGCCCCTGGGCCGGGCCATCAACCGGATCTTTCCGGGACCACGGAGTATCTGGGCTGGTTACCTCGGCTGGCTTACGCGGGCGAGGCAACCTAGGGGCGCGACGTATACTCTATGTACTTCTAGCGTATTTTATTGGCAGGGGATTGGGCTAGTAACAGGCGGGAGGGAGCGGATTAGGGGTGTGAGTGTGTAAGGGAGTTGGCGGGCGGTTAGGAGGCGGGAGCTGTTGCGAGGCGGGACGGTGACACAGGAGGCGGGGCAGGCGGTGCTGTGGGCAGGAGGCGCATTGGGGATGGCGGGACGGAACATTGAGCGCAGGGCCGCATGTGTTCAGCGCAGCGATGCAGGGGGCAGTACGCGGAGGGAGCGCTCGGTGATTTAATATCCAAGTACGTTGTCAGCACGTCGGCAAATGTTGTTGAGTTACGGATCGCATCAAGTCAGCGTGCGTGCGGTAGTATGGGCAGTCTACCAGCCACAGATGCAATTAACCAAATGGCGACCAAGCTATCATTGTGTACTTACCTGAACGGAACCAAACAAAACGCAGCCTCCGCTGCCAATCAAGACCAAACACCATGCCCCGCGCCCCCATTTCCCGCGATAAATATTGCAATCACAATTCTAAGTATATCATATGCCGTTATACGATATTGAGTACCAAAAAAACGGTATAAATATGCCATACAAAAAAAGTTGCGCTCCATTGCAGTTAGACACGGTTCGTCGGAGGATCCCGTCCTGTCCTTATGGTTTTCATTTTCTTCAAGTCCGAAAGGGGGAGGGAGAATGCCGAAGGATGAGGGTGATTGCAAAAAACTTTTTTGCCATTGTTTGCGCAAGTGATGATTTTTCACCGAGTAAGGGGTATTTTTCCCCGAGTATGTAAATACGAACAATTAACCAAATACGAACAAAGGCACAGCCGCTATTTTTCATACGTTTTCGACTAATAGAAATAGTACAACGACTAGACACAGCCACTAAAGGGGTCCCTCAACGAAATCGGAAACTAGTAAAAAAGTGATCGATTTTGGGTGCCCTGAGATTTGAAAGAAACGATAACATATGTAAACATAAGTACTCGTAATCCCCCATCGCCTTGTCAACCTTCTTCTCTCCATCTACACTGTGCTTGGAGCCAGGACGGAGGCCGAGGCGTCGATACATCTGCAGAACATGGTTGAAACACTAGAAAAGATCATAATGAAGCACGTACCTGTATAGCGAAGTCCGTCAAGAGAAAATGGTCGAGGTTCGCACCCTCACCAAAACACGAGAGCTGCTCCCATGGATTGAGAACGAGTGCGAGGATGAAAAGCAACTGGTCGCAATCGCCCCACCGCTTCTCGATGCGCGTTGTCATCGCTTTTTTGACCTCCTCCTCGGGATGCTCGAAGAAGCGCAAAAATACCCCCGCCAAACTCAAGAGAACTTGGTCAGCGCGCGTCGAGTCCTTCTGGTTGAGATTGGTTGCAAGACATATCACCTCAATGTCCCCGACGACCTGCTCGAGCCCATTCCAGAATGTTGTGTCATCGATGATATCACAGTGGTGCGTTGCGTCTTCCTCGAGACGTTGCTTCTCAGTGGATTTTACCGCTCCAACCTGTGCTTTGACTATCTGGTCGCGCCTCCACGCAACAGCCTTTTGGAGCGGTGTTTGAAGCTGGAGGAGCCGCATGAAGGCGACGAAATGAGTTGTCCACCGGGTGATGCACGCGACCAGGTACGCAAGCGCGACCGCTGCACCGAGCTCCTTCTGGGCATCGTCAAAGATGACACGCACTTTGCTGTGGAGATTAATCCAGCCAATGACAGCGGTCGCTTTCTCGGCAATGTGCTGCGCGTAGTCCCAGGATTTGAAGTAATCGCCCAGAATGAGTTGCGACTACTGTAAGATCAGTAACGATGAAGCTGAAATCCAAAAATCGAACCTGATGCGCCCAGCACGATGGAATGAACAGCCAAGGACGCAGCTTCTGGAGCAGTTTACGCCCCTTCAAGCTGCCGCCGTCCGCGTCGGTGACGAAGTAAATTACTGTGCAATTGTATTCCTTCTCGATAAAGTCGATGATCTCGCAGAATTGCTTGCACATTCCAGGACCGTCTTTTGCGCAGGCCGTGGCATCGATGAGCTGAAGTGGATATGCTTTGAAGTCGACGTTTCCGCACACTCCGTTTACCGAGTTCCGCTTCTGGCCCTTCCACCCGTCCGTCCTAGGTCGCCATAGTGAGCTCGACATCGTTCCATGCAAACAAACTCACTTACGAGGCACCAACCTCGCGTCCTTTGAATATCGACTTCAGTTCCGCCTCAGCATCTTTTGCACACATGTCCAGGAGCCCCCCGCTGGCCGACTTCCCAGAGGGCAGGATATCCGACGTGCCTCCGCGAATCATGTCAAAGAGCTTGCGCATTTCCTCGTTCTCAAAGAGACGGTACGCTGCATTCGAGGAGATGATTGCGTGACACGCCTGTTTTTGTATCCCAGAGATTTCGTGCGGCTGGTAGCACAGATCCTTTGCCGCAACGATATGGAGGTGGGATTGGGATTGGCCTGAGCGAGATCGCTTCGCAGGGGGAGGAGGTGCGGTGGTCTGACTCGTCTGAGTGCTGCCTGCCTGCGCTTCATCACCGTCGCCAGCAGAGTCCCGCGAGCGCTTTCCGTTTCTGGCGCTGTCCTGTTTACGGTCTGCAATTTCCGCCTGGACCTTCCGCGCTTCAGCGACGCCCTCCGCAGATGAGTGGGGGCACGGTGTCTTCCCGCGGTAGCCTAGAATATGTGCCGCCATAGAGGGTAAGACACCGTTACAAGTCCCAGCATGCTCGCAGGCTTGAGGAGCGGGTCAGTGGTATCACAGAGCCGCAGGTATAGAAACGCACCGTGATTGAAGCGAGCTTTGACCGATGCTGGGTCCATGGGCAGCGGTGGGGCCTCCTGCAGCTCTGCCGGAGGATATTTAAGAATGTGCGCGACGCAGGCCTTGCACGCTGCACGCTGGTGAGAGCCGTTGGTGCCTGGCTGGGGCCAAAAGTACGCCCAAATGGGGGACTTGTCGTTGGCCATCCGGCACGACTTGTATCATGAAAAAATGAGACAGAAAGGCGACTCAATTACAGTGAATATATATAAAAACCAAGTGCCTGAGTATAACTAACAGCTAACAGGATAGGTGTGAGTACCTTACTATAACTAAAAGGAAAAAGATAAAACGTTCACCGTAAGCTTGAGTTGGCCGTCTACCCTGCAGGTGCATACACCGCTGTGTGGCGAGACAAAGGCCCCGTGCAGGGCTGGATACCAATGTACCTGTCCGCCAACATATCACAGTATGTACGCGACGCGACTGGGAAGAAGAAAAATTTCCAAGTCGCGTAATTGTACACGTAAGCATATCTAAGGCCTTCGGTGAAAATCGGTCCGCAACTTAAGGCTTAACCTAAGCCCTTAATTAAGCCCTTAGGCCTTAATATCGTCTTAAGGCCTTAGCCCTTAGGGCGAACACTGCCCTTAACTACGACACTGGCCGAGTAGACAGAGTGTGGCACCTGTGACACCCAAGGGGAATAGCAGGATGTGGCGATATAAACATTTAGTGGTATACAAGTGGTTCGAGATGTGTTAGAGATGTGTTTGGCAAGTGTTTGGTTAACATTTAGGCTTGTTTGCCATGTCGTTGTCAAGGCACAGCCTCAGCAGTGCCGTTGCTTGGTCATCGGCAAGGGGATCACAAAATGATTTGGATCAAGCCTTAAAATAACCTAGGTTCCATGGCTGCTCCCCACAGGCCACAGTTGTCACGAGAAAAGGCCAGAGAGGTTGCGCTTGGTGTGCGAGGGTGGGTAGACAGAGGTTTGTCGGTGCGGGGGCGGCAGAGGATCGGCCCAGCGCGACACACCTGGGTCTATCTGCGTTGACGTCACGGCCACGCACCCTGCCGCCTAGGGTCGGCAGAGGTCGGCTCAGCTGCACAGACTCGGTCTACCCCGGGCCTGAACGCAGTGATTGGGTTGGGTATCAGCCCAGCGGGCTTTCCAATTAATACTTCGTGTATAGAATCAGATCACAGGTACACCAACAAGCCTTCGTGGAGTAGGGCACTCGCTTCCATTCATCGAACCGTCGAACGAGGACTTGGTGGAAGAGACGGCGGTTCATTTCCGCCCGAAGACATGGCATCACATATTTGCTGTCTCTTTGTGAAACTGTTAGTTTCTTTCCGCAAGCTACCAGCCTCGGTAGTAGCACTCGTTCTTGGCTCGTAGTTTATTTACAGCGTCTGTTCCGCACGTACCTGATATTCACACTCGGATACATTCATCTCTTTATTGTGAACCAGGCCGATGGGACTACGCCACCATTTGAGAAAGACCGCCGTGCCAATTTATTATGCAACTGGTGCCGTCGCAACCTCTCGGAGCATGGCACTCGTGTCTATTCATTGAAGGCGCCGACAGGAAAATTTAAAAAGGCACGGAAGAGACGGCGGTCTGATTGCTCCCCAGAGCATGATCCTCTTGAGTTGCATTTTTGGGGGCGCTCGGGAGCAAGCAAGTGTGGACATTGTTCAGAGGTAAATATTATTGTTTGCAGGTATACGACGGCCGGATAGTTATCCGTGGACGCTATTTGTAGATTTTATCAGCGCTTCGATCCACATTAGCTTGCTAATTTATACCAGTTCATGGTCACGCAAAAAAGTCTTCGTGGACTATTGCACTCACTTCCGTTCATTGTACTGTCGAACGAAGCCTCAATGGAAGTGACGGCGGTTCGAATCCACCCGAAGACATGATTGCTTCTAGCCCTGTTTTTTTTTTTTTTTTTTTCGCTCGGCGCGAAACAGTTCTAGACATCGGTCGGTAATATTGATGTGATTCCCGGAACAGAACGCCTACGTTGAGCATCTTAAGAGAATTCACGCCCGGCGGTTTGATAGTTCATACTTCGTTATACCAGGTCACAGGCACGCAAAAAGGTCTTTGTGTGGAATATAGCACTCGCTTTCATTGATATGATTCCTGGAATAGGTCCAGGATGCTGAGGAGCGAGTAGACCTTGAGTTGAGTGTGATGTTAAGTATACTTCATTATACCAGGTCACAAGTGTGCAAAAACGTCTTCGTAGAGTGTGAGATTCGCTCCTATTGATTAATACGTGGGTGACATATTTCTACTGAGAAACCTCCGTTCGAATCCGCCCGAAGACATGGCCGCGAAATGCTGATTTTCCTAGACCTGTATTGAATTTTCTCTCGTGGTCGACGGAGGGAATGCGCTGCCTCTCGTAAGTGAAAGTGGGGCATTAATATTCATCACTGTAGGGGTCCACACATCTTTGTGGCCAAAAACGAGGTTCAAAGATGTCTGCCTGTTTCATTAAATTTAGGGCTTGTAACAAAGATAAGATGAAAAATGTAAGATCGTCGTCTTCTACCCTTGCCAGTGTCTCTTTCAGAGGTCCAAATCTGGCCAAGGGGTGATTGGAATGCTATTTGTTTCTTGGTGTGACAAAGAAATCATTATTGGAGTATAAAAGACTGGATGGCCTATTGTTCAAACAGTCTTTGGTATTATGAATAGAATTAATTCTCGACCGGAAAAAAATCGGCAAAGCCGCTTTATTACTCAGAAAATCTTGTATCAAGAGGGAAAAATGAAGAAAACACTCAACATCCTTGGCCTTTTTTCCTGAGCTCCGAAAGTTTAACAAAAATGGTAGACATCTTTCAAAGTCATTTTTGAGTTTGGAAGATCCATGAACCCCCGCAGTGCATCTGAAATCTGAGAGAAGAAAGAATTGCAAATTTAGAACGGACGAAGAGGCTGAGGGTAAAAAGAGGGCAATTGGATTTTTGGAGATGGGAGTTCCATGGTTCTGCCTTCAATTGTTTCCAAAAAATCTCAAAAGTCGGTGCAGGTCAAAAGTGTGCTGCCAGTGTCGTTGGAATTGGTACCTGAGGGCATGATAATGGTTGCAGTTAACACCGGCACCCGAGTTGGTGGCCCCAATCTAAATTTCTTTCGTACTCTTCACGGCTCCCAAGAGCCCAGTAAATCAATTTCCTTCGGCACGTTTGCCTGAGTGTTTGCACATATTTGTGCCCACGGGACCGCGAATCTGAGTCGCACGCCACGTTGCTCATTCCTCTCGAGAGTCGAGAGTCGCAAACCTCGGTGAATCTCCACGCGGTATTCTCAAGCACGGCAATTCCAACTTGAACGCCATCGCACCGCAGTCTGGATGCCTGCATGATCCTGGTCCTTCCACGAGTCCGTTATTTGCAAGTCGGCGTCGCTGGGCTCAGGATCATGAAATCTTCGGGCAAACTGACTGATGTTCGCACTAATTTCCGAAGCGCGGCGATCATCAAGCGAAGTCTCTGGGACCGTAGAACCGCTACAGCTATCCGCGGACCCCAGTTTGCTCCTGAAATCCTGCTTATTTTCTCATCGCGATGCTCATACCAGTTGTGTTTTCAGACCGGAGTGATCTAGGCTGGCCCACATCCTTGGGACTTTAACCACACTTTGCTTGGATGCATTTCGGTCTTGGATAAGCCATGTGGCATGGGATCCATATCTAACCAATAAGCGCGCGCCAAAAAAACACAACAGCACTCGACGGCTTTCCCTGCCCGTCTTGGCTTACCTCCCTCCATTCACCTTGTTGTCGAATGAGCCACAACATTTCATTTCGGATCCAATTATGATGACGAATATTAAGCGCGCGCCAAAAAAGCGCAACAGCTTTGGATGCAATCCCCATGCCCTGACACTGCCCGCCGTCGCCTCCCTCCCTCCCTCCCTCCCTCCCTCCCTCCCCCCGCCTTGTCGTCGTCCTCGCCTTGCTCCCCTGCTCGAATGCCTGCGCCAACCCGTCTCGCTGAAGCTTCAGCCAACGCACGCCAGTTGTGCACTATCTGCCAGACCGACCCTCTAATGAGTGTTTATCAACCCATCGCGATCTCAGCGCTGCAAATATGCGGCGCGGCGGGCTCCGTACGTCTTACTTCGCTCCAGTTCCAACATCCGTACTGACGGTAATACAGAGCACGGACAAGAAATTACTGAAGCTCGCGCTGTATGCCGTCGACAAGACCGCGCTGTTGTTAAACAGAAGCCCCGTTGGGCCGATAGCACGGGAGTTCCTTGCACTTCTGGAGGCATACGAAAGGTATAGTTCTCGCCTCGAGCTACCCAGCGCTCGCTGCTGATTTTTCGTCGCAGGATTCTGGATAGCATCAAGCGCCATATCGAGAATGCGCAGACATCCACGAATTTATTTTCAAGACATATATCGTCTTCGCGCCTGAAGAATGAGCTTAAAAAACAGCTCACAACCATGGTATGTCGCCAGCATGTTCGATTATCGAGATAACTTAAATAGATAAATACAGCTTCACGGTGGCCAACCCGCATCTCCGACCTGCGGGGAAAATGCCGTGGAGATTCTTTCTGTTACCCTCCGTGCCTCTACGGTTATATGTGAGGCCCCGCCGCTCAATTTCCTGAAGCCGATCATCGGGATCGCGGCGTTGATCTGTGAAACGGCCAAGGTGAGTAAATACACCTGACACGATGGATCTGCTAACCGAGCCCACAGACGGTAAAATCCAATCGTGACGCCGCTGAAGAACTCGCGAAACACGCTATGAACGTGACGAATTGCGTTGTTGACCGAGCTTCGAAGAACGGAGTAGTTCAGGGTACAAACGAAGATGCGTTGAATATTTTGAAAGGGTGCGTTTGAATTATATTTAAGATTCTATTAGAGGCCTGAATATTTTCTAGGGCATTGGAAGACGTCCATTCCCACCTAATATTTCTCAATAAACGTCGACGCGCGATGTCGTGGCTGTTGGCCGCACAACAGAAAGATCGAGTTGTGCAGTTGAATGACGGCCTGGACAGGGCGCTGAGTTTATTCACGGTGCGAGCAGTCTGTAGCTCCAGACGCTGAATATTCATTTTATTTCAGACCACCTGCATCCTCTCGTCCAACGAATGCGTCCTCTCGTCTAATGAACTGGTCCGTTCGAATATCATTCAGCTGGACGTTCTGGCATCGGCAGTCAAGCAGCTCGATGGCGAGATGTCACAGAATTTTTCGGTAAGTCCGAGTTCTCATTCACTGCGCCATTTCCGAGTCGCAGATTACTGATATGACTACAGGCACTATACCTACAGTTGAAGAGATCCGCTGCCTTTTCGAATACTGATGTTTACCTATATTTAGCCCGTTTGGATGGGGTTTTTTTTTTTTTTTTACGACCTGACTCGCCTTTATACACTCAGTGCTAGTCTATTATTAGAGTGATTAGTAATGCAGTGCTTTCAAGCTATCTCTGCTGAGCTCTTCTCGCAACAGCTTCTCCAGCGGCTTTCGGACAGCGGTACAACGTCAAAAAAAGTCTTAAAATCTGCACAAGACACGCTTCCGCTTCGCCCCAGCATATTTAAATTGTATTTACACTCGCGCCACTGATGCTTGGACAATTTATGACTATAGTGCTAACGCGCTATTGCAAGACTCGTCACAGACGTGCCTGGATACAAGGCCTCCCACATTGTACAAACGCTTGTACCAAAAACCTTCCGGACCGGTGCGTCTACCGCAATGTCTTAGTTGTCAAGCTGATTAACTGCGTCATAGACGGCAGCATCCCCGCGGCGTACGGCGACGAGGGGCGTCTGTGGCCGCCCGACGGAGTCGCGCTCGCGGAGGCGTACCCGCGGCTGGAGAGTGAGAGTGGTGGCGCCGATGGAAAGGAGGCCTTGGAGCGCTTCGTCGAGGCGCGGACGGCGCTGGTCGCCGAGGCCGAGCGCGTGTGTTGTCCTCCTCGTCGTACTCCATACCGCTGACACGCCCCACAGCTCGCAGAGGACTGCGACAGCTGGTCGCAGGACCTGTCGCGGCGCTACTTGGACGACGGTCGCACGCAGGGGGGGCGCGTCTTGAAGCTTGAAGAGGTCAGTTATGGTCATAATTGTTAATCTATATATCTATTCCCATTCGACGTCGTCTATCCCATTGACGTTGTTCGCCGGTCGTTCATGCACCGTCGCTCGTTCGTACACTCACCCCTCGCCTTCCTTATCATCCCCTCACCCTCGTGCTTGCTCGCTCGCTCGCCCTCGTGCTTGCTTGCTCGCCCACCACTCGTCTTACTTATGATCCACTCACGCTCGTCTTTACTCGCCCACCCACCCCTCGTCTTTCCTCGCTCGCTCACCCACTCCTCCCCGCAGCGTCACCAAGCGCCTCATCGCCGCAGGCCACGCGCCCGAGGGCTCGTAACAGCATCATGGACAGCCCGTACCTCGTCACGTCGAAGCGTGCGTTATTCCCTCTCTTTCCTTCCTCTCGTTTTTTTGTCCGTTTTCGCGTCGTCCTTCTTCGCTTTTTCCGTTAAAATTCGTTCCCCTCCCCACCCCCACCGCTCGCTCGCTGCCCCACCGCCCACCCGCTCTTTCCCTCCTTCCCACCCACTCTCCATCCTACACCCACCTTTCGCTTGCGCGTCCCTCCCTCTCTCCTTTCATCCCCGCGTCTCATCCCCGTGGCTTGTTCCCGGCGTGTGTATCCCCGCGCCGCGTTGCGGACATGTGTGCGGGGGTACTCATCCTCCGCCGCGTAGACTCGTCGATGCTGTGCCGCGCATCCGCCCTCCCACCACGCACGCGTCCGAGTCTCCCTCCCTCCCTACCCACCACACCCTCTTGCCCTCCCTTGGGCCGCCCGTTCTTTCCCTCCCCCCCCCACCGTTCATTCACCCCACCCCCACAGGCTACTACAAAACAAAGCCCTCCCCATCCTGCACGCCGCGCACTCCGCCCGCCTCTCCTGCCGGCTGCAGAAGGCCGTCCTCACCGCCGCGCAGGCCGCACGCGCCACGGCGCCGCCTGGTGCGTGGACGTACTGGCCGCGGGGGTACACGCTGCAGGCGTGGGCGCCGCTGCGCGCGCTGGTGGACGACGAGCTGGCGAGGGAGGAGGCGGAGGAACTGGCGGGGGGTGGGGCGGATGTGGAGGTAGAGGCGGGGGAGGCGGGGGCGCAAGGGGAGCGGCACATCGCGGCTGCGGTGGCGCAGCACGTCCCGGGGCTCGTGGAGGCGTGGCGCACGGAGCGGAAGCGGCAGCTCGTGGGGCTGCTGTCGCGCGCGGGGGAGCTGGAGGACGCTGCGGATCCGGCGCGGGGCGGTGCGTGCGGGGATGCGGATGCGGATGCGGATGCGGGCGGGGCGGGGGGTGCGCATGCGCATGCAGCTGGCGCTGACGATGTGCTGCGTCTCGACCTCGCGACGAGCGTGTTCACGTGTCTCGGGTCGTGGGTGCCCAGCACACGCATGCACGCGGGGCGCTGCCTCATCGGGTGGGCGGGCGCGGGCGCGCACCTGCGCTATCGAGTCCCTGCAGAGCTTCAAAGGGAGAATCGGCTGCACCACGAGCCGGAGGGCGGGCGCGGCGGCGGTTCTCGTGCGGCTCGCCGGGCGCGATCCGGTGAGCACGAGCGCTGGGGAGATGGATGAGGTGGACGCGCGGTGCAGGCGCGGGGGGGCGTGAGGGGGAGGAAGAGGACAGGGCGTGGGTGTGCACACTGTGCGCGGCGCACTTCGACAAGCACGTTCTGCGGGAGGAAGCGCGGCGGCATGTGCGGGAGGCGTGAGTGGCGCTTTCCCATTTATTTCCTTCCGCGCTGCGTACTGACATCTCCGCGCTGCAGACACGCGATCCCGCGCCCGGTCCAAGACTCGCACTTCATGTTCTTCCCCGGCGCAGAGCGCACGCCGCGCGTCGCGGCGCTGCTGTCCGAGGAGGGGCTCGTCGCGGAGTAACGGTGCGCGCACTGCGTAGACGTGCTCCCGCAAGTCGTACGGCTGTTCTCGATGCGCGCGCTCGAGCGGCACGTGTGTGATAAGTGAGTCGGTCTTCGTTCTTCTCTCATCTCCCGTATTGTACATCCGCCTTTCTGCGTCGTTCTTCGTTTAACCCTCCGTGTCTCCAACTCCGTTACTAACGCACCTTGTGTTTCGCTGCAGGCACGGCTGCAACGTTGTACGTGAGGCGGACTGGACGCGGGTGGAGCGGATCGCGGGGAGCAGCGCGGTGGAACCTGTGTCAAGGAATAGCGCGGTGGAACCGACGCCGACGCCGCTGGATGCTCTGCCAGAATGAGGGATCCTCGACCGGAGTGCGCTGAGGTGGTCCCTAGCCGGAATCACCTGAGGGCGCTCGACCTGGTTATCCGCGGTGCCTTCTTATTTACTTCTTTGTGTTTGTACTATCTGGTTGATTGACGGAACGATATTAATAATATTTCCTTTAAAGAGGGTTCTGCCGTTGATTCGAGGCGGCTTTTTTGCACGTTGTAGTCCCATGCTGGCGGCGGAGATGTGCTACTCGATGATTTTTGACGGTCTCCCTGTGACTTCGTAGCCTCGGACACAAAAACGTCTTGACGGCGTGTGTCCGCGTTATTCTTGGCCGCCATTTAACTGTTCGCGGTCCGGGTCCCAGACGTTGTCCTTCTCTCGCTCTATCTCTCCCAATGTCTTCCACCGTGATCTTACTCGCTATCCTTCTGTTTGTCGTGTTCACTCGCAGGGCAATATCCCGTCACCGAAGGTCGATAGCCCGCGTCCTAGGTCCGCACGCTACATCGTGGGTTTATGGTGCGTAACTCAGTTGCATACGCCTGCATCTCACACGCTGACACGCTCCAGGGAACATGCCTCCCCGCGACCTGGGGAGAGTTCGAGTTTCCGTGGCAAAGGCAATACGGACCACTGTACCGCATCAAGGGCTCCTTTGGAGTCCGTTCTTTTCCTCCTCATTATTTCCCGCGGCGTTGAGGCGAGGTTCTGCTGAGCAGGAAGATCGTCTCGTCGTGTCTGACCCGCGTGCCCTTCAACACACTTGTGCAGTGGGCCATTGCTTCGCATGGCAATACGAGTCCGTCTAGATAGTCCTTGATATGCGACTTTGATAAATAAAATAATATGAAATTAACAGATACACTGCCAACACAGAATGGCATCCTAGGGTCACAGGCACTCAATTTCAGAAGGTCCGGCCTATTTAGTATGCTGGAATATGTTCAAGCTGCAGCACTTTGATATTGTAATCACACTAGAATGTGTCCGCGAATAAACTCGCAGATAACATCGTCTCGCTCTGGATGATCTCGGCAACTGTTGAACTGATATCTGTGGAAAAACTGCAATATGGCTGAGCTTCACCAACTTAAATTTTCTCGCCATCCAACAGCTTGAAATAAATCAAATTGCATATGTGCAGGATTAAAATTTAGTTCAAGCTCTCCCCCTTGGTTATAGCTTAAGCCTCCCATAGATTCAGGGTATAATAAATCCAGCCTTCCAGGAAATTAGTGATGAATGGCAAGAAACTCAAAGCAAGTTGGTGCAGCTCAACCAATTTTCCAGCTTCTCCATGCATTTGACCACTGTTGAGTTTTTATTACTCTACAGTGAGACCATGTTTTCCGTGAATTTATTTGCGGGCACATTCTAGTCGAAATGTATTATAGTATAAGATGTAAGATTATGCAACACCTGCAGCAATGGGGTACTCAACAAAGGACAACATCGCGGATGATTCTATTGAGAAACCCAGGTTGATGCCGGTGCCACATATCGTAATTGAGATATCACCGTGTATGTCTCGCTCTGCTTGCTCAGAATATTCTTGTGTCAGTATGTGAGCAATATCCATTTTCTTCGAACGTATTGGCTTGCTGGGTGCTGGTTTTGAGTGAAAAATGAGACATACCATCCTTTTGATGGGATCAGACAAAGTTGAACTAATCTCGGCAACAACCCCGGTACACTCGTTTTAGGTCTTGGAAGAATGTGAGGACTGCAACTGTACAGTTCTATGATTAAAATATTGCCTGCTTGGCCCATTTTTCCAGAGTTAATTCCCACACAAAAAATCTGAAAAGGCTATAAATACAATGAAGCATTTAATCCCAGCATTGCAGCCCGGTGAAGAACTGATACTTTTATTTTTAAATGGCCCCATAGAGCTGTAAGGATACCTTACTTTATGGCTCATATACACCCGTACTCATTACTCACTGCACTTATTATTCTCTGACTATATTGCTATTTGTCATCGTATTTTGTGTAGTTTGTACGGCGCCTTCAAAGGGATCAGACTTACTTGACTCCAACGCTGACACTGTACCCTTTTCTTAATAGAATTTGGTTAGGTTCAGTTGGGATCTCTCTTCAGCTCAACTCCCCTTCTTATAAGAGTTCATTGAGGTCCTGTGGACTGTCAGTGAGCTTGGAATTTACTGGTAGAAGGAAGGATCAACATGATGTTTGGGCTGCATTTGTGTCTTAACTTTTTGATAATCTAGAGCTAAATCCCAGTGTTGAGGTTTACTCACAATCAGTGCAAGTCTTTGAATGGGATGTGGCTTCACCAACGTAGAGGTATTGAATCAACAGGAGATGTGTTTGATTTAAATGCCTGACACTGACAGAGCATGAACTTGAACCAGTGACATGCTTGTAAACTTGTACAGACTTCATAACGAAGCTGAGCTGCCATCTGGTTCAATAGTTGGTCTGAAAAACATTCACTAAATTTCATTTCATAAATCATGGGTAGAAACAGTTTACCTCTGCAGGGGGGACAGGTGGTTCCCGCCCAATCTTCGCTCAGTTTCCGCTTCACGTCGACCAGCTCAGATTGGGCAGAATAAAAGCATGGCCTTTGGCCATGCCTGCCGTCTGTGGCAGCAGACCAATGGTGCATGAAGGATACGTGGACAAAATCCATATCCTGAAGAGCACCACAGCAAGTTCAATTTAGTCTCCACAGGATTGTACGTGTTGACCACGATCAATGACAACGAAAAATTAAGTTGATGTATTGGCCAGCAGCCACTAACTGCAGACATATTTACCTACCCGGATACTTCCGTGCCCCAACATTATTCCTTAGCAGGGCTGTGCCTTGTAATGCTACCTACCTGATGATTCAGCCGAAGGATTAGTGAGCACTGAGAAACCTGGCTTATGCATCACTTTAATCAGCAAAGAATAAAATATTCAATCTGCCTCGTTGCTCGTGAGTCGTGACCATGCATTTGGACCGGCTACCGGCGGAAAAATAGTTGGAAGTTGCGACCTCGATGGAAGTAATATGGACCCATTCAAGAGTGTCAGGCATAGTGCGGTGCGTATCTTGTTGAGCACTCTTAGTTTTCTAGAGTTCTCAAAGCAGGTTGGAGGAGAAATGTAAAACACGGTACTTACTGTGAAATCTTTGGCATCAACCCAATCAAATCCCCATCCCACACAAAGTCAAAGTCATCAAATACTGACTTTTTTTCCAAAAAGTGGCCTTGGAAAATGACTAAAAACGATTACCTAAACAAGTTTAGGAGTCGTAATTCTTTCCGGCACATTGTTCGCACGCCCGCCGGGCATACAGAACAGCGTGAAGGTCGTGTTCGGGGAAGGGAGTGTGTTGGTTCTCCGAGGTAGCGCTCTATTTTCTCTTATTTTAAAAATAAATCTCAATGTCCCTGCAGGGGAACCTCATCGGAGGGCTCGTTCGGCACTAAATCCTGTGTTTTCTACAAGTGCTGTTCGAAAGCTCCTGCCCTTATTCGAGCGAACAGCCGCAATGGTACGCCATGTTAGCCCACAGCGTATTACGACAACCATACCAGTTGCAGTTGACATCTAATCTGGAAGTGTCCCTTAGTCCAGCATCTGTGGTGGACGTTTCCCGGGGCTCTTCACGGCCACCTTGAGCGCGATAAGCGGAAGGTATGGGAATCAACTCGTGCGCGCTGGAGGGTTTCGCACTGAAATAAGTACGGTGCTAAGCCGTGTTTGGCTGCTCTCTGCAAGATGTGGGGTATGAACTGGTGGAGAATCATCGTCAACTACTGTTCGTACATACCGCCATCCACGTAGGCCTTCCGGTACGTCTAACAAGTCGACAGTGTGATGACCGCGGTCGGATCCCCCGCCCACCTGCTGTCAGTCTCGCTCATGGAATACCTTCCGTCATGGTGTTTTCAGCTGGCGCTAAGTTTCCGGACTGGAGCGTCTATCGCGATTCAAACGTCACGAAAGTTGACGCAGGATCTCGGCACTCGGATGGTCCGAGAGAAGCTCGACGCCTCGAGGAAGGGGCTGGAAGTTCACGACGTCATCTACAGCATGCTCTGTAGTTTATTTACTTTGCGCTTCAGGTCACGGTTCTAATTTTTTTCAGTGCATCCAGACAACGCTGACAACAAGAGGGGCCGTATGAGTGAGGCTGAAGTCGTTGCACAGACCGCTCTCCTTCTTTTGGCTGGACAGGATACAACTGTAGGACTGGCATCTATATTCTTCTATGAATGATCGCGAGCTAACTGATTGACACACGACAGGCCAATACGCTCGCGTTCGCACTTTGCGAATTGGCAAAAGATCCTGTTTCCAGGCTAGACTACGGGCTAAAAATTAATTCAAGCCTCGCCATTGAATCAGGAAATTATGATAATCGTCCTCTCCTAAATGCGTTCATCAAGGTTAGATTTATCGGCTAGCTCGGTCCTCCGGCCATCGGAATGCACTGATTCAATCTCCAGGACACACTCAGGATGTATCCCGTAGGATCGTTCACTGAAATGATGGCGCTCGAAGATACATCCCTCCCCCTTACATATGGGCTCACAGCTACCTCCGGCGAAAAGATCGCCGAGCTGCCGATATGAAAAGGCCTGGTTATCTACGTGGCCATCGGATCCTACAACAGGTATTCGTTCATTTCGGTACATACGGAGTCTGCTCACGCTCTCTGTAGGCTCGAATCAATTTGGGGTCCCGATGCCGATGTCAAACCCAGTCGATGGCTAGACGGGATACCTTACACTGCCGACGCTCCCCACATCGGACCATATTCAAAACTGTCCGTCTTAAGAGTCACCGATAGTTGCAGACATTGACCCCATACTTGTCCAGCCTGAGCTTCTATAGCGGACCTCGGACTTGTCTCGGGTAAGTCACTGTGTATTCTGTCTTTATATCATAACCACTACTCACCGATGCGCTCCGCAGATGGCGTTTTGCGTGCGTCTCTTCATGGTTTAATTTCACTAATAATACCTGGTTGGTGACAGATTGTTGGAGATGCAGGTGCTGATTTGTGAGCTGGTCAGCAAATTTTCGTTCTCTTTTCCCGCTTATCCCTGTCACGAGGAATGGTAAAAAAGGCACCCCTCTCCATGTTACCCGGCTTGTGTAGAGGCATCTATTTCTTTGGAAAATAAAACTTCACTCGTCTTATTGAGACTAATCGGAGTATTCGGGCAGACTAAAACGACGAGGTGGTTTATTGGGGCAACTTGGCATGCAGGCTACAATCTCGGACAATGCGACCTCGACCGCAACACACAGTCTGGATTTTGAATCCTCAAATTTAAAAGCCGCCGTCCTGGACATCGTAGGGCGAATGATCATGAACTCATCCTCATATTACGAATGATTTTAACAAGACTACATTCAGAATCTACGAGCCGACAGAATCCAATTATCGCGTTTTCGTCCGCATTTTCTCGAGTTTCCGGTCCACAGCCCTCCAGAGCTCCGTCCGTCCCTCGTCGTCGGGATCATACTCGCGGCCAGATGCTGTGACATGGTCCACTTCGCTGAAATGGGCTGCAATAAAGGCCGCGACGGGTTTGGCACGCCAGATTGCCGAGCAGACGACGTCCAATTGGGTCAGGCTTCGTTGTGATATGGGTGTGCCTGACATCGGCGCAGGCTCTGTGGCGTCTACGCATATCCCGAGTGTCTTGAGCTGTGGACAGTACTGTGCGAAGGCCCCAAGCCCATCGAGCGTGACATCCACGGAATCATGATGGTCGAATTTGGGGAGGAGGTTTAGTTTCTCGATATTTGGCCACGCACGGGCCATCTGCACCACGATTTCATCATCCAGATCGAACCCAAAGAAGGAATAGAGTTCCACGACTATGAGATTATGGAACACGAAAAGCGGACGCAGCGTAGGCGAATCGACAACATAGTCGTCATACTCGGACAGTTCCGGTGTAGGTTGGTCGGGACCCTGATATTCCACAGCATCTTCGATGTGGAGGTGACGGAGGGAAGAATGGGAACACTGGGCGGCGAGGGAATCGTATAATTGGGCGGTCTCTGCGAGAGTCGGATACCGGACAAACGACACGTGCAGGGTATGCAGGGCCCGATTCGGCCCCTATTCGAGGAGGCCCAGCAGGAAATCTGGCGTGATCGTCTCGACACCGAGATCTTCTAAGACCGGAAACCTCGAGGCATAGGCGGCATCCCCTGTTTCGATTACAGCAGCAAACCCACCAGGGTCTCCCAGCGACAAACATTTAAGGGCTCCGAGATGTGCGATATGCTCAAAGGCGGCGGTATCAAGGTTAATTACAGTGAGGGACTGGAGGTGGTGCAATCTGCGCACAAGGGCAGACACGCACTTCACCAACTCCGGGTCGGAACGCATGAAGTAAAAAGTCGCTCACGTCCAGGTGAGTGAGATTTGGATAACGGGTTGCTACGCCGAGTAACAGGGAGTGGTGGTCAAGGGACCTGGGACTGATCCAGATGCGTGTGATGCGAGGTCCGAAAAAGGACCGAATATATTGGGTGGAGGACGGTTGTCGCCAGCGAAGGTCGCGGACATTCGGGCAGAAACAGTCGGCAGGAAAAGACACCTGCAGCGCCTCGAATACAGAGGGAGAAGGAAGGTCATTGGCTCCTATGGACCAAGTGCGAATGCGATTCAAGTACTTGGATGCTCGCTCCCAATCCGCTGGAGCCACTGCTCGACGCAACGCCTGGAATATATATATATAATGACAATAGATTATTTCATATACTCACAAAATGTTCCAGGGACCCTCCAGTGGTTTCCGGAGCCCACAAGTCCTCTGGCATACAGCGTAGGATCGATCGCATCCCATCGTGGCTGCGCCAAACAACATCGAGAGCCGGATCCTCAAACATTCTACAGGTTATGGAAAGCGAGACGAGATCCCTATTTCCTCTAAAGCTGAAGAGGAGGGGGGGTGGCTCGAGTAGAGCACAGATAGCGTCTTGAATCTCGCGAATCTGAAGACAATGATGCATCTTGGAAGCTCAAAAGACGATGATTCTGCGATAAAAACTCAGTAAGAGCAGGTTGAGATAGTCAAGGCGTTTACTCCTAGTTGCGCACACAGGCTCTGCGCGGGATGATAGTGGCAGGAAACAAGAGACAGCGAACAAAGAAAGTACGGAACAAGGGCCGCTTTAGTCGATGTGATGGATCGATCAACATGCGCAAATATGGCTCAAAGCGATGATCCCCAACCGTGCGCCATTTTCACCCGTGTCGGGGATACCTCACGGATACTTGTAGCAACAAAATATTCGACTTGGTGACCAATACTCTGAGGAGCAGGTTGGGACTGAAAAAACCCGGGAGGAGATGTCTCGAGGATGAAGGGTGTAAATGTTAATTTGAGCCCATACTGACGAGCGGCGTTTCCTAGCCTTGTATAATAGCGGCAGCCTGGGGGGGTGGGGACAGCGAGTAATTCAATCTGAACAACGACAGAGGATGATCTGTGTACCTTTTCCGTCCATATTGATTCAGAGGCTTATTGACTATCATAAACTTTGTGGAGTCTGGCTACGGGAGACTACCTTTTCCGATAGCGTACATAGTGGACTGTAGACGGCACGCGATATTCAATGGCATGACGCTGGCATCCACGATGCGTAAATTTGATGTGCCATACGCCGTTAGTCTTGGATCCACGACATCTATGGAGGTGGACGTTAGCGGTAGATTTGACCTCCTTGTTCCTGAGTTGCAAGAGCAGTAGTCCCAATAAGGTGAGAGCCAGTCTAGAAATTAGTGGACTTCAACTAGACTGGAGAAGGCGAATATTACAGTGACGGTATTGCGAACCCAGCCGTGAGTTAAAAAAGAGTACTACCAGTTGGCAGTGTAGGATGTGTGAAAGGACGCAAGCTCAGGCTTCCAATTTCGCATCTATGTGGTCGCTTGGTTCAACGACGGAGAGTATGGAGTTCGACAGGGGGGCAGTCTTGCCGAGCTTCGCACCGGGGGCAAACACCTAGCGCACTTGGTCTGCACCGACTCAGTCAGACAAAGGGGGGGCTTTGTCGGCTTGCGGGTCCGGACAAAGCCTGCCTTTGTCCCTTTGTCGGCTGTTGTACCAGGTGCAGACCAAGTGTGTTTAACACACTTGGTTTCCAGGTGCGTGGTGTCAGTATTAATTTAATGCCCAGAACGATAGCCTAAGGGACTAAAAATTCATTGAAGTGTAAATTCATCGGCTTCTTCAAGGCACAAAATCCCCACCTAAACCATTGTCCAGATAGTTTCCGTTAATTACCGGTGGATCAGTGACAAGATACGAACAATGGATCCGCGGGACATAGGGTGCTATCAGAACCACTTGTTAATATGAACGGGATGGACATCAATGAAGCAAAAATCTGAAGCACCTGGGCTCCGACAAGTACCGTGATGTAGCTTTGGTTCACTCGCGGCGCAATGAGCCCTCGGCTGAACAAGATCGCCTCAGTCATGGGTACGTTGCCTTTTACGATCCAGTCCCGCTGAATCTTATGTTGCAATTTCTCTATTGCTGTCGTTTTTCGCGGTGCAGCGGAAGTATCAAATGTATTGATAAGCGCCGCCTGCTCGATTTTGCCAGCGCTCACCTGGAACTGCAGAAATACGAGCGCAACGTCGGTAGCGGCTAATAGGCAGTTGTGGGGAGTATAGCGCAGTGATCAACAGTGCACACGTCATGGACACTTGACTTTGCCTGAATTTTATACTTTAGCAATATCCCGCTTCTGTATAAATTAAGTACGCTATATGGAGGACAGCTGCTTGCTTCTTATGAATTGACACTTCGTTTAACCAATGTTAAATTTACGCAGAAAGGTTTTTGTACAGTATGGCACTCGCTTCCGTTCATTGGAGATTGACACAAATCTACTGGAAGAATCGACGGTTCGAATCCGCCCGAAGACATAGCCGCGAACTTTTGATTTTCCTAAACCTGTGTTGAATTTCCTCTCGTGGTCGACAGAGGGAACGCCGCGTCTCGGACGCTGAGTATGGGCATTGATTTTTCTGAAATCTGAGAGAAGAAAGAATTGCAAATTTAGAACGGACGAAATTGGAATTTCGGAGATGAGTTCTATGGTTCTGCCTTCAATTGTTTCCCAAAACTCTCAAAAGTCGGTGCAGGCCGAAAGTCTGCTGCCAGTGCCGTTGGAATTGCTATCCGGGGGCACGATAATGGTGCATTGATATTTGGCCATCCATACAATTGCAGTTACATAGCACTGGCATCCGAGTTGGAAAGATCGCTGACCCCAATAGATATTTTTTCCGTACTCTTCGCCGCTCCTATGAGCCCTGATTTCATTTTTTTTCTCCGCATTTGCCTGAGTGTTTGCACATATTTGTGTCCACGGGACCGCGAATCTAAGTTCGCACGCCGCCAGACGCCGCCTGTTACTCATTCTTCTCGAGAGTCGAGACTCGCAAACCTCGGTGGATCTCCACGCGATATTCTCAATTTCGGTGATTTCAGCTTGAATGCCACCGCACGCCTGCATAATCCTGATCCTTCCACGAGTCTTTTATTCGCAAGTCGGCGTCGCTGGGCTCATGATCATGAAATCTTCGGGCAATCTAAGTGACGCCCTCACCTATCTTTGAAGCGTGGCGGTCATCAAGCAAGAGTCTCTGGGGCGGTAGAACCGCTACAGCTACCTGCGGACCCCAGCTTGCTCCCGAAATCCTGCTTATTTCCCATCGCGATGCTCATGATGCCAGTTGCGTTCCCAAACCGGAGTGATTTAGGCTGGCCCATATCCTTGGGAGATTAAACCACTTTTTGCCTGGATGCATTTCGGTCTCGGATGATCCATGTCTAACAACTAAGCGCGCGCTAAAGCAACATCACTCGACAGCTTTCGTCCGTCCTTCCTCGCAAGCCACAACATTTCGAATCCAATTATGACGAATAAGCGCGCGCCAAAAACGCAACAGCAGTCGACAGCTTTCGTGTGCGGACCTCATGCCCTGACACTGCCCGCCTTCGCCTCCCTCCCTCCCTCCGCCTTGTCGTCGTCCGCGTCTTGCTCCCTTACCCGAATGCCTCCACCAACTCGCCTCGATGAAGCCTCGGCCAACGCACGCCAATGGTGCACTATCTGCCAGACCAACTCGCTAATGAGTGTTTATGAACCCATCGCGATCTCAGCGCTGAAAATATGCGGCGCGGCTGGCTCCGTACGTCTTACTTCGCTCCAGTTCCAACATCCGTACTGACGGGAATACAGAGCACGGACAAGAAATTACTGAAACTCGCGCTGTATGCCGTCGACGAGACGGCACTGTTGTTAAACAGAAGCCCAGTACCACAGGAATTCCTTGCACTTTTGGAGGCGTACGAAAGGTATAGTGGACTGACTCGCTTCGAGTTATCCGTGCTCATTGCTGATTATTCGTCGCAGGATTCTGGATAGCATCAGGCGCCATATCGAGAATGCGCAGATATCGACGAATAAGCGGGGGAACTTGTTTTCACGAAATAGAACGTCTTCACGCTTGAAGAATGGGCTTAAAAGCCAGCTCAAAACCATGGTGTGTGGCCCAGCATATCTGACTATTGAGATAAATTAAATATCCGAATAAAGTGTCTCACTGAAGGACCATCTTCCCCCGCAATTCCCACCCGCGCGGATAATGCCGTGGAGATCCTCTCTGCTAGCCTCCGTGCCTCTACGATTATATGTGAGGCTCCGCCGCTCAATTTCCTGAAGCCGATCATCGGGATCGCGGCATTGATCTGTGAAACGGTCAAGGTGAGTAAATATATTTGACCAGTGATGAATCTGCTAACCGAACCCGCAGACCGTGAAATCCAATCGCGAGGCTGCGGAAGAGCTCGCGAAACACGCTATTAACGTGACGAATTGCGTTGTGCAGCGAGCTTCGAAGCACGAAATATTTTCGGATACAAACGAAGATGCCTTGAATATTCTGAAGGGGTGCGTTTGAATTATATTTAAGATTCCAATGAGGCCTGAATTTTTTCTAGGGCATTGGAAGACGTCCATTCATACCTTATGTTCCTCAATAAACGTCGACAACGCAATATCGTGGCTGTTAGCAGCACAAGAGAAAGATGGAGTTGTGCAGTTGAATGCCGGTTTGGACAGGGCATTGAGTTTATTCACGGTGCGTGCATCCTGCAACTCCAGACGCTGAATATTCATTTCATTTCAGACCACCTGTGTCCTCTCGTCCAACGAATGCGTCCGATCGAACACCATTCAGCTGGACGTTCTAGCATCGACAGTCAAGCAACTTGATGGCGAAATGTCGCAGAATTTCGCGGTGAGTCCGACTTGGCCGCCATTTCGCCGGTTACTGATCTGACCGCAGGCACTGCATCTACAGCTGAAGAGGACCGCTGGTTCGGAGAAAGCAACTTGGGCTGTGTAAGTGCACTGCTGTATCGTTCTCGAATACTGATGTTGAGACATATTTAGTCCATTTGCTTTTTTTTTTTTTTTAGACGTTGACAGTAGCTCCTCACCAAATGGGCCCCACACAGCTGCGATTATGGACCGCGTCATACGTCAACGCCAGGAGGCGGTGTGACGTGTCTTAATGTAGGATATGATGGATATATACTAGCCTATAGGACTTGAGCTGCAGAGGTCCTGCAAATATAAAACTAACTCGTGACAAATCTATGACATTATTTATCGTCGTTTATTTTTACATTGTATTCCCAAGTCCGAATGTCTCAGTCCGAAGTGATCTCATACAAATACTTGGAATCGGGGGAGACTTGAAATCTTACTATGAGTTCCGGATTTTTGAAATAAAGACCCTCACTGACACAACTCGCGCGCCCCAGTAGGCGGCGCAAACAAGAGTAAACACTTCTACTTCAAGTCCTTCACTATGAGTGCTCCGACAATTGAAGCCCATTCTGCACATTACTCCAGCCCGCTATAAAGTAAACTGACTGGCGTTCATCAAGCTCCTGTTCGCCAGCAAAGAACAAGATGATGCGTACACGCGGCTTGAGGGAGAGAGTACCGGCCCCGATGGAAAGGAGGCCTTGGAGCGCTTCGTCGAGGCGCGGACGGCGCTGGTCGCCGAGGCCGAGCGCGTGTGTTGTCCTCCTCGTCCTACTCCATATCGCTGACACGCCCCACAGCTTGCAGAGGACTGCGACAGCTGGTCGCAGGACTTGTCGCGGCGCTACCTGGACGACGGTCGCACGCAGGGGGCGCGCGTCTTGAAGAGGTCAGTTACTGTCATTGTTTTTTTTTTGAATCTATTTGTCCCATTCGACGTCGTCTATCCCATTGACGTTGTTCGCCGGTCGTTCATGCACCGTCGCTCGCGACTCTACTCACCCCTTACCTTCCTTATCGTCCCCTCACCCTCGTGCTTGCCTGCTCGCCCACCCTCGTCTTACTTATGATCCACTCACGCTCGTCTTTACTCACTCACCAACCCCTCCCACAGCGTCACCAAGCGCCTCATCGCCGCCGGCCACGCGCCCGCAGACGTCACCGAGGGCTCGTACAGCATTCATGGACAGCCCGTATCTCGACAAGATCCCGCGACTCACGTCGAAGCGTGCGTTTTCCCTCTCCTTCTTTCCTGTTGTTTTTCCGTTTCCGCGTCGTCGTTTCTCTCGGTCCTCTCGTTCTTCCGCACTCTCCTTTTTCCGTTAAAATTCGTCGTTCCCCACCCCACCCCCACCGTTCGTTCGCTGCCCCACCGCCCGCCTGCTCGCCCCCTCTTGTCCTTCCTCCCCCCCTCCGTATCCACCGCGCTCGTTCCTTCCCTCCCCTCCCCTCCCCTCCCCTACCGTTCGCTCACCCACCCCTACAGGCTATAACAAAGCCCTCCCGCACCTCCTCCCCATCCTGCACGCCGCGCACTCCGCCCGCCTCTCCCGCCGGCGCGCCACGCTGCAGAAGACCGTCCTCACCGCCTCGCAGGCCACGCGCCGCCTGGTGCGTGGGCGTACTGGCCGCCGGGGTACACGCTTCAGGCGTGGGCGCCGCTGCGCGCGCTGGTGGACGACGAGCTGGCGAGGGAGGAGGCGGAGGAGCTCGTGGGGGGGTGGGGCGGATGCGGCGGTAGATGCGGGGGAGGCGGGGGCGCAAGGGGAGCGGCACATCGCGGCTGCGGTGGCGCAGCACGTCCCGGGGCTCGTGGAGGCGTGGCGCACGGAGCGGAAGCGGCAGTTCGTGGGGCTGCTGCCGCGCGCGGGGGAGCTGAAGGACGCGGATCCGGCGCGGGGCAGTGCGTGCGGGGATGCGGATGGGGATGCTGATGTGAGCGGGGCGAAGGGTGCGGATGCGCGTGCAGCTGGCGCTGACGATGTGCTGCGTCTCGACCTCGCGATGAGCGTGTTCACGTGCCTCGGGTCATGGGTGCCGGGGCGCTGCCTCATCGGGTGGGCGGGCGCGGGCGCGCACCTGCGCTGTCGAGTCCCTGCAGAGCTTCAAAGGGAGAATCGGCTGCACCACGAGCCGAAAGGCGCGCGCGCAGCGGCGGCTCTCGGGGCGCAATCCGGCGAGCACGAGCGCTGCGGAGATGGATAAGGTGGACGCGCGGTATGTGTGCGGAGGGTGCGCGGTGCAGGCGCGGGGGGGCGTGAGGGGGAGGAAGGCGCTGACGTGGCGGGAGGGCGTGCTGCATGCGGTGGAAGTGGCAAGGGGTGCGGAGCCGGGGCATGCGGAGGGCGCGGGGTGAGTGGTGCTGTCGCGCGAGTGCGCGACGGACGTAAGGCGGCGGGAGCGCGCGGACGCGGCACACAAGGACAGGGCGTGGGTGTGCATACTGCGCAGCGCACTTCGACAAGTACGTTCTACAGGAGGAGGCGCGGGTCCATGTGCGGGAGGCGTGAGTGGCGCTTTCCTATTTATTTCCTTCCGCGCTGCGTACTGACGTCTCCGCGCTGCAGACACGCGATCCCGCGCCCGGTCCAAGACTCGCACTTCATGTTCTTCCCCGGCGCAGAGTGTACGCCGCGCGTCGCGGCGCTGCTGTCCGAGGAGGGGCTCGTCGCGGAGTATCGGTGCGCGCACTGAGTGGACGTGCTCACGCACGTCGTGCGGCTGTTCTCGATGCGCGCGCTCGAGCGGCACGTGTGTGATAAGTGAGTCGGTCTTCGTTCTTCTCTCATCTCCCGTATTGTACATCCGCCTTTCTGCGTCGTTCTTCGTTTAACCCTCCGTGTCTCCAAGTCCGTTACTAACACACCTTGTGTTTCGCTGCAGCCACGGCTGCAACGTTGTACGTGAGGCGGACTGGACGCGGGTGGAGCGGATCGCGGGGAGCAGCGCGGTGGAACCTGTGTCAAGGAGTAGCGCGGTGGAACCGACGCCGACGCCGCTGGATGCTCTGCCAGAGTGAGCTGAGGATCCTCGACCGGAGTGTGTTGAGGCGGTCCCCAACCGGAATCAGCTGAGGACGCTCAACCTGGTTATCGGCGGTGCCTTCTTATTTACTTCTTTGTGTTTGTACTGACATTGACGGAATGATATCAATTTAAAGAGGGTTCTACCAGTGATTTGAGGGCTCCGCGACAGGCTTTTACCGCATTTTAGTTCTATGCTGGCAGCGGAGATGTGCTACTGGACTTGCACGGGCTCGACGATTTCTGACGGTCGCGTTCTTCTTCAAGATTTGAAATCCCTGTTGCTATCCTCGAACCCCGCGGTACGCTACGACGCGTCGCAGCCCCGCGTGTGTTTTTTTTTTTGGGGGGGGGGGATTTCGTTTCCTTATCGACTATCATAAACTTGTGGAGTCTGACTACGGGAGACTAATTTTGTGTCCCTTTCAAACGCGCGGCCGCCTGGATACGCGCGCTTTCCGGTTTTCGATTCCTGTGACCTGTCTCAAACCCCGCGCACGATTCAAATTACTTAAACCCCGTAAGCATTTTCATTTTACATTCCTGGAGTTCCTGGAGTTTCCGGAGCTCATTTCTGCATCTAGGAGCCTGAGCCCAACGCCGAGCTTTGACTTGAGGCCGAGCCACACACTTCGCAAATAGGTCACTATACACATACTATTAAATCGTATCTGATATCGGCAATCACAGCCTCAGGCAATAAGAACTCGTACAATAAGCGCGCGCCAAAATCGCGACAGCACTGGACAGCTTTCGCGTACGGGCGACAGCTTTCGCGTACGGGCGCCATGGCCTGGCACTGCCCGCCTTGGCGTCCCTCCCTCCCTCCGCCTCGTCGTCGTCCTCATCTTACTCAGCTGTCCCAATGCCTTCACTATCCCCCCTCGACGAAGCCACGGCCAACGTACGCCAGTGGTGCACTATCTGCCAGACCAACCCTCGGATGAGCGTCTATCAGCCCATCGCGGTCTCAGCACTGGAAATATGCGCCGCAGTGGGCTTGGTACGGCTTACTTCCCCAGTTCCAACATCCGTACTGATTGGAATACAGAGCACGGACATGAATTTGCTGAAACTCGCGATATATGCAGTCGACAAGACCACGCTCTGGTTAAATAGAAGCCCGGTTGGACCAGTACCGGCCGAGTTCCTTGCTCTTTTAGAGGCGTACGAAAGGTCTGGGACTCACTTCGAGTTATCGGCGACTCCTTGCTAATTTTGTCGTAAGATTTTGGACAATATCCGCCGCCATATCGAGAATGCTCAGATATCCACGAATAAGCGGGGGAATTTATTTTCGCGACATATGTCGTCTTCGCGCTTGAAGAATGAGCTTAAAAACCAGCTCAAAACCATGGTGCGTGTCCAGTATGTTCGATTATCAAGATAAATTAAATAATAAATACAGCGTCACCGTGGGCAAGTCGCACTTCCGACTCGCAGGGAAAATGCCGTGGAGATCCTTTCTGTTAGCCTCCGCGCCTCTACGCTTATATGTGAGGCCCCGCCGCTTAGTTTCCTGAAGCCGATCATTGGGATCGCGGCATTGATCTGTGAAACGGCTAAGGTAAGTAAATATATTTGACCCGATGGATCCGCTGACCGAACCCACAGACGGTAAAATCCAACCGCGACGCTGCCGACGAACTCGCGAAACACGCTACTAACGTGACGAACTCCGTTGTTGAACGAGCTTCGAAGAACGGAGTAGTTCAGGGTACAAACGAAGAGGCGTTGAACATCTTGAGAGGTTGCGTTTGAATTATACTTATATTTCAATGAGGCCTGAATATTTTCTAGTGCATTGGAAGACGTCCATTCCCACTTAATTTTTCTCAGTAAACGTCGGCTCGCGATGTCGTGGATGTTGGCCGCACAAGAGAAAGATCTATTTGCGCAGCTGAATGCCGGTCTGGACAGGGCGCTGAGTTTATTCGCGGTGCGTGCATCTTGCAACTTCAGACGCTGAATATTCATTTCATTTCAGACCACCTGCGTCCTTTCGTCTAACGAACACGTCCGTTCGAACACCATTCAGCTGGACAATGTGGCATCCACACTCAAACAGCTCGATGGCGAGATGTCGCAGAAATTCGCGGTGAGTCCAAATTGGCCGCCATTTCGCCCGTTACTGATATGACCATTGACGGCAGGCACTACGTCTGCAGCTGACGAGGTCCGCTGATTCGGAGAAGACAGCGGCTGTGTAAGTGCACTGCTGTATCGTTCTCGAACATTGATGTTGAGTTTTATTTAGTCCACTCGAACACGCCTTTTTTTTTTTTTACCCCCTTCTGACACTCCGGCGGTGAGCAAGCTGCGAGTGGACCGCCTCATGTGTCAACGCCAGGTGGCGGTGCTTAATATAGGATAGGATATACATATTTTTATATAGGACTCCGACTGCAAAGGTCCTGCAAATATAAAACTAACTCGTGACAAATACTTGGAATCGGAGGAGACTTGGAATCTTACTATAAGTTCCGCATTTTGAAATAAAGACACAACTCGTGCGGCCCATTAGGCGGCGCAACCATGAGTAAACACTTCTACATCAAGTCCTCCACGAAATTGAAGCCCATTCTGCACATTATTCCAGTCCTGGATCTGCTCATCTTATACCTTCATGTATCTCCTAATGACCTCCCTCCTGTCAACCTCCCTTTCAGCAGTGAAGATGATGATGATTCAGACCCGTTGGCGCCGCCGACACCGCCGTGTTGGTTGTTCCGCTTTGTACTCGACTTCTCCTCCGTCCCTCCCACGTAGCTCCCTTCCTGCTCGATACTCCCACTTCCGTCCCTTCTCACGCACGCCCTTGGTCCGTCCGTCCCTCCCCCTCTCCTCATCCCTCAAGAGTCACCTGCGCACTGCCCTGCAGAAGTCCATCATCGGCGCCGTGCAAGCCGTGGGCGTACGGGCCCGGGGAACACCCTGCAGGGCTGGATGCCGCTGCACGCGCTGGTCGATGCGCACGCGGCGGGGGCGTGGCGGACGCAGAGGCGGGAGCCCCGCAGCACGTTCCAGAGCCCGTGGACGCGTAGCGGAAGCGGCAGCTCGTGGGACTGTGCGCGGGGGAGCTGGATGATGCGAATCCGACGCGGGGCGATGCGTGTGGGGCGGGGGCGGATGTGGGCGGTGTGAATGGTATAGTTGCGCCTTGGGGACGCAAATAGCGGATCCTGCTACTTCACATGCAGAAACCCCGTCCCGCACACCTTGACGGCGTGTGTCCGCGTTATTCTTGGCCGCCATTCAACCGTTGGCGGTCCGCCCTTCTCTCGCCGTCTCTCTCCCAGTGTCTTCCATATACTCTCTTTCTCAGTACGGACACCACTCACCGATGAGGTCCACAGATGGCGTTCATGCTTTAATTTCCTCCCGTCTTACTAACTAATACTTTGTTGGCAACAGATCGTTGGAGATGCAGGGGCTGATTTGTGAGCTAGTCAGTACATTTTCGTTCTCTTTGCCTGAGGACGATTTTGCTCGGTAGCGCCTCGCGAGCACGCTTTTCTCTTCCCTGTCAAGAGGAATGGTAACCTCCTGATACAATTTTTTAAACATTTTGACTAAGAATTCAGACCGCTTTACCCGAGCGGTGATGGATTGATTCAAAATGGTTCAAAGCCAGCGATGATCCCGAAATCGTACGTAATTTGCGTCGTCTTGGGACCCTAGGACCCAGTGGATAAGGTTTCAGCTCTCTACAGAGATCGACTGTGCTTCAGAGAAGTTTGGCTGCAGAAAAACATTGTAGCAAAATCGGCAATAGTATTCAACGTGAAGTCGCTGGTGACCAATGCTCTGGGGAGCTGCATAAGCTGGAGATGTGTGTCGAGGATGAAGGATGTTTACGCCGGAAATGTTATGTAATTCAAGCTCGTACTGACAAGAGGCCCTTCCTAGCCTTGCATAATCACCGCGTAGGGCCCTGTAAGTTATTCCCAGCGATTTAAAAACCGGTTTTTAAACAGTTTATATAAACCGAGTGTTTATAAACGGGTTTTTTAAACCAGAGTCTTAAATACGACCTCATCAACCGACGTAGCTGGGCAGGGGATTGAAGTGGATGTGGTGCGCGGTGCACAGCTCCTCACTCATTCGTGACTGAGGAGAAGTTATCATGTCTGCCCTATTGGCTGACTGGAAGGTCCCTTCTTCACCAGGGGACATTCTTGGACACCCCTTCATTCAATTCGGAGTCCTGAAATAATGGGGGTTTCTAGTCATATTTATTTACTTCTAATCCTTCCAACCACATCCGTGCATGCAACTTGGCTGGAGTACATATTCAACATGGCGCTTGAGCGAGACAACTGCGCATTGCGGTTAAGGTTTTTTCTACTCCAATCCCCCATGCTGTCAATGTCCCCTACCACGTCTGCACTGCGGCCCTGCCGGCGCCGGCCTTGCAACATGTTCACAGCGCGAGAGCACGCGGCCCGGTGCCTCGCTCTTTTCGACACAATCATGAATATGTGAGGCTTCGAGAGAATGGCGTGCAAAATGTTGTGTACTGGGGCCTTCCTCGTGCATTTATTGCATAAAATGCGGATAAACAAAACACCTCTCCACCCCACCTCGTCTCATGTATAATCCTGGTGTCCTGTGACGACATCCGTTCAGGCGATCTAGACTGTGAGTGATAAGTTCATTTTGCTCAAGGCTTGACCGGTGACCGCAGGCTTCCTCAACGTCGTCAAATGGTTGGAAGGGGGCCGTTCATTGTCAGTTGTACACCATTATACTTCATCTTACTACTGAAACTCCGACTCTGGGGCTTTGCACCAGTGGTTGGATGTAGACTCAGGTGTTGAAGGACAGGACAGGCATTAAACCACACATTTGGATTCCTGTTGGATCCACAAGAGAAGTAAGAATTGTATCGGTTGAGTAGGTCCATTTACTTTGTGAGGTTCACAGACGACAGTAGGATGTTCAATTATATAAAAGCAATGATAAAAAAGGATTTCAAAGTTGAACCGAACCGTATTGTTCGAGATTATAAATCCGCTGCCTATATCCCGTTGACCAAGAAATGGATTCCACGCGACCTGCTTGTCCCATCGATACTTTCTCCTCACATATAATTCATTGAACAGGAATATAAGGGTGCAGAACTATCTGCATACCAAATCCGATAAAATATGTGTGTCCTGGATCTTGCACCTCGCTTGTGCTGAACCGAGCTTATCCAAAATTATTTTGTTCTTCAATTGAGTTAAAAATGAACCAGGCTGACGAAACACATGCATCGGTGGGGACTCGAACTCTGGGCAGTGTTTCTACTGCCAGTTCCGCATATCCCTTCACAGATTGAGTACATACCAGAGAAATTTGTGATGGCTGGAGCGGGACCCTGCTACTGTAGTACATGTGTTAGCAAGCAAGCATGTATTCGACGGGAAGGTTCGCAGTGCGTATGGAATCATGATAGATGGGGGATACTGCGGAGTCTACGTCTACTTGGAACTACCAGTGCGTTGCAGTTCATTTTTTTGGCCAATCAATACTAGGATGAAATAAACAGACACAGTGGGGATGCAGAATAAAAGCGGACCGACATAGATGCAGCGAAGGCTTGCGAGCGGGCACAAAGGCCGTTTACGTGCCGATTGATGTGCGCCTGAAAACAGAAATTGTGATTCCTTTTCAAGTTCCGCCCTTGTACTGCAATGTAAATCGACATGTGAACACTGTCTCTGAACAGTTGCCTGAGCCTTGGCATAGTAATTTTAAGTTCATTTTTCGATGTCCTTTTTGCAGCGTGGGATACTCAAAGGTTCAAACGCTGTGAACCATACCTGCTCTCAGAAACAACTGACCAAGGGTAGTTTAAAGTTGAGAATGTTTGAACCCGTGCTTAAACGGTGCGTGTGTGCACCAGGACTAAGCTTGGCACGCGTTTAACACGAGGTGCAAGGAGGAGAGACTTCGCTATTTTTGCAGAAATCACTTGGAAACATTGACATTACAGTTGATCACAGTCAGAGCAACTGTCAGTATTCTGGCTCAGGTGGCATTGCTCCTCCAGTGTGGCTTATATCATTGTTTATGGTAGGTGTGCAAGTTCAAACCAAGGTTGAAAATGCTTTTTTGGCCGTTTAAAACCGGCATTTGAACAGTGCTGGTCTGCGCGTGGTGTGGGCTAAACCTGTTCAGATTAAACAGTCGTTTAAACAGCAATTCCTGTCTAGACAGGAATTGTTTAAACAAAGCTGCTATAGATTCTTCGAGTTCTCCGCAAGTGCCTTCTCGGGACAAATTTGGGCGAAAGTCAGATCATTCATTTTCAGATGGAGGTTTCAAGTTACCGGGAGGGCCAATAGAGTAACTTATTTCCTAACTTGGAACTTTACTTACTGCCTAATTTTGGCATGGCTAACTTTACTTTACTTGTACAGTTCAAAAGCGATTTTCTCCCGGTCATTGGATGGATTTCTAAGTCAAGATATGACGAAATTTACTACAAATAATGTTGACCAACGATGTGGGTAAGTTCATAAGTTCTCTGCACTCACGTTGACCAGAAATGCTAAATACCGTATCAGAAATGAATTTACTGCTCGCTTACACTTGAACTTGATATCAATTGACATCTGCCAGGTTGAAGATCTGGCGCCAGCCCAGAATACTGTCGGAACGAGGGCTTCAATGTATATAATGAATGGCATGTGCTGCCTACCTAACTCCTGGCACAAATTATCCACCTCCCATCCCGTTTTTTTTTCCGGCCCACCAACCCATCTATTATTCTCTGCCCATTTTTATTTTATTACCCGATTCCAATTCGGATGGCCGGTTGCGGCCAAGCCCCTCCCTTGTCTTCTTTCATTTCATTTATTATATTTCCCTGAAACTATACCCGGTCATGGTACCGAGGCAGATTTGACTGTGTAAAGTGTCGGCACAGACAATGTTCAGACCACGCCATGTATTCCTATTATCTGTATCAATTTAATTTCATTCTTCGTCCTAGCGGGCGGGCCGCGAATAGCTCACATGCTGTTTTAGGTACTCGGAGGAGCGAGTCGGAACAACGTCTTGACGTGGTGGCAGTGCACTATCAACCCGTGAATCCGAAATTGCCTTTTGAGCTTGTTCCGCTCAAAGATAGTTCTATTCCTTCGAAAATTGACACACTACGCTGTATATCTGAGTTTTGAAGGAAAAAAGTTTCCGAAACCTAAAAGTTTTGTTCCGAAATGATTAATATTTCATCGGGAATGTCGTAGACTACTGTCATGAAACAAGTTCACGACAGCCCCTGTTTGTTTTTTCCAATTTGCGGGATATATTTTGGCAACTCCAAAATATATCAGTGGCAACGATAACGATGACAATGGGCAAAAGGACATAAAGGAGAAGGCTATTTGTCTTGAAACAGACAGGAACGATCGGTTTCCAGATGAACTGATTGTAAGGGAGACATATAAAAGCCAGTAGATAGAATCATGTACAGTAGATTCTATTGTCTATACTACGGTCTTGCTTCGACCAGGGTGCTGCTTTATAGGCTTACATCTTGATTCTCCCTTGCTGCAGGATTGCCCCGATCCATATTCCGCATTCCCTATCCCACTTTCTGACTTCGACACCACTCTTTCACTCAGCATAGTGAAGCATTATCAGTCTACGTCGGTATTACGGGCTAAGCAGGATACGATCCCGCTGCACGGAAGGTCATGGTTTATATTAGTCCTGGAGGGCTCGTTTTGCAATTACTTTGGCCGACCTAAGGACCGTCGCTGACAACTACCCCTTGTCGCACTTGTACTTCATGTCTCTTTGCGTTCATTCTTTTGCTTTCTAGGAGGCAATTACTGTATCAAGGAGTATGCGACATTTAGTGTTACTAATATGCGAAAGCAGCGGTAAGAAATTTGTAAAAAACAGGAGATCCAAGGCCAGCTACAGTCAATCTACGGTCCTTGCAAAATCACCGCTCCTTGCAAAATATTTTTTTTTCTGAGGCAACCACAGCATATTTTGCTTGAATATTGATGGTATACTTGTAGGTACGGTACTGGCGGATATTCCTGTATTTTTCTTCGCAACTATTCTGACATTCCTGTGGGAAAATTGCCCATTTTTGGTGGGGATTCGATTGTGCGGAACTACATGCATGTAGTTCTTGCTTTTTTGATGAATTAAAATCACATAGGCATTCTCCCAGGTGCCTGGTGTGTGGCACAAAAGTTTTGAATCCATCACATCAGTGGTTGTTGAGCAATGGGGTGATTAAGATGGCACGCATTGTCACGTTCATGTGAGAGTGATATCAGCCCAAACAACACCTCACACACCATCTCTATTCACTCTGGCATGCCACACGTCGCCAACTCCAAACTACATAATGCCGGAGAAGAAACAGCTGAAAGGGGATGAGTCGCGAGAGGAATTGTCAAATGACTCCGATTGTGGCTCGGGTGCCGATACAGAGATGGAATTTGAGTCAGAGGAGGACATGGAAGACTTGGAAGCATAGTTTTGGTGACCCACAGGCAGTATCCGACGTAGTCAAGTACACATCCATCGAGGTTTTGCGCTAGAAACAAATTACAAGATTGTTTGTGCAAATTTGCAAGGACTGGTGATGGTGGAAAAAACGGTCCGCAATGATCGCTGCAAAACTCGCAAATATCGACCAATTTCGGGGAAACTTTTTGCAGGACCATACTCCAGCTGTCCATATACCCCAATTTCATAACTTCTTTGGTACCAAAACACCCAATTCTCATCAAGGAGACCGAGGCTTTCAAACATGTTGCAAGGACTGTGGATTGACTGTAACCACCAATTTGCTGCAGCGTTCGTTTTGACCATGCTAGACTGACCGCCTTCGACGTCTGGTTGGGCTTCAACTAGGCTCAATCATTTCAGGCCATTGGGGTCATTATGCCAGTTGAATTTCAGGTATGTAATGTAATTCATTTCGATGTTCTAATGCTTTATATTTCGTTCCTGCCCACCTGTCTTCTTCAGATCCTATAGTTTAAATGCTGGACTAGACTGAGTGCATTAGATGTCTCAAGCTCACGCTGCTACTGCTGGAGGCCGCAATTGTGGTATTCAATTTGCACAGTTTTCATTCCGCGAATTGCATGTATCTTCTGGCTACTTATTTTTTCTCTACTGAACGCGTTGTATTTTACTAGATGGATGCATGCCTTCACACCAGAACCCTTCAAATTTAACTTGACATGGCTCCAAAACCTTCAAATATGTCCAGGTTATCGCTATTCAAGTCGAGGTATATAATTACTTCCATGTTCTACTGCTTTCATTCGTACCTGACCACCTGTTTACTTCAGATCCAATAGTTTAAATGCTAGACTGGCTGTGTTCGATGCCTTGTTCAATTTGCGCATTTTTATACCGTGATTTATCCTTTGCTCGGTGAATTTTCTTCACCGACCGCATTTTATTTGACTAGATGGATTCACGCATTCACACAGGGACTCCTCAAATTTAACTTGGACTGTCACGCCTAACCCTTCAAGATTTCTCATTGATTCTAATTGAATTCGAGGAATGCAGTGCCTATTAGCCGCTACCGACGCTGCGCTCGTATCTCTGCAGTTCCAGCTGAGCGCTGGCAAAGTCGAGCAGACGGCGCTTATCACTGCATTTGATACTTCCGCTGCACCGCGAAAAACGACAGCAATAGAGAAATTGCAACATAAGATTCAGCGGGACTGGATCGTAAAAGGCAATGTACCCATGACTGAGGCGATCTTGTTCAGCCGAGGGCTCATTGCGCTGCAAGTGAACCAAAGCTACATCACGGTACTTGTCGGAGCCCAGGTGCTTCAGATTTTTGCTTCATTGATGTCCATCCCATTCATATTAACAAGTGGCTCTGATAGCACCCTATGTCCCGCGGATCCATTGTTCGCATCTTGTCACTGATCCACCGGTAATTAACGGAAACTATCTGGACAATGATTTAGGTGGGGATTTTGTGCCTTGAAGAAGCCGATGAACTTACACTTCAATGAATTTTTAGTCCCTTAGGCTATCGTTCTAGGCATTAAATTAATACTGACACCACGCACCTGGAAACCAAGTGTGTTAAACGCACTTGGTCTGCACCTGGTACAACAGCCGACAAAGGGACAAAGGCAGGCTTTGTCCGGACCCGCAAGCCGACAAAGCCCCCCCTTTGTCTGACTGAGTCGGTGCAGACCAAGTGCGTTAGGTGTTTGTCCCCGGTGCGAAGGTCGGCAAAACTGCCCCCCTGTCGAACTCCATACTCTCCGTCGCTGAACCAAGCAACCACACAGATGCGGAATTGGAAGCCTGAGCTTGCATCGTCCTTTCACACATCCTACACTGCCAACTGGTAGTACTCTTTTTTAACTCACAGCTGGGTTCGCAATACCGTCACTGTAATATTCGCCTTCCCCAGTCTAGTTGAAGTCCAATAATTTCTAGACTGGCTCTCACCTTATTGGGACTGCTGCTCTTGCAACTCAGGAACAAGGAGGTCAAATCTACCGCTAACGTCCACCTCCATAAATGTCGTGGATCCAAGACTAACGGCGTATGGCACAGCAAATTTGCGCATCGTGGATGCCAGCGTCATGCCATTGACTATCGCGTGCCGTCTACAGTCCACTATGTACGCTATCGCGGAAAAGGTAGTCTCCTGTAGCCAGACTCCACAAAGTATGATAGTCAATAATCAATATGGACGGAAAAGGTACACAGATCATCCTCTGTCGTTGTTCAGATTGAATTACTCGCTGTCCCCACCCTCGCAGGCTGCCGCTATTATACAAGGCTAGGAAACGCCGCTCGTCAGTATGGGCTCAAATTAACATTTACACCCTTCATCCTCGAGACATCTCCTCTCGGGTTTTTTCAGTCCCAACCTGCTCCCCAGAGTATTGGTCATCAAGTCAAATATTTTGTTGCTACAAGTATCCGTGAGGTATCCCCGACACGGGTGAAAATGGCGCACGGTTGGGGATCATCGCTTTGAGCCATATTTGCGCATGTTGATCGATCCATCACATCGGGTAAAGCGGCCCTTGTTCCGTACTTTCTTTGTTCACGGTCTCTTGTTTCCTGCCACTATCATCCCGCGCAGAGCCTGTGTGCGCAACTAGGAGTAAACACCTTGACTATCTCAACCTGCTCTTACTGAGTTTTTATCGCAGAATCATTGTCTTTTGAGCTTCCAAGATGCATCATTGTCTTCAGATTCACGAGATTCAAGACGCTATCTGTGCTCTACTCGAGCCACCCCCCCTCCTCTTCAGCTTTAGAGGAAATAGGGATCTCGTCTCGCTTTCCATAACCTGTAGAATGTTTGAGGATCCGGCTCTCGATGTTGTTTGGCGCAGCCACGATGGGATGCGATCGATCCTACGCTGTATGCCAGAGGACTTGTGGGCTCCGGAAACCACTGGAGGGTCCCTGGAACATTTTGTGAGTATATGAAATAATCTATTGTCATTTTATATATATATTCCAGGCGTTGCGTCGAGCAGTGGCTCCAGCGGATTGGGAGCGAGCATCCAAGTACTTGAATCGCATTCGCACTTGGTCCATAGGAGCCAATGACCTTCCTTCTCCCTCTGTATTCGAGGCGCTGCAGGTGTCTTTTCCTGCCGACTGTTTCTGCCCGAATGTCCGCGACCTTCGCTGGCTACAACCGTCCTCCACCCAATATATTCGGTCCTTTTTCGGACCTCACATCACACGCATCTGGATCAGTCCCAGGTCCCTTGACCACCACTCCCTGTTACTCGGCGTAGCAACCCGTTATCCAAATCTCACTCACCTGGACATCAGCGACTTTTACTTCATGCGTTCCGACCCGGAGTTGGTGAAGTGCGTGTCTGCCCTCGTGCGCAGATTGCACCACCTCCAGTCCCTCACTGTAATTAACCTTGATACCGCCGCCTTTGTGCATATCGCACATCTCGGAGCCCTTAAATGTTTGTCGCTGGGAGACCCTGGTGGGTTTGCTGCTGTAATCGAAACAGGGGATGCCGCCTATGCCTCGAGGTTTCCGGTCTTAGAAGATCTCGGTGTCGAGACGATCACGCCAGATTTCCTGCTGGGCCTCCTCGAATCGGGGCCGAATCGGGCCCTGCATACCCTGCACGTGTCGTTTGTCCGGTATCCGACTCTCGCAGAGACCGCACAATTATACGATTCCCTCGCCGCCCAGTGTTCCCATTCTTCCCTCCATCACCTCCACATCGAAGATGCTATGGAATATCAGGGTCCCGACCAACCTACACCGGAACTGTCCGAGTATGACGACTATGTTGTCGATTCGCCTACGCTGCGTCCGCTTTTCGTGTTCCATAATCTCATAGTCGTGGAACTCTATTCCTTCTTTGGGTTCGATCTGGATGATGAAATCGTGGTGCAGATGGCCCGTGCGTGGCCAAATATCGAGAAACTAAACCTCCTCCCCAAATTCGACCATCATGATTCCGTGGATGTCACGCTCGATGGGCTTCGGGCCTTCGCACAGTACTGTCCACAGCTCAAGACACTTGGGATATGCGTAGACGCCACAGAGCCTGCGCCGATGTCAGGCACACCCATATCACAACGAAGCCTGACCCAATTGGACGTCGGATGCTCGGCAATCTGGCGTGCCAAACCCGTCGTGGCCTTTATTGCGGCCCATTTCAGCGAAGTGGACCATGTCACAGCATCTGGCCATGAGTATGATCCCGACGACGACGGACGGACGGAGCTCTGGAGGGCTGTGGACCGGAAACTCGAGAAAATGCGGACGAAAACGCGATAATTGGATTCTGTCGGCTCGTAGATTCTGAATGTAGTCTTGTCAAAATCATTCGTAATATGAGGATGAGTTCGTGATCATTCGCCCTACGAGGTCCAGGACGGCGGCTTTTAAATTTTGAGGATTCAAAATCCAGATTGCGGTCGAAGTGCGGCGTTGTCCAAGATTGAAGTCTGCATGCCAAGTTGCCCCAATAAACCACCTCGTCGTTTTAGTCTGCCCAAATACTCCGATTAGTCTCAATAAGACGAGTGAAGTTTTATTTTCCAAAGAAATAGATGCCTCTACACAAGCCGGGTAACATGGAGAGGGGGTGCCTTTTTTACCATTCCTCGTGACAGGGATAAGCGTGTTCGCCAAGCGTGGCAGAGCAAAATCGTCCTCGGGCAAAGAGAACGAAAATTTGCCGACCAGTTCACAAATCAGCACCTGCATCTCCAACAATCTGTCGCCAACCAGGTATTATTAGTAAAATGGAAAGAAATTAAACCATGAAGAGACGCACGCAAAACGCCATCTGCGGAGTGCATCGGTGAGTAGTGCTTATGATATAAAGACAGAATACCCAGTGACTTACCCGAGACAAGTCTGAGGTCCGCTATAGAAGCTCAGGCTTGACAAGTATAGGGTCAATGTCTGAAACTATCGGTGACTCTTAAGACGAACAGATTTGAATATGGTCCGATGTGGGGAGCATCTGCAGTGTAAGGTATCCCGTCTAGCCATCGACTGGGGAATCATCGGCATCGGGACCCCAAATTGATTTGAGCCTACAGAGAGTGTGAACAGACTCCGTATGTACCGAAATGGGCGAGTACCTGTTGTAGGATCCGATGGCCACGTAGATAACCAGGCCTTTTCGTATCCGCAGCTTGGCGATCTTTTCGCCGGAGGTAGTTGTGAGCCCATATGTAAGGGGGAGGGATGTATCTTCGAGCACCATCATTTCAGTGAACGATCCTACGGGATACATCCTGAGTGTTTCCTGGAAATTGAATCAGCGCATTCCGACGGCCGGAGGACTGAGCTAGCCGATAAATCTAACCTTGATGAATGCATTTAGGAGAGGAAGATTATCATAATTTCCCGATTCAATGGCGAGGCTTGAATTAATTTCAGCCCGTAGTCTAGCCTGGAAATCAGGATCTTTTGCCAATTCGCAAAGTGCGAACGCGAGCGTATTGGCCTGTCGTGTATCAATCAGTTAGCTCGCGATGATTCATAGAGGAATATGGATGCCAGTCCTACAGTTGTATCCTGTCCAACCAAAAGAAGGAGAGCGGTCTGTGCAGCGGCTTCAGCCTCACCCATACGACCCCTCTTTTTGTCAGCGTTGTCTGGATGCACTGAAAAAAATTAGAACAGTGACCTGAAGCGTAAAGTAAATAAACTACAGAGCATGCTGTAGATGTCGTCGTGAACTTCCAGCCCCTTCCTCGAGGCGTCGAGCTTCTCCCGGACCATCCGAGTGCCGAGCTCCTGCGTCAACTTTTGTGATGTTTGAATCGCGATAGACGCTTCAGTCCGGAAAGTTAGCGCTAGCTGAAAACACCACGACGGAAGGTATTCGATGAGTGAGGCTGACAGCAGGTGGGCGGGGGATCCGACCGCGGCCATCACGCTGTCGACTTGTTAGACGTCCCGGAAGGCCTACGTGGACGGCGGTATGTACGAACAGTAGTTGACGATGATTCTCCACCAGTTCATGGCCCACATCCTGCAGAGAGCAGCCAAACACAGCTTAGCACCGTTTATTTCAGTGCGAAACCCTCCCGCGCGCACGAGTTGATTCCCATACCTTCGCTTATCGCGCTCATGGTAGCTGTGAAGAGCACCGGGGAAACGTCCACCGCAGATGCTGGACTAAGGGACGCTTCCAGATTAGATGCCAACTGCAACTGGTGTAGTTGTCTTGACTAACATGGCGCACCGTTGCGGCTGTTCGCTCGAATAAGGGCAGGAGCTTTCGAACGGCACTCGCAGAAAACACAGGATTTAGTGCCGAACGAGCCCTCCGATGACGTTCCCCTGCAGGGACATTGAGATTTATTTTTAAAATAAGAGAAAATACAGTGCTACCTCGGAGAACCAACACACTCCCTTCCCCGAACACGACCTTCGTGCTGTTCTGTATGCCCGGCGGGCGTGCGAACAATGTGCCGGAAAGAATGTGTTGAAGGGAACGCGGGTCAGACACGACGAGACGATCTTCCTGTAGACCAGAACCTCGCCTCAGCGCCGCGGGTAGTAATTAGTAGGAAAAGAACGGACCCCAAAGCAGCCCTTGATGCGGTACAGTGGTCCGTACTGCTTTTGCCACGGAAACTCGAACTCTCCCCAGCTCGTGGGGAGGCATGTTCCCTGGAGCGTGTCGGTGTGTGAGATGCAGGCGTATGCAACTGAGTTACGCACCATAAGCCCACGATGTAGCGTGCGGACCTGGGACGCGGGCTATCGACCTTCGGTGACAGGATATTACCCTGCGAGTGAACACGACAAACAGAAGGATAGCGGGTAAGATCACGGCGAAAGACATTGGGTGAGATAAAGCGAGAGAAGGGCCCCGTCTGGGACCCAGACCGCGAACGGTTAAATGGCGGCCAAGAATAACGCGCACAAACGCCGTCAAGACGTTTTTATGTCCGAGGTCAGCAAAGTCACAGAATCCCGCTATTTGCGGCGCAACAAAACGGCAGGCGGCCTAAATCATCTTGGGGAGACCGTCAGAAATCATCCTGTAGCACATCTCCGCCGCCAGCATGGAATTACAACGCGCAAAAAAGCCTGTCGTGAAACACTCGAATCACCGGTAGAACCCTCTTTAAAGGAAATATTATTAATATATCGTTCCGTCAATCGACCAGTTAGTACAAACACAAAGAAGTAACATCCAGCGGCGTCGGCGTCACTACTCCCCGGCGTAGGATCCACCGTGCTGCTCCTTGACACACGTTCCACCCCACCCGCGTCCAGTCCGCCTCACGCGGCCGTACCTGGGTCGAAACACAAGATGTATTAGTTAACGGAGTTGGATAACATGGAGGGAGTCACACGAAGGACCGAAAGACGCATAGCAGGACGCAGACAGACAGATAAGCAATAACGGGAGAAGACCGACTCATTTATCACACAAGCGCGCGCATCGAGAACAGTCCACGCAGTGTGTGCACCGATACTCCGCGACGAGCTCCTCCTCGGACAACAGCGCCGCGACGCGCGGCGTGCGCTCCGCGCCGGGGAAGAACATGAAGTGCGCGTCTTGGACCGGGCGCGGGATCGCGTGTCTGCAACGCGGAGATGTCAGTACGCAGCGCGGAAGGAAATAAATAGGAAAGCGCCACTCACGCCTCCCGCACATGCCGCCGCGCTTCCTCCCGCAGAACGTGCTTGTCGAAGTGCGCCGCGCACAGTGTGCACACCCACGCCCTGTCCATGTGCGCCGCGTCCGCACGCTCCCGCCTCCTTACGTCCGTCGCGCACTCGCGCGACAGCACCGCCCACCCCGCGCCCTCCGCATGCCCCGGCTCCGCACCCCTTGCCACCTCCATCGCATGCAGCACGCCCTCCCTCCACGTCAGCGTCTTCCCCCCCCTCATGCACCCCCGCACCTGCACCGCGCACCCCCCGCACACATACCGCGCGTCCACCTTATCCATCTCCGCAGCGCTCGTGCTCGCCGGATTGCGCCCCACGAGCCGCACGAGAGCCGCCGCTGCGCGCGCGCCTTCCGGCTCGTGGTGCAGCCGATTCTCCCTTTGAAGCTCTGCAGGGACACGACAGCGCAGGTGCACGCCCGCGCCTGCCCACCCGATGAGGCAGTGCCCCGCGTAGGACCCGAGGCACGTGAACACGCTCGTCGCGAGGTCGAGACGCAGCACATCGTCGGCGCCGGCTGCGCGCGTATCCGCACCCCCCGCCCCGCCCACATCCGGATCCGCATCCCCACACGCACCGCCCCGCGCCGGATCCGCGCCCTCCAGCTCCCCCGCGCGCGGTAGCAGCCCCACGAGCTGCCGCTTCCGCTCCGCGCGCCACGCCTCCACGAGCCCCGGGACCTGCTGCGCCACCGCAGCCGCGATGCACCGCTCCCCCTGCGCCCCTGCCTCCCCCGCATCTACCTCCGCATCCGCCCCACCCCCGTCAGCTCCTCCGCCTCCTCCCTCGCCAGCTCCTCGTCCACCAGCGCGCGCAGCGGCGCCCACGCCTGCAGCGTGTACCCCGGCGGCCAGTACGCCAACGCACCAGGCGGTGCCGCGGCGGTGAGGACGGTCTTCTGCAGCGTGGCGCGCCGGCGAGAGAGGCGGGCGGAGTGCGTGCAGGATGGGGAGGAGGTGTGGGAGGGCTTTGTTGTAGCCTATGGGGGTGGGGTGAGCGAACGGTAGGGGAGGGAAGGGGAGGGAAGAACGGGCGCGGTGGATACAGAGGGGAGGGAGGGCAAGAGGGCAAGAGGGGGTGAGCAGGCGAGCGGTGGGTAGGGAGGGAGAGGCGTGCGCGGTAGGAGGGCGGAGAATGAGTACCCCCCCCCATCTACATGTACACGTCCGCACGCGGATGGGCACGCAACGCGGCGCGGGGATACGCACACCGCGAACAAGCCACGGGGATGGGACGCAGCGATGAAAGGAGGGGGGGAGGTGGGGGCGAAAAGTAAGCGTAGGATGGAGAGCGGTAGCGAGCGGTGGGGGATGGGGAGGGGAAAGAATTTTAACGGGAAAAGCGAAGAACGACGACGCGATAACGGACAAGAAAACGAGAGGAAAGAAGGAGAGGGAATACGCACGCTTCGACGTGAGGCGCAGGATCTTGTCGAGGTACGGACTGTCCATGATACTGTTACGAGCCCTCGGGCGCGTGGCCTGCGGCGATGAGGCGCTTGGTGACGCTGTGGGGAGGGGCGGGTGAACGAGCAAGGAAAGATGAGGGCGAGCGAGCAAGCAAGTACAAGGGTGGGTGGGTTACAAGTAAGACGAGGGGTGAGCGAGCGAACGAGCACAAGCGAGGATGGGTGGGAGGGACAACGTCAATGGGATAGATATATAGATTAACAATTATAACCGCAACTGACCTCTTCAAGACGCGCGCCCCCTGCGTGCGGCCGTCGTCCAGGTAGCGCCGCGACAGGTCCTGAGACCAACTGTCGCAGTCCTCTGCGAGCTGTGGGGCGTATCAGTGGTATGGAGTAGGACGAGGATCCTAGGAGGAGAACGCACGCGCTCGGCCTCGACGACCAGCGCCGTCCGCGCCTCGACGAAGCGCTTCAGCGCCTCCTTCCCATCGGCGCCATCACTCTCACTCTCCAGCCGCGTGTACGCCTCCGCGAGCGCGACTCCGTCGGGCGGCCACAGACGCCCCTCGTCGCCGTACGCCACGGGGATGCTGCCGTCTATGACGCAGTTAATCAGCTTGACAACTAAGACATTGCGGTAGACGCACCGGTCCGGAAGGTTTTTGATACAAGTGTTTGTACAATGTGGGAGGCCTTGTATCCAGGCACCTCTGTGACGAGTCTTGCAATAGCGCGTTAGCACTATAGTCATAAATTGTCCAAGCATCAGTGGCGCGAGTGTAAATACAATTTAAATATGCTGGGGCGAAGCGGAAGCGTGTCTTGTGCAGATTTTAAGACTTTTTTTGACGTTGTACCGCTGTCCGAAAGCCGCTGGAGAAGCTGTTGCGAGAAGAGCTCAGCAGAGATAGCTTGAAAGCACTGCATTACTAATCACTCTAATAATAGACTCGCACAAGGCGAGTCAGGTCGTAAAAAAAAAAAACCCCCATCCAAACGGGCTAAATATAGGTAAACATCAGTATTCGAAAAGGCAGCGGATCTCTTCAACTGTAGGTGTAGTGCCTGTAGTCATATCAGTAACCTGCGACTCGGAAATGGCGCAGTGAATGAGAACTCGGACTTACCGAAAAATTCTGCGACATCTCGCCATCGAGCTGCTTGACTGCCGATGCCAGAACGTCCAGCTGAATGATATTCGAACGGACCAGTTCATTAGACGAGAGGACGCATTCGTTGGACGAGAGGATGCAGGTGGTCTGAAATAAAATGAATATTCAGCGTCTGGAGTTACAGACTGCTCGCACCGTGAATAAACTCAGCGCCCTGTCCAGACCGTCATTCAACTGCACAACTCGACTTTCTGTTGTGCGGCCAACAGCCACGACATCGCGCGTCGACGTTTATTGAGAAATATTAGGTGGGAATGGACGTCTTCCAATGCCCTAGAAAAAATTCAGGCCTCTAATAGAATCTTAAATATAATTCAAACGCACCCTTTCAGAATATTCAACGCATCTTCGTTTGTACCCTGAACTACTCCGTTCTTCGAAGCTCGGTCAACAACGCAATTCGTCACGTTCATAGCGTGTTTCGCAAGTTCTTCAGCGGCGTCGCGATTGGATTTTACCGTCTGTGGGCTCAGTTAGCAGATCCATCGTGTCAGGTGTATTTATTCGCCTTGGCCGTTTCACAGATCAACGCCGCGATCCCGATGATCGGCTTCAGGAAATTGAGCGGCGGGGCCTCACATATAACCGTAGAGGCACGGAGGGTAAGGTATGGGACATACAAACGTCGCCAACGTCACGTGAGAATTCCATTTAAGGGCAATTTATGCAAATAAATTCATTGTATCATGACCACCACCTTTAAAGCTAATTCCTTCCATGAATCCCTAGTAAATAGGTATGAGATGGTTCATACCAAGCTTCACTGTGAGGGAAGCAGAACTGAGGGAGGAGATGTTGTCGCAAGATTGCACGGAGTCGTGGGAACATATGCAATGATGCCAACAGGTTCAACTTTGCGACGACAACTACATTTCCTCACGGCCAGAGATGATCTATCTGAGGTTATAGAACCCTTAAAATTTAATTAATCTATGATTTCATGGAAGGAATTGGCTTCAAAGACGGTGGTCATGATACAATGAATTTATTTGCATAAATTGCCCTTAAATAGAATTCTCACGTGATGTTGGCGACGTTTGTATGTCCCATACCTTAACAGAAAGAATCTCCACGGCATTTTCCCCGCAGGTCGGAGATGCGGGTTGGCCACCGTGAAGCTGTATTTATCTATTTAAGTTATCTCGATAATCGAACATGCTGGCGACATACCATGGTTGTGAGCTGTTTTTTAAGCTCATTCTTCAGGCGCGAAGACGATATACAGTGTATACCCGGCGGTTGAGCCAAAACTTTGATTTCAGTCTCCTGTTCTCATATTTCAATGTTTTTGGCTGATCCAAGTTAGCGGTAGGATAGAATAGCATCTGGAAAGTGTATTGACAAAGTTATACAATATTCTAAATACATTAGAGCTATAATTTATGCAAATCATGACATTGCCCCAAATGTCACAAGACCCGGCACTTGAGCCAAGCGTGTGACATCCCACCAACCCCAATCTCGTCCTCGACTACTTATCAGCTGTGTCCATATTGTTGTCCTCTGGCTCAGAGATGGGTTTCAGATTGTGCATGGACCGTGATGGGGTGTTCTACATGGATGCAGTAGGGAGTAGTCGCGTAGAAGGATTTTGTCAATGTCACACCATTATGCCAGGCGTCAAAGACTGGTGATTTTCTCATCCAGTTTAGCTCTAAATCACTCATTGTGGCTGGCCGAAATGTCCGTAAGATGCCTATAAGTAGTGTAGAGCCTAAAAAGTGGCCGAAAATGGACAGGTTTTGGGTCAGTTCGGCCGATTAGAAATTTGAGCCATCAAAGAATATTGATCTCCACTGTAAACATGTCTGGTGTTCACACATTTCTATCTCCACTTGCTAAATACATCAGAGTAATGTACTCTATATACCAACCGACCTTTCTGTCAGAGGGATAAGGATTTGGTATGGAATTGCGGGCAGGGTGAATATATTTCTTAATTTGGCTCAACCAGTGGGTGTGGCTCAACCGCCGGGTATACACTGTATGTCTTGAAAATAAATTCGTGGATGTCTGCGCATTCTCGATATGGCGCCTGATATTGTCCAGAATCCTGCGACGAAAAATCAGCAGCGAGCGCTGGGTAGCTCGAGGCGAGAACTATACCTTTCGTATGCCTCCAGAAGTGCAAGGAACTCCCGTGGTATCGGCCCAACGGGGCTTCTGTTTAACAACAGCGCGGTCTTGTCGACGGCATACAGCGCGAGCTTCAGCAATTTCGTGTCGGTGCTCTGTATTCCAGTCAGTATGGCGGATGTTGAAACTGGAATTTAGGAAGTAAGCCGTACTGAGACCACTGCGTCGCATATTTCCAGCGCTGAGACCGCGATGGGTTGATAGACGCTCATCTGGGGGTTGGCCTGACAGACAGTGCACCACTGGTGTGCGTTGGCCGAGGCTTCATCGAGGCGAGTCGGTAAAGGCATTGGAGTAAGGGAGCAAGACGAGGACGACGACAAGGCGAAGGGAGGGAGAGAAGCCAAGGCGGGCAGTGCCAGGGCAAGGGGACTGCATCCAAAGCTGTCGACTGCTGTTGCGCGCGCTTATTCGTGTCATAATTGGATCCAAAATGTTGTGGCTTGCTTATTCGACGAGAAGGTGGAGGAAGGAAGGAAGGACGAAAGTTGTCGAGTGCTGTTGCTTTTGGCGCGCGCTTAGTCATATCCCATGCCGCATGGATCACCCGAGACCAAGATGCATTCTTGGAAAGCTGTGGTTTTAAGTCTCAAAGATATGGGCCAGCCAGATACATGTACATAGACCGATCCGGTATGAGAACACGACATGAGCATCGCGATGGGAAGATAAGCAGGATTTCGGGAGCAAGCTGGGGTCCGCAGGTAGCTGTAGCGCTTCTACCGCCCCAGAGACTCTTGCTTGATGACCGCCACGCTTCAAAGATAGGCGAGGGCGTCACTTAGATTGCCCGAAGATTTCATGATCCTGAGCCCAGCAACGCCGACTTGCGAATAAAGGACTCGCGGAAGGATCAGGATTATGCAGACGTGCGGTGGCGTTCAAGCTGAAATCATCGAAATTGCGAACATCGCATGGAGATCCACCGAGGTTTGCGTCGAGTCTTGAGACGAATGCTGCCGTCGATGACACGTAAATTCCAAGCGTATCCGCGGTCCCGTGCAAGCAAAACATGCGCAAACACTGAGTTCAGCACAAGCAAATCTTATCATGCCGCGAAAGAAACGGGATTCATACTACTTCCTCCCTTCTATCATTCAGTTCATAATTACCGTGAAGAGTACTGGAGAATATCAATCGCAGATACCATGCCTCCAACTCACACACTGGCCGCACTTTGTGTGGCTGTTGTTGGCAATTGCAACACCAGAAAATGACTCTCACCCCATGGATAAATATCAATACACCCTGGAAAATACGTAGGGTTAAGGCCTGTTCACTAGCACTCCCACTGCGCACTGAAATTTGGAAAAGAAATTGAGGGCGAACCATGGAACTTCCTTCTCCAAGCATTCAATTGGCTTGGTTCTGCGGCCCACCCTTTGGCCCCTTCGTCCGTTCTCAATTTCCAATTCTCTCTTCTCCCGGATTTTAGATAAATCAATGCCCATACTCAGCTTCCTAGAGGCGGCGTTCCTCTGTCGACCGCAAGGAAAAATTCAACACAGGTCTTGAAAAATGAATCACCTGCTAGTGGACTCGCTAACCGACGCAACTCAGAGGGGAAGATAATCAGAAATTCGCGGCCATGTTCCGGGTGGAACCGAACCGACAATTCTTCCATTCAGGCTTGATTCAACAATTATGAATGGAAGCGAGGCAACGTTGTACATGTATAAATGATTTGTAGATTAGCAAGCGATCGGCGGAATTCTCTGACAATATTCAACGCAGGACACATCCCAACATTCTGTCCCAGGAAGGGTGTAGATATTGGCAACCGATGTATAGACCTCCTTCCAAAGAAGAAGAAGAAAAATAGAGCTTCCATTGCAATGTCTTCGGGCAGACTCATATAAATGAACAGAAGTGAGCACACCATACTCCACAAAGACCTTTCTGCACACCTGCAATTTTGTGTGAATCAAGTATGAATTCAATTCAATGGTGAGATAGTGTGGATCGGAGCGCTGATAAGTTCTACAATTAGGGCCGACTCTATCTGGCTGTTGTAGTAGTGTAGATGTCGGGACACGGACTCTCGTATGTACATGTTAGGTACAGATGTAGTTTAGTCAGCATCATAGAACGACTTTACCTGCAAGCTGGTGCTCATATAAGTCTCAGGCAAAAGTTTTACGCTTGTGTAATGAACACCCCGCTGGCTCTTAGAGCTCTAAAATTCTCAAAGCAAGTCAAATTGCCTTGCCCAACTTGGGTTGAAGTTGGTTTGATCCCATCACACAGGGAAATATCTCGTATTTGTGCCATAACAGGGCTCTGTAAGCCCATTGCAACTCAGAACCAAGTCTAAATAACTCTTTCAATTTTCCTCGTAATAATAACGGTGCCTGCAAGTCACTAACGAACTTGTAGCTTCCCCCGGTGTAGCCGATTGATGTCCGGTGTTTGATGATAATATTCCCTAATGCGGGAGGTTTCCTCGAGAAACCGGGTTTCTCTATAGAATCATCCGTCAGCGGGAGTCCATGCTTTGCTGTCGTCTAAAAAAAAAAAAGGAGTCGACTAAATATAACTCAATATCAGCGTCTGAACACGATACAGCAGTGCACTTACACAGCCCAAGCTGTATTCTGCGAACGAGCGGACCTCGTCAGCTGTAGACGCAGTGCCTGCCATCAATAGCCGTAATCAGTAACGGGCGAAATGGCGGCCAAGTTGTGACTCACCGCGAAGTCCTGCGACATCTCTGACATCTCGCCATCGAGCTGCTTGAGTGTGGATGCCACAGTGTCCAGCTGAATAGTGTTCGAGCGAACCAGTTCGTTAGACGAGAGGACGCATTCGTTGGACGAGAGGACGCAGGTGGTCTGATCCCCAATGAATAAGGCGTGGCTGGAGTTACAGACTGCTCGTACCGTGAATAGATTTAGCGCCCTGTCCAGACCCGCATTCAACGACACAACTCGATCTTTCTCTTGTGCGGCCAACATCCACGACATCGCGCGTCGACGTTTACTGAGAACAATTAGGTGGGAATGGACGTCTTCCAATGCCCTAGAAGATATTCAGGCTTCTAATAGAATCTTAAATATATTTTAAACGCACCCTTTCAGAATATTCAAGGCATCTTCATTTGTACCCTGAACCACTCCGTTCTTCGAGGCTCGGTCAACGACACAGTTCGTTACGTTCATAGCGTGTTTCGCGAGTTCTTCAGCGGCGTCGCGATTGGATTTTACCGTCTGTGGGCTCGGTTAGCAAATCCATCGTGTCAAATGTATTTACTCACCTTGGCTGTTTCACAGATCAATGCCGCGATCCCAATAATCGGCTTCAGGAAATTAAGCGGCGGGGCCTCACATATGACCGTAGAGGCACGGAGGCTAACAGAAAGGATCTCCACAGCATTTTCCCCGCAGGTCGGATGTGCGAGTTGGCCACCATGAAGCTGTATTTGGCTATTTAATTTATCTCGATACTCAGACATGCTGGGCCACACACCATGGTTTTGAGCTGGTGTTTAAGCTCATTCTTCAAGCGCGAAGACGTTATATGTCGTGAAAATAAATTCCCCCGCTTATTCGTCGATATCTGAGCATTCTCGATATGGCGGCGGATGTTGTCCAGAATTCTGCGACGAAAAATCAGGAACGAGCCGCGGACAACTCCAAGCGAGTCCACTATACCTTTCGTATGCCTCTAAAAGAGCAAGGAATTCCTGTGGTACCGGCCCAACAGAGCTTCTGTTTAACAATAGTGCGGTCTCGTCGACTGCAAAGAACGCGAGTTTCAGCAATTTCGTGTCTGTGCTCTGTATATATTCCAGTCAGTATAGCGGATGTCGAAACTGGAACTGGGGAAGCCGTACGGAGCGCACCGCGCCGCAGATTTCCAGCGCTGAGACCGCGATGGGTTGATAGACGCTCATCCGAGGGTTGGTCTGATAGATAGTGCACCACTGGCGTGCGTTGGCCGAGGCTTCGTCGAGGGGGGATGGTAAAGGCATTAGGACAGCTGAGCAAGACGAGGACGACAAGGCGGATGGAGGGAGGGAAGCCAAGGCGGGCAGTGCCAGGGCATGGGGACTGCATCCAAAGCTGTCGACTGCTGTTGCGTTTTTTGGCGCGCGCTTATTCGTTATAATTAGATCCCAAGGCTCGTGGCTCATCCGAGACCGATATTCCGCCGAGACAAATGTGGTTTAACACGTCTCAAAGATGTGGGCCAACCAGATACATATAGATCGCCGATCCGACATGAGAACATGACGTGAGCCTCGCGATGGGAAAATAAGCAGGATTTCGAGGGTAAGCAGGGGTCCGCAGGTAGCTGTAACGGTTCTATAGTCCCAGATATAGAGAGCCTCGCTCGAAGACCGCCGCACTTGAGAATTCGCGAGAGCGTCACTCAGATTGCCTGAAGATTTCGTGATTGTCAATGCGAGCAAGATGGCTCCAGGAAAACTCCGACAGGAAGGACCAGGATTATGCAGGCATCCAGACCGCGATGTGTTGGTGTTCAAGTTGGAATTACCCAGGCGTAGCTGGGGATATGATCTATCAACGTTGCGCTAATCAGAAGGGAATCGTGATGTATGAAAGCCTCTACCTAGCAGTCAATTGTGATATATCACCTTAGTAGAGCTGCCAAAAGTATTCGGCAGACGCACGCTCGCTGCCAGGGGCGCTCCCGCCTTCGTCGGTTACTGAACGCATCACTCCATCAGGCGCGTTCGGCAAACCCCATTCGGCCTTGTTGACCCTTGTTTTCATCACCCTCCCTCGCTTCCCCTATCCCAAACCAGCACCCCCCTAGCGCCGCTCCCGGCTCGGCTCCCCTCCTTATTGCAGAAGCCTCTTCTCTGTGACAACCACACCGTACTCGCGTTCAAGAAATAGCTCTGAACACGTCCCAGCGCCTCCTCAGCGCCAGACATTTTCTCGCCCCTATCCACCAAAACCCGGCTCCTGCCCCGCCGCTGGCACCAACGAGCTCCTCCACCAACACAAACTCGCTATTAATGATGATTACTAGCTTATCCATCCCCGATTGTACACTCCGGGCGTCCTATCCTCGATCCTCGCCCTGCACCGCGTTTCCCCCCCCTTCCCGCACTGCTCGCCCGTTGCTTGGGCCTTGCACCAGACCAACCCCTTGATTGTCAGCACACTCGATAGTTTATTATTCAGAACCTCCTCGCCCCACCGTGCCTCCCACTCACCCTACTTGTTACTCCCATGGCCACGCAGCCATGGCACCTGTTGTACTCTGTAAATTAATACACACCCCTTGCTTACTTCTTTTATATCTTGGCGCTCTCCCGCACCTGTCCCGCACCCCAACATATAGCTTTGGGTGCACATTTTGCTGGTATTTGCTCCAGTTCACGTCATAGAATGATCTTCAGTCACCCATCCACTTCAGTCCTCCGACTTTATCCTCGTTGCTCTCCTGTGCGCCCCATCCGAACGCCTCCAAGCAAAAGGCAACGTGCTTTTCTTATTATTATTATTATATACCTTCGCAGCATCTTTTTGGCTTGATCATTCTCCCTGAAAGCTGTATAATGCTTTGTTAGTCTAGTGGTAACTTCTCCCTTTTCTCTGCTTTTGGTGGCCCTTTAGGGTCTCGGGTTCGAATCCCACCTCTTGTTTCTTTTCCCAATCTCTTTATTTTCGTTCAAATTTTTGTCAAGTCCGTCGTGATATATCACCATACATCAGCAGTTCCTGATATATCACCTCCCGTCTTCATATCAACATTATATCACTTCCCGTCTTCATCACGATATATCAGCACGATATCAATCACCTGATGACAAACTACCACAAAAGTATCTAAGTACGAGACGCAAACTGGTTGAGCAGTGAAAGAAACTTCGAGATTCGTCCACGTTGAGGAACGCGCTGGTTGAGCAGCAGGGAGACCGCTGGTTGAACAGCTAGAGCACTAAACAATCATTTCTCAGGCGGTGGAGGTCTTGCGCCTACAACATTTGTCAATCTTTAGTCTCGACACAACTCATGCACATAACTTACCTTTTGCGCTCATCTTGCATCGGCGGTGCAGGCGCGTCTGCATTCATCTCCTCGTTCGTCCTCTTCTTCCATCCCACCGCTGCAGTCCCATCAGCGCGCATCGGCGCGCGCCGCACCCGTTTCATCTCCGCAGGCGGCGGCTCAGCCGCGTCGTTCTGCGTGCGCACAGTTGCCCTTTGCGCCTGGCTCACAGCGCCAGGGTTCTGGCTTGGTGGCGCAGCCATCACTGCGACTGGTGTTGTGCTCGCCGCAGCACCGTTCGTGGCATTATGTAGGACTTGAGGTTCGACTGGCGCCTTCGGTGGGCGGCCCCTCCTCTTTAGAGCGGGGTGGGCACTCTTCTTGACGGGCTGTTTCGCTGCTGGACGCGTCTTGGGGAGAGCCGGCACCACCTTGGCCCCAGGAACGACAGCGTCCGACGTGGGTGGCGGCGTTAGCACTCCCGCCACCACCTCGGGCAGAGCCGCCGCCACCGCTGGCGCAACTGCTGATGTGGCTCCAGCTCTGCGCTCCGGCGACAGGAAGTTCGTGAGCTGCTGCGCAGCTCTGGTCGGCTGACGCGGAGGTGTGTGGAGCCACGACGAGGAGGACCCGGGGGGCGGCAAGCGAGGTGCTCCGAATACAAAGGAGGCGGTCGGGGATGGAGTAGGCGCCGTTGGGGATGGGCGCCCATATGAGAACAAGAAACCGGTCGACGCGAGGGATGACGAATTTCCCTTGAACGCCTTGAAGAGGTTGCTGCGCGGATATGGGGGGGCCTTCGAAGCGGGCCGTGGGTGCGGTGCCGTCTGAGCCGCCTGAGATGTGCTCGCCGGTGGCCGACGAGATTGTCGACAGCGCAGACGATGGTGCAGAGGGAGATATAGCCGGGGACGACCCTGGCGGCGACGACGCCGGCGGCGATGGCGCTGGAGAGTGCTCTCCAGGCGTCATTGCATCAAAAGCATCCTCCATTGAGGATTCGCTGCCTGCTGCGTCTGGTCTATGCCACAAAAATACTCAGCGTGAGATTAAGGAAAAAGAATGATGACGCACTGATATCCTCCAGTTGCGTATTTCGCCCATGACCAGTCGGAACCCAGTATAGAAGTGTTCTCGAGTGCGGCAAAGGCGTCCGAGCCTGCCCCAGGAAATGGCTCGTCGACGACGAAGGGGTCGTCCACATCCGTGGGCGTCGAGTGCGAGGGGAGCTGGTGCCCTGAGGTGGCAGCGCCAACGGGGTCCACATCTGCGGGGGATACTGGCGACGTCGTGATACCAGCGAGCGCGAACAGCTGCGATTCCACCGGGGCCTCTGCTGTGGGTGCAGGCGTTTCCAGGATGCTTGTTGCCGGCTTCTTCTTGGGCTGTTTCTTCTTGGTGGCTTTCGGTTTAGCTTGTGGGGTGGAAACCTTGTCGTCATCATCAGGGACATCGTCGCTGTTCAGCGGCTCTTCCAGGACCATGTCATCTGTCAAAGCACAGGCCGCACGAGCATCCGCCGCTAGAAATCCGGCGTCAAAATTTTGCCACCGAAACAAGTCAGTAAACACTCACTAAACACCTCACGAAGATACTCATAGAATTCGTCGACTATTACCTTGTCGAAATTGCGGAATGCAGTCTCGAAGTTATTGCCTGCCGGTGTTTTGCCAGTACAGATGCTGGTGGATGAGAGTAAGTCGCCGTGACATTGACAGGTCCCATTTTGGAAGACTTACACCCTCACACTCAACTTGCCGCCCATCCGAGGATTAGGCCCGCCAATTATCATCATCGCGACCCAGCCAGATTCCTTCTCGGCGACATTCAAGACCTTGCCTATTGCCCTGGGCAACTCGTCGATAGAACTAGCACTATGTCACATGTGAAATTACTACCATCTGTCGGAACGCTCACAGTTGCAATGCCGCTGGTGTCTTCTTCTCTTGTTTTTTGACTGCTTCCTCCTCCAAGAACTCCGCCTTTTCGGTCTCCAACTTTTCATTGATCTTCGCCATCTCGTCTTCGTTCAAGCTGTCAAACATCTCCTTCACCACCCGCCACCGAAGCTGCATGCGCAGCGATCTAAGCTTTGCCGCGCGCGCCTCGGGCGTGTTTCCAAGCGGGTCCGCGTCGGCACCGAGATCATTCTCGGTAATCTCGTCGTACCCCGCGTCCTGGAGTGCCTGTCGAATCTGCGGTGCATGGCTTTTTTGGAAAATTTCGATGGCTTGGTGACCGCGGCGACGTTTTGGAGCGCTGAAGAGCATCCGCTCTAGGGACTGCGTGGTCTCTGGACCAGACGTCTGCGATGTACTGTCCAGCTTCTTCTTCTGATATCGAAACCAGGTTTCGATTTGCTAAAAGGCAAAGTATGGCTCAGCACCAAATCTGGAGTGCAACCGAATGCGAAACTGACCTTTCTTCGGGCTTTGATGGCTTCATTGAGGCGCACGCGCTGTTCAGGGGTCAATTCAGCATCTTAGCCAGCCTCTGTCGCGCTCGGCAGGCCCAGCTTTGCGCGCTCGGGGAATCTTTGTAAAAATCCCTCGAGTACAGAACCCCAGAAAAGGTGGACTTTGCCCGCAGCCACTCGCATGATATAGTCTGGCAGCTGCAGGAAGAGGAAGGATTTTTCCGCCTCGGTGGCCCATCCGCTCGGAGCCATCGTGAGGTAAAAGATGAGTGGGGGGAAGCAACAGGTGTGCGTATTTACTTTAGTCGAGCGTATTTTTTTCGTCCTAACTTGTGTGGTGTTGACAGATTTATGACCAATTTCGATGCAAAAATATATTTTTATCTCTAAAATCACAATTGCCGTCCTCCCGTTCCATGCGCCGATGCAATCTTGCCGGACTAGACCCCCCTTTGACGGTCTGAAATGGTGCATTTCTAAAATTTGGCACATAATCCGGATTCCCAGATCAACGCCGGCTACGCTTCTCACCACATCACCTTGCCTTCATCAGATTGCATCAATTGGTTCCCTTTCAGACACCATGTGCGCGCATCTGCCTTATCAGCTGCATTACTTATACTGTTGCCTTGCAGAGCTCGCCCACCTCCCTTTTTTTACCCCCACCTCCCATCAACCTTGCAATGACTCAAACCGCCGCGACTCAAACGACAGCCTCCCCCCCTTCTTCAGCAGAGATGGAGACTTTCGTTGTCAAAGTCGCGGCCTTGTCAAAACTCGCCATTGACCTCACTAAGCTTGCCATTGAGGTACAGAGTATGTCCACATATATGCCGTTCTGATACTTGCATGCTCACCCCACTGTCAGCCGAATTGCCTCGCATCGTCGGCCTGCAAATTGGCACCGTAGCAGAAGGTAAAATTGATCTGCCCTCATTGTCTTGGCTGATCTTTTTTCTGGTTCTCAGAGGACGACGACGACTATCTTTGGGCCGCTGGCACTCCTCTCACCCCCGACGAGATGGAAGCCAAGATCCCTCCCGGTGTGGGAGAGAATCAGACGTGGTACGTTGTCCTGAGGGGTAGAACCCCTGGCCTCTACCCAAGCGCATGCATACCGGAATCACTTTACTCCGGTTCCCAAGTTTACTCTTTCCTTTCAGCGTGGACGCCGACCAGCAGGTTCTGGGTGTCCCCAACCAATTTCGGCAGAAGAAGTTTGGCCGTGCTGAGGCTCTCCAATTCTACTGTTACCACTATGGGCGGGGAGACGTCGAAAAATGGACTGCGGTCGATAATGTATAGGCTAGTCAGTTTCTTTACTGATCTAATTCTGCCCAGCTCTAACTGACTTTCCCTCTAGCTTCTGCATGCGAATCCGGTGCCAAAGTCACACCTGTCCCGATTAGTATAGTTCACATTGCAATCAATTTGTTCCCGGTGTCACCGGATACACCGGATACTCGTGTGATAGTTACTCATTGGTGATTTTGCTGTTGGGAGAAATATAATCCCACCGGCATATCAATAATCTCATGATGCTGAATTCCCGTCCCACACCTCAGAAGCCTAAACACATCAATTTACGGCACCTGTTTCGAAGCAAAATATGCGCGATCAGCAAAATTTGGCGATCTCAGCCTCCGCGGTCTCAAATCTGATATGTCGCGACGCCTCAGCTTCCGCGGTCTCAAATCCGGCGTGTGAAAATAGCGACTTGGTTCCAAATACATCAATTACAGAAGCGGCCGCCGTCGTTAGCCATGGTTTCGATCCAAAAATCACACCACAGGATTTCCACAGGACCCGGAAATCGGATCTTCTATGCGGGTGAGAGGTGCCCGTACCACAGGGGCCAGAATTCGGATCTTCCATGCGGGTAAGAACTCTGGACAGGGAAATAAAAATCAGATCACCTCAATGCTTCAGGCAACCACAGTTCGGATCTCAAGATTTCAATGCCGGAATCAGACGGTGCGGACTCGCCGCAATGTAGCACTTGTCAATCTTATATTTCACAGGTCAAAGCCTTGCCCTCATTTTGTATACTTCCTAATCTGCGAGAGTAGCCCGAGTACTCGAAGAAAAAGACGCCATTATTGCATACGAAACGAGACACCAACTCGCATACCGTCGCCTGCATCAAGACCAATTCAAAAAATGATACCTGGATCTCAACCCGGTCCGAGAGCGGTGCACTTACTGCAACGCTCCGTGTGAAACCATGCGCGAATCGGCAGCTATATGGACTTTGCAAAATGCGAGCTAGCGCGGTACGCCATTCTCCGTTTTTTTCTTGTCTGGACCTCAAACCTTTTTTTCACGTTCCAGTCTACAGTTTTATTGTTGCTAAAAGTGATAATTGTGGAAACTCTGCTCATCGCGTAGAGATTCGTTCCATCCCGATTGTGATATATTACGTTCGGGTACCCTGTACATATACCAATCAGCATCAAGTTTGAAAATCATCAGAAGCCTACCGTGATGAGCGAGCTACTGCGTTGCACCATAGCTGTACTGCTGCTTCTCTTGCTGACGACATCCAGACGGAATGCTGCCCGAGATCTCGGCCCAAGTCGAGCCACTGCTGCATCTCCACTGCTGTTGGCGATGCAGTGCAGAACCCGTCATTTAATTCCATCATCTGTGCACGTACGGTTTCCTCCAAAGTGCCGGGTGATTGGAATTCCGGTTGCGCTGCAGGGTGTGCACCTGTTGGAATACTATGACCATCTTAGATATTTTAGAAAATAAGATATGCTCACCTGCATGAAGGCCGCATTTCATACGAGACCACCAGTGGTGGTGTCACTGACCGCCGTAAATTCAGCTCTACCACCTGGTCGACATCAGGCTCGTTGAGGATGCCAGAGGCTGAATGTGTGGCCGCCGCCGCAAGGTTCAATTCCGATGCTGCACTAGAAGGAACCACGCAAATCCTACTTTATATAAAATGTCGTGGATAATTTTACCTGGGCGATGTCAGCATTTGAGCTAATTCCAAAATGGAATCAGAAGTATGGGCGTCTGACGGTTCTCTTGCATGCGGCAATTGAACCCTATGCGAGTCAGTAAGGGCCTCAATGGCAATACGCTCCTCAGCTGTAGGTGAAGTAGTGCGGTTAATGTCGTCATCCCCAAATACTCCCTTTGGGGCTCTTCTGAGTCGCCTACTACCCCTGTAGAAGAGGTCGCCAGAGGCGCATCGCGAATGACTTTTGGGGGATCCCATCGCCTCTTTTTTAGCTTGGCCGCCGCCCTAGGGGGAATGAGACATCAGCATTGTTGAGTTTTCACAAAGAAAATGGTCAATGAGCTCGTACCGACGTTCAGCCATCTTAATGCGACTCTTTTCTCGTACTTGGACTTTGTTTCTACCAAATAGAGGTTAGAAACAAAGGGGAATCCCTCCAAGAACAAAAAGAGCGACAATACCGTTGATAGTAGTCTGTAGCCGCCCGGCGGTGGTTGATAGCTTGTTGCGTTGCATCGAGCCTTCTACTTGTTAAGCTCTCACAGATGGTATCACACATAATCAAAACAAGCACCTAGGCTGGTAGGTTTCGCGTTCATTTGGGACCGTTTTGCGCACCTTCTTCTGTTTGGACATGGAAGTTGAGAAGAAAGCGCGTGTTTGCTGCCACTTGTTTGTGAACCAAACTTGCCCGCACTGAACCCAACTTTTGCACGTCGAACACCATGCACTCTTGCCCACTCCGAATTATATATTTTCGCAATCGGCTCGACTAACTACGCTCTCTTATGATAAATTCCACCGCATGCAAAATCCTCGTTGGTGCCTTCTGGGTCAATACTTTTGTTATTGATTTTTGCCCAGCTAGTCCTCGAGCCTGTACCGACATTCCACCATCCGAATGTGACTCTTTTCTCGTCCTTGGACACTGTTTCTACTAAAGTCAAGTTAGAAACCAAGGGGACTCCCTCCAAGAAAGAAAGGAGCGCCAATACCGCCGATAATACTCTCCAATGCCCCGCGGCCAACCCGCGGCGGTGGTCGATAGCTGGTTGTCTTGCATCGAGCCTGGTTTTGTTGAGCTCTCAAAGGTGGTGTCGCACATAATCAACACAAGTACCTAGGCTGGTACATTTTGTGTTCATTTGGAATCGTTTTGCGCACATTCTGTTGTTTGGACATGGAAGTTGAGATGAAGGCGTCGAGTTGCTGTCACTTGTTTGTGAACCAAACTTGTCCCGCAGCAAACACTTCTTTTGCATGTCGAACACCATGCACTCTTTCCCAGTCAAAATTATATATTTCCGGAATCGGTTCAACTAGCGGCGCTCTTTTATGATAAATTCCGCCATATACAAAAACCTGATCGGTGCTTTTTGGGTGAATACTTTTGTTATTGATTTTCTTTCCGCCTAGTTTTCAGCCGTTTGATGCCTAAACCTATGCAGGGTCCAAATTTAATCTCACCCATATAAATAAGTTGACCCCTTCATGTTCTGAGACTGCATTATGCGAAAATTCATCCTACTCATCCCCCAAAGCCGCTCATCTTCAGCCGCAGGTTTTGCTAGACTCCCCTGAAATTACAAGTTATTGTGTATGAGGTTTTCTTCTATCATATGTACGGCTCCGAACTTCCCGAAAGACGGTGCACATACCACACCGTCGCAATCATCATTTTCTAGGGTTTTTTCATAAAGTCAAAAATGGCACAAGTGAGACCACAAGCGTCAGCGGTTTTGGTTTTCAAAGGTCTTCCTCAACTCAATTTTGCGTTTAGAGCCTACATGGTGCCATACAATTCAACTTTCTGTGTTATTGATCACAGTTGACGCCCTTTCTGAGACTGTCACATGTGTGACACTCTTCTCCCGTTCCCTCATCCTGACGACCACGGCGCCAACAAACAGTGACCCAGCCATGGTGAGTTCTCTGCTCTGCTCTTCCCCCCTCTTTGCTGGCGCATTTCGACGATGGGGGTGCGTACGCTGGACTGACCATAGTTCTATGGAGACCCCCATCGCCGCGACATACCAGGGTCTTTTTTTTTGGTGCCACTCATCCACAACAACCTACTGACGCGAATTAATAGGGCTGCCGCCGCCTGTGAGCATGATGGACCGCCACCTCGTAACGGCTTTCAAATAAATTGCATGGTTCCAAGGCTCTGCATCGACTTTCATGCGGTCCCTTTACCCAGGTCAGGCGGTGGCGCAGGGAGGCAGCTTCTTAGGCTGCAGGAGCTCATTTGGGTAAGCTTTTATTTCCTCCGCCCACTTATTTCGCGTTCTCGGTAGTGGAGCATTTGAATCAATGATGTCGACTACCATGTGTACAAGCCGATCTCAAGCCGATCCAATCCGGGATATAAGGCAGCTGTCCGAACAGATGGTGCGCCATGTCTTCTCCCCAAAAACTGCGCAGTGAAAGCTTTGACCCAAAGGGAAAACGCATGAAGCAGGGTCTGTAAACTCACTGAATCTTATTGGTGCATACATTAACGAAGCTATAGAAATTATTGCGCGTACACGAGGTCGCATTCCACTCAGCCCTCCTCAAAAGAAATGGCTCGGCCGCTTCGTACCACCCCCTCGCCCGCGACAGCATCCCGACGGCTCCTATGCAAAACGCCTAATTGCCCGGTTGCAGGCACGAAAGGCAAAACTCGACCATCTGGCGGCTATGCGACATGCGCCTCGGCTCGCAGGGGTACCCCCACCAATAATTGTGCGCTCGGCAACGGCGGCATTGGACACTCATGCCACACGGGAGAAAATGAGGCGGGAGGAGGAAGAGGGGGCGAGGCTAGAGGCGGAGCGTCAGGTAGCCGCGCGAGCCAGACAGGTGAACCTCGACCATCTGGCGGCACTGCGACATGCACCTCGGCCCGCAGGAGTACCTCCACCTATCATTGTCCGCGAGGGAAAGTCCGGCTGAGCGTTTTTTTTTAGTTACTTACACCCGAGTAGGCCCCCGATATGGATGTAGAGATTAGATCTTGATTGATGGCATTTTTTCTTTGCTTATAACCAACGCGATGCTCCATGTGTCTCTATGGCTCGCGGCCCTCCTCGCCTCCGCAACTTGGTGCCGCTACCGTCAGACATTTATCAAGAGATAGCTCACTGTGCGGACCTCCCCACCGTCGCTGCGCTTAATCGTGCTTCGCGTCAAACCTGTGAGGCCACGCGTTTAGTGCTTTACCACGACATAGAAGTCCTGGATGCTGCCCCTCTGTTGGTCCGCACACTGGGGAGCAACGAGGCTTTGTGCATGATGGTAGGATACATAATAATATATATATAATCTGCTATTGCTGAACTTTGTTTCAGGTGCGCTCGCTGCGTTTCGCTCCCACCTTTCGCGAATGTGAGCATATATTCGGCCCTGAGTGGAACCAGGCCTTGATCTTCATGATCAACCTCAAGCATTTCGCTGTCCAGCACTTTATCGACATGGATCGCCACATCATTGGCCAAATATCCTTTCAACTCGATGCTTTTACCGCGGGTGGCGCACTTTCGAAGTCGTGGTTCACATTCTTATGGACACAGCACAGGATTAAAAGCCTGACGAGCCTTGGCTGGCCCATCTTACTGCTTGGCCCGGTCCCCACCACCTTCACTCATCTCGAGCACATTACGGCCTCCCCGTACCAGATTACTCTCTTCTTGGCTGCTTACCGAATAAAGTCGGTACGATTCCTCGTCCCCACTGTCTCGCCAGTGCCAATCCACTCCCACACATTGGAGCGCTTCCGACCGCTCTCATCGACGATTGTGAAACTACGCATTCTATGCGATCAGTTTCGCATTGTGAATGAGGCCGGCCAGTGGCTACTCGCACTGGAGGAGCTCACTTTGGACGAAGGGGAGGACCGCTGGAATTATTGCCTGGTAAGTCACCTTGTATTGGATGTACATGCAGCTTACTGTGGGCGTTTCCAGGCCGGGGTCAAGTCCGTCGCATTGGACCTGACGATCAACAATGTTCCGCGCCTGTTATCCTTGCGCCTTGTGTCTCGGGACCTGATCTACTCGGGCAGGAGGCACATCCTCGCTGCCGCCATACGCGAGCGCTGCGACCTAACCACCTTGCGAATTTTCACCCTCTGCTCCACACAGGGTTGCTCCAAATGGTGCGCTTGGGGTACCGCGGAGGAGACGGTCGAGATCAATCATGACTGTGGACTAGCCATAGACTTATAATGCATCCTCCAGTGAAAATTTAAATTTTATTGTGGTGTGGAAAAATATGGGAGCTAGTTAGGCCTTGAGGAATTGGCGCTGCACCGATGTAAGTGCCAAGAAAGTTCGCGGAAAAGCTAATTTATAATGTATTCTGGCGTGGGAAAATATGGGCGCTAGTTCATCGAAGCCTCGATGAATTGGCGCCGGTACAAAAAGGGAAAAAATTTTGGGAAGAAAGTTTCGTGAAAAAGTATTGCCTCAGCCACTTGAGCCTACAACCTCTCAAAACCAAGTAAATAAACTTGGGCAAAATGATATTCGAAAGATTATCGGGGGTTTTCCTAATGTTTGATACTGTTTGGCAGCGACTTTCCTCTTCCTCTTTGGATCTCGATCTCAACCGGCCAATCTCAGTGTCTCAGCAGCGGGCGAATGTCGCGGCCCCTCCGATATGTCTTTGTCAAGATATTGCACTACCATCCTGCCGCATTCACTCAACAATGGGGCGTCTTGACGGTGTCCCTTTTCACGAAATAATCAAACTATGGGGACACTTGTGCGAGGAACTACATAACTCTGAACAAAAACTGGCGGACTGATCCCAAATAGGCACACACACTACTTCTCTTGCTCAATGTCCGCTGTGTCGCTCAGTCAGATTGATGGCAGGAATCCGTGTCTGGCTACAATGTAAGTACTCGACACTGTTTATCTTGACCCTTCTGAAGCTTGTTTCAGGAGCCTCACCCCATAAGTGCTGCGAATTTTCCTCGGATTTGTTCCCTTTGCATTCAGGGCATTGGGGTACACCGCTGCCGGGACTACACGTGTATTGGAGACTCCTACCTCTGTGAACCATGCGTGGTTCGAACACATCACGGTATAAAGAAGATTTTGCATCTTTTCGAGGTATGTCTTTTTTTAAACCCATGATTTGCAACTCAGTTGTTCTGTAGACTTGGACCGGTACACATTTCCAAGTGCGCGGCCTCAGGAGCTTTGGTGTGCGCCTCCAGCTGGGCCACATGCCGCACGAGCGGTGCCGAAACCCGGTGCCCGCCGGTAACTTCAAGATCATCGACTATCACGCTCGACATAAAGTGGCACTGAATTATTGTGGCTGTTGCGGCCTTTCCCACTACCAACAGCTGACGAACGCGGGCCTGGTTCCGAGTCGATCAAGGCCCTCCCAAGCGACCATGTATGATCTGGGTTTTCCCCATTTCATCATGCGTGAGATGGAGCGTTATTCGGGGCTGATCTTGATAGATCAGGATGAATGAGATTGATGCTTTACATATGGACGTTCGGATATAATAATAATACCCATTCTTCTGATATTGTCCATTTCAGAGACATAATATTGTCCCTCCAACTCCCCAACTCCTGGCAGTGGTATGTCGAACGGAGAAGTTGGCGCTCCACTGCCCGCCCGACGGGTTCAAAGGAGGCACCTCAAAGGTGAGTCCGGTGCTGTGAATATAGTGTTTAAACTGAAGCGACGTGCAGCGCCTAGCAGGAATGACCTGGTACATGCGATCACCACCTCCGAGAGAAGGAGTCGCAGAATAGGCAGGTTATTTTTAAACAAAAAATGCGGCGAGTTGAATGGAGGATGGCATTTATCTACAGCATCGCGGGCAGCAGTAAATGCACCACACGAAGATAGGACTGATGAATCGTTGGGCTGGCGTCCTCTTTGCGACACGCTTGCTGAGTGGGCAGTGGATGCCGGCCATCGGATGCCACGGGTGACGTTGGAATATCCACCCGAGGGTTTCGCCTATGTCACGGAAACGGAGTAAGTTCTCGAAACATAGGTTTTTTGCACTACTGACATGATATATATGCAGCGGGGGAGTGTACAGGATTTGTACCTACGGCGTTGATGACTGCCGTGTCTATATGGGTCCGGAAAGGCACGTCTTCCTCTCTAATTGTAAGGTAAAGATGTACTGACCTGCAAAAATCTTCAGTCGTGTGCAAATTCCAGAGGATCCAGAGGACGCAGAATTTATAGAGGGCCAGTCGATGGAGGATATCTGGAGCGCCGTGCTCGAACGACAGGCAGCGGCACACCAGCCTGTCAGCGACGGGACCGCTGACCAGCATTTCCTGGCCATCCCTGTGAGGGATATCATGCCTGCGCTTCTGGGCGGTAGCATAGGAGGCTCGGGCAGCAGCATAGGAGGTTCGGGGCGATAACTCAGCCACAGAGATGACGAGGGGTCAGAGATGGTGCCTCGAGCAGATGGTCAAATACGATTGTGAGGGACCGGTAACATTTGAATAAATGTTTAATTGGAATGTTGTATCAAGGGCTACACAGTCAGAGCTTGGATTTAACTAGAGTAATGGTATTGTATATGCAGCCAATATGGTATGTATACAAACCAGATGAATTTACGCATTCGATGAGGTCGGGGATCTGGTCGTCATCGCTCTCGGTGTCATCGGAGTTGCTAATCGCATACATTAGATATAATCTGAGTGAATGGAATGTCAGTATATGCATTGCCGAGCAATCAGATATGCGTACGAGTAGTCTATGCAAGAGCACCGCTCACCGCTTTGTAGGTTGCCGACATAGGGGCGAGGCCAGGAGAATCGCAGGATCTGGGATGTGGGCCAGGGTGTATACACAATGAGTTTGCGGCCTGAAATTTGGTGAGCATGTGCAGCATGTGCATATCGTCTTTCTTACAGGGGTTGCTATTGAACATTGTGGTTTGAAACAAGATATTGGGTCGAAAATGTCCGAATCCGGCTCATGATATATCAGGCAAAGCGAGACACATGTGACACATTGATACCAACCACTTTCAAGATGTAGGCGGTATCTAACCTGCGCGGCACTGCGTTCCATGCATCCCCTCCATCTCATCTGAAGCTCCTGCTGCTGTCTGCTGCTGTCTGCTCGCTTTCTTCAAAACTCTGTGCTGTGCCGAACCATCCGTCATGGGCAAGCGGAAGAAAGGCGCCCAGCTACTATGAGGCACCTTCGGCTTCACAATCCAGCACATCCGGCGCTGTGCGACGTGAGGCCATTCGACAGAGCACGCATGTATCAAAATCAGGAGCACTTAGCCACACGGCGAAGATGGTGAGCGTACCAGCTTCACCTACGAAGAGGGCGCGTTCCACACTGGGTGCCATGCACACCGAGGCACCAACCGCTGAGACATCTGCGCTAGAGGAGCCTGTCTATGAATTCTTAATGACTGGGGAGGAGGAAGCACCGGTCAGGAAGGAACCGCGCAGTTTACGCGACTCGGTGAGCCTGAGACACAAAACCCGAAGCACGAGAGCTAACATGTTCATCAACAAGGACGACCCCTTACGCCAATGGTTAGAAGACCATCGGGATTCATTTGGCGCCGAATTTCTGCGTTGGGAGGGGCGCGGCGACCATCACTCGGGAGCCTGCCCACGCAACTGCGGTGGAGTGGCCGAATATCGCTGCAAGACATGTTTCAGTGGGGGCGAGCTGCTCTGCCGTAGCTGTCTCCTCAGCGAACATCGGCAGCTTCCCTTTCACCAGGTCGAGGTATGAGCATGGTGATAAATGAGATATCTTGCTGACTCATTCTCATAGCGCTGGGACGGATCCTTCTTCCACCACACGACTCTGAAGGAGGCGGGCTTGACGGTTCAGCTCGGCCATTTCGCAGGACACCCCCATTGCGATTCTCCAAGGCGTGCACCTGAGGGGTTCGTGGTCATTCACGAGCACAGGGTGGAGGAAATTGCGCTCAACTTCTGCGGATGTGGGGGCGGCCCCGCCACGGTACAGCTGTTACGGGCAGGGCTGTATCCTGCCACCACGACCAATCCTCGAACGGCTGCGACGTTCGGCATCATGCGTCACTTTCATTTGATGTCGTTCGAGTCGAAGTGCTCGACGTATGAATTCTACCACAGCTTAGCACGCGAATCGGACAACACGGGCTTGAGATCCCCCTCCTGTGAGTGCTAGGATGACCGCAAGATTTGATATATCTGACTTCGTTATTTCAGGATCGGTATCACGAATTTTTGAGAATGGCGAGGGAGTGGCGCCATCTCCAGATGCTCAAGCGAGCGGGGCGGCTTCATGACCCGGAGGGGATATTGAGCACGAAGCCTGGGGAGTGTGCGCTGTTGTGTCCAGCGTGCCCTCACCCTGGCAAGAACCTGCCGAATGATTGGGACAAGGCGGGAGAGGCGAAAATGTCGGTTTTTTTAATCAGGTGTGACTGCTTGCGGTGCTGACCAACGATTACAGATTTCTATATGCTCTCTTCCTCGCAATGGACGCAAACTTTCGACTCAAGCGAAAGGATGTGTCGAGCGAGGAGAAGGATCCTGGGCTGGGCCTGGATGGGCCTTTTTCTGCGAGGTTAACACGTACATGGCACATGTTAAGCAGCACTGGGACGCACCACAGGATGTGAGTTACGCTAGCGATCATTAAGAAATATATTAATGGATCCTGACCACGCAGCGAAGCACCTGTGTCTCCCACGACGCGGTGGATAAGCCTGACCGAGAGGCGCGCGGCACCGCATCTTCTGGGATTGGTGCCGTCGACTGTGCTCGGCACAATATGAAGCGACCACAGGCGGTAGGTGACTTGCAGCTCGGTGAACGGTATGTTGTTTCATATAGTCCGACTATTTCTCTTATTGACACGCGACGCTCTCAGGTATATAAATATGGATTATATGTTCTTCAGGAGTGTCCAGGGCTCGGACCTCATACGGTACTTCGTGTCCTACGACATTGCATGTCAATGGCATATGAATATATGGCGGCAATGATGCAATATCAAGAGGATATGTGGCTTGTGGGGGAGCAGAAAATTCGTCAGCTTCTTGGTACCCAAGTTCCACCTGCCAGCGCACATCGAGGCCTGTAACCTCAGGTTTTCCTTCAATTTGATGCGCGACGTTGGCCAAACAGACGGCGAGGCACTGGAGCGTGGGTGGGCCAATGCCAACCCGCTGGCGAATAGCACCAAAGAGATGGGTCCGGGGTCACGGCGCGACACGCTCGACGACCATTTCAACGATCTGAATCACAAGAAAATCATCCGGTTAGGTGAGTAGATCGTCGTCCCCATGGGTTTGTAGTTGATGAAGTGACAGGTTCAGCAATGCTAAAGAAGACAGAGAACGCCATACCCGAGATGGTGGAGACGAGGATGGCACTGGACGATATGGAAGAAATGCTGGGGGGTGCTGAGGGAGCGACCGTTCAAGGCATGGACCGCCATGGCGGAGGCCTGGGAGAGGGATCCGGACACCCAGAACCGTTTGAGTCCGAGAGGAAGAACGAGCACCTCGCTCAGGTGCAGCGGGAGCTAGCTGAGGAGGCGGCAAGCGAGGGAGGCGGCGAAACGGAGGTCCCTGGGGCAGTGCGAGGCGATATGCATGTCACGGAGTTGCTCGCGATGGGGCTACAGCTAGAGGAAGCGCAGTAAGTGGTTGACGAGAAAATTTATATACTTTTCTTGCTTACAATTATTTTTTCAGACGAACACTCAGCTGGGACGCAGCAGCAACTGGCCTGCACCCGACGGACATCCAGCGGACGGTGCTCGTCGAGCGCACCAGCAAACTCCGCCGGAGGATCGTGAGCTGGATGGAAATCCAGGCCCAGTTCTTCCCGGAGGTCTCGCGGCTCCGTGACTTGGAAGACGCGGCGCGGGCGCGCGTGAGTCGCACACAGCCAATTCAAGGGGTCAAGGTCCAGGATCTGCCCCTGTGGTTGCCGTCTTCAATCCACAAGAAGGCGGGGGTATCACCATGCTCGCAGGAGGTGCTCACATACGAGTATCGGATGCGGGTGGGGCAGGCGCATGAGGCGCTACACAACATGCGCCGACAGCTACTCGTGCGCACGAAACTGTACAAGCTCAAGGATCCAAACGCCCACGGCGTTGCCGCCAACACGCGCGCAAACGAGAAGATCGACGCCATTAACGACGCCATCAGGCGCTTTGCATCAGCGTATCGGATAGCAAGGGCGGCGTTGGTAGTACTCGGCGCGGCGCTGAAGAGGCATGACTGGGAGTGGACGTTGAAGGAGCTGAAAGAGGAGGACGTGAGAAGTCTCCCGCGGGCAACGTTCGCCGACCCAGACAGGCAGAAGGGTGCGAAGAGCTCGAAGCAGGTGATGGCGGGGACGAGGCGCAGAAGGACGAAGAAAGCGCGGCTGGAGGCCAAGACGGAGCGCGCAGTTTCCTGGATCTGGATTGCGGAGGCGCAGGTGGTCAAGGAGGGCGACAGTCCCGAGATGAATGAGGGTAAGCATGCCAGGATCGGTCGCAAAACCACGGCTAATTGTGTTTTGCTTCAGCTCTACGGATTGAGTGGGCGAAGGCCCGTGCGCGCTGCATGCGGTGGAGGGAAGAAGTAGATTTGCTGGAGGAGGAGATGCGTCGGGTCGTGCAGTTCTCGATGTGGCGGTCAGAATGGTGGAAGGATCAGGTGGGGCAGAAAGGGTTAGACAAGGGTGCACAGTTGGAGGGGGAGACGGCGTATGCGTTGCGCCAGAGCGCGTTCCAGCGCTGGCGACCAACTTTTCGGCGAAGTGGGCGCAGCTTCCCACCTTG